>CM060070.1:12341500-12941500 GCA_030533445.1 Cyprinodon diabolis | reverse complement strand
TGATTCCTTGTGCATGAACCTCTAACACACGTGCTTCAATGCCTAAGAGTAAATTTGGTGGTGACATTCCATTACAGTTCCAAACTGCTATTAACATTTCAAGATGCATCTTGAAATGGACAGATAGCGAGATCAAAGTTGGGAAGAACAGCTGTGATATGATCAAACATCTTCTGTGCAGAAGGTATGCCACAGATGCTGTCATTATTTAGATGAGGATGTATAAAAAAACACCTTGCAGGGAATTACCGAAATTCGACTAAAATAAGGTAAGGCATGGATTACTTTCATAAAGTCATGTAATTGACTTTATGCGTGTTGCATATCTACGTTTGTGCATAATCCTTTACATGTTCTGAATTCATCTTTGTGTGTGTTCGACAATGAGCATCCTGGGTGATCCCAATAAGACACTAGGAAGTCTTGATAGACTGACAGTGAATGACAAGTGGTGGCTGTCATCGCCAGAGGCTGGCTTGAGGTTCAGCACCACTGCATGCTGGACCCTGAAAACTCATTTTGGCAGATGCATTTCCTCTCTTGCTGCAGATGTACAGCGGGGGGCTGATGGCACTCGGCAACCTACGTGGTTTAGAGTAGATTTAGCTGACACCATGCACCATGCAAGCGTGGAATTTATACATTGGCCCAAGGCTTATGCATGTGATAGCTGAGCTAACACATGTTGCTGTCTCATAGTTTTACATTTAGTGTTTATATTTTTCACCGAAAACAGGAAAAAATATCAGTACATTGGCTATTTAGGAATGACATGTTCTTGACTGAAAGATTTTAAAATTATATTTTTTTCTGTTTAAACTGTCAGGCAGAGTTTCATTAAAATAGTTTCTATTCCCCTTTTTATTTCCTTTATTTTATTTTTTTGATGCTGTGGATGTCCATGCCATGCTTTTTAAATAAGCTTGCTGCAGGACCATGCTGTGTTTCCATTCCTGGCTAATCCAATATTCAACAGTTCTTTAATATTTTAGAATATCCCTTTCAAACTGTTATTTTAGCTTAGAAAAAAGAAAGAAAATATTTACTGTATTAGGCTGTGTATCTATGAAATACTTTCATTGAGAGCCTTTCATCTTGACAAAATTGATTAAAAATATTTCTGTAGAAACATAAGCCTCAAAATTAACACAGTAAAGGAAAAAAATTTACCTGGGACTGCAATATTTGACACCTGGCCCAGTGTCAGTGAATAGAAAAAGCACTTTACAGAAGGTTTGTCACTTTCTTTTTTCTTTTCAAATTGCAGGGAGCTGACAGAGAGGAGGTGGCCCTTATTATAACCTGAAGAAGACAGGACCCAGTGCCTAAACTTGTGTTTGTCGAAAGTGCCATAGAAGAGAAGGGGTAAAGCGTCATTGGTAAAAAGAAAATTGCTGCCTTCTCCTTTCAAGCCAGAGCCCTTTCAACCTTACTTCAAGCTACTCTTAGGGGCTCAACTGTCCCTTTGACATCCCCAGAAGCCTCCCCAAACCCATCTGCCAGCACAGATAACCCTCTGATTGTTGGCACCCACATGTTTGAGGTGACTCTGTGTGACCACCGCTGCCCATTTTCAAACAGAAGCAGTGACTTGCAAACCCATTCTGCACCATGCAGTGGAGACGGCGGCACTGCCGTCCTATTAAGATGACTTGGACCATCAAACGTTCCCTCTTTCGGACCCATGTAGCAGGTCTACTTTTTCTGGCTCTACTCTTTACATTGCTTTTATTTTTTAGCCACCAGGAATGCTTGCCTGGGCGCAGTGGGCCTCGTGACACCCCTGTAACAGACACCATCAGGGGTCTTGGGAGTCCCGAGGGGGATGCCAACCAGAGCAGTTCTCTGAGAAGCCTGTGGAAGGCGATGGGGTATGGAGCCTCAAAGCCTCTTCTCAACCTCAGCTCTCAACAAGCAGAGGGGACACCAGCTCAGCCAGGAGGAGCAGGTGAAGCTACAGAAGGGTCTAGAACGAGTGTCATGGGGCTTGGGGACTCATTTAGCTCTAACAACAGTTTACAGAAGGAGATGGATGTAGGAGAGAAGCTCAGTGCTCAACCCTTCCGCTACATCTTGAATGAGCCTCATAAGTGCAGGGACAGTACCCCCTTCCTCATATTCCTTATTACTGTTGAGCCTAGACAGACAGATGCACGTAATGCCATCCGGCAGACATGGGGAAATGAGACTGTAGCGGGGGGGGGGGGGGGGGGGGGGTTGGGTTTGTTCGGCTTTTTCTTCTTGGCACAGGGAAGAGTTTAGATGCCTTTCTTCAAAGTAGCATTGAAGAAGAGAGCCGTGTATACCATGATATCATCCAACAGGACTATCAGGACACCTACTACAACCTAACCACCAAAACCTTGATGGGGATGAACTGGGTGGCAACCTATTGCCCAAAGGTCTCCTATGTAATGAAGACAGACAGCGACATGTTTGTCAATACTGAGTATCTTGTTCAAAAGCTGCTAAAACCTGAACTACCCCCCAAAAGGAGATATTTTACAGGATATTTAATGAGGGGCTTCGCACCAAACAGAAACAAGGAAAGCAAGTGGTACATGCCGCCAGAGGTTTATTCAAGCAAGCGCTACCCCATATTTTGCTCAGGCACAGGGTATGTGTTCTCAGGGGACCTGGCCGAATGGATCTATCAGGCCTCACTTAGCATACGCAGACTGCACCTGGAGGACATTTATGTAGGAATCTGCCTGGCAAAGTTACGCATTGAACCAACACCCCCTCCCAATGAATTCCTCTTCAACCATTGGCGCGTCTCTTATTCCAGTTGTAAGTTCAGCCACCTGATAACGTCCCATCAGTTCAATCCCGACGAACTTATCAAGATATGGAATCACCTGCAGAGCAATAAGCAAAACAACTGTATTAATACTGCCAAGGAAAAGAACAGCAGACACTGAAAGTTCCATGGGCACAGAGCTCCATGATTTATTCCTTCATGACCGCCTGCCTCAGAAAAAAAGATGTTGCTTGAAACAAGGAAATATTCAACTCGGCACTAAACACTATATAAGAAAAAAGCACATTGTTTTTGGTATTGTGTACAGCAACCTATTTTTTTTATTTTAAAGTAATTACAAACCTTTCAAACTATTTCCGAAAGGAAGAACTGGAAACATGATTGTTTGATGCACAGAGAAAGCTGCAGCTCAAAATCTGGGTTTAGGATAATTGAGGTGCTAACAGATTGGTGGAAACAATTTGTTAGCAAAGTCTACAAGGTTTAAAGAGACGGGTTAAAAAAGCACTTTGTTTACACAGACAAAGGGAAATGTACGTTCATTTTGAAAAGTTACACTACCTAAATATAAATGAATGAATGATCTAAATCGTTACAATGACCAGTTATGCTGCCCTGTTTTTTGCTGTTTAAATTACAGATCTATCAAAAGACATCTCTAGGAGTGGGTTTCTTCTCATCCAATGTATTTTATTTTTGAAAGGTTTCACATAAAGCAACCACAATCACATCAGAGATGACTGAGATTGTATTTTCTAAAGCTTTACATTGAGTATAACTCTGCACTTAAGTAAATGTGCAATGACTCATTTGAAAAAATAAATAAATGTACTGAATTCATTTTTGCTTGAATTTCTTGTATCTTTTCACCTCATCAATGGCATTGGGGTCCACAATATTGACATTATACCAAGATTTTAGCTACGGAGGTATGCTACAGATGCTGCCATTATTTAGATGAGGATGTATAAAAAAACACTTTGCAGGGAATTACCGTAATTCGACTAAAATAAGGTAAGGCATGGATTACTTTCATAAAGTCATGTAATTGAATGTTGGACTTAACAAGGGGCCTTAGCAGGAAGAAGCTTTTCTAAACCACCAAGTTATGCCATTGCATTCAAAGACAATCTTGCAAATCATTAGCAAAAACAATCGATAGGACTGCCATAACCATTTAAAAAATAGAATATACAACTACAAACTCTGCTGTTTAACATTTCTGCAAAGTCGTCAGGAAAAAAAAGGTTATTCACTCTAATACTTTGTTGGACCCCCTTTAGCTTTGATTACGGCACACATTCGCCGTGTCCTTGTTTCGATAAGCTTCTGCAATGTCAAAAGATTTATTTCCATCCAGTGTTGCATTAATTTTTCACCAAGATCTTGCATTGATGATGGTAGAATGTGACCGCTGCACAAAGCCCTCTCAAGCACATTCCAAAGATTCTCAATGGGGTTGAGGTCTGGATTCTATGGTGGTCAATCCATGTGTGAAAATGATGTGTCATGCTCCCTGAACCAGTCTTTCACAATTTGAGCCCGATGAATCCTGGCATTGTCATCTTGGAATATGCCTGTGCCATCAGGGAAGAAAAAGTCCATTGATGGACTAACCTGGTCATTCAGTATATTCAGGTAGTCAGTTGACCTCATTCTTTGAGCACATACTGTTGCTGAACCTAGACCTGACCAACTGTAGCAATCCAAGATCATAACACCGCCACCACAGGCTTGTACAGTAGGCACTAGGCATGGTTGGTGCATCACTTCACCTGCCTCTCTTCTTACCCTGATTCGCCCATCACTCTGGAACAGGGTAAATCTGGACTCATCAGACCACATGACCTTCTTCCATTGCTCCACAGTCCAATCTTTATGCTCCCTAGCAAATTGAAGCCTTTTTTTCCGGTTAGCCTCACTGATTAGTGGTGTTCTTACGGCTACACAGCTGTTCACTCCCAATCCCTCGAGTTCCCTTTGCATTGTGTGTGTGGAAATGCTCTTACTTTCAGTATTAAACATAGCCCTGAGTTCTACTGTTGTTTTTCTTCGATTTGATCTCACCACACGTTTAAGTGATCTCTGATCACGATCATTGAGGATTTTTTTCCGGCCACATTTCTTCCTTGAAGATGATGGGTCCCCACTATCCTTCCAGTTTTTAATAATGCGTTGGACAGTTCTTAACCCAATTTTAGTAGTTTCTGCAATCTCTTTAGATGTTTTCTCTGCTTGATGCATGCCAATGATTGACCCTTCTCAAACAGACTAACATCTTTTCCACGACCACGGGATGTGTCTTTCGACATGGTTGTTTAGGAAATGAGAAGCAAGTCATTGCACCAGTTGGGGTTAAATAACTTGTTGCCAGCTGAAAGATAATCGCCCATGCAGTAACTATCCAATAGGAAGCTCGTACCTATTAGCTTAGTTGAATCCAGTTGGCGACTTTTTTTTGGCCAGGCAGTGTAGCTTGGGTTTATGAGGTTTATAAACAGTAGATTTAGAAGTCACCTGAAACTGAGCCCAGGAAAACTCAAAATACTCCCAAAAAGAAGAATACTTTAATCAGAAGAGTATGAATGAAATGATTTCAGGGTCATCCTATTATTACCGACACCTGCCCTGACCCCCCTTGGCAAGGATCTTGTGATCTTCAACATCAGAAGTTGGAGTCTGATACTAATAATTCGAGTAGACTTTACTAAGTCTACAGCAAAATAATTATTGCAAGCTCTCAGGAGAGCCATACTGGGTAATTGATGTCTGGGTCACAATTATTTTGATTTGAAAAATAAATGATAGAAAGATTTTACCATATTTAGAAACCTATGTACCCTGCGACAGACTGGTGACCCCTCCAGGGTGTACCCCACCTTATTCACATAGACTGCCAAAGATAGGCACTGGCTATTTTCTCCAAGACGGAATAAGCAAGAGCAAATGGATGGATGGAAACCACTGCATTGAATTAGCACATAATAACCATTATGCAATTCACAGGATGAGAAGATGTCTCAAATTGTGTGAGACCATGAGAGGTTTTTCATTTCCGCCTACTTTCCCACCATTCCAAAAATGTCAGACATTTAACATTCAAATGAGGAAAAACAGTTAAAAGAAAAACATCACCAGAAACTTTTCCTTAATGCAAAGAAGGCAAAGCTGCAGTCATTTTCACAGAGGTGTGGTCATGCCCCGCATCAAGACTAACCTGCACAGAAGGCTTTTAAAACAGAACAGGTAGAGTTTAATCCAAAACTTGATTGAATCTTTTTTCAAAGAAAGAAAATACAGCCATAACAAAAACTGCAGGATTGTTTATTGTAACCACATGATGACATTGGAAGGTGATTCTCAGATAGCTTTATGTAAAGTTTCCCAGAGTTATTTTAAAATTGGATACAAAGGAATTAGGATGTAAAGCAACTCCGTAAAAGTGAGTCACAAAGGAAATGGATGGCAAAAAAAAAAACCTGTCCATCATAAGCATCCTTGCCATCCCACATTAGTTTTCTTTTTTTATTTGTTCACCCTACTTGCAGAAGATGTAGGCCTGGATATGATTACCATTATTGTTCAAACAAAGCATGATGTGACCTTATTAGTATGCTGATTTCACACCCTACTTAAATGGAAAACAAGTTGCTTGAGTGCAGTTTGCTTTTTCTTTTGGTCTGGCTTAGCGTCATTGTTCATTCTACAAAACATTCATAACTGATTTTTAGACAAGCTAGGTACATTTAAAAAAAAGAAAAACAAATAAACATTCGAACATGTTAGTATTCTATTAAACGGGCTGCCATTCATTTCCAAACACTGAAGCAAATTTCTGGCAAATTAAAATATGTTAGAGACAAAAAAAATTTTTATAATGAGATATTAGCTACACATTAATTACCACTATGACTCCAAGAAATTCAGCTGCAAGAAAATTTATATTCATATTCGATTATAAATGAATACACAAGACCTAAAAAGACTGTTAGTGTTTCCTCAAAACAATTTTTTTCATAATTAATGGTTTGTTTTTGGTTTAGTACAAGATAGGAAAAGCAAGGGAATTGAAATTAATACAAGATTCATCCTTCACTGCTCCAGGCCAGAAACACATATAATTGGGTCTGGTCTTAAAATAGCATATATCAGATTAAGGTAATTTAATTAAACTAATGGAGAGACACTGGTGTGTGACTACACACACCAGTCACTCTCGTTTTAATCACCTTTACATATGAGTGATTCTGTAAAGGGCGGTATACAATGGGTATAGTTCATACAATGGGATATTTTAAGCTATTAATCAGTACGGAGAAGAGTCTTAAGGGACCTGGGAGCTAAACGGTGCAGACAGTATGTGGGGAAAATATCAAGATGTTCATCTAAGATAAACTGCACAGCAGCAAGTAATTACTTCATGCAGAAGCCACTGGCAAAGAAGACAGCTGTTTTTTTTTTTCTTCGTTTTTTTAACATTTCACGTTCATTTGTGAATCTTAGCCCTTGTGTAAACCCCTGTTAAAGAGCTGCCACAAGAATTTTTCCTAACAATTCTACAGTTATTCTGTTTGTATCAGCTCCCCTTTGAAATTTATTTGGAAAATGCCACTTGTTAGCAACCATTTGTTGAGAATGTACTGACAAATACTATTTTTATATCAACCTACTGTAGCAAACGTTTGTATTTTAGTGAGAAGTGCTATGGTAATCATTGTTCCTTACATGCTGTAACTTCTGAACCTATGCTGTTTTAAGTTTGAGGCCACATTACATGATTTCCATTAACCTTGCAGTCATTTATTGTCAACAGTAAATGTCCTATACCTGTTGTCTAAGAACTTTAGAAAACAGAAGAGCTAGATCACAGTAAGTTTTACACTGAATCTTGTTCACACTACTGCACACTCAAAAGCCACTTTTGAATCTACTGCAGCTCGTAAAGCATCTATTTTGTATTCAGAACTACCCAAGTGTTTATGGCAAAGATTCCCCAACAGGTTTGGAGACACTGCTCACAGATTTTGGCTCAAATTGACATGATAGTATGACAGATTCCGCAGATTTTTTCAGCCGCATATCCATGATGAGAATTTTTTTTCCTCCCCCCACATTCAAAATGTAAAATCTGCTGATAGTGGAGAGCTTTGTAAAATGGACTAAACATCATGTTTGAACAAATCTGAGCTGTGCTACATGGTAAACTACTACCCTGCTCGACATGGCTACAGTGTAAGGTGTTTGGTACAATGTGGTCACACAAGGAATAACATTGTTAGAGAAAATACTCAGATACAGTGTGGACTTCAAACAGTACTCTAAAGGGGCAACAAGAGCTTGGAGCAGGTCTTGTACACCACCAACACCAGCCTTAACCATTGATGTTTCACATATTGTGCATTCCAAGATGGCAATAAATTCACCTTGATTATCACCTCATTATTACTATGCCAATACCAGTAATAGGCGGGGCCCTGATACAGCACTAAAATGGTGGTATCATTATCGGCGAGTACCAACAAATAGGGCACTGATAACATTTTGAGAGGCAAAAGTTCATTCAACTATTGTCACCCATTCCAGGTAGGCAATAAAAAGTTCTACTGGATTCACAGTTTTTTTTCTGCTTCACAAAGTTGGGGAGCAGCTTGATAAAGCTGATATGGCAATTATTTTACATCCAAGTAGTTTGCAGTTCTTCATATATATACACACACACACATCAATTTCAAACAGATGGTATTGGTATCGACCAATACTGCACAGCCAGGTATTGGTTTCGGGGCCAGAAATTCGCATCGGCGCGACACAAATTATTACAAGTCGTTATCTGCGTTACTGACAGACAACAGTTTTATTCTCCTCTTACTTTTGCCTCTGTATATCAACCGGTCAATGTTTTTCGGCTGACATTTACCAGAGCAAAACAGTAGTTTCAGAGATACTCAGACCAACATGTTAAAATGAATCCTCATTCTGACACTTGGTCTGCATTTTCTGTTATCAGACAATCTAATTAGTTCACACTGCTGTATTGGTTTGAGGAAATGCTTTGTTGGATTTAAATTGGTTAAACTTCCAATGAAGGTAACCCCCTCCACCTCCCACCTCTTGCAAAGGAAAGCAACTTATGCTACTAGTTGATCCTATTATAACAATCATGCTGTAATTCACAAACTGTTCAACTGGCCCCTGGTATTTATCACCTCTATTTGCAAAGATTAAAGCCACGACCCAAGGCAAGAGGGTATTAGGAATATTGTTCGGCATCATTCATGCATATCCTAGACAATCAGACCAGCAGATTAACAGCATCTGGTGCCACTTAGACATTTAATAAGCAAAGAAAATGACAAATGGGAAAGAAAATGGAAATAATGAAAACAGGAAGGTTGGGGAAAGGAAGTCTGAAGAAGGTGAAAGAGAACAAAACTAAAGGACTAGAGTAGATTGATGGAGTCCTCGCAAAAGGAGAATGTGTGACCAGATGAAGAAGGTAAGGATAAAAAAATAGCCAAGTCGCTATATTGCTACCAAGAATAATGATGAAGAAAAAAAAAGAAAGCTTTAAGAAGGAAGTAGTGATGAATGAAGAAAAAAGGAGCATTGACTGATTGGTATTGAAAACCTATGTTGCTGTAAATGTGGGTAAAAAAAAAAGGCAAACGGTGAAAACAGATGGAGGTGTCTGCCATGATGGAGTGGAGGCTGCGGCATGGCTTTAACATCACGACTCAGTGTTCCTCAGAAACCCACAGAAGAGAAAATACACTTGAGGAAGAGACAGATTTCCTGACCTTTCTGTAACAGCCAGGGCTGGGAGCTGACTAATGCCTCTCTATGGGCATTACTGATGAATTCTAATGGAAGGTTTGTGTGGAATAAATGAATTTGACAAAAAAATTCCAGATCTTTTTTTGCAGCAAAGAAAGATATTCCTGTTCTCTGAATGACAATGATTGCTGATCTGAGAACAAAAATTACAAAGCAAAATGGAAGGTTCATTAGTTTCTAATGCTTCAGGTACTTCAAGGATACATACTAAACCTGCTTTATTACTTCTATAATACACTGTATTCATCTACCTCTTTCAAAAACCTAGGTTCCCCTAGAGAGACACAACTAAAAACATGATGCAGATACCTTGTTTATTTTTCTCCCTGTATGATATTGCTTTCACGGTCATCTGCCTTGTTTGTCCGAGACACCAGAAAGATCTCTGGTCCCCAATTATTGCTCTGATCTTAGAACATAAAGCATAATTTCACATTGTTCAAGGAGATTTTCTACACTTGGATGTTGTTTTCTTGGGGGGAAGAAAAAGATTGGGTTTTTAGCTTGTGTTTGTGTTCCTTAGACCATACGATGACTTTTTTTTTCAGAAACAAAACATAACCAGCTCTAGACATAGCTTCTTTTCGCTCCTTTCGTGTTACCATCAGCCGCTTGACAGCCCCTGACAAGTTTCCATTTTCTTTTCTGGTAATTTAGAAATCAAAAATCAGATGAACAATTAGAGTCATGTCAATGATGTGCAATATTTTCTTTATTTCCTGATAACTGTCAACACTCCGCCATGAGGACACAATGCTGTGGAATATGAAAAGGGGAAATGAAATATGAATTTGAAAGGGGAAATTAAATTTAATAAAACACATCACAATGCATACGTTAAAATAAAACAGCTTTGGCCAAAGGCTGTTTTTACCTCCAGTCTCTAAGCCTTAATGTTTATAAAAATAATAAAATACAAGAATATATACACAGCACCGACACATTTACTAAGAAGAGATTAAACATGACAGATCTTAACACAAAGGCAACAGAACACTGTTGCTAAGAAAACAGACAATGGAATACACAAAAATACAGTATAAATATACAAATAAAGTCCAATGGATGTAGTTTATCCAAAGAAAGGCTGGATGCTAAAATTGAATTACAAGCTGATTTAACAGTGTTTTAATTAAATAGTGGGAGCTCTTACAACTGCTGCAATCTTTTTAGATTTCCTGCCAATGCATTTTTTTTTAAATAGTGTATATGTTGTATCTTACCTTTGCATTGCAAAAGAAAATAGTTTTGCATTGCTTGCCATAATTAGATATTTTCTCAGAAACAAATGGCATTTAAAAAGTTGTATCCAAAGTTTTTATGTCCACTCCCACAGTTTTTTAGTCTTGAGGATAAGAAATTGAATAACCAAACCATACATTTTAAATACATATATCAAAAATATCCAAATAGAATTTTATTTTGCATTTTACCCCCTAATGACTGAATTGTTAGCAGTTTGCATGTCAATCAAGATCACAGTGCAAAGAATGCCAACAGATGACACAGTTACAGTAAAGTCAAACAAAGCTATACAAGCATTTCCATGAAATATGATGAATAAACTGCATAATTAAAGTCTAAACACTACATCATATCATCATACCCCAATTTGCAGTTAGTCATCCTGTGCTGATAACTACATGTATTTAACACACATTTTTTAATCTAATAGATATTAAAGTAACAATATAGTAATGAACTAAGAACAGAATAGTACACTTACATTTAACTTTTCCCATAAATTAAATGGCTGATAAAGTGTGGTTAAAGTGACATGATTTAGTAGAAAAGGCTGAATCCATCTTATTCAGCCACAGCCTCCTTGAAAAGCACACTACTGAACATTAAGATCAGCATTAAAATGAATTATCCTAAATTGAACCACACAAAACCACATCATCAAAAGCAATCGGTTTACTGCAACTTTGCTGCAAATACTTAACACTCAACACTCAAAAATATGGAAGCGCCCCCTTTCATTTCAGCTCTAAAATACTTTCAGACAGATGGCAGGACCCAGCCAAAATTCAAGGAGGGGGGTGAAGAGGATATACAAGCATTGAGCCAAAATCTATTTATATATGTCATTTTTACAGTGACGCTCCACAATGCAGGAGAACTGTCGGACATCCAACCTGCCAGGATGTCGATAAACAAATCCAACCCTGTTTAACACTTTAAAGAGCTCTAGGCGTGTGATACTGTTTGTTTGGCATTTTGGACATTAGCCACACAGAGCTCAGATCCAAAGGAAGAATGTTATATAATGGACACAGGCTGGAAGAAAATGTACATTTGAGACAGGACAGGAGTGACAACCAACATGGTTTTTAAATCTTTCAACTTTGAGTTGATTTACAGATATCTGCTGCAATTTTAAAACAGCATACTGGAAACAACAACTAGCTAAGTAAATTAATTGTTCCTCAAAGATTCCAATTGAGAATTTGTGATGCGGGATATTAAAATAAAGTGAAAAAGGATAGATGTTTGATACATGTTTCAGGACCAGCCAATATAATATGAAGACCATAACATAACAGAAACCCAAAAAAGTGTGTGTAGAATTCTAGCCTGGAAACATTAGTCACGGAATTCACAAATAATTATTACCCAGATAACAGTTGTTAATACACTAAACCATTTTTTGATGGAAACCTGTTGAGAAAGAAAATTTCAATAAAAGGTACTTGTCTATAAAACAAAAGAAAACGTCATAATGTTATAGACATTTTTTCTTCAATAGGCATTCCTGTTTAAATGCCTTCTCTAAAGTGTCACTAAACAGTTCTTAGAAATTGATCAAAAGAACTAAGTGTTTTGAAAAATACAGAATTACTTCCCATTGTAAACATGGGAGGTAAGCTGCTGCCAAAGGTATTGAATCGTTAATTTGAACTCGTAAAAGCTATAGTAAATTAGTCTTACATTAAAGCATATGCTATATTCTACGTCTGATAACTTCATAATGTGTCTAATTTAGCATTTTAAAAAGTAACCCATATAGAAGTACCTGGAGCTTAAGTCACATTTTTATTAATTCAGGAAACTGATATAAAATACTAAAAGAAGATCATGTTATTCAAGAAGCTATAGGTTAAATTTTTAGCTGTATATTAGTATAAATCTTTCTAATGTTAGAGATACACTTTAAACAAAAAAGAAGTTTTTAGAAAAGCCATGCGATTTCCAGAAATTTAGGTGATATATTTTCTATTTTTATTGCCCAGAATGTAGAAAGTGTTTTCAGTATCATTAATACCGGACACACTTAAATCTAATATTTCCTGTATCAAGCCAAGCTTCATGAATGGCTACCCAAGTCTTCTTCTGTGTCTGATACTATTAATTGAGACATTAAAATAAAAGGAAAAAGGGATTATTCATAGACTCTGAGGTGTATCTTAACATTTTGCATTTTAGGAAGATTTAATTCTTTATGCATGCTGCTTGAAAGGACTTACATAAGTTATACCATTTTCCTCTAAAATAATTTAATCTGCATCACCTGCGGACCAAATTTATGCTAAGGATGGGGATTGCAGAAACATATCTTTGGGTCTAGCTTTGAACAACTCTGTTGCACCCTTTCTGTGGACCAAGAAACGTTTTACTTCCATTGATGATAAGCATAATCCTGCAGGTCTAGAGTTGTTCTTTAGGAATGAATCAGCCTCTTTAGATTCTTTATCAACCTCAATACCGATAGATTTGTTCTGGTGTGCAAATCTCTGTTTTAGCAAAAAAAAAAAAAAAAACAAATTTAATTTTGTATGCTGTCCCCCTTAAGTGTAAATAAAAAAGCTTAAATTGGGCTTCTCGTGACCATATTCTTTTAAGACATCTGGTGTGTGAAGATGTACCTGAGGTTTTAGCTCTCCTCTGTTATTGCAATCAGACTGTATCTGTAAAACAAACTCAAATTACAATTACTCAATTATTCAAAAAAAAGTTAAACTGTAATATCACATTTTAAAATGCTAATCGCTGAAACAAATTATTTCGCTATCCATTTTGCATACCTACTAATTAAAACTGAAAGGAAAAAGAGGAAAACAAAATGTATGGATCAGTGCAATAGAATAGAGTTGTAATTCATTTACCATGCCATTATAGCACTGCTTTGAAAGACCATTGATGGAATCTAATCAATTACAATCAAATATCACCTACCAACAACAATTTCAGTTCATTTCATTTCCTAAATCATTTAATGATGCTTTGTTAAATGTTATTTCCTGACTCCCTCTTTTCAAATTGTAATTATCTAATCTTGGGGTTTAATGTTATAAATGCCCTTTTTATGTCTGCAAATCCAGATTCTTGTGTTTCAAGATGGTGCATCTGATTATCAACCTCCTTTTAAATGTGACAGGTGGAATCTCTCTTTTTTTAAACAGCAATCTGGCTTTCTCTTAGTTGATAAAATATGTGTTGTCATCACACCGGGATCTTGTCAAGATCTTTCAAAATCTATTGCCTTTGAGGCCGCCAAGTGCATCCTAAAATACATGCAATCCCACATAAAATATAGTCATTTTTAGATGGTATGGCATTTAAAACACAGATGATTCAACCAGGATATAGGCTATGCCAGTCAAACAGGATCAACTCTATTGGGAATGTGTTATCAGAGTGAGAGAAAAGACACATCCTCTTTGATTGACAGGTGATCTCTGGCTGCTGAGAGCTGTGCAGACGCACCACATCTATCAGTGATTAATGCCACAGATGGTGACAACAGAAGAAAAAGCATCTCATGCATAGCATTATCCACAATGAATTAAATGACTGCGAACTGAGATTATGCATTAATCTCTCTGGGTTTATAAAAGAATCTGAAAACATATTTCTTTTCTTCTATTACTGCAGCAAAAGCTGTTTGTGAGCTCATACGAAATAATTTTCAGTAAAATATCAAGCATTCATGCTTGATCAGCTAATAGCTAAAAGGTAATAAACATAATGTCTTTAAAAGGAGCAAGAATACTTTAATCAGTACAGAATAAGATCCTAATTATTTTTCTGTGGAACTTGTCCTTGATGCTATGGAGGGATGTAGCTAAAGCAGCTCCTCCACCTCTACCAGACTCACGTTACAAAACAGTGTTCACCCTTGCACTTTCTGAAATGACAAATGAGAACAAATTGCAGGCCAAGAGTGCATTAGTAGGGTTATTGGGTTATATGCTGGTAAAATATAAGCCTGACAAAATGCCCTTTCCTGGCGAATCTCAGAGGTGTCATTCTTTAAAGTAGAAAACAGTGCTCTTGTAATGCAATAATCCCTGTTTGTGTCTTTGGCACATGTCCCGTAGTGCACTCTGGGATTGGCACCAAGAACTGATTTCAATTAGACTGACCTGACAAGAGGACTGTCGCGATTGTAATATTAACAATAGTGAGACTAAGAAATATATACTTCAGGTTAATTTTCAGGTCAAGGAATAAGTCCAAAAGCATGCAAGATTATCATTTGTAGTGACCTACCTCTTAAAGAAAGAGCTTTTTCATCAAAATTGTCATGATTGGTTCAGGAAGACCCAATATGCAGAACACCACGGAGACGGAAACTGGAGAAAAAGTTAACAATGTTTATTGAACAATGGAACAATGAAAGAGTCAGGTACTGGTTCACTTCTGGGGATCTGGTTCACAGGTAACTGGAAAGGAGACAGTTCAGTCAGCCACGTAGCTGGTGAATGTGGAAATGTTATCTTCAGAGATCTACCTTGAAGAATCCGGGTTTGGCTTTGAGAGAGGCACTGTTGGTTCCAGAGACTGTTTGATTCAGCAGAGTTCAGTTTCAGCTTCAGCGTCTTGCATCTAACGATAGGACAGACCTTGGTTTTCCAGCTCTTAGTCCAGAGCAGCATGGGAAAATCCAGAGAAGGTTCTTCAGGTTTGGCTCTGAGGGCAGGCTCGACAGGTTAAGCTCATCCAGAGCTTACAGGACAAAAACAGGTTTCCTGTAGGCAGAGACAAAGGTAATTAGTTTCCAGCTAGGAGACTAGAGGCAACAAAGATTTCACAGAGGAAGTTAGGCTCAGGTGCTAACCAAACTGGATAAACACTGCGGCGTTGATGCGAGGTCTGAGGGCTGCTTATATGGTGGAGGATCCTCCTGATGATGAGATGGGTTTCAGGTGTGTCGAAGGCTCAGCTCAGGAGGATCCACAGTGAACTCTGCTGGAGACAGGTGGTACAGCTCCAGATCCCAACAAAAATGATTAATATTTTAAAAACAAAAATAAGCCATTTGCAGGACATCTAGAGAAGTGCAGAATACAAGTATAGATTTTATTGAAAAAAAAATAGAGCATAAATAGCATACTAATTATTGCTTTAGAAATTTTGGCATGTCCAAAAGATATGTGTGTCTCTTTGTACAATGCCAACCTAAACATAAATCCCTTCTGCACCAATGGGCATAGTAAGCTGAAGATATGCAAGACCAAGCTCAGGCATTGCCAGATTGGAATAGTTCTGTGATAGCACCAAGAAATAGCTTCTTCTCTGCATGAAATTTCTCAGTTAGATCCCTCCAAATAATAAAAACTGAATCAAAAAGATGATAATTATAATAATAATAATAATAGTACATTTTATTTCAAAGGTGCCTTTCTGGACACCCAAGGTCACCATACATAGATAAAAACACAATGGCAGAAACAAAGTAAAAACATAGAAAAAAAAAACGTTTAAAAATACAAAGGCTGGGAGAGGGAAATTAATATTAAAGAGAATAGGCAATTTTAAACAGATGAGTTTTGAGTTTTGATTGAAAAAAGAGAGGTTAGTCCGTGTTTCTAAGTAGGGGTGGTAGAGAGTTCAAGAGAAGTAGGAAGAAGGTAGTGAGAAGTGAGAAGGGACAGACATGGTAGTGAGAAGGGACAGACAGATGTAAAGCAGATGAGGATCTGAGAGCATTGGAGGGGGTGTTAACATGGAGGAGGTCTGACAAATATGGGGGGGCAAGGTGGTGAAGGGCCTTGAATATCAACATGTGAATTTTATATTGAATGCGGAACTGCACAGGGAGCCAGTGGAGCTGGGAGGACCAGGGTGATGTGGTGGATAGAGGAAGTTCTTGTTATAATGTGGGCAGTTCTCGACCAGTAATAGTTTATGGATGATTTTTGAGGAAGGCCAAAGAGGAGAGAGTTACAATAGTCCAGTCGGGACGTTACCAGGCTGCGGACAAGTATGGCAGCAGTGTGTGGAGTAAAGGGCTGGTTATATTCCCGCAGCAGTGTGTCGCAGTGAGCTTGTCACAGGACTGATGCAAGATTTATGCTCAATATTGAAGTGTGGTCTGCGCTATGTTTATTCCACGCTACAAAGCAAGAGTAACAATCACGAACTAGCTGTGGGTCTATATATGGCCGAGGCAGCGAGGAAATGGGGAAAAGTTTGTCTGAAAACGGAGGGACATGAGGGCGAAAAAAGCGGGGATCCAGGTGGAAAAAGGTTCCCAGCATTCTCGTGCACCTCGCTCTTCTAGCTGGTCCAAATTCACAAGTCGTTTTCCACAATCATGGTCATACAAACAAAACAAGCCGGTAAGGTACCAAACAGGAGACAATTATTGTAGAGCCAATGTAGATTTGACCAAGGGTCCTCCTGTCTGCGGCACTGTCTGCGGTCACCTATAATTTGGGAGAGGTGCAGCAGAGTGTCTGTGGAGGGGGCGGGGACTTCTCTGCGTTCACCGCGACAGCTACGCAGACAACCTACTTTCGAAGTATAAATCAGCCTTAAGGGAGGGAAGGAAGCGGTTGATGCTTTTAAAGTGGAAGTAGCCAGACCGGGTAATGATATTAATGTCCGATTGAAAGGATAGAGCGCTATCAGGGATGACACCCAAACTCTTAACCTGTGGGGAAGGTGAAATGGAGGAGCTGTCAATAATAAGTGGGAAGCTGTCAGTTTTGGAAAGAGTTGATTTAGTGTCAATAAGGAGAACCTCAGTTTTACTACTGTTTAATTAAAGGAAGATGTTGGTGAACTACGCTTTTATTTCAGAGATAGAAGCTGTGATGGAGGTGAGCGGAAATAAATACGATGGTTTTGTGGTGTGGTAGAGCTGGGTGTCATTGACTTAGCAGTATCCACCTTATTTTGGTACGCGGAAGTAACCTCTGGGTCCAACTTCCGTTTGTGTGTGCCGCACTTCCGTTTCAGCGCTTTCCTATGCAAAATATCGCTAGCTTAACAGATTTAGTAATCAATGTTGTGGCAACATTTTCCTAATTTGCTAAGCGATCAGAGTGGCAGGTCAGTGCCACACCCTCGAACTATTCGTGAGTGGGAGGATGATATGAAAAAGTGGCCTCATATTACATATGAGGACATTTTTAACTATGTAGTATTGTCACTCTGTGCGGATGGATCTACGATGCGCAACTACAAGAGTACAGAGGTGTATCAGTACCTCCACAGCGAAAAAGTTGGCAAGGTGTTAATCAGTAACAACATCAACGATCTGATATTCCTGAAAGCTGATGTCAACCCACGCCAAAGCAAATCCGAAGCTCATTCGGCATGGATCCTGACCACATCAACCGGCACTGCTGAGACGGCCGGGTGCACCTGTGTTGCGGGTTTGGGGAAATCCTGCAGTCATGCTGCGGCGATTTTATGGAAGGTAGGCTTTGAAGGCATTTTATTTTTTTATTTATCCTTTATTTAACCAGGTAATACCCATTGAGATTAAAAATCTCTTTTGCAAGGGAGACCTTGCAAAATAAAATTGTGAAATAAAATTGACTAGACTTTATGAATAATATTTTTATTTTAAATCAACAGATTGTGTGCCTTTTTCACTATTAACTGCATATATTTTTGATATACAAATATTATCATAATATATTAAAAATAACTCATGGTAGTTTTTAAACTTTGTTTTAAAGGTGCAGTATGCCGTGTCGAAAGGTCTCACTGGATGGTCCTGCACAGATGAGCAGTGGCACTGGAATTCAGGCACACAGCGCAATTTAGTCCCTAAAAGGTTGAACAATATAAGTTTTCAGCACCACAGAGAAAGTTCTGATTTCTCAGAGAACATCCACCCCATATCACCTTCTCTACCGCCAACCCCTGCCTACACCTCTCATGAAGCCTTGAAGGTGAGTTTAGAGGCTGCCAGTATTCCACTGGGCAGCCTTCTGCACAAATGCATTTCTGCTGTCCCAGACCAAGCTGTAGCAGCACACACACAACTCCAGCAGCCTCATGGTGAACATGGTACTGGCAAACGTTGCCAGAAATGCATGGCATTTTATGACAGGTACATTAAATTAGATGGGGATAAATGTGCTGTTTTGGAGGAGTTGACTAAAATGCAGAGTGCATCCCACTTATGGTTTGATGGACATAAATTAAGAGTAACTGGTAGCTCTGCGAAAAAGGTCCCTGTACGTGCCTCTACTAGGCCAGAAAATTTTCTTAGAGAACACCTGTTTCCTAGGTTCCATGGGAACACTGCAACCAGGTATGGCCAGGAGAATGAGGAGGTGGCCTATGCATGGCTGTAAAGCTGTGGTTCTGTGGTAGAAAAGAGGGGCACCGTAGTGAGTGTCACAGAACCATGGCTTTCTGCAAGCCCCGATGGTGTCGTTAATTCGACAGAGCTGTTGGAGATTAAATGTCCTGTTCTGACCAAAAACTGTGCATCTCTGGCTGATGTTTTTTCCAGCAAGTTCACAGATGTGAAGATGGTAGATGGGGTTCCACGGCTGCAACAAAATGGTTCCCGTGGGTACTATCTTCAAGTCCAACTTGGCATGTTTTGCACACAGCTTGAGAAATGCAAGCTACTTATGTGGGCTCCATCAGAGAAAATTGTTATTGATGTCCCATTTGATTTGGAATATTGTTTACAAATTCTACCTAAACTCAAGTCATTTTATTTTAGTCAGATGCTGCCAAGGATTGTAGATGAGTTTCTGGCAGGCAGACTGACACTGTGCAAAAAATATGAAAATCTATGTAATTAAGTTGAGATTCTAATCTTTAACCCACAGTATGTGTGTGCCACACCAGCTTTCCTGTTTCTGTGCTATGTGATGTTACCCAACTGTTAACCGTTATGACCCTTTGTTATGCCAGTTCCTTGGTGTTTTTATTTTTATGACAGAATAAGAATTTCTTTATAATAATTAAAATGTTTCCATAAGTGAAATAATAAAATAAATTTGTAAAATACTGCATCTTCTTGTTTGTTTATGCACATAAGATACATTACAGTTCTTTACATCTGGGTAAGACAGACTGATCAAAATAACTAAGCACAAATTACATTGGACTGAACAATTTACTAATAGAGATTTTATTTGGACACATGTTTTTTGTATCTGTAAACTTAAATGTCTAACAATAATCGTGAACACTTTTTTATTATAATTCATCAGTAGTGCACAATATAAATCTGGAAAAATAACTGTATATATATATATATATATATATACACACACACACACACACACACACACACACACACAAAGGAAGGCACAATCAAGGCCCCGTAAACTGTCAAATAACGATATACAAATTTGAAATTTCAGTGGAAGTCTGGATCTTTTTGTATGACCAAAACCTGCTCGCTCAATCAGCATCCTCGTGAATAATTTCACCCTGCATGTTTACAAGGGCTGCACAGATCCTCAGAATTTTGTCCATTTTGTATGCAAAGTTGATTGGTACTGTCTGGGAGATAATTTTGAAAACTTTCAGCCTCCGGATGACTCTTTCTACATGTATGGACATTTGCAATCCTTGTCGCAGTTACATCCTCATCAGACAACTGTCCTCCTTTACGAGTGTATGCAGGTAGAACAAGGTTAACTTTTCTCTCAAAAAGCAAATCTCTGATGGGAAAACCTCTGTCTGCCATCACTTCATCACCAGGACGAAGATACTCCAGGAACCCAGACTCCTGAGTGATGAACTTATCACTAAGCAGGAGAAATGAACATAACAAGTCCACAAGGGGCAATGGCAACTAAATACTTAATAGTGTTACTTGAATAATAATGGCTGTATGACTCCCTCTGGAGTCAAGATTGTGTGGTTTCTGCAGGGCGGTTTCAGTGCAGTCAATGATGCAGGTGGTGTTGGGGAACGTCTCCCGGAAGCACTGAGGCATTGTGCTCCGGATTGTCTCCCGTGGAAGCCAAGGAATGTAGATCCTCATGTTCTCCTCCATTGTGTCGATCCAGTAGGAGATGATCCGGCTCACTAACCCCTGGGATACAGCAAAACGTTCCGCAAGATCGGCCTGGAGTAGATTTAACTTAAGTTTCATTGTGGTCATCAATATTTGATCCACTAAGTGTGTCTTAAAATTTGCTTTATAGAACTGTTCCAGATATTTAACAAGATCAAAAAAGGCACAGAGAGAAAGGCCTGTGTATAATACACAGCTAGTGTCATTCTTCAGAATGCCATGGGCAAGAGGTTCTTGTCCACCACATTGTGTTTCTCTGTTGCATACATCCTTCTTATCTCCTACGTAGGTGTGATCTATCAGTGCCTGAACCTCCCACTGAGTGTCAGCATCTTTATGCATCGGTGACTCTGACTGTGAAGCGGCTTGGTCAGCCCCAACATCACAGTGGCTGTCATCTGTCAAGCACAAAACCACAAAAGCCCACAATCAGCTTAGCAAACATAAAACATATAAAGAAAATTTATATGTCAGAGCTCATTCAAATAATCTTATGACATGCATTCCTTCCAACATTTATAAACACCTTGTGCTAATATCTGTGGTGCCATTTGTACAGTTACACAGTAAAAAAGTAAAAATATTTTATGATTTATAGCCCATATTAATAATAATAATAATGATGAATATTCGTCTTTATATTAATTATTGAAATTTTCTTTGTAAAATATGTATTCAATTTGCTAACTTAACAGTTTTGAAACTAAATATTTAGGTCCAGATTACATATATTGTTTACAAACTAAATGTTATGTTTACAGCTAAATATATAGCTTGGTAATCTAATTTAACTTGTATTTATTTAACTTGGACTATGGCATTTAAACATATATAAATTACATCACAATATCAATAGAAAAACCACAGTTTTATCTCTTGACAGGCTAAATAACCCAAAATATTGCTGTACATTTTTGTGTAACTTTACAGACGGTAGTCCATACAAGCAGGGATTGAAAATATACAGATAGACATAACAAATATACAGAGAGAACAAACTTAAACGCTGATTTCATGTGAGAGCATATACGTAAACACGAGGGACACAAACAGAGAAGAGTTAACAACAGCAATCAAAAATGCTAAAGCTTACCTGTGTCTGCGCTCCTCTTGAGGCGCCTCCTCGGAGTTTTTAATGGAAGTTCATAACCCAGCCACTTTTCTGGTATCGGGTGGTCTGCTGTAGGTCTCTTGTCGACGAAGTGAAAAGAACACACGAACGGTCGCTTCGGTGGTTTCTTCAAATTCAAAGCTTTCAACCAAAGACGAAAAGATTCTTCATTCTTCGGCGGGGGGTGAAAGTCGTAGGGCGCCTCACATCCACACTCAGCTCTCGTACACGGCCGATGAATATAACACTCCTCCGCCATGTAAACCTTTCTTTTACGCCAATTATTGTGACATCCTCTAACTGCACAACTGATCCCGGTACTCGTCGAAGTCATAATTACGAATAATTCGAGACGAGGTGGGCGCATGTGTCGCTTTCCAGCAAGCTATCAAGTGACAGGAAGTGAGCGGGCGGAAGTCTCGCACAAACTCGCTTGCCTCCGTGTTTCCTTCAAAAATAAGGTGGATAGGTGGATGTTAAATATGCTGAAGATACTGCCAAGGGGAGGTAGATGATGAATAGGAGGAGCCCCAGGAGAGAGCCCTGGGGCATACCTTAGGTGATAGGGGAGGGGGTGGATTTGAGGGTCTCCAACTGAATGAACTGAGTGCGGCCAGAGAAGAAGCAAGTAAACCAGTCCAATGGAATGTTAGTGACCCCAATTGAAGAAAGCATACTGAGAAACGTGGTGTGACAGATGGTATCAAAAGCTGCACTCAGGTCAAGGAGGATGAGGATGGTGAGTAATCCAGAGACAGATGCAATGAGGTGGTCATTAGTGATTTTAATGAGTGCTGTTTCAGCGCAAAGGAGTGGCCGAAAACCAGACTGGAACTCTTCATAAAGGCTGTTGGCAGATAGGCGAGAATGAAGCTTGGAGGCACAGTTTTTTCAATAATCTTGGAATGAAGGGTAAGTTGGAGATAGGACAGAGGTTGTTGAAGTTAATGAGGTTTGCACCAGGATTTTTCACAATTGGGGTGATGGCAGAAGTTTTGAGGAGTGAAGGGACAGTTCCAGTGATAAGGGAGGCGCAGATGATAGCAGAAATGAGGAGGACCAGAGAGGGGAGTCAGATTATGACAAGTTGTGTTAGGTAGGGGTCGAATTAACAGGTGGATGGTGTGGATTTCTGGATGAGCTCTGTGATTTCCAATAAACATTTGTCAAGCTTTTAAGCTTTGGTGCCGATATACATATAAAGATTGGGAACATTCTCAGAGAACAAGTGCAGTGCTCTAACACTAGGCCAACACTCCAAGAGGAAGGAGGACTCTGATACTTGTCAGGGGAGGACCATCCAGGTCCAGAAAAAAAAAAACATTGCCTTGTTTTCCTTCATCCTATTCCCTTAGCCAAGTGGCAAACCACTCAGGTAAATATTCCGTGGAAGAGAAAATACAGGCATATTTGTGCAGGCGTTTTACTTTCCGGACCGGGGTTTACATTCCAGGTTCTTCTGTTGCTGACACTGCATGTGATGTAATCACATCTATTGTTGCTAAACTATAGATGCAATGCCCAAATAAATTTATGACTTTTACTTTTTGACTTTTAACGACACTTTATTTACACTTTTCAACCAATAGAATCAATTATAAATGTAAAACAAGTGTCAGTTTAAAATCACTACTTAGGTAAAAACAAATGTCAGCAAGAAATCATCAAATAAGAAGCTTATTATATTGTAATTCTCCATCATATGAAACAGTACATAACATATTTCTAAAACCCCAAAACTGAATAAAATCCTCCATGATCTCTGTGGCTCTGTGGAAGTGAAACTCCAGCCATATTCTGGATTTAACTTCCACAGAGCAACAGTATAAAGGTGAGGTCTCTCCTGCAGTCTGCCTCTGTGGGACAAGTAAATAGCCTTCTTTGCTTTAATGATTAAAAAATGTAAAAGTCTGGCCTTTGGCTTGTTTTATTTTCTGTTCTGGCAAACTCCTCCTATAAACAGAGCATTTAAAAAAAAAAAAAACAACCCCTAAAAGGCTAAAAACACTAATCAAAAGCCTGAAAATTGTCTTTAGTCTTGTGCATTCCATAAAAATGTGAACACGTTTTTTAGACAGACCGCAGCGAGGACACTTGTTTAAAACACCCCGATTAATAACTGATAAAAACAAGTTTGTGGCAATGGAACCGTTTAAAATCCTCCATTGGAGATCACCAGTTCGTCTTTTAATCGGAGGCTTGTATAAAGTCCTCTACTGGGGTGCTTTTCTCCCAAGTTTTTCTGTCCAGATGCAGACCGGCCGGTTCTGAAGCCGTCTTTGATTGTTCACTTTTGTGCAGCTGTGGTAAAGGGCTTTCTGGTCCATATTCAACAAAACCATTCTCTGTGAGTAAAGGCTGGAGAGCAGTGGTCCCCTTTGTTCGGGGAAGCAAGGATCCAGGATCAGCCCAGGAAAGGAGTCCATCATATCCATTTGTGACTATAGCAGCTGGATGAGAGAAAGCAAACTTTGGACTTATGCAAATGTCAAAGACATTAAACTGAGATCTCCTCTTTGGAAATCGGATTGTGATCTGGTTTTTCTCTGTTCAGGGTAAAACCCCTTCATGAGAGAGGACCTGCATTAAAGAGCTGTAAGAAGATGGCCAGATGAAGCTGAAGAAGCCTTGCAGGGCTGTTTTGAGGATAACAGTGGGATACTGTCAGCAACAAGGAGAGGACATCATTGAAATGACCTACTGTGTGATTGACTACTTCTGTCAAGATACCACCATCCCTACCAGAAAGTGAAATGCTTCATAAATAAATAAATAATGGAGAACATGTAATCTGAAGGGACTAATGAAAAAGAGACCTGAAGAAGGGAAACAGCTAATTTTCGAGGAATATACAGAAGATACTTAAGGTCAAAATAGAAGACAGCAAAGAGGCATACAGGAAGAAGCCAGGAAGCAAGCTCCTGCAGAAAATAGTGAGATATAGAATAGAGATGTGTGGAAAGGGATGATTAAAAATTAAAGCAGATAATGATCAGACAGATTAAGTATGGACAAAGCCAATGAATTCAATAGATTCTTAAATGACCCAAGCCTTCTCTGTTACACCTTTTTTATCATCCAACTCTGGCATTGACCTTCCTGCTTCTGTTAGTCTTTTCTCAGCCAAATTTGATGATGGGGCTTCTACCTCCGTATTTCACTCCACGAAATTCGGAGGGAGAAGTAAAGTGAACAGAAGTAAAGTAAAGAGACTGAAGTAGAGAGTCTGAATTGCAATAAGTTACCAGGACCTGATGCTGTCAGTCCCAGAGTCCTTATGGCCTCTGAAGAGCAGCTCTGTGGGATTCCACATCAGCTCTTCAACCTTAGCCTTATGCAGGAGACAATTCCAGTTATGTGGAAGAGGTCATGCCTTGTTCCACTGCCATAGAAAACTCAGCCAAGAGTCCTCAGTGACTACAGCCCTGTTACAGTACCCTGACAGTCCATATCTGGAGGTCGTAAAGAGACTTCTGTTGGTTCACCTGAGGACACAAACAAGCAGCAACTAGGATCCTCTGCAGTTTGCTTATTGCCATAGTGTTGCAGTTGAAGAAGGCATCATGCACCTGCTTAAAAAACAAAAAAACAATGTCATTTAGACAAGGCAGCCAGCACTGTGAGGATCATGGTCTTTGATTTATTCATTGCATTTAATACAATTCAGCCTGACCTACTTTGTTACACACTCTACCAAACTCAGATGGAGGCATCAACAATTGCATGGGTCAAAGAATACCTGACGATCAAAAAGTTTATGATACTGTAAGGGTAACTGTGTAATTAAGTTGTTAGCAGCACAAGTGCACCACAGAAACAGTATTCTCATAATTTTTTATTACTCTGTACACCTCTGACACAGTATGAGACGGAGTCCTGTCATCTGCAAAAATACTTGGATGATTCTGCTTTCATTGGGTACATTAAAGGTGGACAAGAAGCAGAGTACAGGGAGCTGGTGAACCACTTTGTAAAATTGTGTAAAAACAATTATCCAATCCTGAATGTCAACATAACAAGGAAAACGATTTTTTGATTTCAAAAGAAACATGAAAAAGATAAATCCAATCGACATCACAGGAGAAGAAGTGGAGGTGATGGAGGATTATAAATACTTTGGAATTCACCTGGACAACAAACTCAACTTGTGAAGTTGTATACAAGAAAGGACAGAGCCGACTGTACTTTCTAAGGAAGCTTAGGTCCTTTGGTATTTTGCAGAAAGATGCTATGTATTTTCTATAAGTTTGTTGAGGAGAATGTGATCTCTTTTGCCAACATTTGCTTGGGTAACAGCATCAGATCAAATGACTTAAAATTTCTCAGCAATCTTATAATGAGGGCTGGCTATGTTCTGTGAACTCCTAACCTCTGGAAATGATTTCACAAAGAATGATTCTTCATAAAGTGAAGAAAATTATGGACAATTATGAACAGCACCTCTTCAGACTGTTAAACAACAAATTGCCTTTAGTAAGAGGCTTCTTCAGACTCTGTGCAAGACTGCCCATAAATCAATTCAATATTCAATTTACTTTTGGGGATTGATAAGGTATTTTTTTTTTATTGAATTGTCATGGGGTACACAAGGAAGTGATGTCCCATCCAGTTCATAATCTGACCATCAGTCAGTCATTATTACTAGGAAATGTGGGTGAAGTATCTTACTCAAGGATGTGTCATGACTAAACTGAGAGCCAGAGATGGAGCTTGAACCGTCAATCCTTCAGCTGCAAGGCAACTTCTCCATCCAACGCTACCGTCACCCCATAAAATATATGTGATAAGACTATAAGTTTCAAACGGGGCTCGTGGTCTACTATGAATAGGGTTAACTGAAGTGGAAGCTAAAACTGCAGAGGTATTCAGAAGTGGCTTCACAGTTGATGGATGCGTAAGTTGAGCTTGGTGTATGCTTGACAAATTTGCCCCACAAGGGCAAATTTGGTCACTTTGGGCATCCATGCTTACAGAATTTCTGCACCACACATCTAGGAAAATTTGTAAATAGGTGGACAGATTTGCGTGGAAAAACATGGCGAGCGAGAAGCAGCTTCTACTGGCAAGGGTTCACAAATGCAAACATCTATAGACATCCTGTGATTTAGCTTGTAAATACCACCACTATTAACAGATTGTGGAAAAAAGTATTGGAAAGAAATGACTGTCACTATTGAATGGCATGAAGAGACTTGTTGTAAAGTTGTAAACGGCGGTGTTTTGTACTGCATTATGTAGTTTGGGGTAGTCATCTTGCTAGCCAGGACATGGGGAAAGCTGCACAGTGCATAAATGCTGCATGCCCTATGACGTCCGGCTCATTTTCAGCAAGTATTTTATGTGCGTCAAGCATAATGAACCCCTAAATGTCCATGTTATTCCCCTGGGGAGGTTTGATTACAGCTTAACAGTTGCTGTAGATTGGGTTATATAATGTATATAAGTTGGTCTTCAATCACACCGAGTTGTTGCTTTTCTATAAGGCATTGCAAGATGGTGTGATAAGTAGCTGCGTCAATTGTCACGATATCTGGCTTTCTGTTTTTTTTTTTTTTTTGTACTATAAGTATATGGTGCACACATCTGTTTATGTCTGCTCATTGCGCCCGGTGCTGAAATTGATTTTAGGATTAAAAAAAGACTATAAAAACATTACTGGGACATTGCATATAACCTTATCTTACAGTGTCAGGATGTGGACCTGGCAACCAGCTGGCAAACACTTTGTTTGAGAGCTGTAATGAGAGTAGGCGAGCAAGAGTGCTTCACTCACCTGCTGGAGGACTTAGACCAGCTATCACCATTAAATGAATACACTAGTTTTAGATTTTTATTTATTCTGCTGCTACGTGCTTTAACTACCTCCGAGTGTCCTCCAAGGGATCTTGTTGTTGTCGCAGCAGGCAAGTGATGTCCCTAAAATATTAAAAAAATTTTGAAAAGAAGAAAAGAACACATTGATTAAAGTTGAAAGTAATGTATACTTTCTTCCAACTACAATTCTCTTCACTGGCCTCCTAAGAAAACATTTCCTTCTGACCCAAAGGGGGATAGAGAAATACTCAATGTTAAACCTCTTGTCATGCTATGAAAACAATATGATATCTCAACGTAATTTCATGTTTTACAATAAGAATAAAGAATGTTTACTCAGTACACTGATCAACATTAATAGGAGCTAATTGTGAAACATCAAATCCTGTTATATGAATTATGTGTATTGTTGAGGCTGGGTCCTTTTTTAATTCGTTTTTGTGTATTTTGAGATGAAGGGTGTAATGTTACAATCTGCAATTGCATCAGGCCATATGATTGCTATTCTTCATGATTGCCTAGTCAATTGGGAAAGAAAGTTCAAAGTTTTGGACACTTTTTATGTCATAAGTGTGCAACGATAAGACATGTCAAGCTTTTTTTGTCAAATGTGTAGCAAACTGGCTGAACTGGCAATCACACTACATAAGGTGCAACATCAGAGATACACGGGTAATTCCAGAGAGTTAGTTTTCATTGAAATCTTTGTATCTTTGTACTCAATTGAAATGCAAGACATATGCAGCAGTGTCATGTTTTTCTTTTACCAAGTTTTTACACCAAAGAACTTGACATAGAAGCAAAGTGAATGTATTTGGGAATTTAGTCACTGCAGGTGTTCAGAATTAGAATTTTAAAAGAAGACAAAAAATATTTCAGAACATTTTTTCGTTTAACAACTGGCACAGTGTTGACATTTGGCAGGACACTTCCTGTAGGGTCAGATTCATAAGGCCAAGTTCCCGTCCCTCATGCATAATGATGTAATGTATATTCCTTTATCAAATATATAATAAATCTACATAGACTGCAAAAAACATCAAAATTGGTCATTAAACAAAGGGCTGTCAGAAAGGTCTTTTTTGGTTTCTAATAATAACTGACTTGACCAACAACCTTTGTTGCAAGATTGTGTCAGTATTAATGAATATAAAATGTTTCAAAGGCAATCATCACTTTAAAGAACGCCGGTTAGGATAACAGCTTATTGTGCTTTAGAAACTGCAGTGATGAAAGTAACCAAAGGTTTTCCTATTATCTCTGATGGTGGAATTGTGAACTTTTAGAACTGCATTTGATGATATGCTTAAATAAAGTCTTAATGCTTTCTGGCAATGGATTTTTTATGTACTGGCACCATATAAACACCAATAGATCAACTGCAGTAATTTATTGAATTTCAAATATATTCACACATTTGAATTGTTAGGTAGTGTTGCACAACTTAAAGCTACAGTGTGTAATAATTACAGGGATATACAGTCAGAAATGTAATATATTATACATAACTATGTTATTTATCATCATCCTCGAGCTCAGCCTCTTAACCTTAATATTTGCCTTGCCTTAGAATTCGTTATTTATAATTACATAGGAGCGGGTCTCGCAGCCATGGAGGCAGACATCTTTGCGCTACGGCAGCGCAGAGCCAACAAACTAGCGATTGCGAGATCGCCCATTACAATAACATGCTGCGTGATGATGCTGTTACTCTCCAGTATACTTATTCAGCAACGTCCCTGACGTTTCACAGGTAATGATTCAGTCATTTTCTGTAAAATAATTTTCTGGATATATACCTCGGTTACTTCTCTCCAGCTCCTTTGGAGATCTTCAAGCCTTTCCTCCTCTGCTCTAGTCACCCCGCTGGCACCTCTCCCTCGCCTGGCCCTGGCTGCACGCCCACCCGGCCTCTCTGCCCTCTTCCTCGCCCTCTTCCTCTCCCTCTTCCTCGCCTTGTAACCCCCGTGCCACAAACAAGACTTGGACTCTGTAAACGGGGAATATATATTCTTCCAGCGAACACAATCTCGCTGTTAAACTAATGACTACAATTACTTTGTCTGTTTATATCACCATGCAAAGAAGCTCACCAAAACGTCACAACGATGTAGAAAAAATAACGGGTATATTTATTATCTTAAGTCTACATGAAATCTATACCCTACACAGACTAATGAAATACTATCTGTAAAATTATCTATGTAAACAAACCTCATCACTTGAGAAGTTAGGTGATGCGGACGTCGTGGAAGACATTTTGTCCCGTAACGCTCGCCGTACTGTTGGGTGGGATAAGCGGTGGGGGGGAGATGTTCATGTTGCTGCGGTCTGCAGTCTGGACGTTAGATGTCGCTGAAAATTACACACTGTAGCTTTAAATAATTTTTTTTAAAGTAAACTATGTTTATATATTTGTAAGGTGAGAGTTTATTGGTAACCAAGCCCAGCTCTTGGAATATAACATTAAACTCCAGGTCTTCCGTAAGTTGACAGTAAGGTGTCTGTTTAATCTATAAATGTTGGAAGTGTTTATGCGTTAGTGTAATTATTCATTACAGTTTTACACATTAAGATGCAGAAATAAATACACTGATAGGGAATTAGATGATAACATGCAACAGGTGACACTATTGTTAACACTATTTCCTTCCAACAAGTAGGATTTAATACTCCCACGGTCACAACACACCTGCAAGTACTGAAAATGAATTGAAAATGGATGCTAAAACCTTCATTTATAACATATTACAGACAAAAACAATGCCTCTACTTTATCCAGCTTAGGCAAGAAGAGGTAACATTGTTTGTTGGCTATGCACATTTCTGTAGACAAGTGACGGACATAAATAGAACATAGGGGGAAAAAATTATAAACAACTGGATTGCAGTGGCATAGCAAAGGCAGGTACAGAAAAGTTGGAGTACAATGTTAAACTAAGGATGTTTCACACATTGTATAAAAACAAAACACTTCTTAATGTTTAGTTCTAGTTCTGGGTATGCAGTGTAGACTTAAGCTAGAAGACCTGAAAGTTCACAGCAGTTTATACACTGATGCTAAGCCATTCAGTAACTTAAAGACTAATAGAATTGTTTTAAAGTTTCGAAGAGTGGATGGAAAGAGCCAGAGTAAGGACTGTAGGATTGGGGAGATGTGCCCTACTTTCTTATCTTATTTGCAATGAGAACTTAGACATAAGAATTCTGGATCAACTGCAATTGTCTGATTGTGTTTTTTTTTTTTTTTTTTTTTTTGAGGTACTTTACTCTTTTAGGACTTATGATGAAACAGTTACAGGAATTAATTTTACTAAAAATAAATATGTGTAAGTTCTTGCTGGGACAATGTTTTTTAATCCTAAATGCTCTTAAACTGATAAAAGGGAGAATTTGTTATTGGCATTATGTTCCAGGTCCAAAATTTGGGTCATTAGTTTAAATCTGGATAACTGAAGCTGGTGCTGACTTTTCATGGCTCCAATAATATTACTTCACTGCTGTTTTTACTTAGTTGAATAATATTTTTTTTACATTCATTCATTCCTTCTATGTTCCCAGAGCTCAAATCATATTCATCGTTCATCATCACCTGGTAATATTGTAATATAGAGCTGTCTTTATAATTTTGGTAAGCTCATGTTAGCTTTTGTTATAATCTGAGCTAGGAGGAGCATGTAGATGTTGAATGTGCAGATTCTGTGGTCTCTGAGTTAAGGTGAACTAATGACACAAAAGTCTCTGGCTTTCAAGTTGGTATTTAACCAGATGAGAGCCATACCAGAGCAGCTTATCAAGTTATTCAGGCACTATATTAGATAAAGGTGATCAGTTGTACGGAATACGACACTGAATTTTGTTTCTTATTGAACAATTTTTTTACAAAAACATTATAAATCTGTTTCAAGTGACAGCCTATGGATTACACAAATATATAGCTAACATTTAATTTCGGGGGCATCTTTCATTAAAATCAAACACATTTCTCTTTCTATGCATGTTTCAATTTATTCATTCTTGGACTGAATACCTTTTTGTACAAAGTGCTTACAGGCTTCTACCATTCTCTTTGAAATGAACATGGTTCTTGATTTTAAAATTGAAATAGTCTGGTCTTTAGAATTAGAAAATATATATATTTTAATGACTGGGGCTGAAAAGAGACTAGTCATTGCCAGCAACCTAAGATAAAAAAAAAAATGAATAATTAAAATTAATGAGAATAATCATAATAATCATCACCCTAAACACGATAAATATAGAAAGTCTTTTGTTTTTTTCAGTCTACATTTGAAAAAACTATACCAGTTAAAAAAACTACAATTATGAAATTTTTAAGTGAAACTTTAAAAAATATTTCTCTGTGTAGTGTTTTTTTTTTTTTTTTTTTACTTTTATCCAAATACCTTTTGGGCAATGCTTTTTTTTTTCTTTTTTTTCCCAATCGCTTCCTCAAAAGTCACTTCTCTTTATCACTGTCTAGCTTTGTATAGAACAGCTTTTGTGTCAGGCACAAAGAGCAGTAAATTTTCTTGAAATCCTACCAATTTTACTGAATGTCTGAAAGGTTCATTAAGACTGTTTATAATGACTTAAAGAAAGCAGCCCCCAATCCTATTGTTCTATGCCATCCTTTACTTTTTCTTTTACAAAACTACATAAACATTATTTTCTCAACCAGCAACCTTTATACATCAACAGGCTATGCTTAGATATATCTCAACAAACTGCAAGCAGTGACTTTAAAATCTTTAGTTTCCTCTGACTTTCAACTGATGACCTGGGATGGCCTATGCACCTTATTTATGTCAGATCAAGCAGAAGTCAGAGGTGTTGGCATGCCACTCTGCCAGCAGCTGCTAGATTAAGTCGTATCGCTGACATCAGCTTGGAACTGTTTCATATCCTGAGTGTTAATGCACACAGAAAAGGAAAGAGATACTCATCGTTGTTCTACGTTTCATCCAAAACCAGATTGTGCAATTGAGCCTGTCTTCTGTTAATATTTCATTGTTCCTGGCTCACCTATGCACAGCATCAAATAAGGCGCATTTGAAAAGAAGAGATGTTTGGTTTTGCAGAGAAAGTAAGCAAGCAGAAAAATTGAAATGCTAAAGTTTGTAAGTTGATGTGCAAAAACAGTGTTTATGTAAAGAAAATAAGAAACGATGCTAACAGCAGCAAGAAGAGAAACATTTTTATCTTTTACTTTATCTGTTTGCAGTCTCCACACATATTAAGGAATAAATTATTCACAAACTTGGACCACAGCTCCCTGTTGCATAATTGAGATGACTGATGCTGTGCAGAAGGTTGCAACATTCTGAGTTTCATTAAAAAATACAAAAATCTAGAAAACACACAGGGGTCATAAGTAAAAGTGGCATCCCTGAAATATGACCATATAGGTCCATTGTTCTCCCTTAATTCCCAGAACAAACACTCATAAGTAAGTTATTTGCAGTTTTACCTTTTTTATCTTTCACCTCTAATAAGTTTCAGTGAGCCATAAAGATAGGCTTGAGTCAGCAATCATTTGAACACTCAACCAAAAACTAAAAGCAATACTTTTGGTTTTGCTACCTTTTTTAAATAAATGAACTCAAAGATCTTAAACATTTTCATATACATAACATAACCATTCTTTCAAATATTGTTCAGAAAACAGTCTAATGCTCTGTTCGAAAACCTAGGACGCGTCCTTAGAAGGCCAGATTCGAAGTACGATTACGTCATAGCGCGGCACCGAGGTCTGGTCGGATTCCAAGAGTCCTCGTTATGCGGCCTTAAAATGCATCCTTCTTTTTGCCTGATTTGAAGGACGGGTCTGATGTATCCTCGGTATTCTTGGTTTACCCAGGATTCATTGCGAGACCAAGCAAGCCATGATCAGAGGAAAGGTTACTGTACTTGGTGCCGAACAGTGGTGAAAATTGGAAGTTCAGTTTAATATAATACAAGTCAGTGAATAGTTCCGTCTGAGATGAATGAAAATAGTTGTTTAAATGGTTATTGAGTCAGATATGTGGCGGTAATGTTTGATTTATCTATAGATTTTTATCTGTTACTGTGTAAATGGGTTTGGCTGTAATTTAAGGACAGATTCTAATATATCTGCAGTGTGGGGACTATAAATCTGATAGGATTTTTATCTTTTTATTGCTGTTTTGCACAATATGCTTAACTAAGATTTTTTGTTGTTGAATATTAGAGATTTAGCAGATATTTCTTTTATACATACATTGTTTAGATTTACTTATATCTTTCTACCCCTTTTATAGAATAGAATAGAAAATCCCACAATGGGGAAATTTACAGCAGCAGAAACATTATTGAAATGGTCACATAAATGTGGACCTTAGAAAAATGCATAAGAATAACATAATAGGGAAGAGTTAAAATATAAAAAATGAAATTCAGTAAAGTGTTTTAACAATATAAAACTGGAGAATAAATAATCAATATGCAGCTATGGACATTTTTACAGTAATGGATATTTGAAAATAGCAGCAACCTCAGAGATGTGCAAAATGACAGCTGCATTTTATTTAACTGACTAAGGTTTCTATCATTACTTTTGATTTTATTTGTTCCTGCTCCCGGTGGTTGAAACCTTTACTGTATTCCACTCTGGATTCTTGTTAATGTAGTCTTTGTTCACTTTACAATAAAAAAGAAATAAATAAACAAACAGTTTTGAAAACTTCGGTTTTCATTCTTTTCCTGCTTTGTGTGTCAACTTTCACGGTTGCTAAGCAACAGACCTTACGGCGGTAAAACCCGCCAAAGGGTAGACCTGGTCGAATTTAAAGCCAAAACTCTTCCAGTCTCCTTATTTTCAAGGACTTTGAAGGATCCAGTCTAGGTAGACTGTGTCCTTGGAGGATGCAGCCCAGGTTTTCGAACAGAGCCAAAATTTGTGAAAATGAGCACTTCTGGTTTGCTGAGATAGTCCATCCCACCTCACAGGTGTGCCATTTCAAGATGCTGATTAGACAGCATGACAGGTGGGCCTTAAGACTGCAGGAGGAAACACTCCACCTCATTCTTGTTCTCATCTAGTTGGGACTATCATTAAATTTCAGTCATTTACTGACTGACTTTTTGCTTTATCTGTTTGCAATTTAATCATTAGCCTAAACAAAAACTCAGTGAATATCTTAGTCCTAACCTAAACTTTAGCAAAAAAAAAAAGAAAGTGAGAGTGACAGTAATGTTACAATAAATCTCCCACTTCAAAGAAAGCTTATTCAAAGTGACAGTTGTGATGACTATGTGGACAATGGTTTCACTTCAAACTTTTAGAAATGCCTGGGTCTGGTTTCTTGATCATGCCAGTGTTAACCCAGTCTGGACCCTAGTAGAACTGACACACACTGGCACAGTTACAACTGCAGTATGCATTGTATGCATTATCTGCACCCTGGAGTGTTTCCATTGCTGTGTGAATGGGAGTTGTTGCCTAGTGGTTAGGGCATTGCGCTTGGATCCCAGAGGTTGGACTGCCACTCTGGGTCCCTGAGCAAGACCCTTAACCGCACACTGCTCCCTCCACGCCGCACAATGGCAGCCCACTGTTCCCCAAGGGGATGCGTTAAATTGCATTTAACGCATCCCCTTTGGGAACAGTGGGCTGCCTTCCCCTTCACTTTAATTTGAGTGAATATGGTTGCTTTGTACTGTGACAATGTAATGACAATAAAGTTGAATTCTGGTCTCTGAATGCTAGCCAGCCAACAGCAAGAGGAGAGAATGAGAGTTAAGGGCAGGGAAATTTAGTAGTAAAAAAAGCAAACACTAGTTTGTATGTAAATAAGAAGATGAAGGTGGTTATAAATGCCTCACTGGACTACGTAGAGTAATAGAGGTGCAGGTCCTTAACTACATTTTGCACTAAAGCCACAACATAAAACCCATTAAGTTAAATAGCAATGACAAAGAAACATCCTGAAGTAAAGAAAGAAACAAACCAAAATTCAACATCTAACCATTTCGTCAAGAACCAATACAGGGTAAATAATCTGTATATCAGATGTATAATCAAATGTGCAATTTCGCTAATAGGTTAAGACTTACTTTTATCCATAGATTATAGGACCAGAACTTTCAGGGTCACCAACTATATTTCTGCATTAAACCACTTTGGTGTTCTTGTGTATAAACGGAATTTGCAACTAATGGTTGTTCATTCAAAAATAGACCCTGCATAGTTATTAACAATACTGCATCCCTGCAGTCCAGGTTTCAAAACTCACCTGCTGCATTTCTCTGTGATGTTGGCATTCTATTACAGTTAATCTATGGATTCTCTCTTGGTGCTCTGTCTTGACCAAAAAGTTTAAAAACCTCGATGATAAATTAATAGGATAAATAACTTGGGCTTTGCGGTGAATGTCTGCACATTGTTGTTTTCCTGTTTGGTGTGTATCCCAGGTGGCATGTGGTAAACTTTAAACCACACTTTTTATGGATGTCTTTAAAAAATTGCCTCCTTTCATAAAGGCCAGATGTGTGCACTATGCAACGGATTGTTGTCCTATGGAGAGTCCCCCACCTCAGCTGTAGATCTTTGCAGTTCATTCAGATTGATCATGGGCATCATGGCTGAATCTCTGATTAGTCTTCTCCTTTAGTTTAGTTTAGAGGAATGGCTGGGTCTTTGTAAATTTGCAGTAGTCTGATACTCCCTCCATTTTATTATTATCACTTACACAGTGCTCCTTGGAATGTTTAAAGCGTTTTGTATCCAAATGAGACTTTAAGCTTCATGATGCTCTCTGCGCTTTAAACAGACTTCAGAGACTATCACAGAGCAGGTAAATGTATATGGAGACTTTATTGCACACAGGTGGATTCTATTTGTTACCATCAGTCATTTAGGTCAATGTTGGATCATTCAGAGATCCTCACTGAACTTCTGGAGAGGGTAGCTGCACTGAAAATTAAAGGGGACGATTCATGCTGTACGCCCAACTCTTCTATTTTTTTTTATTGTTTTTTTTTTTTTAGTTGGAAATGTCCAATAAATGTTGTTCCACTTCATAATTGTGCCCTACTTGTTGTTGAATATTCACAAAGAATTAAAATGTTAAAGCTTTATGTTTGAGTCCTGAAATTTGGCATAAGGTCTAAAAGTAAAAGATACTTTTGCAACGCACTGTAATTGCCTGGAAATGTAATTGCCCCAGAAAAGATTTTCCAAAGATTAGTTTAGTTCATGACTTGATTTGTGATAATCAGATTGACTTATTTTGCTATTAAAGTTATTTGAATTTACACATAGTTAGAAATTCTGGGACAAGTGGAGGAATAGCAACAATCCAATAAGATTATTAATTGATCATTCAATCTATTGACTATTGATTTGTCGAGATATTAAAATTTCTCTACATATCAATCAGAATTTCTGTTTGATTTGTTTATTAGTCCAAAGCCATAGTTGCAATTTTTTAAACACCTAATTCTTAGTTATACCAATCTGAAATGTTAACCTCTAAAATCCCTTCTATTTGTTGTGTCATAACCTGAATCAGGCACAAATTTTTATATTACTCAGATCTATTTTGTTTTTATGCTAAAACTATGTCATCTGGATAGTATTAAATTGGCCTCAGATATTAGATTAAGAACTCTTTATGCTATTTTGGGTCATGGCTTGGCATTAAAAACTCTTAAGCGGGTATTTGTGAGTTTCCTTTTTCATGCCTGAAATTAGCAATATCTTGTCTGTGGCTGTGTCGCAGTAACACGTTACAAAAGCGTTACTAAAGCAACTTCACTGGACCAGGGATGACGAGAAACTAGTTTATGCTTTAGTTACTTCAAAGGTGGACCATTGTATGTATTACTATAAGGAAGTCCACTAAATGTAGTAAAAATCTGCAGCTTAATAAAAGACTCTGAAGCCAAAGTTCGGATGAAAATTAAAAGTAGAAATCCTATTTCATATTTAATTCTGCCTTAAACCTGTACTTTTAGTAAAGCAACAACAGTTTGTAAGGAATAACAGGTTTTCAACTGCTACATATGCAAAATGATTTGAATCTTACTCCTACTACAACAGCATTGAATGCTATTTGTTTAGTAATTAGTAAAATGTCTTTTAAATATGAAAATGTTTGATCTTTGAAAATTTTACTTTCAAAAAGCAAATCTTACAATTGCCTTAGGTAACCTTTCTTTACCTATCATTATTTTTATAGGTCTTACAGATTTTGAATTTATAAATTGAACTGATCCTTCGTTATGTTTTTATTTAATAATGAAATTATACTTTACTCATAGATATTATTATAAGAAGAAGTTATATAAGAAAACAGTTATTTATACTGTAACTATCACTGGTCTGTAAGGGAAGATTAAAAAAAGAAAAGTGGTAAATGATTTACACGAACCTTTGAGTTACACATGAAGTCAAAGTGATACAGAGAAGGACAAGCGAAAAAGAACAAATACTACATTAAAAGCTATTTATACAGAGTTAACTTTCATATTATATATATATATATATATATATATATATATATATATATATATATATATATATGTATATATAGTTATGTTACTATAAGCTATCTCTATTTTCCAATTCTGCAGTTTTTGATTGTTTAAACCCAATGTTAATGCTATCCCTGCTGTTTCACATTATAGTTGCTTCATCTGGTCAGGTCTTGTTTGGCTCAGACAATATCCTGGAGGGAAATGTTAGCAGGGCTACTGCCATCAACAAATCTGTATACAGATGATTTTTGTTGTGCTCATTCCTTTTCACAAGAAAACTGATTCCAAGCTCATCTTCCTAACTGTTTATTTCCTAGACCAGAAATAGGCAATGTCGGTCCTTCAGTGTTTTTCTCCTATAACTAATGCATGCATCACCTCTTCGACATAAGTGAAACAAATAAATGGTTAATGGCCAGGGCTCTGCTAAAAATACAGACATGCCAAGGACGTAATTTAGCCTTTTATATTAGCTGTTGGTGTTGATGCATGCAAAAGTTGCTGGACATGGGTACTTGAGGACTGACTTTTTTTGTGATAATTTCAACTTTTAGTGGTACAGGAAGAAGAGGCAATCAACATGATCCAGAGAAGCTATTTACTTTCATGTAGAAAGGCAAAGCTATCATTATCCATGTATTACACCACCTCTTGTTTAATGTCAAATTCTCCACCCTATCCCAAACCCTTTACCCAAGAAAGTAAAACCAACAGAAAAAAAATAAATAACAGAACCTTTCTCTCTGTTCTCTTCTAACTTCTGTTTGTATGTCTTCTTCTGTATCATTGAAGCCCCCGCTGACCTTGGCAGAAGGCTGCTTACACTGAGCCTCATTCTGCTGGAACTTTCTTGTTGTTGATCAGTTTATCTTCTACACTATTGCTGCATGCGGTCTGAGGGATTGATGAAGAATCAAGATACAATGCAAGCGAAAGTCTATTGTTGCTACATGCTCACCCAGGATGAGTGAATGCCTCAATATCAATGCTTGTGGGTTTCCTTAGATATAAAACCTTTCAAGTGATCTACGTGTGGCACATGTAGTGAATTGGCACCATATAAAGAAATTGAACTGAATCAACAACACTATTAGTTAGTCATTTGTCCCTTTGGTTAAATTACCTGTAACTTCCAACTTCAGTAAATGTTGCTCAACAGTTGAATTTAAATATTAAAGTTAACTCTGTATAAATAACTTTTAATCTAATATTTGTTGTTCTTTTTCGCTTGTCCGTCTATGGATCACTTTGACCTCATGTGTAACTCAAAGGTAAACTGTGTTCGTGTAAATAATTTTCCAGTTTTCTTTTTTTTATTCTTCTCTTACAGATAGTTACAGTATAAATAATTGTTTTCTGATATAACTTCTCCTCATAATAATATCTATGAGTAAAGTATAATTTCATTATTAAATAAAAACATAATGAAGGATCAGTTCAATTTATAAATTCAAAATCTGTAAGACCTATAACAATATTAATAGGTAAAGAAAAGCTAACCTAAGGTAATTGTACAATTTGCTTTTTGAAAATAAAATTTTCAATGATCTTAAAACTATTTATATTTAAAAGACATTTTACTAATTACTAAGCAAATAGCATGCAACGCTGTTGTAGTATGAGTAAGATTCAAATTATTTTGCATATGTAGCAGCTGTTGACAACCTGTTCCTCCTTACAAACTGTTGTTATTTTAATTCTAACATTTTTATACAAATTAAATTTGAATCAATCAGACACTTCAGTTAAGTCCAGTGATATATGAACAATTCAGCTACATTCACATAGTAGTGGTTGGGTAATAATCTTCCTAATAGGGACAATGGTAAAAAAAAAAAAAAAAGTATCTTAATTAAGGCAATAAATATATACATAGTATTATTCCCTCTAGCTACTGGATCTGAATTAGAAACACAGCAGGTATAGTGGAACATGGTCTATGCACATACAATTACAGGTTTAAACAGCAGATAATCAAATGCATTTCTATATCTAACAAGGACAGTAATCATACTCTTCTATGGTGTAAGCATTTCTGAAAAGCTTCCCTTTCTTACTAATTATTTATACATTTGTGTCTTTCTTTCCTAAAAAGCTTTGACAATGTGTAAAGATAATCTGTGCCAATCTGACATAGCTGGCAAATACTTTAGCATCAGTTATGGGCAAAGCTAGAATTCAATTCAACTATTATTTTCACACATGAAATAATGAAATAGTCAATAAGTCAGCGATGGAGTTGTTTAGGTATTTGCAACTGAATGACGCACAGTGTGCCCCTGGCACTTTTATAATGTTTATTCATGGCCAAGCCTAATATATTGTTGCACAACAAATATGACTTTGACCCCTGCAGCAATGTTAGTACTGCAAAAGAAATATAGGATTGGGTTTTAAATGGGTTTAAATTGACAAAAGGATGATCTTAATATTCAGTTTTATTTCAAAAACTCTTTAGGAAAGGGTTTAGATTTTCCTAATTTACTGAGACTTTGATGTGAGGCAGAACAATCTGTTCAAAGAGTCTTTACTGAGTACATCCTTCACTGGGTATCCATCCACTGTAACACTTTATGAAGTACGGCTGCAGCTGTTGCAGTTAGACAACTTCAGAAGTGATGCAGCTTTTCAAGGTTGGCTGCTTCCTGGTCGAGGCGATATTAGCCTCTGGAGGGAGGTGGGCATCAATCTTACATGTCTCAAAGAACAAAAGGCTGTCTCTGCAACCTTGGAGAGTTTTCTTTTCCTTTATTTATATTCTCTTGCTTTTCTTATTTTATTCCTTCACTTACTCTCATCTGGCTTTCATATTTAGGATGCTTTAAAAATTTCACATTACATCTGAAGTAAAGCAGAAAAAATGTCAGATAAAGTGAACATATCATCTTTATATTTGCATTATTTTTGTTTGTTAGTCTAAGATCCATTATGAGGTCTGCTTATTTTCTTTTAAAGTGAAAACTTGTATTACAAAACATGACCAAATGATAAGACAACCATTATATGAGAAATTACCATTTTTTTATTTCAATCTGAAGCTCATCTCACAAAAACATGTTTCACCTGGTTAATAAATTCCAAAAAGCAGTATTTCACTTTCAAGACCTTATATAATTCTCTTTACAGTAATATCTGCTACCAAATCTGCTTTTCTTCAACATTTATAATTGTTATGACTGCTTTTGTATTAAAAAAACTTTTAATAGATTTTTAAAGGAAGCTCCATTCCTTCCTATTTCTAATTTCTACCTCTTGTTTCCATGCAGTTGCCTCCCTTCTGCAAGGTCAGCTTCAATGTATGTTACAGTTCTTTGTTCCCACACTAGAAAGACAATAAAGTGTACTGTTTGTTTAAGAGAGTGCCATCCTTCTTAGGCTTCTGTCTAATTATCCAGTCTGTCTTCCTTCCTTTAGGTTTAGTCATCACCTGGAGAAGGAGGGGTTGAGAGAATGAAAAGAGTCTGAAGGGAAGAAAGAGATGTTGAGGAGTACCTGGATAAAAGCACAGACGGTAATAACTAAATAAGAAACCATGTGAGGAGCGGATATATAAGACAAAGAGTGAAGTTGTTCGTAATATGCGAAGAGGAGAAGAGAAAGAATGAAAGAGGAGTGTTGGACCAAAACACTTAGGATACATTTTCCTCTTAAATTAAATAATTTATGCTTTTTTTTTTCTGACAACATTAAATAACTCCTAGCAGAAAGATTCCTAAATTGTAACCTATTCACTGCACAAACAGTTAAACCAGTTATAGCCTCAGGGTTGTATCTCTTTAAAAGATTGGTATTTATTTTCATCTATAGCTGTTGGCGTTGGACTGTGTCTGATTTGGAAAGCCTTGCTATCACCAAACATTTGGGTTGAGACTTTCCCATTTTGTAGACAATATCAATACATTCTTTGCATGACCTCCAAATTAATTAAACTTTTTTGCTGATTTTATACAGAAATAAAGATTTTGCCATAATTTCATTACGGTAATATCCAAACACTTTGTTTGCCCTTAATATGCTTGTAGTTTATTTTTTAATAAATTTGGGAGCTAAACCAAAATACATTTTTAACTGCATATAATATTTTAAATGCAATAACAATTTAGTTTAATGGCAAGTTTGAACTTTTTTATTTTCTTTATCAATGAAAGGCAAATTTCATTGATAAAGATGCTACAAGGCACTATTAGAGGTTGACTAAATTTGCTTTTAGGAGTAGCTTTGTTGCTCCTTACATTTTTACCTTTACTTGAGTATTGTTTTTAATAAAATATTGCTTCTCTTATTTAAGTAAATTTCTTGGCTACTCCATTCATCATAACTTCACAGAATAAAGGAAAAGGTTGTTTTAAACAGTAATGCTCCAGAAAACGACACACAGTTAATGTTTATATCAAAATGAGTGTTCATTGTTTGCATAAAAGCTTACTTTATATCTGGTGAGTTAACCATTATACACTGCTCAAAAAAAATTAAAGCAACAGTTTGAAAACACATCAGATCTCAATGGGGGGAAAAAAATCATGCTGTTTATTTATACAAATATGGACTGGGTGTTTGTGTTAGGAACAAAAGGATGTCACATCATTTGATGGAAATGAAAATTATCAACCTACAGAGGGCTGAATTCAAAGACTTCCCAAAAATTACAGTGAAAAAATGATGCGGTAGGCTAGTCCGTTTTGCTGAAATTTCATTGCAGCAACTCAAAATGGTATTCAGTAATTTGTATTGACCCATGTGCGTGTATGCATGTCTGATAACATCTGGGCGGATGGCGTCCTGGGGTATCTCCTCCCAGATCTGGATCAGGGCATCACTGAGCTCCTGGACAGTCTGAGGTGCAACCTGACGGCATCAGATGGATCATAACATAATGTCCCAGAGGTGTTCTATTGGATTTAGGTCAGGCAAGCGTGGGGGCTAATCAATGGTATCAATTCCTTCATCCTCCAGGAACTGCCTGCATACTTTCGCCACATTGTTGTGCACCAGGAGAAACCCAGGACCCACTGCACCAGCATAGGGTCTGACAATGGGTGGAAGGATTTCATAATGATACCTAATGGCAGTCAGGGTGCCGTTGTCTAGCCTGTATAGGTCTGTGCGTCCCTCCATGGATATGCCTCCCCAGACCATCACTGACCCACCACCAAACCGGTCATGCTGAACAATGTTACAGGCAGCATAACATTCTCCACGGCTCCTCCAGACCCTTTCACGTCTGTCACTTGCTCAGGGTGAACCTGCTCTCATCAGTCAAATGCCAATGGAGCTCCACGGTGCTAGGCAGTGAGCACAGGGCCCACTAGAGGACGTCGGGCCCTCAGGCCACCCTCGTGAAGTCTGTTTCTCATTGTTTGGTCAGAGACATTCACACCAGTGGCCTGCTGGAGGTCATTTTGTAGGGCCCTGGAAATGTTCCTCCTGCTCCTCCTTGCACAAAGAAGTAGATACCGGTCCTGCTGATGGGTTGTAGACCTTCTACGGCCCTGTCCAGCTCTCCTGGAGTAACTGCCTGTCTCCTGGATTCTCCTCCATGCTCTTGAGATTGTGCTGGGAGACACAAGAAACCTTCCGGCGATGGCACGTATTGATGTGCCATCCCGGAGGAGTTGGGCTGCCTGTGCAACCTCTGTAGGGTCCAGGTAGCGCCTCATGCTAACAGTAGTGACAAAGACCCTAGCTAAAAGCAAAACTGGTGGAAATTAGTCAGAAAAGATGAGGAGGGGAAAAAATCTCAGTGGCCTCCACCTGTAAAATCACTCCTGTTTTGATAGTCGTCTCCTTGTTGCTCCTCTCGTGCACCTGTTGTTAATTTCATTAACAACAAAGTAGCTGAAACTGATTAACAACCACCTCTGCTACTTACCTGACCAAATCAATATCCCAGAAGTTTAATTAACTTGATGCTATACTCTAATTACAAAGTGTTCCTTAATTTTTTTTTGAGTAGTGTATTTGGAGAGCAAGCTAATATATAACGAGGAGTAAACATTGTGAAAGGATGGTCAAATTTTATATAGAAAAAACATGGTTAAAAAAAAATGCTTATTTTGCCTGGATTCGTTATTTTCAAATTACGTTTTTCCAATGAAATTCACTTTATTTATATAGCCCCAATTCACAACACATGTCATCTCAAGGCACTTTAAAATTCAACAAGATCATTCAGTCAAAATGATTCAACATATTCTTTCTAAGGAAAACCAGTTGATTGCATCGACTCAGGGACTTGAAAGGAATCCCTCACACTAAGCATGCTTGCAGCGATAGTGGAGAGGAAAAACTCCCTTTTAACAGGAAGAACCAAGCTTAGTGTCAGCGGCCTACATTTTAGTCTGTCTAAAGCTCAGAATTCAGAACCTGAGTAGCCTTTTTTCCAAATACTTTTTTGCTCTTGGTGAAGTAATTTCTTGAAAGGCTACTTTTTATTCTTACTTGAGTAAAGTAGTTCTACTCTTACCTTAGTAACATTTTTGGATATTCTACCCACCAAGCTTGGATCAATATCAGGGGCCTAAAATCGCCAATGTCTGCTTCAAACCATACAAAGTGTTGTTTGAGGGCAAAGTGCTCTTTTAAGATAACAGACTCCTCCACTGAAAAGTATCCCCGATTCACCCCTGTCAGCATGTTCGAAATATTTCAAAAAATTGTTCTCATGCACCAGTGTCTTTAACTAGATGGAAACAAAGCAAGGCTGACAGTGCTCAAAGTATTTTTTTTTCCTTTGAATTTGGTCATTATTCTGCACAGAGCTGAGAGGAAGCCAAGTGTGGCAGGTGAGAGCATCTTGACTCGACAGCTGTCAAAGCCACTCTGAATAGAAGGGCAGTGCAGGAGAGCAGCACCACCAGAGGCCTCAGGGATCTGACTGGCAGGAAACAGGTACAGTTGCTGTACAGAAAGAGCACACAGAAAGGAAACATAACACACACATAGACCTGCATGGGTGGTTTTGTTGCCATGGTATCAGGTGATTGATCCCCTGAGTTAAACAGAGAGAGAGAGAGAGAGAGAGAATATTAATGATGGGGAAGAAGCAAGGGTGGAGGAGGGAAAGCAATGGAATAGAGGCTGACAAAACAACTAATAGAGGCTCACATCCCTGTACCAAGGGAGGGATCAATGAAAACAGCATGTAGTGTGTTTTTTATTTGACTAAGTCTATGAGGACACATTGAAACACCATAGCCTTTTATTGCTTTTTTGTTGACTGCTCCTCTGAGTTTATTTTGTGGTTGTCTGTAATTTTATAACCCAATATTACAGCTTTATAAGGTTTTAGATAAATCTATTCATTCTGAAAAAAAATACCACATCCCAGAAGAGTATTTGTTTCCACATTGGCTTATGATTAAAGCCTATCTCTCTTCATTTTATAACGAAAACTATAATTCCTCATTAAAAGGGGAAGCATCGAGAGATGATCAGTTCTGTATCTAACGCATAATAATTCATTGCAGAGCTACCAGTAAAAACAATCATCATATACAGGCGAGATAGTACAGATATTATTGAAAACATGAAAGACAGTTATGGCACACATTATAGCCAACCATTCTGAGCTTCTTGAATGATTATGTAAATCGAGACAAATGAGAGGCCGTCTTAATAGGCTTTTCTGTGTGTTACCCAGGTTGACTTTTCAGATATCAATACTTCCCCAATTCCCAGAGGTTACAAACACCAGCACACTAAACAGTCACCTTATTATTCCCAGCCAGTCCCTGGTTTGCAGGGAAATTGTCCAGCTCACTTCCTCTTTCCTGAGTTGCATAGTAGAGAAGCTAAGAGCTGGAATTGCACAGGGCAAGCTTTTTGATTTGGGGGAGCTGCTATTGCATTAGTCCCCAAGGGACTAATGGTGGGCTATGAACCCACAGTATTAGTGGACAGTATTACCCCTATATCCACTGGTCTGGTAGCAGACAGGTGTAACTTGTCAACTCTCCTATACTTGCAATTCTCATAAAATACCACTCTATATTGACTTTTTTGTAAAACATTTGCGTTTATAACTCACCTGCTCCTTTATTTTACTGACCTCTGCTCTCCAGTAGCCCATCTTTGCTCTTCTGACATTCAATAAATTTGCCCTTTATCAAATCAAATATTTATCCATTTGAAAAAAAAAACACATAGTAGATGGGTACAGAGGGAAAACATTTAGTTTTGTGTCTAGCCAACTGTAGATGGGACAATAGGCAAAAATTGAACATTCAATCACAAGTTTGAAGTAAAGGTATCTCTGAGTCATATCCACAGAATGCAAAATTTGGTAAGTAGTAAGAAATTTTATCACAATTTACCTTCAAAGAGTTGAACAAACTAAAAATGCTAAATGTGGTTTTTTTGGTGAATTGTATGTTAATTAGGTAAGTCAGCTTCTTCAAAGTAATTTATTCAACATGATAATAGCCAGCAGTTTGTGCTTTTCCACAAGAACATTTGAGGGTAGTAAAATAATACTACTTTATCATTAAATCTATTTTGTAACGTTTACATAAACCTACTCAGGTATTTTATTAGAAGGATAAAAATATTTCTATAACCATAACCATATCTTTAGTGTTAATATTCCTACAACAATGCTCTGCTTCCACATAATAGAGTCTAAAGAGAAACTGGTATTCCATTGCTGAAGATGTAGAATCTAGATTTTGCAGCAGTCCCATTTTTACTCAGGGATTTTATATCTTTTAAGGCAGCAGAATGTTCCTTTCTTTTGCTCCATGTGAAACTCACAGAATTTCCCTCTGATAATGCATACAAATGTAATAAAACCAGGAGGACTTAGAAGCAAAGATTCAAAGGGTTGGCATTTCAGGCAAATACAGTCATTATAGTAATGATGGTTATTGTGGCTGCATGAAGCCATACCTGTTATGGTGACAATTACCATGCATCTTACTGTTCTTTAGGGCTGTGTTGGATCTGCCCAGTAAAACTGATTCTGTATCTTAACTCATGACTTTTTGTACTTTCATAGTTTATATTCAGAATTTGGAGCTCAGTCGTTTTCCGATGTTTGAAAAATGCTGTCAACATATTTTTCAGCACATATTACAGTTCATTTTAACTTTTATGGGAGGCCTTTTTATGCCAGTGATTATGAGTAAAACCGTCTTTGACTGATGGGTCAAAGTAAATTGTACTGATTTTATTACATTGAATAAAAAATGTATTATAATGAAAATAATAAAAACAAATATTAAAATATTATTATTAAATTATCTAAGAAAATAAGAAACTTTGTAAATTCTTTAATTGAACATGTTATTTATGTACAGAGGTTATGATCACAATTTAAAACTCTACAAAAAATCTTCTAATTGTTGGACTGCTCCCTGATCTAATATACATGATTTTCAATATTGTGGTTGTTTAATGTATTTATTTTGTAGGTTTTATGTGCTACAGAAACAAAATGGCATTGATATTAATAATACATTTCCCTTAATAATCCAATAATCCTTTGACTTCAGTTAAATTTTGCTCTCTTATTTTGATCCCTGGAATAATATTGAAAAAAGGAAGAAAAATAAACAGGTGGGTAGTAAACATAATCACATTTGACTGAATCTATTTTTGAAAACATTGTACTCTCTGTTCCAGGAGTGTCAAACTCAAGGCCTCCAGGGCTGTTTTTCTGTACCTTTTAGATATGTTCATGCTCAAACACACCAAAATTAACACAATGAATAACCTGCTCAGCGTGCAGTCAAGTTCTTCAAAATCCTATAATTATTTTATTTAGTGTTAAAGCAGAGACAAAAAAAGGAACATACCTTTGACACCTGTGTTTGCAGTAGTTTTACTGTTAGACTTCTTACATTTACTGGAGGGAAAGAAAATGTAGGGGAAATATTTTTGAATGAAGAGTGTAATGACAAATGGGTTTTTGCCTTTGATACATCGAAGAGAAAATAAAGATGAACCAAACAAGCACTTTGTAGGAAGATAGAAAGAGACACTTGCAAATGGAGCCAAAGGATGTTAGGTGACAACACGGTCAGACATAGGGGACAGGTTGTAACTGCAGGGCGTGCATGACGACCACCTGATGACAGGTTGTAGCGACGGGGCATGATGAGGTGCCATGACAACAGGGGAGAATGACAGGTTTTAACAACATATAGTGAAAGCAAAGTGAACAACTCATTGGAAGTAATGATAAAAAGACATTTTACAAATCTCTATTACTTAATCATCTTATATGCAAGTATGTGCTCAAAACGCACATGGACTCATGGCGTGACATGGGCATGCTACATATACTTTAGTGCAACATTTTTGGCAGAAAACCTTTACTATGCCCACCATATTTGTAACTTTGATTTTGACATAATATTAGAGACCATTCATCCCTTTTATTGAAACCATAGCACAGCTAGAAATGTTTTATTTGAGGAGCACAACAAGGAATCATCAACAGAGTCTCTGTGTGATGTGTTCAACAAACTAATCAAGTCTTTTAGGCTGATTTGTTATATTAGTTCACTTTTCCATTGAATTTTTTTGTGCATCTTTTACATTTTTGGCTTTCAAATTTATACTTGCATTAATTTACTTAAAGTTATTCATATCTGTATACTTTACTTCTTATATGTATTTCTGTCAGAAATAGATCTGAATCTTATTTCTTTCTTTCTGTCCTGCTACTGCTCCAAGGAGATATTGTGAAGTGCTGTATTGACTAGAATTGCTTTTGTTTGCACTGGAACTCAGGACACATGGATGACAGAGTATTTGTGAATAGCTGTTAGTCTCTGCCACAATGCTACTGCTGTACTGTCCATGTTTGTCCAGACATATTACTGTTACAATTTTTTTTTTTACCAAGACTGTTAGTTTTCTTTTTCATTTAGCAAACATTCTCAACTCACTAAGTCAATTTTCCCTGGCTGTGTCACATTTGGGTCCAACTCCAAGAACTAAATCCTGAAACTGACCTACAACTTGTATGACCTAATGATCTACTGCTAACAACCTGGTGTCACAATTTTAGGGATTAAGTGGAGTTTACACTTTGAAAGGTCAATACAGTATTGGAAGTAAAACAGCACCATGTATAATGTTAACAATGGTATGTAAAACATTCACATTTTTTACTTATTCTGAGCACAAACATGCATTTTTAATCTGTAATTATTAACTTCTCTTGTCTAAGGGTAAAGTATGAACAAATGAACAGTGTGGTTGTGCTTGAGTTCAAACCTTATATCAAACTTGTCCTTTAACCCTGACTCTGCTTTCTTCCAGATCAACACTATAGAAAGTTGTACAGAAATATAGTAAAAGTCAGCCCTCTACATTAAACCTAAAACCAACACTGGAAACCCTTTCTCCTGAGTCAACATAAAAACACTTAAAAGGCCAATAAACTTTATGTAGTAGGATCTGAGCTGCTTCTCCAGGGCAAAGAGTAAAGAATTTAGTTAATGTTCAATGATTCATTGACATAGTTAAATGATAGAGGTTTTTAACTTGTGTAACTAAAGTAATTTTAGTAAATGATCGTTTTGTAGAGTTTTACCTTATTATTTTATATAGTCTCACTCAGACAGTTTTACTGTTGTGAACCCAAGGTTGTTAAACAAAGAATGTGTTTCTCTAAAAGACTACACCCAATTTTGCATGTGTCAAAAGTGTATTCATAGATCCATAGATTTTTTCCTCTTTACTTTGAATAGAAAATCCTCTGTCACGAAACTAATTTGCCTAAAAACATCTATAAAATGGATGTATATGAATCTATTTTTACCTCTAAAAAAAGGTAAGTAGGTAAGCCTTATTTCTATAGCACTTTTCAGACAGAAAGTTAAAAAGTGTTTCAAAGTAATAAAAATGTACATCATCAAACATTAAAATAGAACAAAAAACAAGGCAGCAATGAATCAGTTAGAATTATGCTTGTCTTGACAAATAGGTTTTAGGAACTATTTAAACACATCCAGTGGGTCTAAAGCAATGATCGAGAGGAGGCTTATTTCAAAGTTGAGGAGCTTTAAAAGTAGTTTTCCTCTTGTTAAAAGAATCAAAAACAGCTCCTTTAGATGCACAAAATGAAAAATGACTGCAGTTTGAAAAAGCATTCTGCATAAAAGGATTGAAAATATGAAATTCTTAAAAAAAAAAGGAATATATAAAATGCATAAAGTAACAATTACACGATCTAATTTCTAAACATGGTAGATCATAAATGATCAATATTTTGTGGCTGTGACTATTTTTGAGAGGATAAAATTCCTGCTGAAAGGATAATGCTTTCTTTTGTTTTTCTCCACCTCTGTCTTCAAGGCCAATGAATCTCAGCATTCTGAAGGCTGTCTGTCTGTGACTTTTGACCAAAAGCGGTGCCACCCCACAGCGCCAACCTGGACAGATGCTATCAAGCTAGACTATTTTCTTTTGCTGATGTTCTTACCCATGAAGATTGTTGTGCCCCTGATAAAGTGTTAAAGTTGCAGCAAGGTCAATTTTGCTGCTGCTTTAGATAAAGCGACACACACTTCCTGGGAGCACAGCTGGTGGGGTTCTGAAGGTAGCAGATAAAACTGCACTGGAAAATGGATTCTTAGAATTGATAAGAGAGGAAAGAAATATGGGAACAAAAAAGAAGATGGATCACCAGTTTCTTGGACCAACAGGACGTCATCTGTGATTGCTGCAGGCCGCCCACACAGGAACAGCAGCAGTGACAGGCTGTTTACTTATCTGCCTTGGCCCACTGGGCCCTAGGGGTTGAAGATTATTACAGATAAATGTTGCATTTTTACTCTGATGTATGGTGGTACTGTGTGGTACTCCAATGTTTTACTGCTTCATTGCTAATTGTTTGGGTTTGGGTGCCTTTAGACAGACAGGTCTTGGGTCAGACGTAAAAAATGGGTAATAAATCAAGGAAACAAAAGCAAATTATTGCTAACTATACATCTGTAGCCCTGGCTAAAAAAAAAAAAAAAAGAACAAAAATTATCTACAAGATAATCACAGGTTTATGTTCTCTGTATTAAAGAATACAGGTGAGAGTCATGTATTGTTGCTTTCAGGTTTTTTGTTTTCAATGTGTAATCTGAGTGATTATATACTTATCGTGACTGATTATTTTTATTCATAATGAAAAAAAAAAAAGCATTTCTGAACAAAACATGTGTATTTACATATGTGTAATGTTGTTTGTCTGACTGGATTCTTATTAGTCTTAAGACTATGGAAGTAGTAAAAAAACTGAGGGACAAGTGAACTCATCTTGGAGTGAAAAAAAAAGCAGACCGTGGGATGATGGGAAGAGGGAGAGGAGAAAGAGAAAAAGAAAGAGAATGGTGGACGCTGATGGAGACTCAGTTTAGGAGAGTCAAAAACGAGTTTGGAGAAGGCCCCGAACTGTCCCAGGGTTTTTCCCCAAAAGTGGACTCAACCATCGCAGTCTATGACTTCTGAGGTGTGTGTTGGGGCGCGACGGAGGTGAAAAACCAGAGACGAGAACCGCGGCTGAACTGAGAGAAACTGCGGCTGATCGTGGGAGGCGGGGTGACCGTGTCAACCTGGCGACCGTCGCCCCAACGTTGCTGCGGAGGTTCTCCTGGGTTAAGGTGGAGAAGAGAAGACAGAGGGACGACCGGAGTTTTCGTGCGCTGCCGGAGTTTTGCACCTGTTGGGTGAGCGAGTCCGTTCCCGTTATATTCTGGGAGAAGAGGATTTGGTGTTGCGACGCACCCTAGCTTCAACAGGCCTGCAACGAATAGTTAAACCGGTACCGAACTGTGTGTGTGTGTGCGTGTGTGTGTGTGTGGGCCCACGTTTAGTGTTTAGTGATGTGTTTCTTTTGTGGTAAAAGACTGGAGTACTTTTAGTGCAAAAACTTTGGAATACAGTTTTGAGAAAAAAGTGTTTAATCAGTCTGTGAAAAAGAAGAAAAGAATTGTTTATAAAGGAAAAGTGTTTAAACTTTATTTCATATTGGTTTGAGGGATATTTAGGTTTAGAAGTTAAGAGCCTAGAGGTGGTTTATTTTATTATTTTTATGTTTGCTGGTAAAAAAAAAAAGGGTAGCCTGAGTCTGGGCTGAGCATTTATTTTTTATTGATTGTATATGTTCTTTTTGGGTTTTAATTAAACGGAACCGTTTCTGTAACAGGTTGTCTGGAATTATTTAAGTTATTTCCCTTATCAGTCAGAGGAATAAGTTTGGATTTAATTAAGGTAAACCTGAAGGGTATCTACCAGAAAATAAAGAACCCAAAGAAAAAAATAGAGGGGGCACCCCACTAGTTTATTTACATTTGGACCTCAGTTATTTTATGACAGGGTAGTGGGGTGCTACATAATTAAATGGAGGCACCGCTGGGATCTATTTGAGTGTATTTACATAAAAATAGCACTATACCCAGACAACCTGCTTGTAGAGGAAAAGTAACCCATTTCTGTACATAAAAAAAACCTATATATGGTCAGTCTGAGTATAGACTAGTGACAAAGAGCAAATCAGAGAAAAAAACAAACAAAGACCAAACCTTCTTATTCTTTGCTAAGTACCACTGAAAACCGTTTGCACTAAGGTCAGTTGTGTTCTATCTCAGTGAAGAGACAGGATGGCGCAGTTAGTGAATTGGTGTAAAGGAGAAGGAATTGATCCGTTACATGCTGTCTTGGTCAAAGATATCCCTGAAGAAACTGAAGTTAGTGTGATAGAGGATACTTTGCATACAGTCAAAGCTTTTGGACGTGTTAGAGTTAGAGGGAGAATGTATGATCCTCAGAATCAAAGTTTGACTGTTCTTTGTGAGTGTAGGGAAGCAGTAAATACTAAAGCCTTTCCAGCTGAGGTTACACCAGAAGGTAGTAATTTCTCTTGGAGGATCATTGGACAATCAGGGGAAGGAAATGAGGATGTTACTCAGTTGGGGATAGATTCTCAACAAATGCCAGAGTCAAACTTAGGCCAGGATTCACTTTTCCAAGCATCTAGCCCAGAAGCTATAATAAGGGCAGTGGGTGATGTTTTGCAGCTATCCTCCAGAGCTACCAGTGATCACAGCAGCTACAGGCGGCTCCGGACCTTTTCAGGGGTGTTTCCCACACCTGCTGGGGAAGAGCACTTGGAGAACTGGCTAGAACAAGCTAGACTGATGATTGAAGAGTCGGACAAACCTGACAGAGAAAAACGGATGAGAATAATGGAGAGTGTTAAAGGTCCTGCCATGGAAATTCTCCAAGCTGTGAGAACCAATAACCCAAATGCAACACCCACTGAGTACTTAAATATTATTGAAAACACCTTTGGCACAACAGAGACTGGAGAAGATCTCTATTTTGCTTTCAGAATGATGTGTCAACACCCAGGTGAGAAATTATCAGAGTTTCTGCGGAGACTGGAAAGAGTTCTGAATAAAGTTGTCCAAAAAGGTGGTCTCACACCTTCCTCCAAAGACAAGGCACGTATTGAGCAACTCCTTAAAGGTGCCACCAAGTCTGACATGATGCTTCTGAGTCTTAGGCTAAGAGAGAGAAGAAGTACTCCACCCACATTCCTAGAGCTCCTAAATGAGATTCGCATTGAGGAGGAACATGAAGCCTCCCGTCGGCGGCTAAACCCACCTAAATCTGTGCACGTCAAGAGTACTGCTGCAGCTGCTGTGGACGCCAAGGATTTGGCTGTGGAGATTGAACGGCTGAGGTCACAAGTTGGTGAACTTAAAGCGTTGTCCCTGTCACAGAACTCTGCTCCTTCTGAACACCGAACTGCAGTTAAGTCAGAGATGAACAGTTCAGAAGAAGAGGGAAGTCTTCAAACACTCAAGAGGGAAGTAGACAAACTAAGAAAACAGGTCTCAGTGAGGTCAGTGAAGTCAAATGCGAGACCACAAAGCAATGCCACCCACTTAGAAATTTCTTCAAGCACTGAGATACCAAAAGTAGCTGTGCAAAGAGAATCCAGTGACATCTTCTGCTATCGCTGTGGTGAAGACGGGCACATTTCAACTAAATGTTTGTCACCAGAAAACTATCCTAAAGTCATACAAAAATTGATTCAGGCACAGAGGAAGGGTAAAGCTGGGCAAAGACACACCAACACTCGTCCAGAAGTGAAGAATGCTAATGTGAAGAGGGGTGCTGTGGGCCCGCTCGCTTATCATCTACCCAAGGGTTTAATAGGACCACCCTCTACTGCTGATGTCAAAGTAGAGGGAACAACTTGCACTGCTCTCCTTGACAGTGGCTCTCAAGTGACGATCATTTTTGACAGCTGGTATGCTGAACATTTATCACACGTTCCCTTACATCCAGTGTCCGGCTTAGCCATCTGGGGTTTAAGTGAGTCTGAGAGCAGCTACCCATATAAGGGCTACATTCAGGTAGACTTAGAGTTTTCAGAGAAAACCCCACTCAAAGGGAAATCAGTTCCCATTCTGGCTTTAGTATGTCCAGACCCTCGATGCTCAGACACCATTCCAGTCCTGATTGGGACAAATGTTAGCAAAGTGTGGTCTCTACCTCTGAATCGCAATGCCACTAGTTCAGAGACATTTTATGCTGCACGAGTAGGTGTCACAGAACCAGAACACCTTGTTGTTGTAGCTCCCAGCCCTAAAGACTCCAATACCAATGATGTTACAGTGGCTGACATTAAATGGGTAGGTCCAGGGCCACTAATGATTCCTGCTGGTGGTAAGCTCATTGCAATCTGCAAAGTCTTTGAAAAGAGGAAAGTAGGAGATACCATTCTTATTTCTGAGCATGGATCTTCACATGCACTTCCGCCAAGTTTGTTTGTGCAGCCAACAGTCTTATTCTCTAAGATGTTGGATAAGGACAAGTTTCTAGTTTTCATGCAAAATGAGTCACTGAAAGAAACAGCCATTCCCATCGGCACAGTAGTAGCTCACCTTTACGTAGCTGACACGGTGACTGAGATCCCAAACATCAAGACCCAAAACCCCAAAAAACTTGATCCATCTCAATTTGATTTTGGTGACTCCCCTATCCCTATGGAGTGGAAACAGAGACTAAGAGAAAAACTCTCTGAATGCTCCCATGTATTCTCTACAGAGGAGTGGGACGTGGGATTAGCATCTGGGGTCGAACACCACATAAGACTGACTGACAACACTCCGTTTAGAGAGCGATCACGGCGTATAGCACCTGCTGATATGGAGGATCTACGTCGCCATCTTCAGGGGCTTTTAGCTGCCGGAATAATCAAAGAATCCAGAAGTCCATATGCCTCACCCATTGTGCTGGCACGAAAGAAAAATGGACAACTTCGTATGTGTGTAGACTATCGTACTCTTAACCGCAGAACCATTCCTGATCAATATACAGTGCCCCGCATTGATGATGCCCTGGACTGTTTGTCTGGAAGCAAATGGTTTTCTGTGCTAGATTTAAGGAGCGGTTATTACCAGATTCCGATGGCTGAGGAGGATAAAGAGAAAACCGCCTTTCTCTGTCCCCTGGGCTTTTTCCAGTTTCAGAGGATGCCTCAAGGAATCACTGGTGCTCCTTCAACTTTCCAACGACTCATGGAAAGAGCGGTGGGGGATATGCACATGCTGGAGGTTATAGTCTATTTAGATGACCTGATCGTGTTTGGGAAAACCTTGGAGGAACACGAGAGAAGACTCCTCAAAGTCATTGACCGTTTAGGGGAAACTGGACTGAAACTGTCACTTGATAAATGCCAGTTTTGCAAACCCCAAGTGACATACGTTGGACATGTGGTTTCTGAGCAGGGCATTGCTACCGATCCAAGCAAGGTAGAGGCTGTTACCCATTGGAAACAACCCACAGATCTTCCTTCCCTCCAGTCCTTCCTAGGATTTTGTGGATATTATCGGCGTTTCATAAAAAAATATTCAATCATTGTCAGGCCGCTAACAGAACTGTGCAAAGGGTACCCGCCCACACAAAAGAAAAAGAAATCAGCAAAGACTCCGGGGAAAACATATTACAAAGTCAATGAGCCCTTTGGAGAAAGATGGGATGGGGACTGCACAGAAGCTTTTCAGCAGATTCTCAAATGTCTCACCCAAGCACCAGTGTTAGCATTTGCTGACCCATCCAAGCCCTATGTGTTGCACATAGATGCAAGTTTCCATGGTTTGGGAGCGGTGCTAAACCAAGAACATCCTGAAGGATTGCGACCAGTCGCTTTTGCCAGTCGGAAGCTCAGTTCTTCCGAGAGGAATTATCCAGTACATCAGCTAGAGTTCCTTGCACTCAAGTGGGCTGTAGTGGATAAGTTCCACGATTATCTGTATGGAGCTGAATTTGTTGTAAGGACAGATAACAACCCCCTTACATATATTCTCACCACTGCTAAGCTTAGTGCCACAGGACATCGCTGGCTTGCAGCTCTCTCCACCTATAACTTTACTCTGCAGTACCGACCCGGGTCTAGCAATATTGATGCAGACGCATTGTCACGCAACCCTGTCTCTGATAATGGATCAGAGTTTAGGAGCTTAACCCCTGATGAAGTCAAGGCACTCTGTAAGCAGGTTTCCAAAGAAGAGTCTGCTGACTTTCTCGGTTATATAGAAACACTGTGTGTTCCTGCAACTGCTCTGCCAGAATGTTATGTGTTCCCAGCCCGACTAGATCTTGGCTCCTTGATCCAGGTGAGCAGAATAGATTTCATTAAAGCTCAAGACCATGACCCAATGATCTCACCGGTTAAAAAGTCCTTAACTGGGGGACCAGCATTTTCACCTGAACAGTGTACAAACCAGGGAGCAGTTTGTCTGCAACGAGAAGCAAGTAAGCTCGTCATGGTGGATGGGTTGCTCCACCGGAAGACTAGAAGACCAACTGGTACAGATGTGCTTCAGCTTGTTCTGCCCAGAGAACATGTTACCATGGTGCTAAAGTCCCTACATGATGAATCAGGCCACCTCGGAGTGGAAAAAACACTTGAGTTGATACGTAGCAGGTTCTACTGGCCTAAGATGGGGTCAGAGGTGGAGCAGTATGTAAAGACCTGTGGTAGATGCATCACCCATAAAGCCCCGCCACAACGAGCTGCTCCCTTGAATCAGATCACCAGCAAAGGGCCACTAGATTTAGTTTGCATTGACTTCCTATCTCTTGAGCCCGACTCTAAAGGGTATGCAAATATCCTTGTGGTGACTGATCATTTTACCAGGTACGCTCAGGCTTTTCCAGCGAAAGACCAACAAGCATCCACAGTGGCTAAGATCCTCTGTGAACAGTTCTTTGTTCATTATGGGCTTCCTGCACGGATACATTCCGATCAGGGACGTGACTTCGAAAGCAAGCTCATCCATGATCTTCTGAGAATGTTGGGGATCCGAAAGTCGAGAACAACCCCTTATCACCCTCAGGGGGATCCTCAACCTGAAAGATTTAACAGGACACTGTTGTCCATGCTCGGGACTCTGGATCCCACTCAGAAATAGAAATGGAGTCAAAACATCAGTCGGTTAGTGCATGCCTATAATTGCACACAAAATGAGCCAACCGGATACTCACCCTATCTTCTGATGTTTGGAAGGGAGGCTCGTTTGCCTGTGGACATCTGTTTTGGAGTATCGGATGAGACCGAGAGAAGTCCAACTTACCACCAATATGTCTCAAAACTAAAGAAAGATTTGGAACATGCTTACCAACTTTCTACAGAATCGTCTGATAAAAATCATCAAAGGAACAAAAGAGCACATGACAAATGTGTTAAAGAACAGATATTGTAAGCAGGAGACTGGGTGCTTCTCAGGAATTTTGGTGTCACTGGGAAGCATAAGTTGAAAGAGAGGTGGAAGACAGTGCCATACGTTGTCATAGGGAGGATGCCTAACTTGCCAGTCTACAAGGTGAAACCTGAAAGAGGCCTTGGGGTGGAAAAAACAGTGCATCGCAACCACTTGCTGCCCATTGGTTATCTTGTCAGGCTACCATCTGAGGCTGGGCCAGAGCAGGTACGGAAACCTGTCACTAGGGGCAGACTAAAACAGTTTGAGCCTGCTAAGTTAGACGCTCATGTAGATGTTGCATTTTCCTCTGATTCTGAGAGTGAGGAAGGGAACAAGTCAGCACCACTACAAGTGAATCTCAGAGAGCTTTTAGAACAAGCAGAGATGAGACAACGGGAGAAATCTTCAGTCACAACGGAAGTTCAAATTAATTTGCCTCACCAGGCTACAGATGAAGTTGAACAAAGTTGTAGCTCAGCTCTCATGCAAGATTCCCTGCTCAGCTCTTGTCCAGATTTAGAAGGGGGAGAAGAGGAGAGTGGTGATGCAGTGTGTAATGGGGAGAATGTCAGTGTTGAGCGATCTAGTCGAGTGAAGAGACCAGTCATGAGGTTAAGTTATGATGAATTGGGACAGCCATCAGACCGACCAGTAGGTGTTTTTAGTTGTGGGGTGTTAGTTGGCAGTGGAACATTTCAGGTTCCGAGACATTCTTCTTGCCCTACACTATGGTGTCACCCAATGGCGTTATGTTCTGTCTGCGGTAGTTCAAGCTTACCTCCGTCCCCCTACTTTTATTTGGGTTATGTAACGTTATTGTTTGATGGGGACATCAAACTGCTTTAGAAGGGGGAGGGTGTAGCCCTGGCTAAAAAAAAAAAAAAAAGAACAAAAATTATCTACAAGATAATCACAGGTTTATGTTCTCTGTATTAAAGAATACAGGTGAGAGTCATGTATTGTTGCTTTCAGGTTTTTTGTTTTCAATGTGTAATCTGAGTGATTATATACTTATCGTGACTGATTATTTTTATTCATAATGAAAAAAAAAAAAGCATTTCTGAACAAAACATGTGTATTTACATATGTGAAATGTTGTTTGTCTGACTGGATTCTTATTAGTCTTAAGACTATGGAAGTAGTAAAAAAACTGAGGGACAAGTGAACTCATCTTGGAGTGAAAAAAAAAGCAGACCGTGGGATGATGGGAAGAGGGAGAGGAGAAAGAGAAAAAGAAAGAGAATGGTGGACGCTGATGGAGACTCAGTTTAGGAGAGTCAAAAACGAGTTTGGAGAAGGCCCCGAACTGTACCAGGGTTTTTCCCCACAAGTGGACTCAACCATCGCAGTCTATGACTTCTGAGGTGTGTGTTGGGGCGCGACGGAGGTGAAAAACCAGAGACGAGAACCGCGGCTGAACTGAGAGAAACTGCGGCTGATCGTGGGAGGCGGGGTGACCGTGTCAACCTGGCGACCGTCGCCCCAACGTTGCTGCGGAGGTTCTCCTGGGTTAAGGTGGAGAAGACAGAGGGACGACCGGAGTTTTCGTGCGCTGCCGGAGTTTTGCACCTGTTGGGTGAGCGAGTCCGTTCCCGTTATATTCTGGGAGAAGAGGATTTGGTGTTGCGACGCACCCTAGCTTCAACAGGCCTGCAACGAATAGTTAAACCGGTACCGAACTGTGTGTGCGTGTGTGTGTGTGTGGGCCCACGTTTAGTGTTAAGTGATGTGTTTCTTTTGTGGTAAAAGACTGGAGTACTTTTAGTGCAAAAACTTTGGAATACAGTTTTGAGAAAAAAGTGTTTAATCAGTCTGTGAAAAAGAAGAAAAGAATTGTTTATAAAGGAAAAGTGTTTAAACTTTATTTCATATTGGTTTGAGGGATATTTAGGTTTAGAAGTTAAGAGCCTAGAGGTGGTTTATTTTATTATTTTTTATGTTTGCTGGTAAAAAAAAAAAAGGGTAGCCTGAGTCTGGGCTGAGCATTTATTTTTTATTGATTGTATATGTTCTTTTTGGGTTTTAATTAAACGGAACCGTTTCTGTAACAGGTTGTCTGGAATTATTTAAGTTATTTCCCTTATCAGTCAGAGGAATAAGTTTGGATTTAATTAAGGTAAACCTGAAGGGTATCTACCAGAAAATAAAGAACCCAAAGAAAAAAATAGAGGGGGCACCCCACTAGTTTATTTACATTTGGACCTCAGTTATTTCATGACAGGGTAGTGGGGTGCTACACATCTAAAACAAGATCAATAGCATCAGGGGCTCTAATTGCTTCTAAATTGCAAATAAATGTTACAACTCTTAGTTGAGCAGATTTCTTTTAGGATTCAGTTTTGTTTTTATATTGAACTCTTTAGCTCTGACAGAACAACTGAACCCTGCCCTCCTCAGGCAAAAAACAAAACTGCACAAATTACACCTTGTGTAGACATAATTGAATAAGCAATAAATTAGTTATCTTTTAAAAACGACTTTAACTTGTTTGAGTAGGAAGATTTACCTTTAATCCAACATCACTTTTGAGACATTAAAATATTCACTGTAATATTCCATTTGAAAGAGCTGTTGATGTACTAAAGTGTCCATTAACAAAATACACTCATCCCTCTGTTTACAACTACTTAATATCAGTGGATAGGTTGTAAATATTTTAAGGGTGGCAGATAAGTAGGACTGGGCTTTGCAACAAAACAAACACCAAGTATTATTTACCATATGTCATGTATTATCATTTTTAATTTAGGCTTGTGTTGCTACTGCATTTGATCAATTGTGAAACAGCACAACAAAGCAAGGTGGCAGTGACCTTATTTGTAAAGAACAAGAACACTTCATGTTGTAAAGTGATACAAATCAGAGGAAGCGGGGATCAGGAAGTGTCTAAGCATCTTCCAGGGGGGCTTTTTATTTGCCATCTTATATGAAGAGCTCCGGGATTACCGTGCTCAAGGAGCTGTGAAATCTCCTTTGACACCTTGGGCGTCTCAAACAACTGGTGTTGCCTCTCCTATCACAGAAACACACACTGGTCAGCAACCACCCTGAATAGCAAGAAGGTAGAAAAAAACTCCCCAAAACCCTTCACACACAAATCATCTCGCAGGCTCAGCACACACACCAAGACAGTCTCTCACACAGAGTCAAAAAGAATCCATTCCTGTCTTTTTTACATTTCTGTACCCCAGCCTGACATGCCACCAATTCAATTTGTGTCAGCTGCGGTCCTTCCACCTATCGCTTCGACGACAAGAACAAAAACAGCTATTCGTGTTGACAGCAGTCAAGAGAATACTTACTAGCCTCACAGTCGTAACCTTCCCTAAAACAAATGTCACCGTCAATAGCCTGTCACATCTGAGCTGACACATGCAATGTCCAGTCTTCAAGCAGAGACATTTAAAAGCAAGAGATGACACATGAGTAAGAAGGTAGCAGGAAATTAATTCAAGTTCCGCACACAGAACAGGGGATTTATGTTTTCGATTTTTTCTTAAGTGCGTAATGCATCAGAATTTAAGTCCATTCTGAATTATACCTGAAGATAAAATTGTTGGGACTGATTGAACAAACATCGAACAATAGACACTGAACAAATAGCATCATGAAACCAAAGAGCACAGAGAAGAGCTTAGAGTTAAAGTTGAGACGATTAGTTTCATTAAGGGTTTAGAAATAAAACAACATGCCTAGCTTTGAACCTCTAACAGACCACATATCAGATATGTTCCAAGTCATAGCCATCCACTCAGGAGAGTATTTATTAAGGTAGCAGATGAGAGAGCCATGGTGACTCAGGAGGAAGACATTTTTTAAATAAATGGCAATGGGGGACATAGCAAACATACAAAAAAGGTGTTCTTATTAGATAAGATTAAACCTGACTTTTTGTGGCCATCACATAGATTGTTAAAGAAACACAGCATGTTAAATATATTAGCTCAGCAAAACCTATTTCTTCAATGTATTGACTGAACATTATTCCGTTTTAAAACCGCAATTATACAAATATACCACAGGTTTTGTTGGTCAGTTTCATGAAATTAAATACATTTTAGTTTTTGCTTCAAATGTGAAAGGTCTAGCAATATTAAAGATTTCCAAGGAACCATGTTATTGCCCACCACAGACACGCTATTTACCACCCAAAATAAAAAAAAGAATAAAGAAAAAGACAGAAGGTTTGCAGTCACAGCAGATTTAACGTCATGTCTGCTAGGAAGTTTGTTGGTTGTAGTCGTGGGCATGAACATAGGGAGGACTCATCACACTCATTTTCTCGCTCACCCTATGATGAAGTCTGGAGGAAAACTGACGGTTTCCTCCTCTGAACCCCTTTTATACCAAAAGGCTGCCAATACGCCATTATACAAAAGCTAGACGTTGAAAACACATTTAGCAGTTGTCTGGAACATGTCAAATACGTTGATATGAGTTGGAGATAAGTTCTTGATTACGCATAGGTTATGCACAAGTTACTCATAGGTATTGGATAAGCTGGACACCATGACTTATGAATAACTTATACTTAACGTATGTCAACAATCAGATAACTTATGCTGGCATACGTGCTCGACGTGCCCTATGTCGACGTATTTCAGCGTGCTCATAACTTATACAAAACTTACTAATAACTTATCCAACATTGGCCAATATTTTGCCAGGTTTTTCTGTACGACAGGCACACGCTGGTCTAAATCGTCAAGGTGTGACAGGGGCATAAACTGCTGTGAAACAGACATTTCTCTCTGAGCTTCAGGACTTTTGGATGCCTTGAAGAGGCTAGAGGTTCCAAAGCGCTTATATGTAGCCATGAATCAAATAAACCTCTGATGCTAACTACCTAAGAAAAAAACTCAATCCTTTCAAATGGAGATACAGAGTTTGCAGGTCTGGCAAACAAGTCGAAAAGAGTTTTTAGCTAAACAATCTGTTTCTTTAAAGATTTTTCATCTTTTTATGTGTTTACCGCTGAGAAAAGACACTATAACAGGTTGAACCACATGGTTCGTATACTGATGGATTTTGAGCTGTTGTATATAAAGCTAAAATCAGCTTTATTTCACTAAGGGTTTAAACACTAAGATAACATTACTGTCCAAATGTTTTCACATTTGCTCATTACATTTAATTACCAAATTATGACCAAGTCGTTCAACGAGAGTGTTTGCTAGCTACTAGTTCAATCAAAGAAGGTTAAGAATTATTCAAATAAATGTTATTGATTTCTCACTAAGCAATCATTTGAAAAAATATTATTTTCCAAATGATGCTTTATTTACCTTTGGTTTGTATTTTGAATTGATTTAATCACTGTCCAATTGCTCTAAATTAGTTAAAAGTTTGACCACATTCCAAATTCTTCAAGACAAGCTTTGGTTCTCAAACATAAATTGCTTGTTAAACTGAAACATCATTGCATCATTTTATTGAATATGGTTCTCAACCATGTTTTCCCTTCCTCTTTGTCAGTTTTATTAGTTTAATCAAGAGTTGTTGACTGAAATATGTATGACTAACTTGTATATTTCTATACTTGCTTATTCAATGAAATCTATTCTTTATGTATGAAGAGTTATCTTTTTGACCATGATTTCAGCTCGATTCACACTTTCATTTGTTGTTCTAACAAACAGCCAGTTGGGTTCGTGTTCACAAACAATACAACATATGACAGTCTGAATAATATCTGATTAAATAACATATTTAGCACCTCTATGCGGTGGGCAATAATAAAGATATATAAGTTACACAAAAAGCGAAAAAATTGAATGGGTGACCATCAAAAAAGGGAATAAAGTAATATTAAATTTCTTTCTCTTTATCCGTTCTATTACTCATCTAAATGCATCAGATACAGTTTTTTTCCCTCACCATTGTTTGAGACAATAATGCCTGTAAACAAAACACATGCATGATTGCGCCCTGACAGCCAATCGGCAACCTGAGTCATGAGTGTAATCAGGTTGGCTGATTGTCCACTGGAGGAGGTGGAGAGGGGAGGAAAGAACATTGCTGCAAACACAATTCCTGACAGCCTCTCACAGGACTATGCTGCTGATTACAGCTCCAAGAAAATGCATGGGGCAAATACATATTACATCAGGAGATAGCAGCGTAGGAGCAAGCATGGTTTAAAAACATGTTCAGCTCGACCCTATATACGCTGCAAAGAGTGGGAGAATTACATTTCTTTATGGGCTCCAGATGAATTAGGGGATTTTTCTTTTCACTGCAGTTATTAACATTGATAGTCTCAAAATTTGTTTCATTGCTTCAGCTATTTAGAAAACCATTGCATTTTTGAAGATAGTGGCTACTAGATATGCATTTATTATGAAAGAAATAAGGATCCAAGAAAATCATAACAGTCTAGGATGATTTTGAAAACCACAGCCTTTAAAAACCTTGATATTAAATGACATTCCCTGCCCAACAATAGAGAAAGATCTAGAAGCATTTTCTCATTTCAACCACAACCCTGTGTATTCTTATAGTGTCTTTGCTGCCACATGCACAAAGGTTGCTTCTGTTTTTAGCTGAATTTTAGACTGGTTCCCAGAAGAATCTCTAACATTTTGGCGTCAGGCTCATTTTACAGAATTATGTCACGTATTTGTTCTGTGCTTCTTGATCTCAGCTATTTTGACTTTCAACAGCTTCGGAAAAGCAAAGGTATAAATTACCCTTTTTCTTATACTTCCCCAAACAACTCTTATTATTATAAAAAAAATAATTTACTTTGAGTAAAACAAATTGTTGAACCACACTTTAGGCAGTTGGAGTTTTGAGGGATTTGATTGACCTTTAAAAAACTCTTTAAAGTACTATAATTGAAACTCTCTGCCACCTAGAAACATTCAGCTATTCATACTTCTACTTTTCCAAATATGTGAAACTTTATATTTGTTTTATATGTGAAAATACACAGAGAAGAACTAGAGCGAGCAGAACAGAGCCTGCTGAGACCAGCACAGGTGCTCTTGGACTCTGTTCACATATTGCTCGCCCCTTGGGCCTGGATGTGTAAACTTTGTCACTGCCTTATTAACGTTTTCTTAGACTCCCTTTGGGCAAAAATGATGAAGAGAAGATGCTGACCATCTTTCTTTTTGGTAGATTTTGACCATGTTTCTACCTTCTGTCAAATACTAGGGATAGTGGCTTATCCTTATAGAATATGCTGCATCTACTGAGAGTAGATTCAGTAAATCAAAATTTGATACCCATCTAATATTTAAGCTTTGTTTACACAAAAAAGCTAAAGCCATATATTTTTATATTATAGTTTCATTTTAGAATCCCTCAAATTCTCGGGGAAAAATACAGATATTCAACCCCCCACAAAATTAGTCAGATTGAAAATGTGCCTGTTTTACTTTGGACATGTCCAGAGAGCTGTCAAAGGACATTAAAGGCATGGCATAGCACAACACTAGAACGGCATTCAACATGAAGTATAATATAAATGTGATTGTTGATGTGAGTTTTATGAAATGGAAGATATGAATAATTAGCATCAGTTGCACTTAGTCTGGAGCTCCATCCAGGATCTCTCCTCCTGGCGGGGCGATGGTTATTAAAGAGGTGATGGATCACTTGAAGTGCACCATGCAGTAATGGATTGAAATCTTATCTCTCCTTAGCAAATATGCAGGCATCATAAGCTTGCCAGCGAACATCTGTACGACTCATAGACGGCTTTGGAAAGACCGCTCTGCTCATACAACACTAAGAAGAACTAAGAAGCGAAACAAGTAGCCTTTATTATAAAGAGCGTAAATAAATAAAAAAAATCATTACAGATTAATAGAGAGAAAAAAAATGCATTCAAGAAGTATATATATATAAATAAAGAGCGAGAGAGAGACTCTTTAGACTGTATCATGTATGTTAATGGATAATTTACTTGGAGACAGTTTGTTGCTTCTAAGTAAAGCAGTTAAAATTTAACTGAAGCTATACACAATATCCCCTCTGAATGCAGAGCATTCTGTGCCCAATTTGCTGATTTATACGAGAATCTATCAACATTTCTGTCAATAATAGAAAATGACTATAGAGACAGACGAGACCAACTCTGACTTCAAGTAATCTTTTAAATTTAAAAGTTCATTTCAAGCTAAGCACTACTTTATTCTTATAAAGACAGACTAAAGTTTTATATCCAACATGAACTTTTAATAGCTCATATATTTTATCTGTCCCAGGCTGCATTTCATTCTTGAACCTTTCAGGCCTGATTGGCCAAACTAAATTCAGTACCCTCCTGTCTGTAGCCTCTCCTAACTGGGAATATTATCGTCACATAGAAATAGAGCATCTTTATAATTAGAAATATGAACTTCAGTTAAGCTTCCCTTCCTGACTTAAACTTACAGAATGAAAAATTGCAGTGACACAACTTTAATGGATCTGTATAGCAAGCATTATAGATTTTAGTATTAGTTCATCGATAAACTGACCAAAAATGAAATATTATGTGCTCTACTGCCTGTTAAGCGGAAACTCAACAGCATTCAATCAAGCAATGGCTAGAAGCTACACTTTGATCAATGAAGACTAGAACTGAGACTTTTCTTCAACCTTTCAGCCATGAAGGAGTGGGTAGCTGCAGGAAAGTCTATTATGTGTAGAAAAACACAAAACAAACCATATTAAACTCATCAGATTTTCCTTTCAAAATGTAAGATAAATTGATATTAAAAGGACAGGGCTTTTGCCATCATTCCATTTTGTAGATATGGAGTGTCAAAAGTATAAGAGACAATGTGGTAAAGTGTTCATAATGTAATATTGCTTAAACAACTTAGATTTTAATCTGCACAATAAAACTTTCTCTAGATTAAACAAACTAAAGCTACCGGAAATTGAAATTAGTGTAGAAATTTAACTAAAGAACCAATTCCGAATAGCTTTATATAGTTGGATGAAAAATAATGAAAAATATATAGCCTTTGTGTCACTACCAACCTTTTTCTTAAAGGTATTGTGAACATTTTTTTAAAAGACCCGCCCCTCATACACACTTCGCAGACAACTTTTTTTCTTTCGACCCTCGACCTTTTTCAAAATACTGCTGGGAAAAAGGTGAGCTTCAACGACTGTCTGAAACCGTAGCTCACCACATATTTATGACTGAAAGCGCGTATGTGCACAAAAAGATAGCTAATGGGACAAGCACATAGAATGGCCTTATGTAAACCTATCACCAGAATGATTGACAATTAGGAGGACCATTTCTTGAGATGATCCACCCGGAAATAAAAGATCATCCTCTATAGCTTTTAACTTGAGGAGCCTTCTGCCTTTAGTCTTCTTCTGTGTCCAGCTGTATGTTTTGTCTTTTTTTTAATGTTCTAATAGCACAAGTTCCTTATTGTTCCTTACTGTTTTCTTCATATGTTTCCATTACTGTCCGTCCCAGGGGGTGCAAGAGCATGTTTTTTTTTCATGATAGCTCCAGAAACAGCTGCCTTCCCATAAAAAAATTAATAAGCACATCAAGACACATACACACACATAAATAAAAAACATTAAAGTATATAGAAGGGCACTGCTATAAACAACTTTTAACAACAATTTTAATCCATTATCCTTGAAACTGTTCAATTTAAACAAATCAATACAATCTCATCAACTTTTCTTTTTTCAAAAAATATTTACAAACATCAACATTTATGGACACACAATTTATATTAAATTGGGCTTTGGACATTTGGAAAATATCCACACAGTTATGTTTTATCACTAACTCCCTATGTCATTCACTCAGAAAGTTTGACCCAGAATTCAAGCATATAGCACAGAGGTATAACAGGTCAAGTGTTTATTAAATAATAAACATTTAAAAAGTAAAGAATAGAATTCAGACAGGTGGTTTCTCCACAGCTTGCGTCGGGAGCTGCCCCCAGAGTTTAGAGTGATGAGCAGAGCAGACTAATGGGCAGGCGCCCGCTGAAGCCGAGGAGCAGAAGTATCCGTGGGGGTAAATCCAAAGCTGTCGTTGCAGAACCAGGTTTCCAGGCGAGAAGATCAGACAGCCGAAGAGGTACCAAAAGAGAATCCAAGCCGAGGTTAAAAGACAGGTCCAAGTTCAGGAAGCAGGAAGAAACCAGGAATTAGTCCAGAACAGATCAGAAAATCAGAATGTCACTGAAGAGCTACACTTACTCTCAAACACAGCTTGAATAATATGGCTCCAATGGCCGGAAAACAGGCAGCATAAATAGCAGCTGGGAACAGGTGGATAAGATGAACGGTAATGAGCAACCGGGCAAAGACAGGTTGGATGGAATGAATAATTAAGCAAGCCATCAGCTTCAAGACCATGACAACCTGTACATTGGTGAAAAATGCAAGGCAAATTTCTATATCTGTTGGAGGAAGGTTACCACTAAGATGTGTTGTCAAGTTTTCAATAGGAATAAGGTAGAGAAGCAGTATGAGTCAGACTGGTTCAATGTTAGATTTGCTGGATGGCTTTAGGTCCCAGCATTCTCTGACAATGTTCGATGTAATTCTTTTTATGAAAGTGATAATCTGCTCAACTTTTTTATTCATTTTTTACTAAAGCATGGCTATTATGAAGAGCTATGGACATATTTTTGATTTTCTTAAGGTCCTGGTAGCACAGATTAAGTATTATTAGACACAACTGAATCCTCTTGCCTAAATGTAGAGCTTTTCTGCTATTCCTTAGCTGGGCTTTTTCCAGCTATGCTTAAACACAAACGGAATCGAGGGAAATCAGTAAAATCAGAGGCATTGAATTGCTGGTAAGATTAAATGTAGTCTGTATTTTATATGCAGGGATTGGCTCTGACCTCATATTACCCAGACGGGGAGGAAATGACATGAATAAATGAAATCCACTGAGACTTTGTGAATGTCTTTCAGAGGTTTCTACCACAAATAATGCAATCCAGACAAAGCAATGTCAACAACCCACCCAGACAGACTCTAATTTGTCCCAATAAAGTATCAGAGCACTAATGACAAAGAGGTGGAGGATATAAATCCCTCTAATGACTCCTCATTCTTCTATAGACAAATTATCTACATTGGAAAGTCAATTTTCAGGTAATATTTTGAGTTCCTCTCTTTTCCTCTCTTTATTATCTTGTGCCAACAATTTTACAATGACAGCCCAATAAAACGAACTCATTGAAATTAGATTAGCATTCAATATAGTATCTACCAATTTCTGATCAATTATGTTCCTGTCTGTTATTTTATGAATTATAGGTGTTTCTGTGGTGCTCATTGGTGCAAATCCATCTACAAAGAATTCGTCACCAAATGCAAGTTGTCAGCACTTCAATGCAGCTTGAAATGCTTTTTGCATGTGTCATTACCAGAGTGTTTTACAAGGGAACTGGAGCACATTATCCTGAAAGTGCTTTCCTATAATAGCATAGATTAAGTAAGACTGTTTTGCATTCACATGATTTAAAAATGTAAAGTTCAATTAATCCATTTTCTCGCTGACTTCTCAATTCAATATTGTTTGGACTACAATAAGCTGATGCTAGGATTGCATCATATTAAGACAAGTGGTGAAACATTCTGAATGGAATCATCCTGCTTTCTGAGCTGTGACAGAACGCAGCTGGACAAATGGTAAAAATCTACTCTGCTTTTAAATGCAGCCCTAAATGTACAGAAATATCTCGATATGTATGGTTTTTTTTCATAGTACCTGTGAAACTGTTAAATAGTCCGTGGTGCTACACACAGACAGATACAAATGTGCACACAATTGATGTCACAGGAAAAGAAAAACATGTGATGCAAGATATTTCAGATTTGTCAACTATCCAATTTAAATAAAATTTAAAAGAAATGTATGGGTCAAAAAAATATATATATATGTTTTGTGTTACTCACAGTGGTTTCTTCAATGGGTGGTAGGTCTTGATAGCTGTAGGCAGGAAGGTTTGTCTGACAGTCAAGCCCATGAGTGGAAGGAACTGTCTAGCTGTCTTGAGTTGTCCATCATGATCATGATTGATTCCATCGATCTTCTCCTGGTTATTCTGTCAGGGTCGCATTGTGGCCAGTGCCTGTATGAAGCAGTCTATGGGCGAAAGGCTCTTTATTGATTATTTTTCTTAAAATCATCTCCAGAGGTTCTAGAGTAGTCCCTACAGCTAAACAATAATTTAATTTTTTTCATGTAAAGTTCATGACATGTTTTAGTTGTTCTTGAGTTGAACAATAAGGGACAGAATAAAAAGGATTTTTGCAGACCAGAGTATAATTCATTAGTAAGTAAATGCCTTTGGAGGTTTGAGACAGCTTCATCCAAGAGACTGAAAACTGTGAATTATTTTTATATGTTTATTTGTAAGATTACCCTGTTGCAGAGGGCTGTATGTATATATTTGGATAGTATACTTAAGCTTATTTAAACATAAATGAAGGTTTTGAGAACAAAAAATATTGGATTGAATCTGTAATCATATTTTAAGTAAAAAATCCAAATGTTTTAAATGAAATTAGACAAATATTGTGCTATTATAGACATCAAGCTTAATAAAAAAAAAAATTGGGTTCTATTCTGACCTAAGTAATTGTAAATATGAAACATATTTCTTAATCAAAGTGTTAAAGACCGAGTGTCCATTTCAATTCCTATTTTCTGAGTATTAGCTAAATATCTATATGAGAGCAGCTTTATCGAGGTCGGCAAGATTTTGTGTGAGTAAAACAAATAAATAAAAAATCCAGACAGCTGACAAGGAAAAAGACAAAGACAGACAAGGCTGCAATGCAGAGACATTATAAGTTGTCTGATTTGGATACATTTATTTATTTATAAGCTTTTGGAAGATTTGTAATGCATTTTGCATTTTTTTTTATCATTTCTTTTCAATCAAATCATATATAAATCAAATCATATATAAATTAATGTTAATTTTAGGTGACTTGAAATGTATGTTATAGATCTTGTAAAATGTGAAGATTCAAGTGTGGATGGAAAGAAAGGCATTAAAAAAAGAGTAACTTTTTTAAGAGTAGCGCAATAACAATCTCCTGAGTTGGCTATCTGAAAAAGTGAGAGATGTTCTTAGACAGCTAAGAACATTTAGTCAAATTTAGAATTGGATGAAGTAGTAATGAAATGTCAGAATAGAGTAACATCACAGCAATAGATCCAAATAATTTCCCTCATCTCTCAAAATACAGAACAGAACATCTGAAGCAATCAACAACGGTGCAACAAAAGCTGTAACATTCTGATCATTATTTTTTGTCACTAGTCCCACATTAAAAAGGTTTACTAGTTCACTCACTATGAGATTTCCTGTTTCTCCCTTATGTTTTGACATATATTATGTGCCTTGGAACAAGCACTGTAGGCTTAGTTGGAAAGAAGGTTTAAAGGCAGATTAATTTAACCTTAGAAATTTTCATAATGAACAGTTAAATGCTGAACCAAAGCTTGGTACAATATGTGGTGTAATGTGAAAATGTTGCACATGTAGTTTACATTTACATTTGCAACATGTTTTGTAACTCAAATGTTGCAAAATGATACTAAATGGGCAACAGGCTTTTAGGAAATTTCCTGCAGTTTTTATGAAATACAAAAATGTTCACAATTACTTGACAGGTTTGAAGTATCAGGCAAATTATTACATGGTGTAAAATTATTACTGTACAATGAAAAAAAATCAAAACAATTGACAAACATTTCACACAGAAATACTGGTGAAAATAAACATAGGATATAAACATTCAAAGACCACAACGGAGTATTTCGGCCAAGTAAGAGATTTATTTATTTATTTATTTTTGAGAATAAATTCGTAACATTACGAGAATAAAGTTGTAATATTACGAGAATGATGTCATCATACAACAGCCTGTTTCAGAAAGAAATATTTTCTAATTTGTCAAACCAGAGCCAAAGTGTAACTTCACATAAAGCTCGACATTTTAGCGAAGTCCTTCTTGTAAGAGTTGTCATAACAAGTAAATTGGAGGGAATGAGTATTATTAAAGCAAAATGTATGGAAAAATCACAAAAAAAAGTAGGATGAAGAAAAAAACAGGAAGATGGTTTTATAAAACTCAGAAGATAGTAGGAAAAAGAAGAAACGGAAGACAAAATAGAAAGGAGGAGAGAGTAATAAGGTTAAGATTTGGGCATACAGGACTTAATTATACATTTTTCAAAATTCAAAAGTATACTACTGGCAAATGTGATTAATGTGGAAAATATGAAACAATAGAACATGAATGTCATAAATATGAACGTGAGAGAAGATGTATGAGGAGAGAGTTTGAATGTATTAAGGAAAAGATAAATTTATTAGATATTTTGAGGAGGAATTTGGGGTGTAAACATATACAAATAATGATTCGATTTTTAAAGAAAAATAAATTATTACATAGAATTTGATTATAGAGAAGGTGAATGTGTGTATTATATAGACCGGTAGAATACAAAGTTATGTATGTGTATATGTATATGTAGTTTTTTTGTTTTGTTTGTTTGTTTGTTTTGTTTTCTTTTTTTTTTTCCTTAGAAATTATATATATGTTTATTAGAAGATAGTCCATCACGAACCACACTCCATACCAGTAAGTGGCGGTAATGCTACTAAATGTTTGTTGCCAACCGCCAATAAATACAACAAGAAGAATATCTCATATCTCAATTTTCCAGTCTGTGAACGTTTGCTTCCCTTTCCAACCTGTTGGTGACGGTAATGAGCGCCTGCCAACATTAACCGAAGGAGAAGAAAGACGCTACATCCGGTCTTCACGTAAGGTGGGATTCTGATTAAAAAAAAAAAACTGTGTCAACAAGGGGCAAAGGCAGATGGAAAGCCTTAAACTGTGTGGTGTGTTGCTCCAGAGCTGCTTATACACTAACCGCATGTTTCATTCGGGGCAAAAACTCGAGTCTTTACTCGCCGTTTGTTCTTTTTTCACCACATTCATCCGGGCAGAATGTCTTCGTAGGGTGGGCTGGACAGGCTGCAGAAGGTCATTCCCGCTTCAATATCAACCAAACTTAACATTTATATTTCCTCGTTTTAATGCTCCCTTTTTTAATGGTTTACTTGGTATTAGCAAACCATTCAGCAGCTTTTTGGAGATTGCTGTCAGAGACGCCGAGGCTACCTTTGATTCCTCGCTTCAGTCAGACTGTTAGTAAGGACGATGTTTCATTTCTAATTCGAATACAGGTCTTAAATGAGGAAAATAAGGTCTCAACTGTTGTAAAAGTTACTAATGTTCTGAAACACAGTCGATGATTCTCACAAATGTTATTCTGGTTGTTACAATATAAGAAACATATTTTCAGACTCAGACCACGTTACATAAGATCTTATAAAAGTGAAACACCACCTAAACCAGTCACATGTGGACAGGACCGGATCACACTGAAAACATTTTCTTCTAAATATAGTTTATTAACTTTTAAGCGCAGTAATATTTAGTTACACCTCAGATTTATGCTGCTTGTGTAAAAGTTTCACAAACCTGTAAATTGATTTAGAAATGATGTGAGCTGTGTAGATTAAATTGGACCAGGTCTGAATCCAAGCATTAAAGTTGATGTAATCTATGCTTGTCTGCTAACATTAGAAGTCTATAAATATAATGTTCTGAATTTTAATTAATAAATACTAAATGTTTAAAATCTGTTTTACATAATCTACATCCAGCACATATGTAGATTATGCACAGCATAGATTTTGACCAGCTCTCACTAGTGTCAATTTTTAATGGGAAATACAGTTCATAAAATCAGTTTTATACCTTTTCTTTCAATTGGGTGTCAGCTTTAGCTTGCTGTCAACAAGCAGGGCGGCCTTTTATTTTAATTTTGCAGTTTAGTAATTCACTTTTTAAACCAATTTTCCATTTACATATACAGTTTGCAGTCTACTCTAAAAGAGTAGATGCCTCTTGGCAGTTTATGTATTAACCATTTAATGTATACGATAAATAGCGGGGCCCCAGAGTGGTCTGGATAGTGAACTTAAGTTAGCAGATCTTAATGAGCACTGATGTGCCAGCAGTGCTGTGAGGTGGCTAATCTCGGATTATCAACCTCTTAAACCTTACTGCAGTAGAAGGAAGGCTTTCGAGTAAAGCAATACTAGTGAATGCATGGTGTTACTAATGATAGACTATGATGGTTTGTTTTTATTTTATTTTCGCTCTAGTGTTTTGTCTTCTTTTCCTGCCCTCCTTCGGTTTTATCCCGTTTCTAAGGTCATTAAGTGGATTTATGCCTTACTCTATGTGTTAGATCTCATAGTCTGATTGTTGTCCTTAATTTGTTGCTCCTTGTCGTGTTTTTTTCAGGATGGGGAATTTTACCTCCTCCAATTCTGGGGGTCTCACCAGCACAGCCTGTGTTCAGCTTGTTCAGGTAAGAAGATGTTTACAAATCTACCTCCTTCTTTGTTACAGTTAATGTAACATGCAGTGGATGACAGCATCCTATATGAACTTAGAGTTTATAGTATTTTTAAAGACATATACGTTAGAGTCATTTCTTAAGATGTATATATGCTCTTATAATAGTTTGTCTGGACATCTTCCATTATTTTCATCTTGCAGGGTGTGGCCAATTTTTTCTTTCTTTTGAGTTTTCAATTAAAGCCATTATTGGAGTGAATTGAAATCTCTCTCAAATGTTACTAGTTACACAGAAAAATGACTTTTGAATAAAATAGATTTTAAGATTTTGATTAAAGTGTCTAGTTTATGCTAATCTCTAGTGAAGGACCCCAAATATATCCTGGAACTGTTCAGTGAAATTGTTGTAACAGACTATCTTTTCTTAACATTTTAGGAGATGGTGTCACAGAACTGTGTTGTCATATTTTCGAAGAGCTCCTGCCCCTATTGTAAAATGGCCAAAAATGTGTTTAATGAAATTGGTGCCAACTACAAGGTGATTGAACTGGACCAACATAATGATGGCAGGAAACTTCAAGAGGCCTTGGCACAAATGACTGGCGCCAGAACAGTAAGTGTTAGATTTTAAAATCCGACATTTAGGGATCGGTTAGTTTTAGCAGAATTTTAGCTGAATTGAAAAAACAAACAAACAATAAAATAGGAAATAATTCACCTGCAGTTGATCCAAAATGTAATCTTTCCCCCCGAAGGACTGTGGTTTTAAAAGTAATCTTATGATTTTATCAACATGTTTCTAGTAACTGAAAGAAGTCCTGACTTCAAATTAGTGGAGGCAATTTAACTTTGGGCACATGACTCTAAACACAAAATGATGGTCAGCAATTATAAACTTATTTAAAAAAAGATATGTGGGTGGAAAAAAAAAGAAACTGTTTTAGACGTATGCTTAACAGTGTGCTTTAAATAATAGATGCCACAGGTTTGAATTCATTCAAAAGTGATTTAAATTTTTTGATTCTCTTTACTCCATATGTTAGGGCTGGGTCATTAATTGTTTTTGTCAATTAACCCAGGGTTTCCATGGGTCATTAAAAATCATTTAAAGTCATTAAAATTATTATTTTTTAAATGAAGGCCTTAATTGGCATTAAAATTCATTAAATGTGATTACATTGGTATTCAAAATGCTTTATTAAAAAAAAAACATTTATAAAAACAATTTTGTCAGATATATCAGCAATAACTTGTTTGCAGTGGGGGATTGTTGATGGTATTAAAATAATTTTTAAGAGCATTACAAAGCATTCAGTTAGAGTTACTCATTCCTGTATAAACCCTGAAACCAATTTCACTTCTTTATGAAGATTTCAATTTAGTAAATTCTGGATTTTGTTTTGCCACCGATCCATTTCTTTGGGCTTCCATGTCTCAGAGTCACATCAGTTCATCACAGCTGATAAATGATCTGACTTTGTGATACCACTCCCTGCAAACATGTGGTGTGTCATGCTTTCATTGTTTGTTTTTAAACATGACCATTTTACAAGCAATTTAATTGCCGTTCAAATTGAGGTCACTTCCCAGAAGGGATGATTGATATCAAAACTAGTTTTTGAAACAGTATATGTTGTTATTTTTTATTATGAAACATAAATTTTGTAGGAACAAAGTCTGAGATTGGATTATAAAGTCTTATTGCCCAGGTCTCCATTAGTAACTTTTCCTTAAACACACTTTTTTTTTTTTTTCTGTAGCCATCAACAATTACTAATTCTGATCCGATGGTTGCCTTTTCTTCTTGGTAGAATTTGTAAAACTCGTCTTAAAGTGTTAGTTTTCTCACACAGTCCCTTATTTTAAACTGTTAGGTTTTCTATAGACCTTCTCAAGCTTTTCCAAAGCACATTTTGGTATTTATGCGATGATAGATGTCCACGTATCAACCACTGGACTTGCACTGTTTCTGTCTATCAAAAATTAATATATGAGGATTAGGGCAGCATAATTATATGGGTATTAAATAGGGATGCACGATATTGGGATTTTGGCCGATATCCGATATGCCGATATTTTAAAACTCATGTAGCCGATAACCGATATCGATATCGATGTTAAAGCTGGACAAAAATAAGTAGTCATTGAAAAAAGCAGTTTTGTTATCCATTTCTGACACTTTGAAAAATAATATACTCAAATATATTTTCATATGCTGATATCAAATTGATTTTTAAAAACGCGGTATCGATCTATTTTACTTTCAAAATCTCGTGAAATTTCATCATTCTGTTACAAACTCTTGTGATATTTTGCAAATTCTTGTGAGATTTTGTTAGTAAAATAGATCGATACACGTCAATATATCAACATATAAAAATATGGCAAAATTTTGTGAATTTTCGGGGGATTTCGTAGGATAACGATGACATATAGCAATATTTCATTAGTAAAAGAGATTGATATGGTGTTTTTAAATGGCATTATATTAGCATATAAAGATATTGTGATATTTTAATGTATCAATATTTTTTCCCTCGTCTTTAGAAGTTTTTAAGTCTGTAAAAAAGAAGTTTTTGAGGAAGAAGTAGTTTTTTTTTGTTTTTTTTTATACTTTAGAAACTCAGAAGCTGATCAAATATCGGTGGGGTGGCCGATGTTCGATATTCAGATTTAGGCCGATACAGGCCGATACCGATAGGGGGCCGATTATATCGTACATCCCTAGTATTAAACAATAGAAACATTATTGGTTGTTATCTTAATAATAATGATGGATGCTAAAAATACATTTATTATGGCTTACACAGTTTTTCATCCTTGCTTCCATTGCTCTTTGTGATCATTATCATAGTGTAATCTGTTGTGAGAATCTATCCAACAGGGGAACTGTATATCTGCATATTGATCTTAAACCGTAATATTTGGAGTTCTAACTAAGCCTTTGCAACATTAATACTACAACAACTATTATTTGTAATGTGTAAGAATGATCAGGAACAATCTAATTACAACCAAGGCTTAGACCGAATATAAACTGGAAGCTTTTGAAGCTCCAGTGACACGGTCTAATTTGATGTGAGTTTGAGATATTGCTAAGATATATTTAGTTCTAATATATATTAGCCCTGACTGCTAAACTGGTAATTGTAGTTATCGATAAAGCTTAATCCCTCTTCATTTTAATTAACGCAAACATTGATTGTCTTCGTTTGTTTTCACATTGTTTATTTTTTTTAAGGTGCCCAGAGTTTTCATCAATGGAAGCTGCATTGGAGGCGGCTCTGACACCAAACAGCTCTATAAGCAGGGCAGGTTGCTGCCCCTCATCGAGCAGTGCTCCCCCTGCTGTTCTGCTGAAGGATCGAGCAGTGGACACTTTGAACCCTCTAAATGACTAGCCGTTTTAGTAGCCTTTTTAAATCCTCTTTTATTTAATTTTATGTTAAAATTTATACATTTTTTGAGCATGTCAGTTGTCTTTGTTCATCAAAACCAAGAAAATGACTGATGTTAATTTGCTTGGATTTTCTTAAAGACTATCAGTCTATTTTTATTGAAATTCCCTTAAAAAGCAGTAAACACTGGAACGACTTCAGTTGTTTCTGCTTTTGTTGTAATGGAAAATGTAAAGAAAAAGAGAATAGTCGTATTGCAATACCTGGAACTGTTAAAAGACTTCAATGTGAATATTTCACATGCACACTTCACGATACTGCTCTTCAGGGAAATTATGAAGAGTAAAATATATTTAAGTAAATACAGTGGTTGGTGTTTTCTGTTTTGGAAAATTGCAGCCAAAGCTGTGTCTAATTGAATGTTTACTAGAGGAATGCATGGCAAAGGATTAATGGACTTAGATGAGCCTAAACATAAGGAAGTATTTTTGTTAATGTGCATTTTATGTGTGTTTAATAAACATGAAATAAAGAAGTAGAATCTTGTGGTGAAGTTTTTTTTCTCAGTAATTAAGAGTCATCCAGGAGACAAACTATTTATTTTTCTAAATACAGAAAGGTCAGCCTACTGTAGAAGTATGTGATGGCACTGTACAATAAATGCACTATTTCCATTAACGGCTGCATACATTTGTGGTATAAAGGTAAAGAGACTACTGAGGCTTAACAAACCCAGTATTAATAGAAAAGCTTTCTTTCACTGTCTCTCATTTTTGTTTTAATAACAACACAGGTTTTCTCTTGAGGGAACATCAAACATGATTTCTGATTGGTTTAGCACAATATTACCCATGATATTAAACCAGGAATTGGTACTAAAGTTAATTTTAAATTATAAGCATTTAAATCTTTCTAACAGAAAGAATGACATAACTTATTGGTAGGGAATTGCTCTAACTTAGCAAGGCATGCCATATTGATAATGTAAAGCACTCAGGTTTAGTTCTACACGTTATTAATCTGGGATTCCGTCTATCAAATCCATTTGGGAAAAGGAGGGCCATTCAGTAGAACCTCCCTAGCTGATAAAGCGAAGCAAAGTTTGGTTTTAGCCAATCACAGTAATAGATGAAATGGCACCAGACGCCATGAGAAACCACTACTTATCATTTCACATACAGTTCACTCTATTACATATTAAATTTGGATCTCGATCAGGGCTGCAACTAACGATTATTTTGCATTTTCATTTATTTTTTTATTAATCATAATTAAATCAGGTGAAACTCAATCTTTTCCACTTTAGAAGTTCTGGGTAGAACATATTTAAAGAGACATTGTACATTTTTATCTTAATTTCAAAATGTTTAAATATTTTTTACAACCTTTGCATAGTTACTGTTCAAGGTGAGTTCCTCAGTCAGCTGCAGGCATGTGTTAGAGTCTCTATATTAATCCACTTAACAATTAATCAATTACTAAATGAGTTGAGGATTATTTCAATAGTCGACTAATCATGATTAATCCGATTGTTTCCGCCCTAATCTGTATACAGATGTAATAGCAGCAGGTATCCGATGAGTTCCTTATCCTGCGCCACCATGTTTATTGTCTGCGATAGGTCCTGCAGTTCTTGGTTACTTCCCAGCTATATGTCCCGGCTTAAACTTAAGTACTGCAACAGGATTGGGTGATCCCAGATTTACTTTTCACAAGTTTAGCATAATAGCTTTCAATGTGACGCTCTACTTGATATACAGATATATGTAAACATTTATGAGATATTCCTATCTGATTGACAGTAATGAGAAGGAAAGAGGCAAAACAAAGGGGAGAAGCTGATAAAAGGAAGAAGGATCAATAAAATACAAGATGACACACTAGGGGTCTGCAACTACACTTGCAGAGAGAGAGAGAAAAAATAAAGAACAATCAGAAAAAATATGACATTAAAAAGTAACATAACTGCAATATACGCATTTTTTTTTTATTCATACAAGATGGCTATTGATGTGTATCGGTGAGCACCTGGATCAAAACATATTGATTGATTTACTTTATTGATCTCACAGTGGAGAAATGTACTCCTTACATTGTTGGATCCTGGTTTTCCAAATGAAATGCCAAATTTGCTGTCATCTGAGAGCTTTGAACAGCAGATCAATAATCCAGTCCTTGTTCTTCTTAGCCAAGATATGAGTTTCACCCTGCCTCTGTTTCAGGAGTTAGTTTTACAAAAAATAATATAGAAGCTGAAGTTTTTTTAGTGGTGGGTCTTGAAGCATTTACTCCAAACAGTACATGACATATTAATGTCATGCAGGTTCAGTGAACTTTGGCTTAGATCCTCTTGTTTCCCCTCATACTTTACCTCACACTTTTTATTTCCAAAAATGTAGTAACTTACTAACTTAACTTATCGTTCCAATGAAGTTTGGAGGGTCATCAACTCCCTAAGACTATGCTGGATACAGTGTTGCTATAAACAAGTCTAATTGGATAAATCAAATTACAGGCTCTTCCTCCAATTTGATAATATATCTATTATTATTTAAATTCATGCATATGCATTTCAATATTTGACTTTTAGAGAGAATCGGACGGGTGTTTTATATTTTTACATTCCTTTGCGAAGTTGTAGCACCCCGCCGGTACGTCCCCTACATCAAATCGCGCATACCCAGCTGGCCGACAGCGCATCGCATCGCAGTGAGGTCACTGTGCTACAATTAATTAGCCTAGCTAGCGCGTGCACTACTAAGCTATTAGCTTTTGATACATATTTATGATCTAAAGGTTAAACTGTGAGTTGGAAAAATGTCTGGAAGCGCAGGAGAATGGTGTCTGATGGAGAGCGACCCCGGAGTGTTCACCGAGCTCATTAAAGGTTTCGGTAAGTGTTTTCTCCGGAACGTTGGCAGCTCATTCAATGTGATGTGGCTATGCGTCAGCGCTAGCTAGATGTTGCAAAGCTAGCTTTTAAATTAGCTACTTCTGACCAATATCCTTCATTGAACGTACATATATTTAGCTGAGAACCTTAAAGTCCTGTCTGTTTTTCGCTTATTTGTCTAATTTGCATGCCTTGACTGTGTAACGGTAGCTAACTTCATTTTACAGTGTTGCATAGCTAGCATTACTCAGCTTTCAAAAACTACGGCGCGTAAAAAAACAAACCTTTCTTAACGTGAGCCTGCCATCACTCAGGCTGGAGATTATATCCACATTTTAAGCTAGGCCTTTTATCAACAAGCCAAATAACGGAATAATGTTGGTTTTTATTTGTTAGGCTGCAAAGGAGCTCAGGTTGAGGAGATTTGGAGCATGGAGCCTGAGAACTTTGAGAACCTGAAGTATGTCTGTCTATGCGTGCCTCTTTTCTACCTTTTAACACGCCTCCTCCTCGGAAGGACCTTTAATAACAGTTTTGGTTTTGTCCCAGGCCAGTCCACGGCTTGATTTTTCTCTTCAAGTGGCAGCCAGGGGAAGAACCAGCAGGATCAATTGTTCAAGATTCAAGGCTTGATCACATTTTCTTTGCTAAACAGGTACAAAGTTTGTGCTTCTCAGATAAAAGTTATACAGTCTTTCCATCTAATTTGCTTCAAACAATTTTGTAATGTTTTTTTTTTCTTGATGGTAACTTGTTTTTATCAAAAATAGTGATTCTGCTATGCATTCATTCGTATCTGTTAAGTTTAAAACATTATTGCAAATTCATTTTCTTTTTCTAGTTAATAATTTTAGACATTGTAAGAATTGTGGAGTACCTTTTTATTATTGATCCCCTGAGTCAATACTATATTGAACCATTTGCTACCATTATACTCTTTTGAAGCTTGTCATTACCAGCTATTTCATCTAGAATCTAAAATAAGTACCTTTTGCATGAGTTTTTTTAAAAACATAACATTGTAAATCTTTGTTTTTTTAATTTGATTTAGGTCAGGACTTTGAACCATTTTAGTAACCAAAAAAATGTTTTTATCGCATCTTGGCTTGTTGGGCTATGGACCTTTTTCAGTCTCTGGGGATGACCTTACACTCTCCGATGCTTAGCAAATCTCTTAGAAATGAAGTGTATAAATGGTTGGGCCTCATTTAGATTTTAAGGATTCATCTAAACTATAGGAAAGTCTCAGGAAAAAACACAGAAAAACCCATAATGGTTGCTGTGCAATTTTAAAAAACATTATTTTGCAACATCTATAAACCTCTTCCAGCATGACATTTTAATAGTTATTTAACTAATATATCTTTCTAGAGCTACACAATTTTCTGTCCCTCATATTTCTCAGTTCATTATTTCCTCTTTCAGAGTTTCTCTGCCACTGCCTCCTTATTTTGTGATTAATATTCAGTCATAGATGTTTAACAAGGAAAAGGCACCAAAGCCTGAAAGATGTTGTTCAATATCACTGTAATAAATCAGTAAAAAACCTTAGATAGCTCTGAAGATAAAAAATGAATACATACAGATAAAACATCACATTTTTGATAAACCCTGACAAAAGAGCAGGCAGCTTTTAGCAAGTTTTGCTTTTTAAAATCATCTTGTTTTGATTTCTACTCTCAGTAATGGTAGAGCTTCCTTTCCTGCTCTTGTTTTGATTTTTTTTGTTCTGTTTGTTGATAAAGTCATGGTTTATTTTGCTCTTCTCATGTTGTGAGTAAAATCATACAGACCTGTTTAGGCTGCAGGACTGGCTGTTGCTCGTTGCCTCTGCACCACAAATATCAGAATTGGGGTTTTCAAAAGGATCCGTACTCTGAAAAGAATTGATAGTGAAACGCTGTATCCAGATGCAATACTTGTTTTGCACGATATTGATATATATATTTTTTTTACATTTTTGTTCATTTACTTCATTCCTGCAAAATGTCAGACTTTCCTGCTTACTCTGGATGGGTTCTGAAAAGCCAGAAATTAGGACATTTTACAAAACCTTCTGTGATGTTCTGTATAGGGCAGGTACTGGTTCTGTTGATAAATGACTCCACCTAAGCTTAGTATAACTGCAGCTAATCCAGAGTTAATAATAATAATTATTTTAGCTTTTCTTCCTATGTGCTGCCCATCAGTTTAGATTAGGCATGTCCGAAGTAGGTCCTTGTGGGCTGCTGTCCTGCAGGTTTTCAATAGCTGTGTCCTAATGGCCATCTTAACCCCTCAATCACTAAATATAACGGGTAAATATGGTGGACTTCATAGTGAACTCGGCTAACTGGCCATTCAGACAGATGATCACTACTTATTGCTCCCCATAGGTCACTTGACTCTGGCTCCCCACATGCTTTGCGATGAGAGCTCTTGCAAAGCATTCTGGGGTATATCTGCTTCTCTAGTGACCATGGATGATCACTAGTTTTCAAGATGCACTGTGGGGAATTTTGAGTCCACTACTTTTTCATCTACTAGACATTCGTACACATGTAAAATGGTGTAACCACTATATAGGGATTAGGACGGACGTTCGGACACAGACAATGTTTCTCGGGTTCAGCACAGCTGATTCAGTTTCTATTAGTTCAGTCAAGTTTTACAGTTGTTCCATCGTATTTTCATTTAGATCATTAGTTTAAGTCTTAGATGTTCAAAGCTTGGATAATTTGTTTAACCCTACTTTAAGCTTCTTTAAAACTCAGTCCTGGCCTGTTTGGTGTTCCTGAAAACACTTCAAAGCCTTAAAAGAACAAACTTAGACTAAGTTAGACCCTATTCAGGCACCATTTGGAGCAGCCAGTTTCAAGCACCTGCAGGATCTCAGTTGCTCTCCTCCTCGCTGGCAAGTTTGTTGTGGAAGAAGGAACAAAACAGCCCAAAGCACCATTCTAGACTTTTCTTTTGTTGTTTTTTTGATGCCATGGTAGTCTGGGAAATAAATCTGCTTGTTATGAGAAATAGAAATGGTTGGCTATGAAGGCTGAAACATGCATACAGACTCCACTCTGCTTACATTATGCACACAGTCTCTGCAACTACATGAAAGCCTTTAAGTCCTCCAGCAAGGAGAAAACTGTGAGGATGCTGTAAAGGCTTGTTAATATTTACCAGACGATGTTCTCTGGGTTTTTCAACTTGTATGATTTATACTCTGTTTTCCATTTCCAGGTGATAAACAATGCATGTGCCACCCAGGCGATCATCAGTGTTCTGCTCAACTGCTCCCACCCCGACATGGTGCTAGGAGACACACTGACGGAGTTCAGAGAGTTTTCCCAGAGTTTTGATGGAGCTGTACGTAAACGGGAGTTTTATTTTTCTAATGGCTGTGTTTTATCTTTTGTTTCGTGTAATAAAAGAAAGGATGAACTACTTGACCTCTAAGGCAGAGTTCAGTTGGCCTTAGTTGATGATCTTCTCTCTTTGCTCCTCAGATGAAAGGCCTCGCTCTCAGCAACTCTGAAGTGATTCGACAAGTTCACAACAGCTTTGCCAGGTGAGTGCTTGCTTATTTCATTCCCAACTGGAGAACCTGTGTTTGCTCAACTGCTGTTTATTTTTAGCCACTTGCAATTTGGTAAATTACATTCTTATCTAGAGTTATTATTGACGAGACTTTCAGTCTACAATCAGTAACCCCTGCATCCACTTCAAGTTCTATTAACGGCAAAAATCGCCCTCAATGAAAACAATATTGTTGAAAAGAACAAGTCTTAGGTGTAACCAAACCTTAATTCTTTTTATTTATTATTCTGAGGCAGAGGGAGGTTAGGGTCAGCGCTAAGGGTCATAACAGAGCATTGAATCATGAACACATTAGATTTTGATTAAAAACTAGGCACGCTCCTACAAGTAAAACCTCATAACAAACCTCAATGATGATTATTCTAATCCTAACAAAAAGGATTCTAGACTAAATAAAAACTATAAAATGTAGATGTTATAGCATCATTATATGAGCTGGAAAATCTCCAATTAATAGAGAGGTATGCATGCCTATTATATGTAAAAACCAGGAGTATTGAGTGATAAACAGTGTGTCTAACTTAATGTTAGATTTGTCTGACTGGGTTTCATTGTGTTATGAAGGCAGCAGATGTTTGAATTTGATGCAAAGTCTTCAGCAAAGGATGAAGATGCTTTTCACTTTGTGAGCTATGTTCCTGTAAACGGCCGACTGTATGAGCTGGATGGGCTTCGGGAAGGACCCATAGACTTGGGTAAACAGAACTGTCCTCTTTCTGGATATTACAGTGATTGAGATGCTGTGCATGTGGTTAATCAATAATATAAATTAATAAACCTATGTTTTCAACATGAGATCCTGATTATCCTTTTTTTTTGCCATACTTGTTAGTTTCTAAAACTGCAGCTCTTCATAGTGATGCAAAACTATAGGTTTTAATAGATATCACTATTATGTCACAGGAGTCTGCAACCAAGATGACTGGATCAGTGCAGTTCGTCCAGTGATTGAGAAGAGAATACAAAAGTAAACAATACATGTAAATCTGTTTATTTACATATATAACTAAAGCTGAATGAATTCCATCAACATTTGTCTTTTCCTTCTTCAGGTACAGTGAAGGAGAGATCCGATTCAACCTGATGGCCATTGTTTCTGACAGAAAGATGGTATATGAGAAGAAAATTGCAGAGCTCCAGGCTCAGCTCACAGAGGTAAGTCACGATGAGACATAATATTACTTTTGATATTTTGAGGGCTTGATATAACTTTTTTCCCCAGAAGTAAAGATATATCAAATAAGTCAGGCTTAAATTCAAAATGAGTAAAGCTGTGTTTGCTCTGACCTCCTGTCTGCCATGTTCATTGTTTAGGTTGTTATTTTGTCTAATAAGAAAGAGTTTTGTATGAAAAAAAAAGCAAAATAAAGACACAAAGTGATTAGTAATAGTAAATTTGCCGGTTTTTGATTTATTATGGTAAGAAAAACAGGATAAATGTTATCTCTGATTTGGATTAGATTTATTTAGTGGTCAAAATAATTTATCGTGAATTATTTTATTTTGGACATTGTAGAGAACTCTGCATCACATGTATGCAAACATAGCATTCATACTAAGCTGTAGCTCAGATCTCCATTCTTAGGGTGTCAGTTCATACACTTGACGAGGTGGGTTCAGTTTCAGTGTTTAGGCTCTGCCTCATTTATCTTATTAAAAATGATTGGTCTACATAGCCGTTAAAGAATAGTATCAGCAGCCATGATCTCAGATAGATTTAGGGCTGCATGATTGTGGAAATACAGGTTTTATTTTTAGCAAATAGATGAACATTTATTTATTGTGTTCCTTGATGTGAAAAAATTACAGTATTTTCTGTTGTAGACCCAAAAATAAGTTTAAACATGAAATCTGGAAGGAAATCTAAAATGGAGATAAATTAATAAATCACAAAAACATCTACATGATCAGAATGAATACTACAATTTGAATAAACTAATGTATTCACGTTTAGGACATTAAGCTTATAAAATATTATGTTCTTGTACTTTTATTTGTGCAAAATGTATTCAAGAAATCCCAGTTACGCTTTGTATTAGTTACTCGCCCAAAGTTGAAATTGAAATTTTGTTGATTGGCTTTGTTTCGACATTAAATATTCTCACTCTGAACTGTTTAGTTTGCTAACACTGCGGCTTTCGTTTTGAGTGCTGATCATTTTGCTCCTTCACCTTTTTGTACCTTCACAGTTTGAGTCATATTTCTGTTTCCAATACGAAACGATTGCAGTAACATTTAGGAGAAATATTAATGACTTTGTGTCCATCCATACCTGCTACAATCCATATCTCAATCCCAGCCAGAATTGCTCTTTACTTCATTTTTTTAAACTCTGCATTAAAAAAACTGGGTTTAGTGTTGGAGAAAGAGGTATGAATCAGACTAGAGCTGTGGCAGATTAAGAGCCTATTTCCAAAATGGTTTTGAACAAAATGCTTTAAATATATAGTTCATCACTATATATTATATATCAATTGCTATAAACCATATACGGTTGATATCAATTAAAGCAAAACTCTATGAACAAACATTTTCCAATTAAGGTTAGAGGTCTGAAAATAAGCTCTATCCAGAATTCACCATAGTTTAAGCTTCACCTGTTTTATTTTTTTGTCAAAATCAAAATGGCTGTCAAATAATTAATTGATATTTTTTGTACTTTAAATGAACTTCAATGCTAAAAATTGCAATCTAGCGTCAGTCTATGTATGTGTTAGTGGTCAAAGTAGGACAGGTAGGCTTACCACCACTAGAGGTCAGCAAAGCATTATTTTCATTGCTGACATTGGCATTAGCAAAGTTAAGTTTGCAGGGACAGATCAGTATTTTCTAAGAGGCTTATGCTAAATTTAATTGATTTCATTTTGTTTTTTCATTTTATTATGTTATATTTTATGTTCTATTCTTTTACCCTATTTTCAGGATGAGCCAATGGACACAGACCAGAACAACACATTTTTAAGCTCCATCCAGTCAGAGATTGCAAAGTACCAGCTTCTTATTGAAGAGGAAAACCAGAAGCTGAAAAGATACAAGGTAAATCACTGTTAAATACAGTGAAATTTGCCAAACAAGAGATCATTTAAACTTTTCAAGTTTTAGTGCATCTGTATTCATTTAACAAAAAAGGTTGTTTCTGTTCTGAAAAAAGTTAGCTATGCCCAGTTTAAAAAAAACCTGGTTTCCCTTAGGTTGAAAATATTCGACGAAAGCACAACTACCTTCCCTTCATTATGGAGCTACTGAAGACATTGGCAGAGTACCAGCAGCTAATACCTTTGGTGGAAAGGGTAACAAATTTGTTCATGTTTCAGTTTTCCAAACTCCTATTGATCCTGAGTGCCACAGGTCTAAGAACAAAAGTACCATGACATTTTAAAATGTGTGACATTAAACATGCTGAATAATTTAATGAGCCATCTGGGGGCGGCTGATGGTTTATGTGAGCTCTTGATTTGGGATAAATCATTTTTTTGATAAGGTGCTCCTTTTAAGAGATGTACAGATGGAAATTGCAAAAAAAAAAAAAAAAAAACCCACAATGCTTCAGTTTTTTCACTAGAGGGCGTCATCGGTGAATATCATAGTTTCACCTGTAAAATAGGTCAATTTCTAAGAAAGGGTTCAAAAGTTTTCTTTACTGTAGATACTGCGCCAATCTAAACAGCAGTGTGTGTGGGGGGTTTTCTCAACAGGCAAAAGAGAAACAAAGCGCTAAAAAGGCTCAGGAGGCCAAGTGAACAACATCAACATTCACCAGAAAGGTTCTGATCAGACGCAAGCAAGGAATCACCGTGAAAACCAGTCACTCTTTCATCAGTGAGCAGTGAACAGACTCTGTACTTCACCAGTTAACTTCATCACAGCGAGCATGGAGGGCGGCCTGCAGCACACTATGGCTTCCAGTGAATTATTCAGAAAGCTGTGCGGCATTTGTAGCACAGAGACTGCCTGTCACAATGTCCCCATGTGTTTCTGTTGGCGCTAATGCATGTCTGAAGGAAAAATGTGGTCTTATTTTGTTCTGTCTTATTTTCATAATAAAATGTGTAGATGTTTGAGGTTTTTGTTGAAGGAATTTTGATCCCAGCGTCCTTTTTTTAACCACTTCCTGGAAGTCAAATTTTTGTATTTACAGTGAGCTATGTTTGCAGAACTGTAACAGCTATCTGCATTCCGTCCTAAAATGCCTCAGGACTTTTCAGTAAGTTTACATGTTTGATGTAAAGTATTTCATTTAGACATCTCTCAAACGGGATGTAATTTGCATACCTACGTTATCAACAAAATGCTGATTCATTTTGTTTTTTCATCATTGAGTGATTTATATCAGATCATAGAGTAACATTAAATGACATTAAAGTATTGCAAAAGAGTGACAAAAATATGCAGAAATAGGCAGTTAAGTTGCCCACAAACCGACAGTTAATTGTCAGCTGTATTACAAACGTGTTGTGGAACAACAGCAACTTGGCCACATAAACTGACGGAGCGGATACTGAAGCAAATAGTGTGAAGAAGTCAATCACGCCTTTAAACTTCAAGTTCTAAAACAGTGTGCAGAGAGCGTCAAGGAGTGGGTTTCAGGAGAAAGGCAATTGACTAACTGCATTGTGACAGTGTAAAGTTCGGTGGAGTGGGGGCTTATAGTTGGGGGTTGTTTTTCAGGAGCTGTACTAGACCCCCCATGTCCAGTGAAAGGAACTCTGGATCTTTCAGCATACCAACACATTTTGTACAATTCCATGCTCCCCACTTTGTGGGAACAGTTTGGATCAGGCCCGTTCCTCTTGCAACATCACTGTGCACTACAGCACAAAGCAAGCTCCATAAAGACATGGATGGTAGGGTCTGGTGTGGATAAAATTGATTGTCCTCCAAAGAGACCTAATAAAACACCTTTGGGATAAATTAGAGTGGAGACTGAGAGCCAGGCCTTTTCGTCCAACATCAGTGTGTGACCTCACAATGTTCCGGAAAGATAGAAGTCCCATAAACACAGTCCTAAATCTTGTGGACAGCTTCCCAAGCCGCCAACGATGGACCAACATATTGAACCCCTATGGATTAGGGATGGGATGTCAATAAAGCTCAAGGCAGGTGAGCAAATGCATTTGGCGATAGAGAATACATCGCTATGTGTAAGATATGCAAGATATAGGGCAAATATCACCAAAATATTTGATGACAAATTATTCAGCATTTTGATTAGAATGGAAGCCTTTTCTTCTGCCATACAGCAAACAGCTGGAATTGTACTCAAAGCTGTGCAGACAAAAAAAATTGAAAATAACATCAGAATCAGAAATACTTTAATAATCCCAGAGGGAAATTACTTAACTTATGTATCTTTAATCATTACTTGTTTTACAGTTGTTAGTTTTCAATAAACTATTCTGTAAATAATTTGGAATATTCATGCTTAAAAAATTTTTTAGAGTCTGCTTTGAGATATATTACTGTTGTACATCTAAAGATTTCACACCTTAAGACATAAAGAAAAGAAAGGAGATTTATAATCTAAAACAAATCAGCTCAAAGAATAAGCTAAAATAGTTAAAAAGTATGTTGTGTTGAACCTGTTTTTATAAAGCTTAGATTGAATCAGGATGAATGGAAAGCTACAGAGAAGCTGCTCATTTGCCTTAATTGCTGCTCCTGAACAGAGCGTTTGACTCAAAGCCATTGCATTCTGACGCATCTGTAGCCTGCTGACCAAAGTGAGACGCAGCCTGTTTCTAATTTTAGATTCAGAGTTTAAATATGCACCTTGAGTACTTGTTGGACCTGATCCCAGGAGTCTGTTGCCTGGTCTGTGCATGACAACGAATGAAAACCTCATTGATCTTATTACCAGCTGAGGAAAAAAAAAGACATCTCTTTTATATTACTCTGTCTCTCAGAATGTGGATGAATAACAAAAGTATAAAGCAGCAGGATTTCTTTTGCTTACCCTAACTGCTGTATTTACTCTATTTTTAAACACATTGTCTTATATTTTCTTGTAATATATATTTTTTTTGAGTTACAAGCTAAACTACTACAGTAAGCAGAAAGGAATCAAATAAGCTATTTAAAAAAAAGGATAAAATCCTAAATAGCAAGACTGCTGCGTAACTGAATGGGAATTTGGTATGCCTACTTGGAAGGTCAGGGAAAGTTTATTTGTGAAACTCATTATCAAACACGGTGCTGAGAGCTGATAGGCCCAATGCTAAAAACAGTTCTGTTTAGACTGTGTTACAGCTTTAGCATCAATCACTTTATGAATGCAGCTGAAATACCAGCAAAACATCATCGATGACTGGAGGTGCAAGCTTTATTTCTTTTGTTTTGAGAAATCAAAAACTTTATTATCTGTTTTTAAAAGATTTGTGTTAAATCTGCAGTAGTTATAAAATAATAAGAAACCCCTCTAATTTAGCTGGCCAGATGAAAAGCTTTAAGCAGCAGTAAGCACGTGAAGTAAAATGTGCATATTTACTCAGGTGACTGTCCTGGACACTCATTGAAAACTGAAAATAATAGCAGGAGCAGAGCACTTGATTTGCTGAAACACGAGAAAATGTCTTTGCAGTGCATGGCACTATGGCACAGGTCTGAGAGGGGAGAAACAGCAGCAGTGTGTGTCCTGGATTCTGACAGATGACTAACAGGAGGAAGGCTTATCTCCTCTTCTGACAGCTTTAAATATGTTGTTATGATACTTGAACAAAGATGCTGCAGTGTAGTACTCCAATAGATTAGGAATGTTGTTGTGTGACTTAACACAGAGCAAACAGTTTCTAATACCTTTGTACACACTCTACCTTTGTATGTGCTTTTGTCTCATCTAAAAATGTATGGCGTTTAATTAGATCTTTCTAATTTAGTTTGAATGACGCCATTAAAAGCTTGCTGGAAAATGTTTGGCACTTGGAGAATTTTCCACCAATTAAAAACAGGCCTACTCTATAATTATTGAAATGACTTTTCACATGTAGTGCTATATATAGAAATATTTATATCCCTTGAGGTTTTCAAAGTGTGTAACATTATATATATATTTTTTTTATTTTTTTTTTATTAGGATTTTATACAGAGCATCCAAAAACTGTAAAGCAAAGAGTTCAAATGTTTTTGGGTTATTTTTTTCAACAAAGGAAAATCTTAAATGTTTTACATAGGCTACATTTATTTTCAGCCACTTTTACTTGTAAAATACAATAAACGATTCCCAAATCGGATACACATCCTCCACCTGTATGTATTTTAATCTCACTCTAAATGCAACTGCTTTTATGAGAACATCTGTGGTTTTGTGGTGGATCATAACTGCTTAAAAAACAGCATGATGTCCAAGGAATAGTATGGATTTAAAGTCGTAGATACTTTTAAAACTGACTTAGAATATAAAGTGATATCCAAAGCTTTTAGCATCCTAGTGAGCTCTGTTGAGTACTGAACTGAAAGTGAACAGAATATGGCACAAGTTTCATCCAACAAAGATATCACTATCCACCTTAAAATCACAGGGGTACAGCAAATAAGTAATTAAGACCAATTTGGCCTTCATGACGCTCATGTTCCAAGGCTGCCACATAATAAATATCCATGTGTGGTTAATTTTAAATCTAATATCATTTGTTGGTACTTATTGAGGATAAATTCACATCAGCTGTTTTCATTTTAAAAGATGGATTTGGCAACTTTACTGATTACATGACATCCATGTTACCTGTCAAATTACAACAAATACTTTCTTAAAATGTTGGTGCTTTAAATTATTTCTTGTTTTTTTTTGTTGTTTTTTTTATCTAAATCTATCCCTACATTGCTAAAGTCATAGTCAAATCAACAATGTGTATATACCTAAAAACAATGAAGAACTAGTTTACTAGAAGGATATCAACATGTGGATGAAAGCTCTCACAGGCAATCTGAGATTCTAATATTTAGTTTTCCGCTTAATCTGTAAAGAAACACATTACAAGTTTTTAGCATCGTGAAAATAGTTTATTCCACAGGCAAGCCAGCTGCCAAAAGCTTAAAATATACATGAAACATCTGGTGCAGGATCACAGTATTTACATTCTCACAGTCATTTGCAGTGGAAACAGTAGACATTATCACATATATTAAACTTGCACATCTTATGTAAACAAGTGCAAATACAGAAAAATAAAAAAAGTTTGGCTACATGGGAAGTTTAAGACCCTTATTAAAAATTCTTACAGTGGATTTTGACCAAAAACACATTCTTACAGTACTGTCGGTTTCAGGTGAGCAGAGATCAGTATTTCCGTGTTTTGACTTCTTAGCTCTAAACCAGTAGTCTTTACAACATTGTATTGTCATTCATTGCATAAAACCTGAAATAGCATGAATTTGTAATGGTACATCAAGAAAACTGTGTGCAATGACCCAGTGAAGGAAATGTAACCTTAATCCCATCTCGTCAAAATGCTCTGCATGCTTCCTGCAGCATATTCATATTAACCTCACAGTTTCCTTGTTGAAATCAGACAGCTGAACTGTCTAAAAATGACTTTACTTTGCATTTTCCATTTGCTGCTGCTATTCATGCTCAAAATTTGCATTCAGGTCTGTTATCCTGATGCAGCTCCAGGAATGAACATTATCTGGACCGAGTGTGCAGTCACAGAGGTAAACAAATGACTTCAGGAGTGGGTGCGTAGTTTGACTAGTACTTAACGAGCTTGCTCTTTCCACTGGCAACTGCGCACAGTTCCTTGTAGAGGTCTGAGAGGATGAACCTCGGGTAGGAGTTATTCTCCATCAAGCTGTAGATTTTTTTCTGAGCAATCTGGAAGCTTGTGGCAGTGGGTGCATTTAAACACTGCTCAATGCTATTTTTTGTGTTGAAATCCAGGTTTATCTGTTGCAAAGAGAAAGAAAGAAATGATAAATGTTTGCTTTTCTTCAGCAAAAAAACTGCAAAGAAACATACTGTGAGAGTAAAAAAATGTTTTTTTAAAGATCAAAGTTGTATTACCTCCTTCGGAGCTTCACTTTTAATGAACTCCTCATAGATGGTGTTGGCCTTGGACACTAGATCTTTTTGTGACGTAAGGGACTTGAAGTCCTCACATGCTGTCCAAAACTCAATGTTCTCCTCACAGAACTCGGACTTCAAAAAGATGTGGAAGGCAGCTTTCCCATCTGGGGGAGGAAGAAACAGAGGATTAGGATTGTGAGATGGGCCCAAGTGTCTTTCTCTTTCTCAGGCTCTCTGCCCATTAATGGAAAGTCAAGTAAGTCCAAAGCCATTACGAGCTGTGGTTTATTGAGGCCAATAAACTGCCTTTATTCAGCAACCAGCTACAGTGTGACCTTTGAGACTCTTTTATGTACGACTGCTGCAACAGAGGGATGAATGATACTTACATTTATGGGCGAGTAGTTTGTCAAGTGACTGTGCCCATTGGTTCACGTCATCAACGTTCGGCCTGAGGGTAGAGAACAGATCTCGCGTAAGAGATAATTATAGCTTAGACAACTGCCACTTTTATAGTGCCACTGTAAATCCTTGCAATTGATTACCTCAACTATAGTAAATTGACTGGCCGGTTATTAAATAGGTTTGATTGGATAGCCTTACTTGTTGCAGTTTTTCCAATATGCTGCACACTGTGATGCATATCATTTTAAGACTGATTTATTTTTCATATTTAAACAGTAGTTCATGTCAAACTGAAGTCCAAAATAACATATTGCATTACTTTCAGACTTAATCTTGAATACATATCTTTATACACATATTCTCGACCCACCTGTATGATCTATTTTTTTTTGGATGGAGAATTGACTTGGAAGAGTTTGTCCACAAACGTCTAAGTCTGGTTCTCCAGTTTTTCCTCCTATGTAAAGTACAGAGAAAATTAATCAGAATTAATTTGTGTAAAATGTCATTAAGAAAAGGAAAAAGCCATTAAATGTTACAGTCTCTTACTTTATCTCCTTTTTCCCTGCAGACAGGTCACTTGGTTTCATGCAGTCATTAACAGCCATGTTTTGGGATGACATACTGCTGAGGTTCTCTCTCATCGTGTAGTCTGGTCTTTGTCTCCCTCTTGGCTTGTGAGGCTGCTTTATACTTTTTTGCTTTGGCCAGGAACCCATGCATGACGGACGGGAGGCGGCGCCATGGAAGGAAGGCTCTAACCTGATTGGCTCTGAATGAACCCTGGTGTGCCTCTGCCTGTGATTTGGTGGAAGAGAGGCTGTCACTGCATAATGATCAACTCCCTAAATACACTTCTGGTTTCCAAAATTAAGAGTGGGGTCAAAATGTGAAAAAAATATTAAACAGATTGTTTAAATGACACGTAGATGCAATGACTTTCACTTCCGTTGTCTGTTTTTTGCAACTTTTTGAATCATTTTTTCCAATATGTTTTGAAAAAGAAAAGCAAACTGCAAGAAGGTTTTTGTCAAAAAAGAGATTTTATTCTAGTTTCCCAACTTTACTTCTGCCTCTGCTGTTCTTCTTTCACTATTTGTCCATAACAACGTGTTCATTCTAACGTCAGAAATACTTCCTGCAGTCGTAGTGTTTAATGAATTACACACCCAGGGTGTGGAGCCTTGGAGACGTTATTGTCATGATGGTATGCAGAGATATGACACGTTGGATCTGATGATGATGATGCAATATGCCATCACCTTTCAAGGTAGGGTGGATAAAACAAACATCAATTTTAGGCAGGAGAATACTTCCCTTATCTTCTGTTGGCCTTTAAAACAACTCTGACTATTGATTAAAAGCGTTAAAGGCTTTAAATTTGCTTCCTAAAATGTGTACAATGTAAGACTGACTCCTCTGTTAAGGAATTCACCATTTTTAGGAAAAGGTTGCATCGTTATATTTAGTGGATAAGAGTTCAGCCTACTCCAGAAGCTCTCAAGAGAATTTAATCTGAACTGAGATGCTGCTCTGGGAACCGATCCTCCTCGGCAAACACAAGTTCAAACATTACATAGTATCAATGTCAACATCCCCAATATTGACCCAATGGGATTAGACGTGGACTAGGCTTGTTTAGAAAAGAACCCACATTCAAAACCTTTGCTTATCTTAACAGAATGGATCTTGACAGAAATCTGAAGATGCAAGCACTGAAATTATATATAACGTTATTTCTGATATGTAATGATATGTAACGTGGCGGCCTAGTGGTTAGGGCTTTGCGCATGGGATCCAGAAGTTCAAACCCCACTCCCACAGACTGCCACTCTGGCTCTCTGAGCAAAGACCCTTAACCCTACACTGTTCCTCGGGCGCCGCACAGTGGCAGCCCACTGCTCTCCAAGGGGATGGGTTAAATGCAGAGAGTGAATTTCTTTGCGCTGTACTTATGACAGTGCAATTACAATAAAAAAGCTGGAAATTTTGGTCAAGCTCTGTCAATGCCCCGCTTTCTCCAACCATCTAATAAAAACACAGTAAATTGTTTCAGCTAAACATGAATTAGTGAAAGTTCCATGTTTTTATTTGGTCCAATTCTGATTGGCTCTTTCTAGTGAATTTAAGGTAGAATCTAATTTGTATTGACTTTTAAAACACAGCATTCCTATGCTGCTAAGCTGCCCTGTGTTACTTATGAGATAACAGCTAATTTTTAAATCTGCTGTGCTCATGTTGACTTATGTGCATTTTATCTGTTTTTCTTTTTTTATTTCTATTGTAAGGCTAATGTTAATGTAATTTCTCAAAAAAAAAAAAATGCTGTTTTTTTTTTTATTTGAGTATACAAGCATATACCATGCAGAAAGAAAGAACCCAAGCCATGATTCATACCCTGGACCTTGTTCTCTCAACTACCGAAAAAAAAAGGTACAATAACACATAGCTTACTGTAAACAAATGGTTTAAGTTCCTACATCAACATTACCATAAACAACATCAAAATCCCATGCAGTTTTTGACAAGTTTATTTATTTTACAATCATCCCCAACTTGCACGTATAGACCTGCATGAGTTTATAGGAACACAAGTTCATCAAGTTTACTTAAGCAAAGTACTTGATAAATCACAAACGTGATATTTTTTCAACTTAACCTGCAGGTCCTGTATTTACACACAATTAGGGAATAACCCGCATCATCTTCACAAAACACAAACTCTGCCATGTTTTCATTCCTTTTTTGTCTGTTTAACTTTCTTTTCATTAAAATCATTTGTAATAAAAAAAATTAGAAATAGGTAAATATTATTGGTGCTAATTGTATTTTTGATGACCTTACACATTCAAGGTTTTAGTGCAATGTTTCAGTATATGTCAGCAGTAAGTCAGAACCAGGAGGGCCTTAACAGGCACGGTAAAAACCTTTTCCAGTAACATTATGGGCTTTCAACAATGACATCATATTCCCACAAAACTGAAAGGTCAAATCTACTGAGGAACACAATATCCATATATAAGAATTATCACATCTTGTTCTGCTATCAGCGCCATAGTGTATCTGCGTCACCTGTTCTACACTGTTGTGGTTATCCTTGGCCCCCTCCCGTTTTCGCACGGGTTTAGAACTATGCTGGGTGAAAACATGGTGTTCGCCTCTTGTGTTTATTATGATGTGCAGACTGTGTGTAAGCAGCTGTCTGTTTATAAGTGGATGGAGAGCAGAGCCAAGTTTCCATTAAAGCACTCATTTTATCCACATAGTCTCAAACGGAAGGTAGTTCCCATCTTTGCTTTGCACTGTTTGTCCTCTCTGTGTTTTTGGGAAATTGCAGAAAAAGAAAGGACTTCTGTACTCCTTATCTCCTTTTGGATTTGTTTCAGCTTGGACTGGTAACAAAGTGCATCAAAATAAGGGGCCTTATGTTAAGCTTTATGCTTCAGGAGTTTTAAGGCAAGCACCAAAGTAATCATAACACACTCTTTTTTTCATTTTCTGAATGGAGATCTTTCACTTTGATTGTCCATTCTAGCTGTTAATCGTGATTAGAGCTTAACCAATAAGTATGAGATGAAATCAGATGAGCTTCACTTCCCCCTCTGCTCAGTCTTTCAGCATTACACTTTAACACCACAATCCAGATTAAATGTAGATTGATAAAAGCTAAATTAAGTTTAAAATTGAAATGAAGTTAGGGCATTTTCAGTTAGGGCATTTAACATGTTTGAAAAATAAGTTATAAAGATGTTATAAATATTAAATTTATTTTCATTTATTTTATTTTTATTGGCTCAGAAGAGAAGCTATAAGGACATTTTTGCCATTAATTGAATTTTATCTGGACATCTACCTGAGCATTTGCACTGATTGACACAAACGGTGTTTATTTAAAACCGTGGCCTCTTTGCCATGATGATGTCTCTCACAAAAGGGGTTATAGGATGACTGCAGTAGTCGTTTTGGGGTTTAAAAAAGAGAAATGTCTTTCCACACAAGAGTTAAGCTAATTGTTTTCTGAAGTTCTCAAACAACTCTATAGATCCTACTATGGTATTCAATCAGACAACAGCCAGGAGCACCTTAAAACCAAATATTTAACATTTACACAGGAAAAAACATAAAAAAGTAGTGTTTTTATGATTTAAACATGTTCTGTTATGTTGGATTTCCATGATTTAAAGTAAAAACTGATATGAACAGTTCAAAGTGTATCATTATTTTATAGTTCTAGTTATTTGTTTCTTGCATCAAAATGTACATTAGACATCCAAATATGTAAAACAGAAAATGCAGAGGGTTTAGTTATACAGGACCATAATTTAGGGGTGGTCTTATCAGCATAATTCAGTAGAATTTAATGGGTGTTAAGATTATCAGCCAGTGGAAATGTTTTCTTGTCTAAAGTGAGTAACATTTTTCTCGCATGGGCTGGGATGTTGAGAAATAAAAGTAGAGTGACAAGTTATGGCTTAATTGTGACATTTTTCTTGCATATTGTAATGCTGAACAGGTCAGAACCAGCTAAGAGGTGTTTATGCTTTGGTTAACTTTAACTCCTAAGTTGGCAGCACGTCTCCATGGTGTTGAACATCCTTTGGCACCATAACTAGAAAAACAGGTTAAAGCAATATCCAGGAGTAAATGAAAAAGGGAGGACCGGCATCCTTTGATGACACCGCTCAAGAAAAAATAAAACAAAATCCAAGCAAGGCAAATGTAAAATATGAAAAGAAAATTGAGATATTCTTTAAATTATGCATTTTATAAACATGTGCTACAGTCAGATACATTTGCCATCTTTTTAACAGTTTGATAAAATATATCTATTTTCTTTTTTTAATTTATGTTCAAAGTATCTGATAAGATCAACACCAAAAGAGAGAAAAAAAAAACAGATTGCGCTCTAACTGAAACTGGTTTATGGACCTTAAGGACACTAAGCCGGAAACGTTGTTGTCATCACCACAAAATATGCATGTAACTTGTTGTTACTGGTGTCTTTAGATATGCAGAAATGCATCTATTTAAGGAAAGCAGAAAACATTGAGTTTATTTACCAGCATAACTCAGAGAAAATTTTAGAAAACAGTTTTTGTGCAGCCTTTGGTAATTTGGAATTGTTCCTGTGAACAAATCTAAGATATACACAGTTTCAATTTGTTCATTTATAACTATATGGATGCTATGCACTTCAATTAAAAAGCTATTTGTCATTTCAGTCATAAGCTCTGCTTGTACATTTTGTACACAGGAAGTATACAGCTAAGCATGTATTTTATTATTTATTAGTATTAAATTGGCAAGAGCACAAATACATTTGCAAATACTATATATATTTTTATATACATGGCTGTCTATTTGTCTGTCTCCTCGAAAACCCAAACTGAGTGCATTTTCTGAGAGACAAAAAAGCTTCTATGACAGATTTGATCCTACTCTTCACTTGGTTTCATTTCAACAGGCTCACCTTTACAAAGGACAAAAATAGGTTGTGAGTGTTAAAAAGGTCAACCATGTGACACTCAGCGTGCAGGGACCGATTGAAGTCTTTCGGTTTTGAGGCTCAGGAAAGTCACAGACATCAAAACGCTTCTGAAAACTCTCCCTTTCAAGTTCTCTAGCATCCTGTCTGACAGAATCTGTTCCTATTTTTGCTCACATGACAAAGGATGGTATGTATGACTGATTAATCAGTTTTCTCCCTATTTCTGACCAAAAAACATGGCACACATTTTTGTACCGTGTGGTATGTCTGATAATCAAGTGAAAGATGATCTTTGTTTGCAAAATAAAAGGATTTTGTGTTTTGTTTTGCTCTCTTTCCCTCTGAAGGATCGGAGTCTGGATAGACTCTGATCTTTCAGTTGCAGCTCATTGCTCTGTGGTTTTTATGATGTTTGAGCCTGTGACATTCTTTCTAACTCATGTGGTAACACACCTGAAACCATCAGGTTCCCCACAAGATCCTGTTCCTCCACTATTTTTTAGGGAGGTTTTCTCTTGCATTTCACATATTGTCCTTACCAATATCAATTGTATTCTCTGTTCTGGTTTGGTCCCTACTAAACTTAAACATGAAGTAGTTACACCTCTTCCCAAGAAACCAGGACTGGATCAGTCTATATTGTCTAATTATAGACCTATTTCTCAGCTACCATTTGTTTTAAAAGTTTTCTTTCAGGTTAAATCTTTTCTGGTGGAAAATTACCTCCTTGGAAAATCAAAGTTGGGATTTAAGGCTCATCATAGTACATAATGAGCATTACCATGAATTTTTTAGTTTCTCTTTGCTTGTGACCCTGATAGCTATACGATTTTAGTTCTGCGGCTGCTTTTGACATGGTTGAACATTTTGATAACACATTTGTAGGGATCCAGCACACTGCTATTTATTGGTGTTGATTATATCTGACCGACTCATTTTCCGGTGTCAATATCGGCAATGCTGAACCGTCTAGTGCTTCTCTATCCTATGGGGTCCCACAAGGCTCAATTTTAAGGCCCCTGCTCTATTCTTTATATTTATTGCCCCTTGGTTCCATACTGTGAAAACATGGGATTGATTTCCATTTTTATGCTGATGATTATACCTTGCCTCTCGCCCATAGACAGCCAGAAATAGGGATTAAGCGGGAGAAAATGTTAGGATGGTTGGGTGCTAATTCTATTTGCCCCTAAAGCAGGGAGATGGTTTTAGTTGACATTAAAGCCTGGCCTGCCCTGAGCTTTTTAAATTTTACGAGAAGAAAACTTATGTTATAGTGTTTGGATCCTTGTGACTCCATCACTATAGACCTAGGACCCCTGACACCATTATTAAATCGGATGTCACATTTAAAGGGTTTTAATGTAGACAGTGATTTTGAATTGGGAAAGCAAATTGGAGCATTTGTCAGATATTGCTGTCATCAGTTAAGACAATTGGCAAAACTAAAACCTTTTCTTTCACAGCAACTCTTTGAAACAGTTATCCATGCTTTTATTTCACTTTGATTGGATTACTGTAACGGACTGTATGTTGGTTTGCCAGTCTTTTCTGCCTCGCAGAAACCGTGGTTTAAGAGCAAGCTCAGAGGGGTAGGAGCCTTCTCTATCGCTGCTCCTTGTCTATGGAATAGCCTCCCGCAGCACATTAGGGGAGCTCCTTCTCTGCCTAATTTGATGGCTTTTAATAGAAGCAAAGTTGATGATGATGATGATGATGATGATGATGATGATGATGATGATGATGATGATGATGATGATGAGATTTATTTTCTTTCCTCACATGTCTGGGTTTTTAAGGAGTCCCATTCTAAGTTAAATTTAAATAGATCAAATAAATTAAGGATAAAAAAATGGATTAGGATAAAAAAATGGATTGGTGGAAAAGTGTAACTATTTCTAATTTTAGAGACAAGAGCTTTTGACAAGTAAGTACATTTCTGTTTTCATGCTACTGTAACATAGGACAAAATAAAGTGCATCTTATTGTTGTGACCCAAAGAACCTAGTGCACCTACTTTTTTGTAAAAGCCTCCACATGGAACATTTCGATTTTTTATTTGGAAATTTGCAAGCAAAAGGGTGAAGATATTTTCCATCCTCCCTCTTGGCCCCATCATCCAGCACTGTAGTATCCAGTTCTAGAGCTATGAAGTGTCACTTAGCTCTACAGCTCATGCAGGCTACCTGCTACAGTCAACAACAATTACACTGGCTCCCCATCTATTCCACAAATATATATAGACTACTCATCTTTACTTATAAGGCAAACCAGAACTTTGACTCTCTGTCTCAGTTTAAAATCTGCCACAAAAATAACATTTTTAAATTTGTGTATTTACTGTAAAACTTGTTATTTATGATAAGTTGCTGGTATTTTGGTGATTTATTTTCCCTTTTTTGTTTATACAGTCCTTAATGGCTATGAAAGACTCAAAATAAAATGATTTAATGTTATCCATTAAGCCTTTTAGCTGCTTCTTAGATCAATGCTCCCTTTGGCTCTTAGTTTAGAAGGTGGGCCATGAATTGTTAGCAGCCCAGTTGTGCCTTATTGTTATCATTAAAATATCAGAGATTGAGATATATTCAAAGATGAAATATTATTTCAAAACTTAACCTGGATTTTACTTTCCCGCAACTTTTTCTTTGACCTATCTGGAAGATTTTTTTTCCTTGTTCAGTAATTTTTATAAAGTTAGAATATGCTTTTTTAACAACATTTAAAGAGATGATAAACATATCTGTATAAAGTCCAATTTTCTATATTAAAATATTATTTTTGGGGTTTGATGTAAATACTATACGTTAAGTTTTGTTTAGCATTGAACAGAAAATATTCTGAATAAACAGAAATAAAGGCTTAAAATACAAGTTTGTGTATAAATGATCTTTAAAAAAGTGTTTCACTTAGAAATAAGATCTGTTTTGGACCCCCTCTTATTTATCTTGTAAATAATAATATGCATTTTTTTTTTATGATGATGCCATTATTTATTGCTTTGGGTCATGTCTTGAAGAGGCTATTTATTCCATACAAAAATCTTTTGTTGCTGTAGAGTATTCATTTATTAATCTTAAATTATTTCTTAATGCTGCCAAAACAAAGTTAATGTTTTCAATTAATAGGGAGGTGCCTCAAACCCTGCCAGTAGTGTCCACTCTGGAGGGGAATGTCATTGAGGTGGTACATGAATATAAATACCTTGGAATTGGAATTGATGACTCCCTCATCGTAACCTTTTATTGATAAACTTGTTAAGAAATTAAAAGCTAGACTTGGCTTCTTCTTTCGTAATAAGTCATGTTTTTCTTTTGGATTAAAAAAGCACCTTGTCTCTGCCCTGTTTTTATTGTTCTTAGATTATGGTGACCTTTTTTTATAAGAAGGCTACTTCTTCGTGTCTTTTAATGTTGCACTCTGTTTACCATTTTTCATTAAGGTTCATCACAAACTGTAGAGCCATGACACATCACTGTGACCTAGACCCTCAGGTGGGATGGCCTTCCCTCTCTATGAGAAGGCAGTGTCATTGGTTCACTTTTATTTACAAGGCCCTTCTTGGATTACTGCCCTCTTACATTTGTACCTTACTTACACATAAAATCATGGCTTCTTATGCCCAGAGATCCAACGATCAGCTGTTGCTTACTGTTCCTTTTGCTCGCATAGAACTAGGGAAGAAAGCCTTTACCTATGCAGCTCCTTTTTACAAAGAAACTGGAAGTTGACTGAGTTTTTATCTTTAAATGCTTTTAGTTGAAAGTGAAAGAATTTGAAGCAGCCTCAAAGATCTGTGATTGTTTTACTTGATATGTTTTTTTTTATGTACCTGTTGTTTAATTTAATATATTTTTGTTTTTTATGTAACTTTGCTGCATCTTGGCCAGGTTAAATAAAGGTTAAAATAAAAAAAGGAGATTCTGAGATAAATCAACTTTTGATTTCAAGTCTGATTTATTGAATATTCACTGTAGCTCAACTGAACAATATTAATGAAAGTTTAGTTATTTACTTTTTTTATCTATTCTTTAGACACATAGAAATGCACACAATAAAAAGCTCAAACAACCCATTAAAGTTCAGTCTTGTAATAAAAGAAAACAGGAATGATGGCTATCTGAATGAAAGAAAACTGAGGTGCAAATCTACATTGCCCAGTGGAATATATATGAACTTGTAATATTTTCCATTTGTCCTGTTCTCAGCACTTTGTTTTCTTTCCGTATCTTTTTGAAGTACTTCACCACTAATATTTGCATGATGGCTGTGAGTGGAAAGCACACCTATTTGCGTATTCCATTTACAATTGTGTTGATTCCTGAATGGAAAAATCTGTTATTAGCACAGAACATAAACACGGATATGTTTAGTCTAGAACCTAATGTTTTCAAAAAGTTATTTTGTAATGTTCAACATTAGCAGTAATAGTTAATCAGTTCTTTCTCTTACCAATCAAATCAGTTTTTAAGTCAGTTTTACCTCAGTTTTTGTGATTTTGTGGAAACATGCACTCATGTAGTATACTGAAATTGCTCAATGATAAATTCCAACACTGTGAGGGCCTGTGTAAGAGTGCATGGTGGTAGGCACAATGAGGGCATTGAGAAGGGAAACATGCACCTCCCTCTTTACTGATGGGTTTTTAATCCTGGGTTACTAGTGGTACTGAAGATCATGAAAACTTAAGGGAGGTTTTAAGGGCTATAGCTGTCTCCATTTTGGCAATGCCTCATTAAGTAAAAGAGCAAAAAAAGAAGTACAGCTTTAATGGAGTGTACATATGATATTTGGAGCGCTTCCTCTTTAGAGTTTAATCTCATACAGCTTTTACTATCATCCCACTTATTCTGTATGGGTTGCGCTGGGGCTGGTGTCTATCTTGTGCAGTCTATGGGTGAGAGGCGAGCTACACCATGGACACGTCTCCAGTCTGTCTCAGGGTAACACAGAGAAACATGAAGACATACAACCAAACAAACACTCACAACTAAAGAATATTTAGAGATGCAAATTTACCTAACAGTCATCTTTTTGGACTGTGGGAGGAAGCTAGAGTACCAGGAGAGAACCCACAAATGCATAAGGAGAACATGCCAACTCCATGCAGACAGACCCCAGGCTGGGAATCAAACCCGGAACCTTCCTGCTGTATGCCAACAGGGCTACTCACTATGCTGCCCTAATTAAACAAACTCTATAAACTGAAATGGGCAGAAAAGTATTTGTCTAAATATGTTATAAGCACATAAAAAAGACAAGACGGGGTGAATGGGAAGCGGTTTAATCAATCACAGCACATACCTTTGTAAATCATATGCTGCAGAGTCGACAATATTTGATGCTGTTTGACTGCACAAGGATACCTCCTGCAATTCATATTTCAAAAGTATAAGGTTAGACATCAAGTTGGTAATGTTTCATTACATTTCCCATTGTTAACATTCCTCCACTGCAAAATGTTTTAAAACCGAAAAAGCTTTAGTCGATTCTTTCTGCTTTGAGCTGTAAGGGATAAAACGCACAGAACTTTAGCCTGAAGGAAAGATCACTCACTTTAACTTTAGCTTTCTCTGGTGTGATTCCATCTTTCTTGGCTGTTTTAGATGATAGAGGTGATGACTCCTAATATGAACTTTAGAGATCTAGAAATGTGGCTACCACCAAAAAAAGCTTAAAAAAAAAAACCTGTAAAACAACCACACATTTTACCATTTTTTTAATCTACGTCATCTATACCAATGCCCTTACCTTACAAAAGTACTTACCCTTTTAAACACATCTTGTCACATTACCACATTACAACAAAATTGTGGTAAATATTATATTTTATCTGATAATTGTGTATAATAATGTGCTTTTTTTTTTTTACAGGTAAAATAATTCAAACCTACTCATACCTACATTAGCTGTGCTCTAACATGTTTAAAGCTTTTGAATGTTGTTAACTTCTTTATTAGAGTCCTGTCTACCACGTTCCTTCGTCTCCCTAATGCTGTTAGGTCACTAATGTTCTATAAAAACCGGAACATTACAAGCTTTCACATAACAGCTGGATTTATTATCAGATTAACATAAACACAGTTGGACTCTTTTTACCAATTGGGATATTCGGAAGGCATGGCACTGAATTTTATTTGAAGGTATCCAAGTAAAAAGGACAAAAATGAAAATTTTTTTAGAACCATTTTAGAAAAAAAATATTTCTTTGCACTTTATATCTGCATTGTATTCAATGCAGATATAAAGTGAAACTCTTTCTGGGTTACTAAAATTAAAATTTCATTAAAAAACTCAATCTAAAACAGACCTTAAATGTTGGTGCAATGAATATTATAAGGACCCCAAAAGTTTGCAAACAGCAACAAATTCAATACTGAATTTGTTGCTGTTTGTTGCTGTGTGTTTAAGTAAGATCTGATCTTTAAGGCAAAATAATAAATGTTTGCTTGCAGGCATAAAAAAGACAGCACATAGTAAAACTAAGAACATTTGATCTTTCTCAATGCTGGAAGGAGAAACTGGAAGGTCAGCCTCTCCAGTAAAGGAGAGGGATTTGTAAACTTACTTAACTGATTTTCAATTTAACAAATTTTAATTTTTACTTAATCAAGTGTTATATGTTAGAATAAGCACAGATATCTACCATATGTGGAAGACTGCGTTCCCTTTTTGTGGTGTATCGTGTTAAGCAATACCACAAGCAGACCATTATGTGCAATCATCACCATAGCCTGACAACCAATCTTTCAATTTCTGCATTTTTCTAAAAATTTGTTATCTTCTACAAACAAGCTTCAGGACTAAAATAAAGAAACGGAAAACAGTTTAAACTAATTTGAAAGAGGAGACTGACAAGTCGTCTTTGATTTCAAGCATTTCAAATAATTTAATATATTTAAATCCACTTGCTAAAAGAGCACTTCAACACTACAAACAAACTTTGCATTCAAATTGTGACAGTAAGCAATAAATAATACATGGTTCCAATTTAAGTTAATTCTACTATTAAAATTCCTAAAAAAGCATACATTCACTCTGTGTGCTTTGACAATCGGTAATGAAGCCAATTAAGATAATTTGAAATACGTTTTACCACATTTTCATGCAGTGTAACATGTCCTAATTGTATCGTTTCAATCACAATGTAAAACTTATTCCAATTTAGTGCCATAAGATTTCAGTGGGAGTTTTAGCAAGCAATCTACCAAATGACGAATTAAATCTGACGTCAGCAGCATGAAGTGGGAAGTTCTTGTTTCGATAGTGCAACCATCTGTCAAGATCTGGCAAGGAAATGTGCACTGTCTTGCTTTTTCATATATATATATATATGCTGTTTCATATATATATATATATATATATATATATATATATATATATATATATATATATATATATATATATATATATATATATATATATATATATATATATTATAGAAAGCACTTCCAAGATGTTTAATAAAAGAAAACTCCTTTGTCTAAAAAATATGCTTGCTCTTTGAGAAGGATTTCGATTAAAGAAATAACAATAAAAAAAATAAGTTTTCAGTAAAAACTGACAGCTCATTATTTAATCCTCAGTCTGGGATGAACTTTCTGTCCTTTTTGTTACAGTGACTTGATTGCTTCTTTTTAGCAACAGCTTATTCTAAGTAAATGGTCTATAAGCGCCACCCTAAGATTCTACCCCGTCAGTTTCACTTTCTGTCTCCTTTTCTTTCTTTCTCTCTCTCAAACACATTAGTCAGAAAGTGGGAGTTAATAAGGTGTGACTGTTGTATCTTCTACCTGTACCTCTCCAAAGAAGGTCAGAGGGCAGCTATTGCCCTGACAATGACCTTCTTACGCAGCTCTACTCTCACCGCAGCAGTCAATCACCTTGTTCATTGTTTCATAGTTACATACGCTCAGTTGTCTTGCGTGATCTTTCTCCTGTGACAAATCTACGGGGTCATTATTGTGAAATTTGCTTCAAAAAGTCCTCAGGTTCCTGGTGCTAAATGCAGGGATCCTCTCCTTTGTTAGAACAAACAGGAGTGGCAACCCCGAGGTGCGCGGGGCTGTTTGTGTCCTGGTGCCACACTTGATGACCCTCCTTCCTTTGGTTCTCAGTTCCTCTTCCTGAAGGAGCCTCAAGCATTCCAGTTAAGTGATTTCTTCTCCTTCCTCCCTTCTCCTGACTGCACTTTCATCCCTTCGTGTCGTCAGCAGCGAGGCTTTCCAGGAGTGTTCTATAAACGTCCGAGCGGAGGAATCGCGGGTACGAGTCTCTTTCCATCAGCCCGTAAACTATCTTCTGAGCTTCGTCAAAGCAGAGCACGGTGGGAGTCTTGATGTTCCTTTTGATCTGCTCTCGAGTGTGATAGTCAATGTTGATCTGAAATGAGGCACACGGATAGGTATGAGGGGGATTTGAGCCAAGAGTGGGAGACGTGAGATTTAACATTTGAGCTGCAGTTTTTTTCATCAACACACAGAGCTTGAAAGGTGGAACAGAAACTGCGTGTCTGTGGATCTATGTGTACTAATGCAAAGATTTTGTCCAGTCTGATTTACCTCTTTAGGGGACTCTGCTTTGATGAACTGCTCATAAATCTTCTTAGCTCTTGAGGACATTCGAAATGAAGACTTAATCTTTTTGTAGTCCTCACATGTAAGCCAAAATTCAATGTTTTCATCACTATATTCTGATTTAAGGAAGTTACGAAAGGTTGCCAGTCCATCTGAGGTAGGAAAAAACACCAGGCATAAGACACAAATAACATTCCTTTTAAGCTTTTCTTTAAATTACTTATTCCTTTCTTAAAGCTAATGTTCTGTTTTAACAACATTCCAATTTTTAAGAGAGAAAAAAACTTACATTTGGATTCAAGAAGCCTTTCCAGGGACTGTGACCATTGTTGAGTATCTTCTAAACTTAGCCTGCTAGGATAGAATACAAGTTGGATTACTGAACCTGGATCAAATCTGAGTGAAATAGATTTACAAGGACACCAAGGATGCTGAGGCCTTTTTATCCAGGAAGGCCCTTGCAGATGTGCTTATCAAGTTCACTAAAAAAATGTTGAACCCTGGGATTAGTTGGTACTAGCATGTACCGTGCCAAAGCAAACATGGTGTCTCTAGATCATTTGAATCCTTACCAGATGCCATAGATGGAAATGATTGGAGCAGCCTGGCTATTTTAAAACTGAAATGTATGCAAAACAGTACATAGAATTCCTTACCTCTCTGAGCATTGAGGCGAATGCGAGAACATGCACTGGAGTCTGCACATAAGGTTCTTTCCGCTGTGTAAATAAGAAAAACATGAATTCATTTTGACTGATTTACTGTTCTTAAATTAGTCTCTACTGAGTATGTGAAAGTACGCTGAGCATTCTAGTAATTAGAAAAGGACAAGCTTAATGATGAAAATGTATCTAGTGTTCATTTTTTTATTTTTAAATGATCGAGCACATTCTTTTAACTTTGACAACTTTTTATAAAAGCAAAAACAAATAAAAAATATTTCTGATAAATCCTGTAGTTAAAAAAAAAAAACATTAGTGATACTAAGAAAGAAGTCAGCACATCCGCGGCACACTAGAGTTTAAAGTGTAAGTACTCACATGGTATTGTTTCTGTTCCTGTCATCTCGATCCATGATGAACTGATGTGTGCTGTGTGGTGTGGCTTTTATGCTGGGCATTGTTTTGTTAGATCCACACTCTAAGGCTCTTGGTCCTGGTCATGCTGTGTCTGAGAGGCACTTAGGAGGGTTCCCTCTGCGATGCAGCTTTTTATACGAAGGTCTCCTGTCGCTACAGACTAGGGCTGCTGGGATACCTCAGCAGCTTTACTGAGACTAAAGAGGAAGCACCCCTTCCTCCTCCTCCCGCCTGTTGCACTTCTCCTCCTACTTCACAGTTAGAAACAACTTACACAGTGCATGAATGCCTTCCTCCTCGGATGCCTTACTCCCTGATATATCTTGCAGTTTCTTTCCTTTCCCTTTGAGCTTCTTATTTTCCGTCTCTTGCCTTTGCTGGACTGACCAAACAAGCTGCCAGACAAGAGTCTCAGGCTTGAAAGCAAACAGTGTTTGAATTATTTTTGGTCTGGCAGTGCAGATGCAAATGACATCAAGAGAGACTGTGATAGGCAAATCTTTAAAAACCTTTCGTGCAGTATCAGAAAGAGGAAACACCAGACTGATTGCAACAGAGACTGAGCAAAGAGACAGGAAGTAAAAGAGACTGCTTCGACGTCACATTACGACCAGACTCCTTTGGAAACCACCGGCTTAGTGCCTAAAATGCTTAGCTTGGGCAAACTGATATCTTTCAAACTGTAGTAAGTAAAGATCTTAAGTAGTTGTGGAATGCACCAAAAAAAAAGGAGACAATAGTTTATCTTACAACAATAGAGAATAAAAAAAAAAAAACGTTCCATCCATCATTTCATTGTCTTGGTGATAAGAGGGTTATACCCTTGAGCAGGTAACAGGGTTAAAAAACACATTCATACCAATATACAACAATATTTAACCTTATTTTCAGAAATTTTTTCAACTAAATCAAACACAGTTTTACCTCAGATCACTGCATTAGAATGCTCAATAACCATGATAATACCATGTATTGCCAAAGCAGGCAGACTCATCTGTATTTGAAGGAGCGCAGCTCTTTTACAATTTATCCTGTTAGCTGTTCAACAAACTGGGAAGTGATAGGTGAGGAGAATCATAGTCAGTGCCAGAAATCCAATTGCTGTGTGGGAATTTGTAGTGAACTGGACAGTGTCTTGGCATGAGTCTAGCTTTAACTGATCCTAGCAGTTGTGGTGCTGACTGCTGACGTTTGAGGTTGTCTTCAAATCAGCTGTGATTAGTTCCAGATACAGATTTGTATCTTGGCAAGTACACAAAAGTAAAACATAAGAGAGGGAATTACAACATTTCATTTTGCATTGTATAAAATACAACTACAAAGACTATCCTGGAAGTTATATGTTAAATACGACACAAGAAATTGCTACTTATACATGATTTCATTTCAGAAAGTCAAGAGGCTCTTATAAAAAGAAAAACACTTTTTAAAATATTTTTGATTTAACCATCTATTTTTGATGATCTGTCATATAAACATATTAAACAAGTGAATTCAGGAGGGTTGTTTATGAGCTAAGATGTGAACTTGTTACCAGGGGAACCGTGTCCTCTCAATGTAAAAATACTTACAGTATAATCGAATTTGCTGCAGGATGTCTGCAAGCCTTTCATGAGCTGACATTAAACAATGTGGTCACCCATGAAAACTGATAGCATCTTGATTGGTTTTTAAACATTATACATCTGCCACAACCCAATGAGTTTTACGTAATGTATCTCATACTTTAGCTAACAATTTCCCAGCCACCAATAAAACCATTTGAGCAAAAATTTGCCATTTATTGCCAATTAATATGCTAGTACCATTGTAGCTTTATTTATCATGCATTTGCATTTTAGGTCATTGATATGTTTAAAAATGTCAAATGAGACCCTAAGTGAAGTAATAATCTCTCCCACCCATTTTTTTAACAATGTGGTCGATCTCTCTCTTTTTTTAAATCTTTTAACCACATTAACGGTTCCATTAAAAACAGAGAACAAAACACTAAGGCCTCATTGTTGCTGATCATGTTTAATAATAAAATCTGATAAATGGGACATGTTTTTAATTTTCCTTCTAATTTATTAGATTTTTTTTAAAGGGACTGTAAAAACCACAATATTAAATTATCTTACAGCATGGATTAGGTTAAGACATCTCCAAATAACAACACAAACCCAACATAACTCAACAAAATAAAAAAAATAAAAAATCAGAAACAAAGTCTGTGAAATTTTTCAAACCAAATCTCAATTTTCAATCAAAATCTATTCATAGGACTTAAAACTGTTTTAACTACAGTGAGCACCATTATACAAAAAACATCAAAAACAAAAACTGAATAGTGATGAACCTTTCAAGTAAAATAGTGATCATAACAAATTTTTTTAAAAGTGCATTGATAATCCATCCAAGGTCTCATTATTGTTTTTAAATCAGCTTATAAAGAAAATGGGTATAAACTGGATCTATTGTTTCATTCTCAAAAATGCAATATTTAGCCCAACCAATGTTACACACCCTATTCAGAGACCTTAACGACCAGCACCATCCTAAATAATCATTCCATGACCCCTTAAACAGAGACTTAACACGTGTACCTTATAATGTAGACTGCTATATCTATTTGTCATGAGGTTGGGAGGAATGGATACTATAGGGGATTTTGGGAGTCTATGCTTGTTTATTAGCTGTGCCTTAACCATGACCATGGTTGCCTGAAGCAGAGTGGACAATATAATGGCCATCTACCACAATGCTTCTACCTAAAGGAAGTAAGAAAAGAAAAAGAAAGAACTTTAAGATATAAAAACTCAAATTAATAAATCTGCATTCATTAGCACCCAACAACTCAGAAATTATCTTTGTTTGCATGATTCTTTCTTGCAAGACAGGCTAATGCTTTTTTGAGTTTGCCTGAAGTGGCTTCATGGTGCATGAAAGCTTGCTCAGCACTGCAGTTACATAACTCCGGCATTAGATTAGGTTTAGAAGTGGCCCGTGGCAATTACCACTTCCTGAGTGATAGCAGAAAGTTTACATGCTTATATAGGCATGTAGAGGCACAGATATAAGGCATTTTTGCAGTTTTTTTTCAGCATTGCAAGATCTGACACTGAGATAAATTAACTGAGATGTTCATTGTTTGAAGGATAGGCTTTTGTCTAAATTGTTTTCTGGCAGTCAATAAAATGTCCTTGCTTTTGAATGAGGGATATTTTCTTATGAAATATTTTGTCAATTTTGCATTAATCTGTTTTGTGAGGTCATTTTTGCTGTCTTTCGTGATTAGAAATGTGTTCACAAAAATGTGCATGGTCCAGACCATGCTATCATACACGTTGTTAAATTACTTGTGATACATTAATCAAGTGTCTTTATGTGTATAGAAAATCATTGAAGGTAAAGAAACCTGATTTACTTTATTTAATTCTATAGTTAGAGGGAACCTATGTCATAATATTTTGCTTTCTGATGAGGTTTTACACATTTAGTTCTGGACATACTGCCCTAATTGATAAGATCATGGTTATTCTGGTTTACTGTATTTGATGAAATTCTATATAGTTTTTGGAAACCAAAAACCTTTTTTTTAATACATTTTTATCTTTTTCCATTTTAAAGGTGATACCATTTATAAAGCCTGCTGACAAATGCTGCCCTATTACAACCTGTCCTTATGTTTGGCTTCACTGATGCTGCTTTCTCTCTTTTGCCCAGAAATGGTTATAAGCACTGAGCTGTTACATGGAGACACCAAATATTTCACTGACAGCACTTTTTTTTTTTGTCTTTTACACCAAGGTATTACAACTCCAGTGGATAAAGGATCATTTAGGATTTTAGCCTTTTGATCAGTCACAATTGTTGCAACTTTGACATAGTACCATTGACAGTACTTACTTCCTTGTAGCTACCATGGTAACCTCACAGGGCAATGAGAAAACAGTGGCATCTTGTGTGTGAGGAACAGTACACTGTGTGACAGAGATTTGAGAACTTTTTGATTTAATAGGAACAACCCCTGACACCCTGGAATACTTACGACTACAGACGAAGAACTTAGAAATAAACTGTGCTCCTCATAAATAACTGCACATTAAGCCACTAAATTATTTTGATAATGCAAATATTTGAAGCCAAATATAACTAAATATAACATAGTGTCCTATAAATTATCAGCATTCAGAAAACCCAATACTGATATATTGATTTCATACCTGAGATTTGAACCTAAACGATGTTGTACAATTTTCTCAGTGAATGAAGAATTCAACCAAGCTGCAGTTTTTTTTTTTTTACCACGATCAATGTCATATACAAAGGTGGGTAGATAACAAACATGTTACTTAAGTGAGACTGGCACTACTTCAAAATGTTTTATCTAAGTAAAAGTAGAGAGCAGTCATGTATCTAAGTAAGAGTAAAAAGATATTTGGTAAAAATGCTACTCAAGTATTGAATATCTGTTTGGTTAAGATTCAGTTTAATATTAAAAAGTGATGTAATCAGACTTTTATATGCAAAGTCTGGTGTGTTTATATTTAAAATAAAACAAAGAAATATATATATAAAAAAATGCTTGATTACAAAAAAGTACATTTAGGCAAAAGAAACTTTTTTAACTTATTGTGATGGTATCTGTTGTTTATGGTATGTTGACCTGATCTCCAATAACTAAAGTTACTAGCAAATACTCGAGTTGAGTAGACAGAAATCTTACATAAGAAAGAGTAGTGATACTATATCACTTTACCAGGAGTAAGGTAAGTAAAGTAAGGTATAGCAAAACTATATTTTAAAGTGAAATTGTTTTAAATAAGGTACTTGAATAAATGTAAATGAGTAAATATAACTAGTTAATACCCATCTCTGGTCATATGGCTTGTGCATTCCCACAGCTTGACACTACTATGGCGTTCTTTTCTAAGGCCCCTGATGCTTTCTTAAATCATTCTAATTCTCCCCTTCATCTCTCCTGTTTTCTGTGCAAGGTTACGTGTTATACCTCTGCCTTTTCATTTCTACGCAAAGCTGCCTGTGGTGATTGGCAGCCCAGTATTAAAAAATATGACTTTAAAGACACCAGGGATGATAGCAAATGTTGGAGGGGGCAAAATTTGACTATGATTTTAAAAGCGTAGATTAAGTCCTGGTATAATTATTTTTCATACTGGCGGTAACTATATCCGATTACACCAACATTTGTGTTGCTTTGGTGTGCAAGTTTGCAAAGACAATTTCTGATTGTTTTTGCTGCCCCCCTCCCTGATCTGACCATTGAGACAAATCTAGCGACATGTCATCATTCAACCACTGGTTGTTGTTACGTTCAAAATATTGTAGGTTTATGATAAAAAAGAAACTGAGTCCACACAGAATAGGGTTCTTTGACTCCTGCAAGAGGAAAGAGTAACATTCAGCTACATCTGCCCTCTCTCTCTGTCTTCTCAGCAGAAGCTTTTTATTAGCAGATCATAACACATGGGTTGGGTTATAGAACAGTGTTCTTCTGACAAGGCAATTGATTGGGTCATAGGACAAAATGCTCCTCTTGATTGAATCACAGCAGGATGCAACCGTGTGACTTTGCCTCATGACCTAATGGTTGAATCACAGGATAGCAGGATGCAGGTCACAAAAGTCTACGACCCTCTTGATGAATCACAGTACACAAATGTAGCATAATTTTATAATCATAACTCTAACAGTTGTCTATATAGTTATTGTCTAATATGTGGGCAATTTGGGGGAAACCTTGTCTGATTCAGAGAGCTGCATCAATCCCATTTAGAATGGTGCGGCCCTTCTTTTTAGGAATCTGGCCAAATGTATTAGTCCTCCAAAATCCACACAGATCAAGATGCAGAGAAGTAAGCAGAGTTTTAGTAGAACACACCTATTCAGTATCTCTACTGTTACCCACCCTTAATCCAGACAGTCTTATCCATGGGTGAAATATAACAAATTTGAAAAAAATCCTACGAGTAATTTCTGATTATCCTATCCATGTGAATTCTGATAATATAATACAAATTACAATTAATCCATTGATAAAAAAGTTAAAACAAGTGTTTTATTTAACATAAGATCCCTCTCTTCTCTTACAAAATGTGTTAATTACTTCATCTGTGATAATCAAAATTGATTTATCTTGTCCTACAGAAACCTTGCTGCATCAAGAGAGTTATGTAAACAAAAACTGGGCAACTCTCCAGCTATTTTAATTTCCCATATCAGCAGAAATTGTGGACAACAAGGACGAGTAGTAACAATCTTTCAATCTGACTTATTGATTAGCCCAAAGCCAGTTAATAGTTAAATTTTTTAAACATTTAACCCCAAATTTAAAGCAACAAAACCTCTTCTGTTAGTAACCTTTTATTGTCCACCAGGTCCTTACTCACAATTTTTAGATCAATTTTCAGAGTTCCTGCTTGATTTAGTTTTAAATACCGACATGGGATTTCAACATTCATACCAAAATTGAAAGTGATTGCTTAAATGCATCCTGTAATCTTATCTGATCTTAGGGTTCTACCAAGTCAGTAAGCACTGCAGAGCGGCCACGCCCTGCTGCCATGGTTGATGGCAGCCACTCTAGCCAATGAGGTTGGTTCCATCCCAGAAGCGTTGGCTGTCAGACACTTCTCTAAAATGTGTGACTGATCTATTCTCCCACGCTTGATACTTGAACTCCTTGTCTATCTACAGTAGAGTGGAAGTTAGTTGCAAAAATCTAAGTTTTAAGTCAAACACTACATGTGCAGACTGTGAATTGTATTTAATTCTAAAACAGTAAAACAAAAGCAGCTATGGCTCAAACCCAGAACCACCAAGGAATCCAATTTCATAGGACACCACGGAACACAAAATGTTTATTTTGGCGGTGGAAAAACAGACCATTGTATATAACACAACTCATCCGTTTCATACAGATAAAACTAGAAAAGAAAAGGCACGGGCTGAAAGGTAAGGTGACCAGATAAAGAGTAGGCATGCCAGACACCAGCTGTATAAGCCATATAACCACTTTATTGCTCTATTTAAAGCCTTAATGTATAAACTATCACTGCACTAAGATCAAATTGTCATGGTATTCAAGTCCAACCACTCCAAGGTGCTCTGCTCTGACAAAAACCCAGTAGTATAGGGTGCTTGGCAGAATCTGCAGCTCTTATGATTTTAGTGGGGTTACACTCCATAGGCTTTGTTCAAAATTAGCGTACTGTCACACATTTTCATCTTCATACTTTGGCCGTTGTGCTAACAAATGGCATTGACAGTAAAGAAATAATAGTATTTCCACACAACCCTGTCCTTTCTGACCATTTTTTAGTGCCCTTTATACTTACATTGACAAGAAGGTTTCACTTTAGGAGATCATTATCAGATAAAAGACTAAAGAATCTCCTCTATATTTTAGTGATTAAGTTTTCAAGATGGTTCCACTGTGTGGTTAGCATTTTTCATTGTCATTATTAATGCTGTTTCTGTCTATTCTTGCCAATGTCATTTCACTGCTTGTTTATGATCACTGATGAAACATTTTTGGGTCTTCTTCTCCTTGCCAAGGATTTGGTGAAAATCAACCATGATCGCGATATTCCAGCTGTTCTGCTACCCGGGTCTGGTGTCTGCTCACCTTTGCCACACTTTTATTCCAACTTGTCAGCATAAACAAGAGCATCAACGGGATAAATGCATTGACTGACTGTGAAAATTTAGGACTCTCTTAGTTCTACTTTCTGTGGCTTCCCAGAGGAGAACCTGAGTGCTAGCTGGTCTCTTAACGCACACTGTGGCCTCTGCTCTTTACTTCCCGCTAGTGTTGTCAAGATCCTGGCCATCTACCCACCCTGTTTCGGGACTCAAAGATAGTCACTGCTTCAGATGTGTTGGTCCCTGCCAGGTTTTGCTTTGTCAAGGCAAAATAACTGGCAAATAAAACTTTTTGAGGGATTTCTTGATGTCCCATGGTGTTGATTTTAGTTGTGTAATGGTGACATGGCTGCATGGCAGTCACTCAACCTCTGCTCCGCTGCTTTTTTGATGCCCCTTGTTCGTCAGGTTGAAAAGCAGGAGGATTAGCAGCCGTTTTTGATGCATCTGAAAATACCAGCAGATGTTCCTGGAATCCTGCTTTACAAGCTTTTTTAATTTGTTTACTTTGTTTGGATGTACTGTTACATCCCCTTTTTAATCTTAATGCTAACATATATAACTTGCAATAACTAAATATTGTTTTGTGTTTTGAGTTTCTTTTTGGGTCACTAATGTCATACTGACTTTTTTACTATGGCTTTTATATTATAAGTGGTGATAAAAAGTCATCTTAGTTTTCTTACTGACTCTTTTTCTAAATTAAGTATTTGTGTATCTACCCTATAATTGTCTCACGGTGATGAGATTATTACCCTAACAAGGCAGTACATACTGATTGTTACGCTTCAGGTTGTCTGATGACTCCAGCAGTGCTGTCGTTTAAGCTTCTGACTTATTTTTAGCTGCCTGAGTATTCCTTTTTAGGCACCTTTTTTAGGAAGAAAGCCTTGCTCAGACCAGGGGCATGATCAAAGGTCATAGAGGGTTGCTTTTTTTCCAGTTTGGTAAACCCTGTTACTGGTGTATGGAATCATCCCTGCACCTAATTAGAGAATATATCAGGCATAAGACCTAAAAAGAATCTCTTTCTGGAAAGTGGAAACTCTTCTCCCTTTTCACAGTTCCTGTCCATCTCTAAATTTGCAGTTAGTTGTTCTTTCAGATTAATATAACTAACTATTGGAAATATAGACAAAAAAGTTACTTTTAGACAATAAATATGAATTGCTAATACAATGTAGCTAAAGATTTTAACCACAAAATGTAAATATGTGATTTAAAACTGTAGTCCAGTGAAAACTTTATTTGATTACAACTAATATTCTAAATTTGAATGGGTACTATCTTATTTGTCTAAGAGACAATATTGCTGGTAGTATTAATTTGATTATTCACTGATACGTTTAATCAAGTGAGCATTAAATTTCTTTACATTTTAACAGCCTAAAATTTAACCTATAAAAATACTATTTTCTAAACAAGTATGTAAGTTTTTCCATTTTAAAATCATGTGAATGTTTTTATATTTACCTAGTGAACACATCCAATTTTAACCCATTTTATTTTATGTTCCAACTGTCCAACTCAACATAACATATCACATCAAATAGTTAACATGCTTTCCTTCTTAATGTGAAACAGTAGTTTTCCAAAAAACATTTGGAAACCATGAACAACATCAGAATTTAAAGGTTTTGCATTCATGTCTAAACAAAACATATGTCCCAAAGGACACAATACATAGAATATATTGAAGTGATACAGAGATGAGGCAAATTGAATTTCTGAAAAACGAACAACAAAGCATACGTTTTTCGCTAACCCTTAATACCAAAAGGTAAATTTAAACAAAGTAAAATCAATTTCCATAATTATGAAGTAATGCAAAATTATTTTACATAATTTCTCTTCAAAATATTGGGACCTAATATTCCCAAAATGTTACAGATAAACAAATTAAACTTGCTCTTTTACTGGAGAATGTGTGCATCTATGTCTTAAAGATGCATTCAGTGATTTGCTCACTGTAAATTTTTGCCTGAACATCAAGTTAAAACAAGATGGACAAAATAATTTGACAAATAAAGCAATCCTTATTTAAGAGATAAGGGTTTATTGTTCTACTGTTTATATATCGGTGGACATTTTATTGTTCTCCATAATCCCCCCCTACGTACTCAGACTTGTCTGCAACACATGCAGCATTTCCAACAAGTCTGCAAGCATGGACATGTACATTGCTATCTTCATTTGACTCATGTATCCATTACATAGCTTCTCTCACTTCCAACAGTTCTTTTCAAAAGCTTTGCAATCTTTATCACATAAAAAATAGGTTGCACATATTCATCAGTTCTGTTTTGGTATAGATCAACAAGAAGTAGTACATCTTTTTTCGAAAATGAGAAAAGCACACTATTTTTCCTAAATATACCACTGAGTCCTAGATTTGCGCTTCAGACTCAGGTAAGCATGTGACTGAAGGAATCTGGGACAAGAGTCTCTTAGCATCAGCAGGTAAACATGTTTCTGGGCTTCATCAAAGCAGCTTCGACTTGGTTTCTTCAATGATTTCTGGATCTTCTCTCTGATACTATGGTCTACATTGATCTACAAGAGAAAGAGACAACAAAGGTAACAACTTGAATGAATAATAACTACAGGGATGATAAGCTTCAGATAATGTGGTAAATAAAACAATCATTTCAAAATATTTGTTAAAGAGCCATTTATTCAGACAAAAAAAGTTCAATGTTGCTGAACTATTAAAAACATCCCTTTAAGTTTAATTCTCTCATACTTGGACTATCCCTAAACCCTTTTCCTATAGAATCAGAAGTTCAAGCAAAATCTCCCAACGAAGAATCTATTTATTGTAAAGTGTGGAAGTTTAAGAGTCTGTTAGAGATTATTTTGTAAATTTTTTAATAGACCATCTTGGAATGGTGGTGCCCCGGCACCTTACCATTAGCTCTTTATCTTTCTATATGTGTTTTTGGATATGTTTTTACCAGTAATTTAGAAACGAATTAACCAATTTATTAAACAGATTACATATCTGAATATATTGTATACTACAGTGACCACACCATTTTCCGTGGTTGGGTCGTAGGCGCAGCAGTCTAAGCAGAGATGCCCAGACTTCCCGATCCACACACACCTCCTCCAGCTGCTCTTGGGGGACCCCGAGGCGACCATAGGCCAGTACAGAGACATAGTCCCTCCAGTGTGTCCTTGGCCTTCCACGAGGCCTTCTCCCAATAAGACGTGGCTGGAACCCCTCCAAAGAAAGGCGACCAGGTGGCATCCTGAACAGATGCCCGAGCTACCTCAGATGACTCCTTTCGATTTGGAGGAGCATCGACTCCACTCCAAGCTCCTCCCGGGTAACTGAGCTCCTCACCCAATATCGAATGGTGCAACCAGCCACCATGCAAAGAAAACTCATTTCGGCCGCTTGTTCTTTCGTCATTACCCAGATCTCATGACCATAGAGTCATGACCATAGATGAGGGTGGAAACATAGATCAATTGGTAAATCAAGAGCTCTGCACCCTGACTTATATCCCTCTTCACCACGACAGTCTAATACAGCGACCGCTGATGCCGCACCGATTTGTCTATCGATCTCACACTCCATCCATCCCTCACTCATGAACACGACTCCAAGATACTCAAACTCCTCCACTTGAGACAAGGTCTCTCCGCCAACCTGAAGATGGGTGTCCACTCTTGTTCCATGGAGAACCATGGCCTCGGATTTGGAGGTGCTGATCCTCATCCTGGGTGCGTCACACTCAGCCGAAAACCACCCCAGTGCATGCTGAAGTTCCTGGTTTGATGAGGCCAACAGGACAACATCATTTACAAACAGCAGAGATGATATCCTGAGGTTCCCAAACCGGACAACCCCTGGTCCCTTGCTGCGCCTAGAAATTTAGTCCATAAATATAATGGACAGAACCGGTGACAAAGGGCAGCCCTGGTGAAGACCAACATGCACCGGGAACAGGTCTGACTCACTGCAAGCAATGCGAAACAAGCTTCTGCTGCTGTCATACTGAGAACAGACAGCCTTGAACAGAGAGCCCCGGACCCCATACTCCCGGACCACCCGCACAGGGTACCACAAGGGACACGGTCGAATGGTCAAAAAAAATGTGGACTGGTTGAGCGAACTCCTATAAACCCTTGAACCCAAGATACTACTCACTAAAATATATTTATCTGAAATTATTTAATAATAGAATAGGCATTACACTGAAAAAAACATGCTTTGTAGTAAAATTTAGCAGAATTTAATCAGAATGCAAACAAAGCAATCAGTGGATCAGCGATTACCCTGCTCTAACACCTTAAGTGGCTAAAGCAGAAGAACTGAATATCTTCCCCAGCCACATGTACAGCTCCAGTCTCTCTCTGCAGCTGTAATAATCAACATCCACTTAAAGGAAGATCAACACCAACAAGGATTGAAGTCTGGTGTCTAATAAGAACCTGAAATCATCTTCAACCAATCCCTGCTGCTTTTCATGGAACATGGTGTTCCAGGCGGCCTCCATGAAAAGCAGCAGGGACTGGCAGGCCGTCGCAGTATTTAATTTAATATAAGAAATTAATTATAAATCTGACTGCATTGTTTAAAAATAAAAAAGATGTTTTAAAGACTTAAGATACTATATTTTTGTACCAGTAAGCTTCTTGTACTTTTGTTTGCTTTTTATCTTTACTTTTCAAAATACAAATCCACACAAACCCCCAGAGAACACATGGATTTCATATTTCATGTTCAAAGCACAACATTTGGCTACATTATCAAACATGAATAGCTAATAACATTCTTTGGAATTAGAAATAGTGAAAACAATCAGAAATAAATGACTGTTAAAAGCCAAGTAGGAGTTTGGTTTGTTAAAAGATTGTTCTCAAGGTATCATTAAAAAAATGCTAAAGTGTAAAAAAACACAGAGCATAAGAATCTGTAGAAACTGAAGCTTACATCATCAGTGATGATTCAGTTAATGGTGAGAAGCTTTTATTCTTTCTTGTTCTTGGTTATACAGTGGGGCAAAAAAGTATTTAGTCAGCCACCAATAGTGCAAGTTCTCCCACTTAAAAAGATGAGAGAGGCCGGTAATTTTCATCATAGATATACCTCAACTATGAGAGACAAAATGAGAAAAAAAAATCCAGAAAATCACATTGTCTGATTTTTAAAGAATTTATTTGCAAAATATGGTGGAAAATAAGTATTTGGTCAGTTACAAACAAGCAAGATTTCTGGCTCTCACAGACCTGTAACTTCTTCTGTAATAGGCTCCTCTGTCCTCCACTCGTTACCTTCATTAATGGCACCTGTTTGAACCCGTTATCAGTATAAAAGACACCTGTCCACAACCTCAAACAGTCACACTCTAAACTCCACCATGGCCAAAACTAGAGAGCTGTCAAAGGACACTCGAAACAAAATTATAGACCTGCACCAGGCTGGGAAGTCTGAATCTGCAATAGGTAAACAGCTTGGTGTGAAGAAATCAACTGTGGGATCAATTATTAGAAAATGGAAAACATACAAGACCACTGATAATCTTCCTCGATCTGGGGCTCCACGCAAGATCTCACCCCGTGGGGTCAAAATGATCACAAGAACGGTGAGTAAAAATCCCAGAACCACACGGGGGGACCTAGTGAATGACCTGCAGAGAGCTGGGACCAAAGTAACAAAGGCTACCATCAGTAACACACTACGCCGCCAGGGACTCAAATCCTGCAGTGCCAGACGTGTCCCCCTGCTTAAGCCAGTACATGTCAAGGCCCGTCTCAAGTTTGCTAGAGAGCATTTGGATGATCCAGACGATGACTGGGAGAATATCATATGGTCAGATGAAACCAAAATAGAACTTTTTGGTAAAAACTCTACTCGTCGTGTTTGGAGGAGAGAGAATGCTGAGTTGCATCCAAAGAACACCATACCTACAGTAAAGCATGGGGGTGGAAACATCATGCTTTGGGGCTGTTTTTCTGCTAAGGGACCAGGACGACTGATCCATGTGAAGGAAAGAATGAATGGGGCCATGTATCGTCAAATTTTGAGTGAAAACCTCCTTCCATCAGCAAGGGCATTGAAGATGAAACGTGGCTGGGTCTTTCAGCATGACAATGATCCCAAACACACCGCCCGGGTAACGAAGGAGTGGCTTAGTAAGAAGCATTTCAAGGACCTGGAGTGGCCTAGCCAGTCTCCAGATCTCAACCCCATAGAAAATCTTTGGAGGGAGTTGAAAGTCCCTGTTGCCCAGCGACAGCCCCAGAACATCACTGCTCTAGAGGAGATCTGCATGGAGGAATGGGCCAAAATACCAGCAACAGTGTGTGAAAACCTTGTGAAGACTTACAGAAAATGTTTGATCTCTGTCATTGCCAACAAAGGGTATATAACAAAGTATTGAGATGAACTTTTGTTATTGACCAAATACTTATTTTCCACCATATTTTGCAAATAAATTCTTAAAAAATCAGACAATGTGATTTTCTGGATTTTTTTTCTCATTTTGTCTCTCATAGTTGAGGTATATCTATGATGAAAATTACCGGCCTCTCTCATCTTTTTAAGTGGGAGAACTTGCACTATTGGGGGCTGACTAAATACTTTTTTGCCCCACTGTATATTTGTCTTTAACAAATTGTTTTCTCCATTTATGTGACATTTAAATGGAAAAAAAAATGTTACTGGCCCACCCAGAAAACCTCTTCTCTTGCCATCAATTCCCAACTCCTGGACCACTGTCAAACTGACCTCTCTGCACGCTGTAGGTCCGATGAATTCCCCGTAAATCTTTTCAGCTTTCCATTTCAGGTCGTCTGAAGTTGACCTAAAGTCTTCACATGCGATCCAGAAATCAATGTTTTCCTCACTGAACTCAGACTTCAGAAAAGAGCGGAACAGTGCTCTATATTCTTTAAAAAAGGTACAGATTAGTGTTATATCTGAATTTTCATAGCTTGAAAATGATTAAAATTATAAAAGGGATTTTTGTATAAAGTAAAATTTCTTACTTTTGTCTCGTAGTATTTTTTCCAGAGAGAGGTCAAGCATATGGTCAGTCTTCCAGCTGTAATAAAAAAAAAAGTATTAATGGTCACTTCAGTGAAATACAGAGTATACACACCTAAATAAAACACCTAAGAAAACATTACCTGTGATTTGACGGAAATGTCTCATCATTGCGACAGAGGCGCCATATGTTGCTCTTTTTCCTCCTTTGACTCAAAACAATATCAATCCTGTGGTACAAATTTAGTTAAATTTTATTTCCTCCAATAACAAGAAAAATACTGTGTGGTTTTTCTCAGATTTGCTGGCTTACCTTCTTGGCCGCTGTACATTTGGCAATAAATCCTTAAGCTCACTAAACCAAATCTTGGAAAACAAAAGCTTGGGCATTTTAACATTACTGGTGTCTAAGGATTAGGTGATATAGTCCTATGTGGTATAAGCGAATGGTGTTGTGTTTGCCCTGAGCAGTGATTTAACTCGGCAGCTGCAGTGTAACACCTGTGACGCTAAGGGCCTGCTGGAGCAAGTAGGAAAATACCTTTCGGATAAGCCTTTGGACGACTACAGATTCGACTCAGAGGCTGTCGTCGCTGACTAAAGCCTGTAAATTTCTGATGAGGAAGGATAATTCTTTGATTTAGATATTGAAGAAGAAAATCTGACAACAATAACAACCGTAAAAACAAGACTCAAAGCCTCCAGTCCTTCAATTTCAGGAAAAACCAATATGCAAGAATGGTCACTGCATTTTTTATTTTTTCATCAAAGGGGGAGAGTTACTGCTGGGGAAATATTTCAAGTTCCATTACATGAAACAGTTACAACAATCATGAAGCCTGACATTATTTGGAGGAGGTGGATAGTGTTGTTGTCCTATATGGGAGGAAATGATCCATCTGAATTTTTATCCTTTATCCTTTATGTGTATATCCAAGTACAGCAGAGCAACCGACAGTTGCAGTTAATTTCTGTCCAGAATACTGCAGGGCAGACTGAAACTCCCTAGTCATCTTTTTTTAAGGCATCCTCACATGCCAGATGGCATGCTTCAAGAACGCTCATAGTTACATGATGTTTTATCACTGAAACAAGATGGCAAGCATCTTGTCTTCCCTTGCCTTATTACTCAGAAACGTTACTTTCCACAAAGGTGTTTTTTTTTTGCTGTTTTCAGCATGTGCTAATTTGTTTTTGTCTTTTAAGAATGAGTTTAAGGGGATTCAATAATTGAAACCCCCTGGGTCTGTGGTCAGCAGGATTATGGTGGGTTTATTTGAAACTTTCCCGTCTAGAATGAGAGGAGATCCACAGATGTTTACATGTGGCTTTCGGCTCACTTTTTCACAAGCCAACACCCTTTATATTGCATGCTTGATAGAACAGTACTTTTACACAAGTACATAGGAAAGTTCAGAGAATGCAAATCACTTTGGGCACATGATGTCATTGTAAAAAAGTTCAAATGAGATTGTGACAAGTTTATGTTTCAAATTTAAATTATATGTTTCCTTATCTTACCCCCCCAAATAATCTAAATAAAACAGTTTGTACCATATTAGGTCACCTGATACACTTAAGGACATGATAGGTAAACCCGTCTACTCTAATGTTTATAAAATGTAACAATATTATCTTACAAACAGGAAACTTTGCATATGAAAAAATATACATGAGTGACTCTTGGGTCAATGCCACCTTCTGTGACTTCTTCCTTCTGCTACCAACAACCCACTTTCTCTATGTTTATAAAAAAAACTGAAAACTATGCTACCTGGTCTTGTACCCTGCAGTATTCTGGACAGAAATTAACTGCATCTGTTACTTAAAGTTACTTTAAGCTCAAAGGATGTGAAAATATTTTCAAAGCGTTGTAGCTGACCTCTATCATGCTAATTAATCATTTAATTAAAACAGTTATTATAATTTAGCTGTAATGTTATGAATTGAAATGAATAAGAAACCAGCACTGAATAATCCAATATTTAATAAGATCTAAGCACTAACCAGCGTTCCTGTAAGTCAAAATTAGCTAAAAGAAATGCTGACAAAAAAAATACCTTCTCTTTAACTCCGCCTCCATCCAACGGTTATGTTAGCATCTATTTGTTGTATTGCTAAAAAATCATGATCTTTATTTTTGTAGTATGTTTTGGAGTATATTTTGGAGTATGAGCTAGAAGTGAAAGTAAGCTGATATGGTTTGGTACTGCTTTTTACTCAAAGGGTCAGCTGCTGCAGACAGTACTGGAAGGGGCCTCCTGCACACTGTAACGTGATGTAATTTTGATTTTACCAGTGTAAGTGTGTGTGTACGGATGCTCAATAGGTGTCTCTTTTTTCAGTTTTTATTGTCATTAATCTGTCTCAAGTGCAGAGTAATGTAATGAACCCTCTGCATTTAACCCATCCCCTCTGGGAGCAGTGGGCTGCCATTGTGCGTCACCTGGGGAGCGGTGTGGGGTTAAGGGTCTTGCTCAGGGATCCAGAGTGGCAGTTTGTGGGAGTGGGGCTCAAACTCAGAACCTCAGGATTCCATGCTATTGCCACAGGTGTCAAACTGGTTCCAGAAAGGGCCGTGTGGCTGCAGGTTTTCTTTCCAACCAAGCAATGGCACACCAGACTCCAGTCATCTCAAGTCATCATGTTAAGACTGGACTCACTTGATGAGATGAATGGAGTCTGGTGTACCATTGCTTGGTTGGAAAGAAAACCTGCAGCCACACGGCCCTTTCTGGAACCAGTTTGACATCCCTGCTCTATACCATAAACACTAGGTTGCCACTAACCCCAGTAAACTGGCACTAAACTCTGACAAACTACAGCATACTTAGCCAGCTATAACTTCCTCCATCTCTGCACTTGTTATCAGCCCCAGCTGGGTGCTGTGCCTACCCCTTACTCACTAAACACGCACTTGCGCGCTTGACTGTCTCGCGACTTAATAACCTGTGTTTAAATGAACCACATCACAAGAAAAGTGTGAAAATGCTCTCGTTTCAGTCATGCTCAAGCTCCTGACAAGTTATTCAGAACTTATTTTAATTTTTACCTGAGGAATGTGTATATTTTATCCAGAATAAGAATTTAATTATTTCACTTCAAAAGTTTTGATGTAGGCCAAGATGAAAAAGCAAATAGACTTTCGACTACTGTAGTTTACTCAAAGTTCCTATATTTCTATCTATTCAAATAAATGTAAATGTTTCCTGGTATTCACAAGAAGAACATGATTTCACTACTTCCTGATAATACTTTAAACTTTTACTTTATAATTTAATTAAATGAGAGGCTCAGTTTTTAGAGAAGTTTTTGTTTGTCAGTCTGTATGAGGTGATTCAAAAACCTTCAGAGGGTGCCATATGTGAAATTGTAAAACCAATCAAGTTTAGTCTTTCTGAATAGTCAAAATAACTAATCTTTTCCATATCTTTCTTTTAACACAGTTTCTTTAGGTGCTGTTCTATACTGAGTTGCAGGTTGAAAAAAAACACACCAACTCTGGCAAGCTTAAATACCATAATCTAAATTAAGGCTTCTCCACCAATCAGTGACAGGGCATTTATCATTAAAAATCCCAAATATACAATAAAAATGAAAAAGAGTGAAATGAATGAATTATGAGAAATAGTATTAAGATAATTCAGCGCCATCCAAATATACTTCAAATATAGTTTATTCTGGAGAAGCCTCTGGTGGAAGTAACTCTTTTGCTGTTTAACAGTCTGATGAAGAGGATGCTCAATGGTGTCCATAATTTTTGTCCATAAAGAATGTTTGTCCCTTTTCATATGAGTCTAAATAAAAAAAACAAAACTATTGTTTTAAATCTTTTAAGGGAGTAAAACACCAATATTAATCCATTACTTTGTTAATAGTACCTGTAAGATATTAAATAGTACAGAGCTTTGATGACAAAGAGGTATAAACCTGTATATCTAGTACGGGATTGAAGTCTGACAATAAATCGGGAAGATATTTTTTAAAGCCTGAATTACTTAAAACGTTGATGCTCCAATTATCAATTAAATAGTAACCAACTGCTGGCAAATTTACAAAATCTTTAGGCATTGCTCGCATGATTAAAAGAGGAAGAAGACTCTTGCAGTTCCAGGGTGTGATGCACTTATGTAAATCAGTTTCCTGATGTTGTCAAAGAGTTCATAGAGAAAAGGTTCTGTGATTTTGGGGTAATGTCTGGGAAGAACCATTCATATCTGAGAAGAGATTCTGTTACAAGATAAAATGTGCTCTGGTCGAGGAAAGAAACTTCTCCAAATCATAAAATGGGATATTATTTGATACTTGCAATAAATAAATAAAAACCTTAATTCATCTAAAATAATGGTACCACATGTGATATAAATCCTTTTTTGATACCTGTATTTGAATAAAAAATTAAAACAGGAATCCACCTACTTAAAGTAAAAACCCTAACAGTTGGAAATTATAAGAATTCTGTGGTAATATCCGCTTCATTAAGTGATTTTCACAGAAACAACTTCCGCATTCAGTCATTGTGACCCTAACAAAAAAATTTCCAGGCTGTGAGCAATATCCACCTTTCATCAGTCAGCTGTAGAGCATTAAATTTTGAATTTTTTCTAAAATGCTATTGTGACATTAGCTTTACATAATAGGGGAAAATCATGCCATATTTCAACAGAAGACGTTTGATTAATTTACAGGAAGTGAGTTTTGAGAGTTTTTTATTACTCACAACACAAATACAGCAAGAGCATTGAAGGTTTTTGAGAAAAGAAGTTTCACTTTTGATTATAACAAGAAACTTAAAAGGCTAATACCAAGAACCGCATCATTTATTATTTACAGGAATATGCACAGCAGTGGTTAATAACTGTTTCATTATTTAAAAATAATATTTTCCAAACATAATCATTCTTCAGCGTGCACAGACTGGCCTGAAAGAACTATAGGATAGGAAAAGTCAAGACTGAGATCTCAAATACATAAACTGAAATACTAAAAACACAATATCAAAGTTTGTAAGCCAAAGCAAAAATCAATCTTTCAAGGGTTAAATTAAAGCATATGAGGTAAATGTCATGTACCTGTTATGTTTTTGTCTATCTCTGCGCCAATGAAAAAATGTAATAAATAAGGAAGAGGTGATTACAAGTCTACCCACACTGGAATTAGTGTCTGTCTGCTCATGCATCTGTTTGCTCTGTTCTTGCTTGTTGGGGCGAGGTGCTGCACATCTGAAACCCTTGACTTATCTTTCATCACAGACTTAGCTTAAACTGGCGCCCTGGCCTTCTCTGTGTATGACTCACTTAAATTGAAACGCAGTACAGTTCTATCTGAATCATCAAAACACCCAACATTCTTGTTTTTTTTTTCTTCTTTTCAATAAAAAGTGGGCACATAGTAGAGACACAGATTTGTTTAAGTTCATATATGTTTGTCTTTCCTTTTAATTTGTTTTTATCTGAAATCTATTTTGCTCTATTTATAATCATGGACTTTCCACCCACAGTATTAGGTACATATGTTAAATTGCTTTTTAACACAAATAGAATCAAAATTTGGTACATACAACACAAAATCTTAGATGCATCTTTCTATGATGCATCATTCTATGCACAAACACTTCAGGAAATCCGCAGATGGCACCTAATATACCAATGAAGAGGAAAGGCATCCTTGCCTTAAAAGGATTATGCATCAGAAATGAGCTTCTTCAACGAGTTTCTAGTTCATAAGGGTCATGTTGGCTCTCCATAATGTAACAGAAGAATTTTAGTTATTTATACTTTCTGGATTTTTTTGTGAGATTTGAAAATGCTAGAAGGATGATGTCCAACAGCGAGCTGTCATATAGCCAGACGAGCCACCTGCCAAAAGATGTTCTATTTTTAGGTTTGTGTTTTTCACAGAACAGAGATATGATGGAGAAATCGGACATACAGCATAGCTTTTCTTTTCACACTGATAGAAATAAAAAATCATATGCATTTCACTAACAAACAATTAAAAATAGACTCTGAATAATCACCTCTTTTATTTTCTAAAGGGTTAGAGTAGAGTAATTCTTATTAATATTCAATGGATGTTTACATTACATTTCTGTGTTGTTTATGCTTCTTTGATCAGTGATATTGTTAGTAAGAAGTAGTGCTGATATAGTTGACCACCAAGGGTGGGAAATGTGTCACAAATGTTTCACCAGAAAACATTGTGGAAGTGAAACAAACCCTAGGCAGATTTAGGGGAAGTCTGACCCCCAAAAGTTCCAGTTCTGAGAGTGCTATCTCTGATGTCTTTCACTTTGCTCAGCAGAAACATTTTAGGCTCCACGCTGATGGCTTGTTTTCTTTGCTTCTCGGTTTGTATCATAAAACTTCTGTTAGTATATTATAATGAATATATTTTCCATCAAATTCTGTTTTCATTTTAGTTTCATCTCTTTATTCCAAATATACAAACAAAAGGCATCTCAATACTTTTTCCACATGAAAACAAAGACTGAACCACTATGAGTAACTGATCATTAAATCAAAGAATTATTTAGTATCAAATTATTCACAAACCATACAAGATGTAGTGTTGAAATTTAAACTCTGGAGAAGCCAGAAACAAAGACAAAAGAAAAAAATGTCTGCATCTAGTGGTAAAACATAAACCTTGATTCAAGATAAAATTAAAAAGGTGCTGGGTTACAAATTCATAATGGGACTGAAAATAATGTTCAGAAATTAGAAGTTAGAGAGGCAATGATACCAGCTGTTTTCCGAACATGATACAGATATTTTCTCTCTAGGTCTGAGGAGAAAAAAATATCTTTATAAATTATTTTCCCCCTTATATCTAGCAGAAGTATGCTAAGAATATTTATATTGGCCATTGGAGGATCATTTTAAAAGCGAATAAATAAATGAGGAAATTCAGTTAGTTATCTATTTTTTATAAAATCAGATTCATCTTAACGAGTATTTTGCTAGAGGTAACTTTTCTGCTGAATAATAAAATTTCTATTATGTTGCAGACATATAATTTCTACCATTAACAACATAAATAACCACCTTGTTTTTCTTTTTTCTGCAATACGCATCTACCGTTCTAGTTCTCCAGGAGCACAGCAACAGAGATCAACATACAGGCAGTTGATTTTCTGTCTTTCTTTCTGCCTCCCCCAAAAATAAAGAAATAAACTAGAGTCCTTGTTAGACAACAACAGATATTAATTCAATTTTCTGTGTTAGTCACAGATTTTTTTAACAAACTATTGTTAGGATTTTTTACTGAGGATGTACAAGTCTGTTAAACCCTAATATTACCTGTTGTGGTTCAGAACTAATGTTCCCAAGTAGTTTATCTAACTAGGACAGTTCTTTCTATCAGGATAAAAAGTCATCTTCTTTATGTACGTGGAAAAGATCTGGGAATGTACTGAGAGTGGTGTCCTTGATCTAAAAACAAAGTGTAATATTGTGATAAGGCTGGAATCATGGATGTCTCCTCTTTTACAAACATGTATAATGAGATGATGTGAGCCCGGTTTGTAAGCACTGCCTTCTGTAACCATAAGCAATTTCTCTGTTCTGAGTAAGATTATCTTTTCTGTCAAAATCTGTTGTCATGTCTCATGTTATTTAATATATATACATTATGAAGAGTTTGTCTCGACTGATCTCATCTCAGGAAAAGAACTGGGGTGTAAACACAGAGCTTTACTTTACAGTAATAATTTAGTTTGATTCTTCACAATAAAGGAAATTATGCCACAGATACATCTGGTTTGTCGGGATGATGCTTTGACTTCCCAACAACGGGCAAACATAACCAAGCCAACAGCACCCTCTATTGGTATCAGCACCTTCCTACAATAGTAGGTGTTGTAGATTGCTCGGTCATGGTGGACACTGAATGAAACAAACTTAAAATTTGGGCCCATCTGGCCAAACGTTGTTAAGTTTCCTGTGTGTATTTTAGCTTGGTCTCAGATGAACACATCAGTTTGAGTTGGTTTAAATGACTAGTGCTGCACAGTCTCTCTTTATACTCATTAAGTCCACAACAATCCATATAGATTATTGTTTCAGAGTTACTGGATATGCCTCGTCTAATTCCATGTGATGCACCTTTTTAAAGCCCATTTATGAATACCATTTTTAAATATATGTACTTGTCTGTTGGAGATTTAAACCTCAAAGAAACATACAGACTGCACTGAATAGACAATAGAGCATGGTTTTGAACACAGTTTGATGTTCTTACTTAACTTTGGTTGTTTTCTAATCCTGCTTACTTTGTAGATTACGAGTCCTATATCCTTTTTTTTTTAGAGTAAACAGGATTAGATATTTTGTCCCTTTGATGAAAGTCAAAACTTCTGCACGATTATATTGTTCTACTGATAACAGAAAATAATCCTGGATCCAATATGTCTGAGAAAACTGGTTTAAATATGTATGTTTTCAGTATATGGCTTTGATTTTCATGCTAAAAGCAACATAAAATATGTATTATAAACGTTGTAGGAAGGCTGCATGATTTCTTTCTTTTTCTGTACGTTAATGCTTGCAGCATAGACATTTAAAGAAAGTTGCAACAGAAAGACTGCTGGGTCCTTCGATTCTCTGGAGATAATAGTAAGAGAGAAAAATTCTCTATCAATTCTGCTACATCTTTAAAGCCTGTGTATTAAACCACTGAAAGTCTGCCTCAGGAGGAGTTTATCTTTGTTATTCTCTGTGGCTGAGGCAGCGTGTAAAGTTTCCTTTTCCCCAGCAGGAAAGAAAGAAGAGTTTGTGGCAGTCAGCAAAGACTGGTTGCCTTATCACTGACCAACTGAAAACTTCACCTCTACATGTCTCTGAGCCTAAAGTCCTTGGGCATTATCTTCACCTTAGCTACTCCCAGTGTTGACCTACTGGGGCTTTGCTCCATCTGAGCTTTCCTTCTCTGCTCTGTTCATTCATCATTCGTTCCTCTTTTTTTATCTGCTGTTCTGCTTCGTTTTCCTGGTTCTTGATTCCCCACAGTTTATGTTCACCTGAGCTTTTTAATTTGATATTTTTTCTATCGCAACTCTTGTTCTATTTCCCATTACTCTTAACTTGTAATTGTTTGTAAACCCCACATTCCTTTTGAGATAAAGGTTATTATCCATTCTCTATTAGAGTACTTTGGATTTATTCATTTTCAAAAAAATTTTATGATCATTTTCTATTTTCTAAACTTAAGTGAGAATATCAAACATTCTACTTTTGAAATATATGTAACACACGGAAACAAATTCATATTTTGGAGAATTGGGAGCGAGATATCCAAGCCATGACAGAAGATCATGAATTTAAAATCCTCCTTCTCACATGTATTTTTTTTTACAGTACAAACATGTGTTTATTTTGTTAAAAAGTTTGGGTAGACCAATAGAATGCAAAACAGTGAATAAGTTAGGAAATAACTAATGTTCAGTTAAAATAACACCCTGGAATATATGAGATAAATGTCTAACTAATTAACCAAATTTCATTGCAATAACTCTGTAGTCTTCAGTTTTATTCCAGATTTGACTGCTTTGTTCATTGGTCCCTGATAATGGTGTTTGTTCACTAATGGTCTACAGTAAAGCTGTGGGGAATTAGCAGAACTGCTGTATATTCTAAGATTTAATTATACCCTGGAGGAATGTTTACTAATCAGGGAACTTAGAAGGACATTTTTTCCTTTCAGTATTATCTAGGGTATCAGATCAGGATATGCTAGATATTGTGGATGTACATAACTCATTTTCTTTACTTTGATCCAATTTTCTTACTTCAATTTGGATATCTGCAGATTCCAATACTTTTCCTTTGCCAAGCTTGTAGTTGCTTTGATTTCATCATCATTACTGTTGATTTTTAGATTTTTTTTAAGAGACTCGCAAACTCCTTTCCAAAAGAAAGTATGATGAGTATCAACGTACACATGTGTACCCCTAATGGAAACTTGAGATCGGTGAATCAGTGGTTAGCTGGCACCAGGCTCGGACTAGAGATCTGTGATACCGGGCACTTGCCCGGTGAGCCAGTCTTAAATTGAGCGTGCGAGGGTCGGCTCCCTTAAATCATACCGGCCCCAACACTTAATCTCTGGCCGAAGCACCTACCTGTGACAGTCATTAACTAAAGGAGCTCAAGAAGTAATAAAATATTGGCTACATGATGCATGCAGCATATATAGCCCTTCCTTGTCATGCACATCCTTGTGACAGTTGGCATATGCTGTAATTTTCTATATCTTCAAACTGCATAATCCTTGCAACAAACTAAATTATAATAAAACTAAAATGCTTTCTTTAAACCAGACTACGATGTTCCTCTTATATTTGGCGAATTTATGTTCGAATATCTTGGAAAAATATGTTGCGATGCATGATGGGGTTTTGCATCTAAAGGCTAAGGTTTCCCATCTTACGTGCATTGTTTAGGATGGCCTTCTATGGGAAAAAAAAAAAATTTCTATAGATTTATGGCATAAGAGATCAATAGACTTTGGTTCAAATTGGGCAAGATTTTGTATATTCAGGCGGTTTATGAACAATTTTTGGAAAACGTGAGTCAGTGACATCCGGCAACCCTGCCATGGTTTTTACATTACTCCATTTCATTGTCCACATGCCACCTAGACTCGCAGTGAATTCCTACACAATGCTGAGCTTTCATGTATTCATTCTTCAAGAACTGCCTGTCTGCCTCTATTTTGTATTGTTTTTTTGTTAGTGTTTTTCCAACACTCGGGCTTACGTTGTAGCCCTAGTATTTGTGAATGAGTGTCTGACTGGCTTCGTGCAAGTGTGGACGTTACGCAGCAGCAGTCGCTGCTGGTGTAGATGGGAAAAATTCCAGGGCCGAAAATCTGTACATGTCCAACCCTAGCCGGCACGACGCTTATACTTAGTCGTCAACATGGCCAACCTGAGTTTGAATCCGGCCTGTGATCCTTTGCCACATGTCTCTCCCACTCTCTCATCCTCCCTTTCCTGTCAACTCACTGTACATGAAATGAGCCACTAGTGCCGTAAAAACCTAAAAAAAAAAGACGAATTTCATCCGTAAAACAAATATGCAACCCTAAGTGTTTAAATTGACTGCATTTATTAAACCATAACCAGACGCCCCCAAAGAGAAACTTTTCTTCTCTTCAAGAGATTTTTAATATGACTTCAATTTATCACAAAAATGCATTGAATAAAACTTTCCCCTAATGGATAAGGCCCCTTTTCTCCGCTAGCCAATCTATATTTTCTTTAATATCAGGACATATAGAAATCTAAATATCAGATCAGTTCATACTAAACACATACTATTTGTATTATTTCTACATGTCTTTTTCCCTTTTAAAAACCACCGATACTTTTCTTTTTACTTCATAAGTTGGCCGATTTTTATTTTTTATTTATAAAAAAAAAAAACTAGCAAACTTTCATAAAATTATAAACATAGCACCACAATGTACAAACAATGGAATTATCAATACTTTTGCAAGGTATTGTGTTGTATATATATCAACTCAGTCTGGAGCTTTGTTTACTAATTTTTTTGTTGAATTTCTAACAAAAATAAACATCAGGACTCATTTAAAAAACAGATTGTTGCACATGACTTTATAATTATTAATTTTAATGCATCTCATATGGCTATGGGCAATGTATTGCATACTCTTTTCACATTTAGACATTTTGCTTATGGTGCAGCACCTTCTCAGGGCTTCGTCTTTAATCTTTTCTTTTTTCATCTTTCCTTTTTATGTAAAACACATGAGTCATGTCTAAAGAAATATTAGAATCTGTAATCACCTAAGCAGAGAACCTTTCCTGGTGCAGGTTATTTTGAATAACAAATCCATGTTTTCGACAGTTTTTAAGCAAGAGCTAGAATCTAACCTCTGCTGTTGAAAATGTGGGACTTTTCATAAGAAGGTGAGGTGTTCTGATTAGAAGAGGTGTTTAAGGCTGAATCTATAATCTTAAAGCCCACTTCTCAGCATTACATTTTTCTCTTTGAAGTAGAACTTGCATTCTTGATCTATTCCAAATACTTCAGCATTAAGCTTTTTATGAGACATTTAGAATTCATGAGCTTCCCATTAAAGATGACTTTTATGCATTCTTCTCTATTCGCATAGCTTAAATGTCTTAGACATCTACTAGCTTTTATGAAATTGCAGAATTTTCCAGTTTTCTTTGCTTTTTGTTTGTGTGCTTTTGGCTTTTGTCAAACAAAAGATTAGAGTTTAAAATATGTGGATACTGTAAGTAAGGTAAAGGCAAGGGATGCTTTATACATCAACAGAAAATTCTAGGCAGTCTGAAGATAGAAAATAGTTGACAAAAGATGGGTAAAATTTCAAAGGCACTCAGGCTTTAAAACTGTGATAGGATATCATACGTTGTGTATGGTACCTCAGATAGACACTGCTTGTTTCTCTTCTATTCCTGTGTGACAGAAAATAAAATATAAACGGCTCTCAATCTTTTTGGGCAGGATGTTATTTATCAAGAATATAAGGCAATAAATAACACACTGAAAGGAAAAAAAAAAAAACATGTAGCGTGAGTGAATAAAAATGAATTACTCAAGGGTCCCCTGCTCAGTGAAGTGTCTTATTGAAGTTGTTTAACCCAAACATTCCAGCTAAATACAAAGGCACATTACAAATTCCCTCAGAAATTTTAAAACATCAAACAAACATTAATATCCACCAAATATAATCCAATAAATGAATCTCCATTACATAATGAATAAACCATTTTACCAAAATATCTTTTGATTCAACATTAAGACTTGATCACAGTCTGATTTAGAAACAAGAAATAACTTAGACATCATAAGTTAGGCTAAATGGTCTGAAAAACAACCCATTATGCCCTGATCTATAGAATTTTTATCACCCAAGTGCTGCTAAACTTTTCAGTTCAACGTTAATTTATTTTACTTTCAATTTTTTTTTTTTTTTTTTTAATAGATTTTTTCTGTACACATATACATGACAACGACTCTGAATTTAATGATGGCAAACAATTTGTGAGGTGATCTGAAGCAAATTTACAACTGTCTATAAAAGTAATTTTCTTATTCAGGTCACCCCTCTTTAGGTGGACCTTTTCACCACATATGTAGAAACTTTAGTTTTGGCAAACTGTATGTAGCTGATAGAAAAATAAGAAATAGGAAAGACAGCAAAGTCCTGTTCATAAAAGAGTTAAAATATTAACATAGAATATTTAAAGCTGATGGAATAAGGTTTTTTAATCAATGTTTAAAAACAGATTTTTTTTAAAATGCCATAATAGGACTAATCAAGAACAAATTCTGATAAGTTATTCAAGTGCAGGTGCACTGGGATATCCCTGATGTATCTGAAACTCCTGTTGCCACATACACAGATGTAGTGACCAAATACAGAGGCTTCCATTTATCATAAAAGGACTCACAAAATGGGGTTCAAGGACTTTTTAAAAGCGGAGACCTCCAAAGAGAAAAAGGATAATCAATGTAAATGTTGGGATCCTGATGCTTGCCCACCAGAGGGCGCCGAGGATCCTCTTTTGTTATATGTTTTCTGTCAGGAACTGGGGTTACTGTTGGGATCTGGAGATCGACCATCTGTCTCCAGCAGAGAGCGCTGTGGGTCTCCTGGGCTGGAGCCCTCCAGCACACCTGAAGCTCGTCAGCCCATCAGGAGACCTTCCTATATAAGCAGCAGCCAGACCTTCCTTCAACGCCGCAGTGTTGATCAAGTTTGGTTAGCGAAACTTGAGCCTCTGTTAATAGAATACTAGTAGACTCTAGAGAGAAACTAGATTCTAACCTGCCTCTGTCTTCTCTGCCTCATAGGAAACCTGATCGAAGTCTGAAGCTCTGGATGAGCTTAGTCTGGAAACCTGCCTGCCTGCCCAAGGAAGCCAAACCAGAAGACATCAGTCTGGATTCCTCCAACAGCTCTCAAGGAAGAGCTAGGAAACCAAGTCAAAGTCTGAAACTCACGAGTCAGAAGCTAGATGCTGCTGCCGCTGAGCTCCCTGCTGAATCTACAGTCTCTGGACCCCCAACAGCTCTCAAGGAAGAGCTAGGGAAAACTAAATCCAAGTTTGAGACTCTCTAGCCAGACGCTAGACGCTGCTGCTGCTGAGTTCTCTGCTACTTCCACATTCTCTGGACCCAACCAGTTCCCCATCTCAAGGATCTGTCAGAACCACTTCAAGGTACATTCAGAAATTACTCACTCGTCAAACCATCTAACTGCCAGGCTAATCAAACTCTCCATTTCTCCAGATATCAGTGATCCCAGTCCCGGACCTGTACCAGAACCAGTCTGTTTTTCTTTGTGTGTTTTTTCCAAATAAATATATTGTTAAACTTTTACTCTGTCTACAGAGGTGTTCTGCATGTGAGTTTAGTTCCATAAGCCAATCATGACAGTAAATTACTCTGTACAGCTTCTCTTTTCTTATTTTTGATAATAATAACAATAATTGAAATTTTTTTATCTCAAACTGGAGAAACTTACCTCTGCATTTAACCCATCCCCTAGAGAGCAGTGGGCTGCCCTTGTGCGGCACCCGGGGAGCAGTGTGGGGTTAAGGGATTTGCTCAGGGACCCAGAGTGGGGATTGAACCGGGTACTTGCAACCTTCTCAGAGCACCGCTCTAACCACTGCTCTAGCCCACACAGCTTTCTTAGTAATTAAATTGAAATGACTTTCTTTAGGAAAAAGATTAAAAGGCAGTGAAAACATCTTATTTTTAAATATTTTTTATTTTTGCCAATAACCTTCTGCTATCACTTAGATATCAGAATTTGAATAAAGAATGCCAAATATTCTTTCTTAACTAAACCTATTTTGTTTTTGTTGATTTGGTGAAGATTAAAATAAAACAAAAGTCTATTTCCCAGGAATCTTGTTTGCCTTTTATTTCCATTCAGTGCTTAAACAAACAGTTTTTTTTTATCCTTGCTTCCTTTGAAAAGCAGATTTGGTTTAAACTGAGAGCTTCTTCCAAAGTGCAGAATCAATCATTCAGAGAGCCCTTGAATGGGCTATTTTCTTGATGTTGCTTTCATTGTCCTTCAGAATGTTCCAGAGGAGTTTTTTAAATCTCTGATTTCAGGAGTTCCGCATAACAGTCGTATCCCATCAGGCTGTATATCACCCTCTGTGCCCTGTCAAAGCAATTTGACCCCAGTTGAGAAATACTTTCTGTGATTTCTTTTGTTGTTCATTTAGCCATGTTCGGAATGGAGTAACCTATTTCAGTTCTGCATTTAGGTTTTATACATAAAAGTTGAATATTTTGCAAAACAATAAAAAGCTAAAATTTTATTATATATTTGATGTTGCTAAGAACCAAAAATAACTGAAACAGTTGCTGTTGTAAATCTGTAAATATGGAGATAGACCTACAAAGACAGAAAGCAGTGGGGGGTGATTTGAAGTTGGAAAATTCTGAGTTATTTCACATTTTATTCTTCAAAGGACATACCTGTCTTGTGCATCAGCTTTGGACAAACTCTTAAATCCTTTGGGCAGCAACCTTCATTTCTAGGTAACATGTACTGTCTTTGTAGTTCTCAAAAGTTTCCTCCACAATCTTTTTGTACTTCTTGTACAATTAAAGTGCTATTACATGACGACAAGACACATCAAAGTTATTAGAGTAATAATGGACAAAAATAAATAACCGGTATGCATATTTTTCAATTCAGTTTATTTATATAGTGCAATTCACGACACATGCCATCTCAAGGCACTTTACAGAGACAATAACCCTAATCCTTACTCACAAGATCATACAGTCTAATTGATACAAAGTTTTCTACCTAAATTACACAAATTGCCAAGGCAGCGCATTTCACTCTAGTGAGCTCCATATTCGTCTTCTACGGTACTCATTTGGCTTCCGGATAGACAAGTCAGAGTAGCGCCATCTCACTGTGGAGCTGAGTCCGACATGGTTTTTAGACGTACAGTGTGAGCAGGCAGATCGCATCAGAGCGTCGTGCTGCATATACCTTGTGAGCTGTGAACTGACACCTTACGACGAAACAGCAGGGTTTCGTTGTACAGTGTGAGCTGTAGCTGTGTGCAACGATTAAAAAAAATCACACAGTGTATGCCTTGCTTAAGCATGCTTGTAGTGACAGTGAAGAGGAAAAACTCCCTTTAAATGGGATGAAACCTCCAGCAGAACCAGACTCAGTGGGAGCGTCCATCTGCCAAGGCCATCTGGGCTTCAAGGCGACAGAAGCAGACAGAGGAAGAAGCAGAGATACAAAAGGCAATTGTAAACCAGCTCCACAGGCAGCCCCGTCCAGGAAACACACAGCCAGGCAGATGAGCTCTCAGCCAGCTCCCATGTCAGAGGATGAAGAGAGCACATCCAGCCAGTCACAGTCAGAGAAACAGGACTACAATACAAAAACCCGCCAATTTTGAACATCTATAAACAAAGGTGTTGATGGCAGCACCACAGCTGATATTTCTCTCCAGAATGGTGTCACACCCAAACAGGAACAGACCAGATTAAGCTACTATGAGAAAAGGGAGAGAGAGCATAATGTTAGAGATTGAACTAACAAATTATATAAAGTGGGAGAATAGAGGTAGAATGAAGCAGAATAATGAAAAAGGGGTCCCTATGTCCTCTATCAGTCTACGTCTATACTGATAGCTGCCTATGATATGATACCATACAGATAGCTCAGGGTAACCTGAGCCCCTCTAACTATAAGCTTTATCAAAAGGAAAGTTTTAGGCCTACCGTAAATAGTAGACAGGGTGTGTGCCTCACGTACTAAAACTGGTAGTTGGTTCCACAGGAGAGGAGCCTGATAACTAAAAGATCTGCCTCCCATTCTACTTATAGAAATTCTAGGAACCACTAGCAAACCTGCAGATTGAGAGCGAAGTGCTCTGTTAGGAACATAATGAATAATTATATCTCTGATATAAGATGGAGCTTGGCCATTTAATGCTTTATATATAAGAAGGAGGATTTTAAATTATATTCTGGATTTAACAGAAAGCCAATGAAGAGAAGCCAGGATAGGAGAGATATGATCTCTCTTTTTAATTTTCATCAGAACTCTGGCTGCAGCATTTTGGATCAGCTGAAGGCTTTTAACTACACTTTTTGGACTTCCTGATAGTAAAGAATTACAATAGTCCAGCCTTGAAGTAACAAATGCATGGACTAGTTTCTCAGCATCACCCCTGGACAGGAGATTTCTAATTTTTGCAATATTCTGCAGATGAAAGAAGGACATTCTAGAAACCTCTTTGATATGGGATTTAAATGACAGGTCCTGATCAAAAATAACACAGATATTTCTTACTTTAATATCTGAGATCAATTTAATCCCATCTAAATTAAGTGACTGACTAATTAGCTACTTTTTCAAAGACTCTGGTCCAAAGACTAAAACTTCAGTTTTGTCTGCATTCAGAAACAGAAAGTTAAGACTCATCCAGGTTTTTACGTCATCAAAACATGCCTGTAATCTATGTGATGGTTTAGCTTCATCTGGGTTTATAGACGGATATAGCCGAGTATCATCATTATAACGGTGAAAATTAAGCCCATCCTGTCTAATAATTCTACCAATTAGGAATAAATATATATATATATATATATATATATATATATATATATATATATATATATATATATATATATATATATATATATATATATATATATATATATATACATTAAAGAGAATTTTTAAGATATCTGGACAGCATAACAAAAATCAGAAAGTTATCAACAACAACATTAGAGCATATTAAGGATGAATAAACAAAAGGAATCCAGTCCACAATAAGGTCATGGCTTTATTCAGTCACTCAGTAACATTGTTAGTTTCATACAGCAGTACATGGAATTTCAACGAAGTCACAGAACAAAGAAGATGAATATAACTGCAAGGCATTGTTGTGTAAGCATGGAGGGCTGCTTTACCAAACCTGTGTCTTAATGTTCACTTCCTTTAAATCATGCAATTGAACTCTCCTGTTTTTTTATCTGCTCCTCACACATGTTACCCTTGTTGCAAGTTCTTTTATAGCGCAAGGAATAAAACACGGTTGTATAACAATTGGCACGCCTTTAGGGAGCACAAAAAAATCAGCTAGCTGTGAATACCAGGGTTGCTGTACATCAGCCACACGAGGTGCTTTGAAGGTAACCTTTTGAAACAATCATTATAGGAGATGGTTTTCTCTTATTTGGAAATAACTTTATTTTTTTAGTTTTCAATCAGAGGCAAAAAATTATTTTAAATACACGGGGATATGGTTATAACAAAGAGTAGCAGTATTATATACGTTTTTTTTATTTTTATGGAAAGCTTTATAGATTTAATGAAAGATTGTCAAAGACAAAAAGAAGTAGTAATGGTTCAAGACAACATATAGGGCTACCTCTCATGGGAGGAGAGTAAATCTGAAAGAAATAGACTCTTGTCCAAAATATTAACAGTTCAGTCAAATTTGATTTTGTAAAGTACTATGACTAGTTGAATTAGATGGAGAGAGTTATCTGTCTATTTCAAATGCATGCCATGAATAAGGTCAGGTGAGAGCCTGAAAATGAACATCAGCTGAAATCATCTTATCCACTCTGACAGCTTGGATTCCACCTCATTTTGCTGCAAGCATCATCTCTTTTTAAACTTATCTTCAAATAGTTTTGATGAACTTAAGGCAAGAATATATCCTTCATCACCCAAAAGTAGCTTGAGGGAAAATCAGAAGGATGTGCGTCGCGAAGAAGTATAAGTGTGGAATAAGAACATGCAGCAATAACAGAGGGTTTGAAATGAAATCCATACAACAAATTACTTTTGCACTGCTGAAGTGACTCTCACCAAGCCACAACATCAAGGACATCATTTGAAGATCCTAAGAGCTCTTATATTTGTTATGGTTCTCCCCATGTGGACTTCTGTTTGAGTTTCTAAGTTTTCAGTTCCACTTTGATATATGTTATTCTGTGTTTTCTTGTTCACTGGTTTCTTCTCCATTTTTGTGCTATATTTAACAGTGTTGTATTTTTTGAGTTGACCTACGTTGACCTACGATCTCCTTTTGGTTACTTCTGTCTACACCTGCTCCCCCATCAGATAATTAGTCCTCCCATTGTTTCTGTCTTCCATATAGACACCCCCTGTTCAGTTACTCTTTGCTGGATTCTTGTTGTTACTTGGCTCTCCATGTGTGTTTTCTGCTAACGTCTCCTGGTTTTTTGGTTTGATTCTTGGATTTTGTTTCTATTGTCTTTTTGATTTTATTAAACCTGCAAAAACCCATCTCTGCCTCCATCAACTCTGCTTTTGGGTCCTCAACCAACCTTCAGCCAATCTGAGAAAGCTCACACTGGAATATTCACACTGGAAGCATTGGTGAGTCTGTAAGTATGTTTGGAAGGCTCAAAGTATTCTGAACTGAGTGTGTCCATGATTCACAGAAAGCTGTGAAATATAAAGTGAACAGGCAGCAAAAGACAAACCTGTTACAGTTACGTATTACCTTTCACCTGCAAGAACTATGCTTGAAAAAAAAAAAAAAAACTGTGCATTGTCAGGAAATTACTGATTGTAAATGCAAATTAAAATCTTTTTATGACAAAGATAATATATTTTTTTTCAAATATGCCAGATGTACATGCTACATTCGGCATATTTGGTAGCTTGTGGCATCACAAGAATGGGCATAGTGAGCAGCTTTGATGAAATATATCACCAAAGCAGGAAACACGAGTGACTTCAAACTCAGATAGGAAGTGGGGATTTATATTAATCCAGCAATAACTCTAAATTAAAAAGATGATTTGCTCTTGGATTATGAAACCATGGAAATCTTGTATTTAAAAGAAGAAATGTCTTCAGATTTGAAGGGTAGAGGACAACACAATGTAAAGTAAAACTATGATTTAAGCAAAGTAAACAGCCAAATCAATGAGGGTAATTTCAAACATCACTCTTTCAACTAGATATCTGCTTCTCTTGAGCTAGAACTAGATTTTGTTCTTTTGCACTTTTTACAGACTAAAAGCCTAAACATTATATAGTTCCCATCCTTATGTTGCTTAAGTCTATAACTGTAATGCAGGAGACATGAGTTTGAATCCTGGTTGCATCAGGGAGGGGAGACAGTGTAAAAACTTTAGCAAGTCTGGGAGCAAGTTGTAATGACATGCTATTGTGACCCCTGAAAAAGGGAGCAACCTTAAGGACACAAATAAAAAGCTGGAACATGGCTGCCAAAGAAAGTAGAGCAGGAGCACAGATACTTTTGAATAACTTTCCAGAAACAAGACAAACAATAGATAAACTTAGGTCCTTGTTAACACAGTTTAGATACTGTTTCCAGCCCTAGAGTTAGCTTTTTTTATGGGTTTAATACCATAACTTAGATTCAAAGAATCCTCTATGATTCATCTTATTGCCAAGAGACCTGATTTCTACTACTATATGGAGGAAAATAAAACAAAAAAACACAAATATTTTACAACAATAAAACACCTTATTAGAAAATGAAACTATCCAATACATATAATTAGTGTAATCTAGTCTTTATTGACAATCGTTAAGCTTAATCAACATATTCAATCACTTAAAAGAAAAACAGCCAATCCAACAGTATCAATGGTCCTCAAAACAATAAAGACAGACTTCCAGAGACACTTCTCAGCAAGGAACTAAGGTTAAATGTAAAATGGCTAATGAATAATTATGCAAATGTGTTTCATAAATATGGGCAAAAAAAAAAAAACAGGTAAAAAATATACTAGGCATTTTAGCCTACGCTGATTAAGACTTTGAATTAGAGGAATCATCAATTATTGAATTTTTAATACTAAAGCTACTAATTTCATTCATATGAATCATTCATTACAAAACCTGAATGATAGATACCAACTACAGCTGAAAATAACTTATTTTTCAAGGAGATAAGGAGAGCGATAAGGAGAAAATAATATCTTTATTTATGTGGCAAGAGGTGAAAAGTAGTTCAGTAAGGTGATTCCAGCTATTTGCCCTCTAGGTTTTACAGCTTAATTGGTTCGCTGCTCAAAATAATGCATTTCTTTTCTGTTCAAATGGATGCAGCTGCTCAAAAAAGTGCATGGCATCGATTTGTGAACAAAATAATGCTGAAACATGAACATACACAAAACAAATTGCATGTTGTTATTAACACATTAACATGACACATAATTAGACGGGCTGTACTGTAACTGAATTTTCCTTCAGGCGTTAATAATGTATAATTGAATTGAATTAAACTGAAGGGAAACTTATGTTGTTTCTGTAGATTCAACACCCACAAAGGCAACTGTATTCTTCAAGTTTCATAGATCGAAAACATAACTTACAGGATTGCTGTTTTATCAAGAATATAATTTTTAAGGAACGCTTTAAATTGAAATATAACCGGATTCCCTCTGCTACATCACTCATCTGTGAAGGGGTTATTCATTCACCATTATTCCAGGCTCATTCATGTTGTTGATAGTTTATTGTGCTAGATGATTCAATGACAAAACTATATATAAAATTACATGTGGACGACAAACACGTCAAGCGTTGTTTTTATTGTCTTCCTACAGTTGCTAGCAATGCAAAAAAATGACTACCATCATTCAAATAGACCTCCATAAATAGACTAAGCCCCTCCCATGAGGCTCGATTATTCCCGATTTCCACTTATAAATTAGTTTTATCACAGTATTATATGATATGATGCACATATTCCATATTCCAAGCTAGCAAGATTAACAAAAAACAAACGTCCTTAGAAATACTTTTTGTCCAGTGTAGAAGAGCTAGAGAGGAGACAAAAAAGACTGCAACTGCAAACATAAAGAACATTGCAATTCATAAACACTGCTAGGAAACCTACCTGAAATATGAGAGATTGGGTAGCTGAGAGGCTGTTATGTTATGATCTTGATTTGATGTTAGGATGACGCTGCTAACAAAGTTGCAAACACAATGGATTCACCCTTATCATTATACTGTATAGCTACACCAATGTAGCATCTCCAGACCTCCTGCATTACATTAACTCACAGTCTACTGTGTATATAGTATATGGCTATATACTATATATGTCTATAAACTTTATATAGTACATACTGTAGTATATTGTATGTTTTATATTGTATATAGCTACAGATTATGTATTCTGTATATATATTAAATTTGTCTGCACCGTCAACACCAAGTTAAACCTACTTGGCTAGAAATCTGCCTCTGATTCTTCTGATATAAATGGCACTATCCACAGTGCTCTCTCTATATATAATCTACTGTATATAACAATTTTGGATCTGCTCCTTGAATTACATCAATTGTGGAAGGTGCCTTTATTGTGGTACATAAGCTTGACATGCCATAACAAAGACTTTCTCTGTTCCACCTAATGGGGTGATTCCAGTGATTAGGGAGTCAACTACAGGCAGTCGGTAATTGGTGCATCCTCATGAAGACGTTTTCACACCCTTGAGAGAAAAAACAGGGAAAAGAAAAGGTCCAAGTGAACTCTTTTTTAAAAAAGAAGAAAATTTTTCTAAAATGATTAAACATGAATTCAAAGACATTTTCAGATGGGATTGTATGCGTGAAATAGCATGTTATTTTTCCTTTAATAGACACTGAATCATCAAACCCTGTTAGTTTAAATGCCAGAACCTTTTCAGGATTTTTTTTCCTTCTCTAAAAATGGCACATTAAAGAAGCCTTTAAAAGCACTTTTTTGTGGCAAATATATTTTTGCTTTAAACTAAACTGATAATATGAGAAAACCTGAGCTGAAGATAGTGTTTTATATTATACTAAAAATTAATGTTCATCTTGTAACCCTGGATTCAAAGGTGTTTTTACATGCAAACAGCTAATCTGCACCAAGACAAACACAGATCCTCCTTTGGTGACACAACTTCTTCAATATGGCTTTTGGTAGAACTTGCTTTAGCTGCAGGAACTAGATACCAAAGCGAACAGGCCTTTAAATGCAACATTAAGCTTTCATTTTGATCACAGGTGATTATTATTGTTAAAGCTGTAATGTGATCTAATCTTTTTAAGGTGGAGAAAGAACATTCACACATACACTGATGGTAGCAAGCTTTATTTTAGCTCTGACGACCAAAGGTTGGTATTTCGGGTGAATTGTTTTGACCAAGGACACAACTAAACTGAAAGCCAGTTCTGGGGTTTTGAACCGGTAATCCTCTGGTTACAGGGCAAACTCCTGCATCCAACACCACTGTTGCCCAACCTTCAACACTCCTAAGTTTGATTTTGTGTGCAGTACTAAAACAAGACTGGAATTCATAACTGTATGCTTACTTTGGCTAAAATATGAAGAACTTTATTTTCTGCACCAAGTCATATTTACCTTGCTTTTCTGTTTTTCTTTTCCTGAGGCGTTGTTACTGGTTTTGCTCCAAGATGATGGATTTTACAGATGACAGGTATAGAGCCTTCCAAAAGTCTTTGAATCAGTTAGATTTTTACCCAAAACAGCAAACATGTAGAAGGCTCTGTTCAGATGAGATCATGTTTTAAATTTTTTACTCATATGGAAAATGCTTCATGTAATGGAAAATATAATGGTATATCACACAATTCATACTGTCAAAAATGGGGGTGGTATCATTATGCTATAGGGTTGATTTTCTTTATCAAGGAGTGGGAAACTGTTCTCAGTGGGTGGAGAGAGTGAATGGAGCTAAATCCAGTGAGACCTGACAGGAAAATAATAGTTTGAAAATCTGTTGCAGGAATTTACCGTCCTGTAGCACCAATATACTAAATATACCGCCCTGATTATAATGCATTATCTAGATTTAAATATTGTTATATTTATTATATTAATAATTATTGTGCTCTAAATTTAAACTGATTTAGCTTTTTTTGTTTGATTGCAAAGAAGAAAGGCAAATATTAGAGTCTACTGAACCTCTAAAAGGCATAATGCTGTAATTACAGTGGGAGGTAGTTCTGTGAAGCACTCTCATAGAGAAGCTGAATAAAAATGTATGCTACGACCGGAAATATTTTTATTTATAAGAACAATCTAAGAATATATATACTTTATTCATTTTGGCTATATAATTATGCATTATTTTACCAACAGGTTAAATCTAAATAAAGTACAAGTTTTTAATCGTAAAATACAATACAAAGTGCTAAGTAGGTCAAAGGGGGGAAAATATATTTGCAGGCCATTGTTTGTTTATGTGTTGAACATGTTTTTTTTTTTTGGCAACATGGGAGTCACTATTTCATGGGGCGAATTCTGGAATTGTTCTGATATCAGCACATACTCCTTTGTGAAGTTGAGAAATAAAAATAAAAGATTAATGGACAGTGTACTTACCATTTCTACAGGCTGCAGAGCTTGCAGTCTGTGTGATGCATGTCATATGTCATGGAAGAGCACTTAGGCACCAGTGCACAAGCACCTGGGACCAATGCTCCTGCCATATATTTCCAGATTTCAGAGAGGGATCTCTGCTCCCCATGGCAACAAGGAGCTTAATTTTAGTCTTTGTTATTTTTTTGTTCTCTCTATTTTAGTTTAATTCAAGCAAAACAAAAAAAAAAGAAAAAAAAATCAACATACACTCTAGTTTTGATGTGGTCTTGCTTTAATGACTATCAAATGGAAAAATCAGAAGAAAATTGGACAAATCTAAAAATGAAACATCCTTTTTTTGTTAAGGCCATATTAAAGCTGCATTCTGAGTGATTTAGTACTACTTCATCCTCACTTATTTTCTTTGTTTGGCGTTTCAGAATGTTTTTCTGATACCACTTGTTGGGATCTGGAGATTCTCCACCTTCTCCAGCAAAGTGCGCTGTGGATCCTCCTGGGCTGGAGCCCTCCAGCACAGCTGACGTTCATCAGCTCATCAGGAGACCGGCCTTTATAAGCAGCTGCCAGACCTTCCTTCTACGCCGCAGTGTTAGCCAAGTTTGGTTAGCGAACCTGAGCCTTTGAATTTACTAATCTTTGTCTTCCTAGAGAAACCTTATTCTAATCTGCCTCTGTCTTCTCGCGCCTAGGAAACCAATCTCTCGAGAGAAGCTCTGGATGAGCTTAACCAGAAACCTGCCTGCCTGCCCTAGAGAGCCAAACCTGAAGTTCCCACTCTGGAATCCACTTGCTGCTTGTTGTGGGAACATTTATATCTTTGCCCAGATCAGAACAGAGCAGAATGCTGTGCCATGATGACTGTTCTCTCTTTGCAAAGATTATTAATAAATGTGCCGACTGAGTGAAATCCATCGATCTCCGTTTATTTAACTAGGATGAATAGTTGAATACTTTTTTCCCACGACACTGCTCTTAGGGAAAGAGCTGATCACTCCAACCAAGGTCTTTCACTGGATGTCAGAAGCTAGACGCTGCTGCTGCTTTAGCACTCTGCTGAACCAACAGTCTCTGGACCCAACCGGTTCCCTCTCTCTGAACTAAGCCTGGACCTCTTAAAGGTATCCACTGAAACATCTGAAAGCTAATTTAATTCATCTGCAAACCAAGCTAACCAAACTATCCGTCTCTGCAGACGCCTGAGAATCCTGCCCAGACCAGAACCTGAATCTAGTTCATGTCATTGTGTGAAACCTTTAATAAACTCTGTTAAATCTTTTACCAAGTCACTGCGGCCAAACACAAAGCCCAGAAGATCACCTCCGGAGGAGGCTTGAGGAGCAGGAAACCCAAATCCTAGGACAAGCGCACACCCTCCGTGAGTTAAACCGTCAGCTTGAATATCAGAACCAAGTTTTGCAGAATTATGCTGGCTACATGGCAAATGCTAACACTACACCTGCAGCCCGTCCGGTTCCGGAACCACTTCCGCCACTCAGGTCACCGTCTGGAACGTCATTTCCTGAATTACGTCTGAGTCCTCCTGAAAGATTTTCAGGTAATCAAGGGGAGTGTAAAGGATTTTTGTTTCAGTGTTGTTTCTTTTTTGAACACTCACCTGGTAGTTTTCCCAATGATAGAAAGAAGATTTATTTCGTTCTCTCTCAACTCACTGGACGAGCTCTTGAATGGGCGGAGGCAAGGTTCTCTTCTGAGTCCAGTTTTTCATGTACTTTTTCTGAATACATCTCTGAGTTCTCTCAGGTTTTCAACCATGACTCTGATAAAACCATTGATTTCCGAGCCCTGCTAAATTTGAAACAGGGAAATTCAACAGTAGCTGAGTTTTCCATTGACTTCCGGGTTAAAGCTGCAGCCTCAGGTTGGAACGAGTGCGCACTTAAGAGTGCTTACTTTAAGGCCCTGAATGACAACATTAAAGATGAACTCGCCACATTAGACGAACCAGCTAGTTTGGAGCATTTAATCCGTCTGACTATCAGGTTGGATAACAGACTTCGGACTAGAAATCTCTCAAGGCAGAAAGACCGAAAAATTTTTGTTTCAACCCCTGCATTTGATAATGCTTCTGTTCTTTCTGGTTCCCCAGAACCCAGTTCCAAGCCGAGGTCAAAGGATCTGACTCGCCCAGCTCCTGTCAAAATCTCTCATTTTTCTTCCTCTGAAGGAGCTGAGGGCGAACCCATGCAAATTGGACACACCAGGCTATCTCATGAAGAAAGGCAACGAAGATTCAAAGCAAAACTGTGCCTGTACTGTGGTGAGATGGGACATTTTATTGCTTCTTGCCCGGCTAAATCAAAAGCCTGGGCCCGTCAGAGGATGTGAGGAGTCTGACGGGCCACCTAAGATCTGAAAAAACTCCTCATTTGTTTTTACCAGCTACTCTGTTTTTTGCTAACCAGAATCTCACCCTGTCAGCATTCATCGACTCTGGTTGTGAAAGTAACCTGATTGATGCTGAACTGGTCCAGCAGTTAAGGATTGAGAAACGCCTACCACCTCCTCAGAATAAGAGAAGGGGATGAATGGAAAACGGCTTTTAAGACCCCCTTAGGGCAATTTGAGTATCTGGTCATGCCTTTTGGCCTCACTAACGCTCCTGCCTGTTTCCAAGCTCTTGTTAATGACGTCCTCAGAGACTTTTTGAACATTTTTGTTTTTGTTTACATCGATGATATTTTGATTTACTCCAAGAACCTCTCTGACCACAAAAAACATGTTCGTTTAGTCCTTCAGAGACTGCTGGAGAATAAACTTTTTGTGAAAGCCGAAAAATGTGAATTTCATCAAAAATCTGTCACTTTCCTAGGGTTTGTGCTCGAGGGCGGGCAGGTGAAGCCATCAGAAGACAAGATAAAGGCAGTTCTGGAGTGGCCTACACCTGAAAACCGCAAGCAACTTCAGAGATTTCTTGGTTTTGCAAACTTTTGCAGAAGATTCATTAAAAATTATAGTCAGACAGCTCTACCTCTCACAGCTCTTACTTCTGTTAAGAGAACTTTTCAATGGACTCCTGAAGCCGAAGAAGCCTTTATTAAATTAAAGAAACTCTTTTCCAGTGCCCCCATTTTGGTCCAGCCAGATCCAACGAAGCAGTTCATCCTGGAGGTTGATGCATCTGATTCCGGTGTTGGAGCTGTGTTATCTCAGCAGTCAGATTCAGATCAGAAAACTCATCCTTGTGCTTTCTATTCACGCAGACTCTCTCCAGCCGAGCAAAATTATGACGTTGGAGACCGAGAACTTCTGGCCATTAAGCTCGCCCTGGAGGAATGGAGACACTGGCTCGAGGGGGCTGAGCATCCAGTACTGGTTTGGACAGACCACAAGAACCTGGCCTATATTCAGTCTGCAAAAAGATTCAACCCACGGCATTCTAGGTGGTCTTTATTTTTTCACGATTCAATCTCATCATTTCATACAGACCTGGTTCCAAGAACGTCAAGCCCGACTCTCTCTCTCGTTTGTATTCGTCCGATCAACCCGAGACACTTGAACCTGTTATTCCCGCCTCATGTGTTGTAGGAGCCGTTTCCTGGGAGATCACTGATTTTATCAACTCTGCCCTGGCCTCAGAACCTGACCCAGGTAATGGTCCTCCTAATAAAATGTATGTCCCATCTTCCGTCAGATCCCGCCTCATCCAGTGGATGCACGCAGCAAAATTTTCGTCCCATCCTGGAGTGAGCAGAACCATCACCCTCATAAGCAGGTGATTTTGGTGGCCGTCCTTACATAAAGACGTTAAGGAGTACGTGCTGGCTTATCCCATCTGCGCCCGAAACAAGACCTCTCACCAACCACCTTCTGGCCTGTTACATCCTCTACCGGTTCCTACCCGTCCCTGGTCACATATTGCTGTTGATTTTCACACCGGTCTTCCAATTTCTCGAGGTATGACTATGATTCTAACCATAGTTGATCGATTCTCCAAGGCCTGTCATTTGGTTCCCCTCAGAAAGCTCCCTACTGCATTCCAGACGGCTCAGCTTCTGGTGAAGCACGTTTTTGGCCTCCATGGTATCCCTCAGGAAATCCTCTCAGATCGTGGTCCCCAGTTCATCTCGCAGGTCTGTAAAGCTTTCTGTTCGGCTCTGAACTGTAAATCCTCTCTAACTTCTGGTTACCATCCTCAATCGAACGGGCAGACGGAGAGGATGAACCAGCAACTCGAGTCCACTCTCCGCTGCCTGACCTCTAACAATCCTTCCGACTGGAGTCTGTTCTTAACCTGGATTGAATATGCGCACAACTCCCTCAGATCTGCCCCCACTGGTTTGTCCCCTTTCCAAGTGTCTTTAGGGTATCAGCCTCCACTCTTTCCAGCAGACGAGAGAGAAATAACAGTAAGATCTGTCCATCATCACATCCGTCATTCCTAACGCATCTGGAAGGAGACCATTGCCACCCTCACCCGTTCCTCAGTCTCGACCAAGAGGTTTGCTGACTCGAAGAGACGTCCGGCTCCTAACTACACCCCTGGCCAAGAGGTTTGGCTGTCAACCCGGGACATACCTCTGAAAGGTATGTCCAGAAAACTTTCCCCGAGGTTCATCGGTCCTTACAGGGTGGATCGGATCATCAATCCCTCTGCTGTCCGCCTGCACCTGCCACCTTCTCTACGTATCCACCCTACATTCCATGTCTCCCAGTTAAAACCTGTCATTACCTTTGTGCCCACCATCCGACTCCCCTCCACCCGCCCTGGACATCGACGGTCATCCGGCATACACAGTTCGCCGGATCGTGGACTCCCGTCGGCGAGGTCGCGGATGGCAGTACCTCTTCGACTGGGAGGGCTACGGTCTGGAGGACCGCTCCTGGGTTCCTGGCTCATACATCCACGATCCGTCCCGGATCGAGGAGTATGAGAGTTCCCTCCCGTCCACTTCCTCGGGACCGCCAAGAGGCGGTCGTTGAGAGGGGGGTACTGTTGTGATCTGGAGATTCTCCACCTTCTCCAGCAGAGTGCGCTGTGGATCCTCCTGGGCTGGAGCCCTCCAGCACAGCTGACGTTCATCAGCTCATCAGGAGACCGGCCTTTATAAGCAGCTGCCAGACCTTCCTTCTACGCCGCAGTGTTAGCCAAGTTTGGTTAGCGAACCTGAGCCTTTGAATTTACTTATCTTTGTCTTCCTAGAGAAACCTTATTCTAATCTGCCTTTGTCTTCTCGCTCCTAGGAAACCAATCTCTCGAGAGAAGCTCTGGATGAGCTTAACCAGAAACCTTTCTACCCTAGAGAGCCAAACCAGAAGTTCCCACTCTGGAATCCACTTGCTGCTCTTAGGGAAAGAGCTGATCACTCCAACCAAGGTCTTTCACTGGAAGTCAGAAGCTAGACGCTGCTGCTGCTTTAGCACTCTGTTGAACCAACAGTCTCTGGACCCAACCGGTTCCCTCTCTCTGAACTAAGCCTGGACCTCTTCAAGGTATCCACTGAAACATCTGAAAACTCATTTAATTCATCTGCAAACCAAGTTAACCAAACTATCCGTCTTTGCAGACGCCTGAGAATCCTGCCCGGACCAGAACCTGAGTCTAGTTCATGTCATTGTGTGAAACCTTTAATAAACTCTGTTAAATCTTTTACCAAGTCTCCAGTGGTGTTCTGCATGTGGGTTTATCCCTAAACCGATCATGACACCACTATGATAACAAACCTAAAGCAAAAAATAATCATTAGGCTTCAGTCATTGTCATGGGTTAGGGAGGATGAGTTTACAGAACTATAAAGCAAGATAATTTATCTTACAGCTTGTTACACTGTCACACTGAAGAATTAATCATGCCGCTATTATATTGTTTGTTAACTTACAATGTGCAATTAACAAAGAAGAAATTATGACATTGCTATTTAAATGTGTAATGTGTAATTATCTAAACAGTAGGGACTCAGTCATTGTTGCTCCCGGCAATTATTCCCTTTGAATTTAGACTTGATTTTAATGTTGTCACTGTAGCATTAATGTAAAAGTGGACTTTTGTCATGTTTAATATGGGAAAACAAATACACAGTGATGGCACAATTATTACTGTATGTCACAATAAATTATCAAAACACATTCTAGTAAAACAAAAACCTGTTTTTAAATAAAAATATGCTTTATTTTGAGGAAAAAACGTATCCAAAACAAATTTGGTTTCTTTGAAAATAGGTTTTCCTGTTCAATAGTCATGAATTATGGTAAATGTGCCCAACCACGTTTTGCTTTCATATATCTTTTTATTTTTTCTTGTTTTAAATAGAACTTGTTTTAAAACAAGAGGCATGCAGGATCTCATATTTCTAAAACACTATCATACACTTACGTTAGGAAGTTGACGATAGAAAACAAAGGTGTCAATCATCTATCAGTTTAGAATTTGGTTTATTTTAAGGTAATGGGGTTCTAGTCAACCACATTCACAGTGATTCACAAAACAAAAATATGCAGATATGTTGTGTGGAAACCTGCCACATGTGGCTAGACTATCAAAATTAACCCAAGAGCTCATTAACAATTCATCAATGTTTTCACAAAGAATCCAGAATAATACCTGAGGCACTGCAGACTCTGGACTCCAATTCAACAAAATAGAGAGTTTTCAAAGAATCCTTGGGATATTATTTTTTTGACCACAACCGACTAAACAGAACATAAAGGCCTGTCTCACATTTATCTTGATGATCTAAAGGCAAGACCATTTTATTTGTTCTGAACAATTCAATACAAGGACAATTCAAAGTGCTTTACATGAATAAAAAAAAATAATAGAAAAGAGAAATAAAAGCTAAATAAAAGTAAATGAAGAAAGAACATGATAAAAGCAGGGAGTAAAACAAATAGCAGAACCTTAAACTATCATTTCAACTTCAACGGTGAAAGGCAGCTGGTTTTTGAATTTGACTTAAAAGTATTCAGGCTTTTAGCTCTTTTCCAGTCTTTTTGGAGTTTGTTCCAGATCAGTGAAGCATAGGAACTAAATGCTGCTCGTCTCTGGTTCTAGTTCTGGGTGAACAGAGTAGGCTTGAACTAGAAGACCTGAGTGGTCTGGGAGGTTGATACACTGACAACAGATCTGTTATATACTGAGGTGCTGATCCATTCAGTGATTTGTAGACTAACAGAAGGATTTTAAAGTCTATTCTCTGAGCTACAAGAAGACAGTGGAAGGACTTTAGAACCAGGCCGATGCGCTCTACTTTCTTAGTTCCCAAATACATTTAATAACAACAGGCTAGATGATTATGTTAGGTTTTAATCCTGATATATCTGACATAAAATAAATATTTTAGAAAAAGTATATTGCACCAAAAGTTATAATTATTATGGAGGGATGGTCTGCACAGCTTTGTGAATAGGATTTTTTTAATATATATATATCTAATGAATTATGGTCTCTAGCTGACAATCCTGATGGAGAATGTCAAACTGTCAATTTAAAACCTTAAGCTTAAGTGCACTCATGCAGCAGGAAAATGACGTAAAGCACATTAGCAAGTTGGCTGATCAATGTCATCACTAAAATCTTATTTAGATACTGTGTCATAACCTTTGAGCCTGACACAGCATGGAAGTTTAACATACCTCCAGGAATACTGCAAGGTAGACGGACCAACATTCCCCCACGGTGATATAAAGGCCCAAATGTCTACCGCAAATGCCCCTGATGGTGGCAGGACCAGTTACAAAGTTTGAACTGCTATTACCGTTTCCTAAACAACCAGATTGGTTTTAATTCTTTATTTTATTTTTTCAAACTCTGGTTTTTATTTCTGATATAAAATCTGTTTGAGGATCAAAGGATATGTAAGTAACAAAAAAAAAAAAAACATAAGAGAAAGGTAAGGGCAATTATCTTTTATTTAATTAAGAATCAAAGCATTTTACTGATGTGATTCCAGCTGATATCGGTCGCAAGAGCAAAGGCCAGCTCCTTTACAGACAAGATCTTCACTTACTTGCAGTAAGAACTGTAGCATTCAGGCAGTTCAGGATTCAATCCATACATCCATCCATTTTCTATCATGCTTATCCCAGCTGGGTTTGCGAGGTGTGCTGGTGCCTTTCTCCAGCTGTCAGTGGGCAAGAGGCAGGGTACACCGTGGACAGGCCGCCAGTCTATTGCAGGGCAACACAAAAACAAACAACTATTCACACTCACACCTAAGCAGAATTAAGAGAAGCCAATTAACCTAACAGTCATGTTTTTGGACTGTGGGAGAAAACCGGAGTACCGGGGAGAACCCATGCATGCATAGGGAGAACATGCAAACTCCATGCTGAAAGACCCTGGGTCAGGAATCAAACCCAGAACCTTGTTTCTGCAAGGCAGCAGTCCTACCCACTGCATCACTGTGCAGTGGTTAGACACTAAAAGATTATTTTTATTGGTGTCCTCAAGAATTCTTACTTTAATTTGTTGTAATTTTTTTTTCTGTCAGCCTTCTTTGAGTGCATTCGGAGCTGGTTGTCTCAACTAACACTCATTATGGTCTTATAATGACAAGTAAGATTCTCGAGTCTTCATTCTCCACTTTTTTTCTTTGTCTGTTTTTTTCTACCATTTTACATTAGGCTCATTGAATGACCTTGAACTATTAAAAAGCTCCCCTCTATCCTGCATAATCCTGAAAAAAATATGCACAAAAAAAGTAAGATATGAATCACCTTGTCTTAACAATACTAAGTTTTTGTTGGGTTTTGTTTAGACCTTTATAATTATGTTTTATTCCAACAACAACATCTTCAGATTCATCCAGTGCACTATTGTTTTATGCAGAGTATTGCTCTAATAAAACCTTTTGCTCTCCTTTCTGTCAGCCTCTAGGTCAGCTTGTTTAAGTGATTTGTTCTCTAATTATGGTAATAAATAAAGATATATGGTCTTATTGGGTCCCATTCCTTTTTCAGGAACAAAACATCTGTACAAGAAAACAGATGCATTTTAACCCAGTTCACACAAATAAACTCTTGGGAGCATTAAATTCCCCGGAGAGTAGCATTGTCGGGAAAAGGCAGATGCTCAAGTATCAGACAGAGGCGGGGCACAATGTCCTTATCTAACACAGGGAGAGATATGCAGTGAGAGATGGGGCTATGAAAATGAGTGATGGGAGAACAAATGGCATAGCTTTGATCAGGGAAAAAAAGAAAGGAGGGGGAAGGGAAGACAGGCGAGGCAAAAACTGTGACGCAGAGCAAACCTACCTGTCCACCCATCTTTCATTTTCTGTCTTGATTTTGCGGGTCCTCAGCGGAATACTTTTCATTGGCTGTCCCACAACACAGGAGTAGGTGACATAAAGAACCTCAAAGACTGGGATTTGCATTTGTAATGACCTCAGCTGAGATACTGAGACTTTAATGTTTCCAACAAAAACCTGTCAGATACGCTCCTTGAGTAGAATTCATCACGAGCTCAGCTACAACCTTTCCGCTGTCCTATTACTTAACAATGATGGAAGAGAGCTTTTTTCTACATTGTTTTGTAGCTTATCTCAGCACTTTTCCTATGATCCATCTTTGTATTAATCTGTGGCATAATCAATCACTATCAAAGCTGATTACCATACACAGCTTAGATGGAAACGATTTCACCATCGCAAAGCATGACTGGGTTTTAGATTAAATACATCCCAGAATGATTGACTCATATGTTTCAGCCATCGTGATAACATCAAACATTTTTTCATATTAATGACCAGGCTTCCCCATTCAATAAGTCCTTTATTGTGCCAGATTTAGGCTTTAGATCAACAACTAGATGGACTAAGTTCCCAGGGCATTTAGTGAAGACAGATTTGGAATGGTGACCCATTTTCGGGGTTTATAAAGGATGACTGTTCTTCTCTTTCTTTCAAGTCCAAAAGACATTATCGTGGACAAATATAGAGCTGGATTCAGGGACATTTTGAGTTCTTTTTCAGCTTCTCATGACATGATTCTCTCAGCAGTGTTTGCATTGTGTTCTCAACCAAGAATACGACAGATTTCCTTTTGTCTAATGCCTTACCCCTCACTTGGTCATCCATTTTTAGCTTTTTCTTTGTGCTGTGCCATGAGCATTTCACCTTCTTCGACACTTTCTTTTGTTCCTGTGCAATCATCACACCTCACATACAAGTTTTATCACACCTTCTTCTTATACTCTCATCACTTCCAGTTCTTTATTTGTGCAAAAAAACCCAGTCCTTTACAAGGTAGCTCAGCCACTAGTCGTCCTGTTTCAGAATACCACTCTTTTACCAACTTTACACTGCATGTCCTCTACTTCCTCACTTAGCAAACTGATTTTCTGTTTTATTTTCTGAAAATTGCAATTTTATGCTATTAAATGAAAATATTAGTTAATTTCCAAATTTAAGAAGACAAGATTTGTATTCTAATATTTTTTTAAGAATTAAAAATTGTATCATAATATAGAACAATGGGTGAGTGCAGTATATTTTATACTATTTTGCTAAAATGAATAAAAAATATCAAAACACTTTTGACATTTTGATTGATGGCTAATTTGGATCAGCCATCAATGAAATGATTGGGTAAATGCTTTATCTACATTTATGGCCTGACCTTTTTATTAGGTACACCCCTTTGCTACAAATGGTGAATAAGCTAATGTTTCCCCATCATCTAAATTTATGTAGCCATCAATACATTTTGAAAATAACTTTCTGAAATTCAAACTGAGCATCAAAAGGGGAACCGAGCTTGATTAAAGGAACTCTAGATACAGTTTGATTAGTACTTAGACATGATGATCTGAGTGTTTCAGACACTTCCCAAATGTTTGGATTTTCACACAAAGCCATCTAGATAATTTCACTAACTAGAAGAATAAATTAAACTATAATCTTTATTTATCCTACAGAAATATCCTTCTACTTTAGTAAAAAAGTAGTTACAGACCCTTAAATTAACCCAGTTTAAAATTTTAATCGAATTGCAACCAATTATTCAGTTAATTTAATTTTAATCAAAAACTATATATTGACAAAATAAGATCTTTTTTTTAAATAACACCCCCTTTACAAAATGTATTGAATAAATAAACCTATGACCACAAAAACCAGAAATTTGTTTTTAATCAATTATATATGTTATTCAACTATCAGATTGTTTAAAAGTTATAATCATTTACTTTTGTTCAGAAATCCCAGAAATTGTATAAAACTTATTAGCTAGACCACTTTTAAAGTAATTGACTGAACTGTGCATGAACATTCACCATAGAACAACTCCTTCCACAGAGTGTGGTAGAAAAAAAAAGATATAATAACAGAGTAAAAAATACTGATAGTAAGAGCTTTAAATTTGCTGCAAAAAGAAATGCAAGGTCAATTCTAATACTGACATTGGAAGAATGAAAGACGAGCCTGGTTATTCCACATGAAAAAGTAAAATTTAAATATACTTGATTAATTGAAATGAAAACAGTCTAAAGCCCTGGTAAGGTCAATATTGTCTTTATTTATGTAGGATTTCATTTTGTTTTTCTTTAAATAATATTTTAATTAATTTGGGCTCATCATTTTCTTTGATGAAAAAAGAATGCATGTTTGATATGATATGCATTCGTCATGGTTAATTTAACATTTTACATGTAACATTACATTACAAAATTATTTCAAAACAGCTGAAAATATTGTTAAAGTGGACGTTAATACGAACTTTTAAATATTTAAGATATGCCTATGAGTTATACAAATTATTTTAATTTTTGCACAAAAACATTAATCTAACCCTCTCAGTTCTGTTTTTTGCTTCTTCCAAAACAGCAAATTTAAAGGCTCTGACATTTGTATGCATGTAAAAAGGACTGCACACACAATAGCACAACTGAGTCAGATAAAGAAGCAGAGGAAGTGGAGCCTCCTGCGCAGCCATCAAAGATACAGCAAGTGGTTTCTGAATGGTAAGAAGGTAGTCTAGCCCTTTAGGGCTACCTTAGAGAGTATCAGCGCTGTGTGCTTGGTGTGTCCCTCTCGCCTAGCAAACTGGATGTAATAACTAGAAGCTTTTTGAAATGTCTCATTCAACAGGCAACAACTAAAAATTTACTTATTGCTAGGAATCAACTGGGTGGGTGTTTCTAAGCTTGATATGTATATAGAAACAGGAGAGACTCAAATTAAAGTACAAAAACATGCTTAAAGGAATTGTACATAATAACCTCCCTATAAAAAAGGGAACTCAAAAATTTTACAATCTTAAACAATATCACTAAGAATTATCTATATTTAGTGAGAATCAATAAAATAAATGTTGTATTTGGGAAAACTCAGAATTGATCAAAATCTTGATGTGAAATACATTTATAGCATCACAGAACATATCTAACAAACCAAGAAATATGACTTTTTTTATACATAGTTCTGGAAAAATTTTCTGAGAAAGTTAGATTTCAATATGAACATTCTTATGAAAATAGAATGAAATATACCACTTATTGCCTGCAGGACTTGTAGATACTAAACAATGCAATTTTCCCTGGGTTAAACTTAGATCAAGTAGTAAAAGCCCTAATGCTACACTGAATGAGTTACAAATAATTAAAAAAATGTTACTTCTATACACTACACACCATCCTAGCCTGCTTGACATCTTGACCTCATCTCCATGCACCACTTCAGGCATGAACGAGAAATGACGCCTGTAATCCAGACCTTATCGCCTAACACCAGGGACTGACCTAGTAGATGCTCTTGTGGTTAAATGTAAGAAATTCCCGAGCAGCATGGCTTTGAAATGTCTTTGGAAAAATGCACATTGTGGCAAAGCTATGCTCATGGTTAAACTTAATATTATAATATTGTTAAAAGACTACGTTTAGACAGTACAATAAGATGTGCATTTTGCACATAAAGAACACCTCATTAATTTTGCAAAGAGAATTAATTAATAAAGTGATTTAAAAATTAGGCAGGGGACATGGAATATTAATGCAAGATCTAAATAAACAATCAATCTTCCCTCAGTTAACTTCCTTTTGAGCTTTAATGTTTGGGGATCAAAGTTTGTAATCATTTTAATTCTATCTGCCTCTGTCTCTCTTGCTGTCCCTCTGATTACAGATGGAAAGTAACTCAGAGAGTTGATTAGTTGTCATCACCCCTGTTTGGCTGTGTCAACCGAATTCTCTAATTACATTATGTTTAACAGAGGACTCGCAGGGCACATCCCATTCAACACTAGATTGCAAATATGCCACCTTAGCGCGCAATGGACTTGATTTGATTGAAAAGCCAAGACAATTAGGAGCAACCAAAACAATGTGTAAAAAATGAAAATAATTTAAAAAAAATGCAGAAACAGATTAATGTATCTTAAGAGTTTAAGTGCCCTATTTTTATATTTCTTCAGCACTTATTATTATTGCATCTATCAAGCTGAAAAAAACCAGCTGAAAATATTTTTGTATTTTCAATATCCCCCAGTGTTTATTTGTTGCTTTAAAAGCCCCTTTAATTTTTAATAAGGCAAACAATACTATGTACAATTGAGCTCCACTGTGGGGAGCTGTGTCTCTGTGCCTAGTTTCTATCTCTCCACCTTCTATCTTTCCGGTCTTCCTCCTTGCACATCTATCTGTTTTTCTGGCACATAGCATCAAATGCAGAAGCTGTGGGCCATTGTTGCTCATGTTAAAAGCTCAGCTGGGAAGTCAGAATACCCCGAACCAATGCTCCGTGTTCTCAGAGTCTCCATGGATTGGATGGACCAATTGGGTTAGGGTGGGGAAGAGGAGTTTGTATGTATGTGCTGTGATATGATGGGGATTAGGTGTAGGTGGTGGACAGGCGACTATGTGGACATATACTGCATTTCATTATTTTGTATGTTTCATTTAGGTCCTTTCACTGAATACGCTGTAATTTGTTTTAACCAGGAGTGGGATAGAGAAATGATAAAACAGCCTACAACACATATGTATGGTTGGAAAATGTATCTAGTCTCAGTGGGGAGTTCCTCCACTGAGATAAAATCTGTGCTATGACTTCAAATTAGAGGCAGCTTTTCAGCTTTTACAAGTTTTGCCCAACTTACTTAACAAATGTTTTAGTTTCAAACACACTTCCTCCTTTTGGAATGATGAAATGATACTTCTATTTCAAATAGTTGATATTTTACGTGTGGCATGTTCTCCTACCATATTTTACACAGTAGAATTCTTCCTGTAGCAATAGAAATAATGTTGAAGATGAAAAATCTCAAAAAAGAAAAGAAGAAAGCCTGTTAAACTACACTGAAAATATCTGTCAACAGGATTTTTGACACTACCCCTAAATTTTAAAGAAGTTTTTTTCTGAACTTTGACTTAAGATTCTAACCTATATGCTATAGCTAATCCTCTTTGCTGTAACTCTAAATGTGTCATGATTGGTTCAATGTTAAACCCACATGCAGAACACAAAGGGAGGCTGAGTAAAAGTTTAACAGAGTTTATTGAAACAAGTTTGGTACAAAGACATGAACTGGATCAGGTACTGGTCCGGGTTGGGTTCACTGATGTCTGCAGAGATGGACAGTTTGATTAGCCAGGCAGTCAGATGATTAATTGAGTCTTAGGATAGTCCTGAGTCTACCTTGAAGGAGTCCAAGCTTTACAAGTGAGAGAGGGAACCGTTGGGTCCAGAGACTGTTGATTCAGCAGAGTGCACAAGCAGCAGCAGCGTCAAGCTTCTGACTTTGAACGGCTGATCTTGATCAGAGTTTCCAGCTCTTCTCTGAGAGCAGCAGGAGAAATCCAGACAGGGATCTTCAGGTTTGGCTCACCAGGGCTGGTAGGCAGGTTAAGCTCACCCAGAGCTTCAGACTTGAGACGGGTTTCCTGTGAGCAAAGACAGAGGCAGATTAGAATCAGGTTTCTCACTTGAGATGATTAAGATTCTTTCTGGTAACAGAGGCTCAGGTTTGCTAACCAAACTAAGGTCAACACTGCGGCGTTGAAGGAAGGTCTGGCAGCTGCTTATGTAGGGAAGGTTCCTGATGAGCAGACGAGCTCCAGGTGTGCTGGAGAGCTCCAGCCCAGGAGACCCACGGCGCACTCTGCTGGAGAAAGGTGGTACATCCCCAGATCCCAACAGTAACCCCAGTCCCTAACAGAAAACAAAAAACAGAAGAGGATCCTCGGCGCCCTCTGGTGGGCAAGCCTCAGGATCCCAACAAAATGTATGTTTATCATAGCTGTTTTGCTAGAAAGGAAAACTTTCTCCTGGAAAAAAAAGAATTTAGCAATGTGTTTAGCTTCATTCATTTACCCTGGACCACTTGTCATGGAATGCTGCTTCCACCACCATTCACTGTGGGGATAGTGAGTTTCTGGTTATATGCAGTGTTATTTTTTCTATATCCAAGACTTTAGCTTGTATAAGCTTGGTTGCAGTGTACCCTACACACACTAACCCTTATAGTTTTAATTAACCAAACATTTCAACGTGATGCCAATATTATTTGTACATTTTTAAAAATTATCTAAATGACAATTCTTTCAAACCCTATAGTTTAGTGATATTTATATCATTTTACTATGGTATCAAGATGTAAGATTATCTTTTAATTATTGATTTCATTATTTGTCCCATACTAGACTGGCGACATGTCCAGGGTGTACCCCGCCTCCCGCCCATTGAAAGCTGGAGCACCAGCACCTCTCACAAACCCAGCAGGGATAAGCGTGACGGAAAATGGAAGGATGGATTTTATTTATTTATTTACCATGCCTTTCCAGAAAAAACAAAACATTTGAAAAAAAACCCCAAAAAATTCCAAATATCAAAATATGACCATTGCGTTTAGACTATCTCCCTAGTTTAGAAAATCAACATTATATGTGTGTAAAGGTGGATTCTCTATTTATTTTGTCCTTCAGTCGTCAAGTTTCATCACACACATTTTCATTACTCCTTTTAAAAACAGTTTATAACAAATTTTAACCTTGATGTCTTGAATCCATGTTCATCACTTTATGTTGTTTTCCCTTTAAAAAAACACCTCAGCTCATTCCTTAAAATATAATTTAGTCCCTGTGTCTATAAATCGCTTCATTCACAATCACTAAGTAACCACAAAAGACTTTAAAAAGACATTGAATGGATAAAAGTTTGCCATTGCAGTTAATAATCATGATTTAAAATGTCAAACAACCAATATCAGTGTGCAATCAAAACAATAATTCATTAGGATTAAAGATGCAGGTACAGTTTAATACATATGTAGTGTGTGAAGCTTTCATCCTTGAATATGAATACATACAATTCAATAAAATGTTTCTTTTCTACACTCTTTGACTGTGCCTCAACAACAGCTAATGATCATCGCTTTTTATATCCCAAAAAGTACAATGCCTTTCATGCAGGCAAAGTCTTACAGGCTAAAACAACACAAGACACAAGCACTGACTTTGATGTGCACTTTCATTTTTTTTTCTCAGACCAAAAAGAACAAAGAAGAATAAGTGGGCCAACAGCAATTAAACAGGCAATTTTCAGGAATCGTCAAAGCTTTAGAAGTGTGCATATGGAGGAACATGGAAGCAAAAAAATGGAGGCAGGGCACAAGTCTTTCCACCTCTTTTGCATCTTTTTGCATCTCTTGAGCCAGAAAATGCAGATCAAGACAACTTAATTATGCTGTGATTGTGCATTCTGAAATAATTATGCTATTGTTTTGTCCTTAATGATGCAAATTGAAACTAATTACCTCACATTAATGGATACCTAGAGTCTTTATGAGCTGTGGAATAGTATAATTAGGCAACTGTTTATCTAACAGTACCATGTGTAAATATTGGTTGTATGTGTCTATTTATAGTTTATGTAAGCATGACCATTTGTCATTTTCATTATCTGTATGTGTTTGATTGATGTCCTACATAAATAGGGCACTACATTAGGAAAACAAATTCCATTAGTTTGTGCATGAATAATAGAGTAGTATAAATAGGTAACTCTTCCTAAAGTTTTGAAAATGGATTACAAAATATCTTTAAAAACAAAGAGCCTATAAAGTCATAACCAGCTAAAATGTATTTACCAAATACTGCTTTCGTGTAATTATAGACAAATACTTATGTTGCCTAAATTAATCTGTAACATTTTCTTTGACTTTCCTTCTTTTTTCCTTTCCCTTTTTTATGTCAGTTGTCTCATCCATCAAGGAGCTACTTGCAGGCACCAGTGAGTCGTGTCGCAATTTGCTGCTGACGCTTTCATCATTAAAGCTTTTGTACCATCCTATGATCCTACAATTTCCCTGTGATAAGAGTTTCTTCAACATAAGGATATTAAATTTGCTCTGCAACATCTGAACAAGGAGTGGAGACAAGAAAGACCAATTATTCATAAAACTACAGCCAATGAAAGACCTACAGCTGGTTTGCAAAGAAAGAAATTATAAAATCCTGGTGGCTGGAGAGAAATTAGCTGAGGCCATTTTAGCTTGTGGTGCAGCTATATTAATTAATGATGCAACAATAATTACCCAATGCTGTAATGTCGTGCATAAAATTTTAGTTGTTTCTGGCTTAGCAGCCTTGTTTGCATAGTGACATACATTTTGAGGTGGAAGCCATTGGTGGTAAAGGTGCTATTTTTTCCTACTTTTCTTCTGTGAAATTTGAGGTTAAGTAGGTAATAACAACCAAAAAAACAAACACACACAAAAAATCAGGATAAATATGATTTTGAGTTATATTTTATATAGCTTTCATCGTTTTTGTTCAAAACATTTAAACTGGGTGTATTTACTCTTCTCTTAGCACAGAGTATTGCTTTTGCTCCTGTTTAAGGACTTCCTTTAAATAACCAATTTTGGTGTAAGAAGCTGCATTTTTTCCCCCCTACTGTACATTCCAAATTTCATCCAACTTATCAAACATCTCTCCAAATCCACCTCCCAAAGATTATTTTAATTGGATCACATATATCAAACAACATTAATTGTTCTTATATTTTGCAAAATACACAATTTCATTGTAAGTTCTTCCTACACATTTCTTCAATTGTTATTTGGCAAGAAGCCTGCTATCAGTGGGCAGGACAGAGAAAAACAGGGCAGTAAAAAATGCTCACTGTTCATCAGACCTTAGGACATTAAGTAGTAGATAATTAGCCCAACCTACATGTTTTTGGGTTAAGGAAGGAGCTGTACATTGGTGCACAAGGAAAATGCTCAAAACCTTATTCTCTTTTCTTTTTCGAACTGTAAAATTAGATTTCAATGAGCAGTGAGCTATTTTCTTCATTTTTTTACTACTATGAAAAATAACTTAACTCTAAAAATGAAAAACTGAAATAACAAGGGCTAGTTATTTTGACTTCATGTAGTTGGATTTATTTATATTGTACCAATTATAAATGAGAATGAGAGTTAAAGGGATGTCAAATAACTCAAGAGAACTTGGTGAAAAGAATCTGGTTATCTCGCTAAATTTGAGTAGCTGGAGGAAACAGCTACTGCACAAAATCACTGCAATCTGTGCCAAGGGTAGTGCCAATATATGGGCCAACGATTGACCAGTTAGGCTGTTGTACCACTTTATGAATATCTTGAAGTGGTTGATTAACTTCTATCTCTGCAACACAATCAAAGTTATGTTCTATTAGGGTAATGTTATAAATAGTAGTCGAAAGTTATGAGCAATCCAGGCTTATCAGGTGCGAACTGAGAGGCACTGGAGAAAATGCACACTACTCCACATAGTGTTGCTGGACATTGTAGAAGGTATTTGACCCGGTTCCCATATTAGGTGATCTACCTTACAAACAGGTCGCATAGAGCATCAGGAATACATTTTTTCCTGACACAGCTGTTCTAAAGGGATCCTGTATTGTACATTTCCTGACTGGACTTTATTTTTCCCATTCTTCATCTAAGTCTTCTCAGGGATGACCCTCTCGCATCTCAATTAATAAATCACAAGATCCATGTGCACATTTGTAGGTTAAGATGTATCATGGCCAAAAAGAAACACTTCAACAACATACACGACACTGGAACTGGTGGAGAAAACATGGACGGTGCGCTTCAAAAAATATCTAATTTGGCAAACAAGACCTCAGTAAAGCTGCCAAATTTAAATCTTCAACAATCCCTTAGATCTCAAATAATAATAAAAATAAATAGGGCTATAGAAGTACACTACACTAGCATATTTAACTCATCACTTCTTGGAAGCTCAATAGAATAAAGGACAAAAAACAACTATACACCTATCTATCTATCTATCTATCTATCTATCTATCTATCTATCTATCTATCTATCTATCTATCTATCTATCTATCTATCTATCTATCTATCTATCTATCTATCTATCTATCTATCTATCTATCTATCTATCTATCTATCTATCTATCTATCTATCTATCTATCTATCTATCTATCTATCTATCTATCTATCTATCTAAATGTGAGATCTGCTTATAAGAGATTTTCATCTTTGATAAACTGTGGCATTTTCATTATGTTACTTGCTGCACCCTTCTATCCCCTTGGAAAATTTAATTATCTCAATGATAGCACAACTGCCCCACAAAAAGATGTTCAAATATTCAGAAAACAACAACAAAAAGGGCTTTTCTTACATCCTCTTTGTTACCTTGGTACAAAAGTTGATCTTTGTGATTTTGACAAATTTTGTTAGTTGCTTTTGTACAATAGTTGTCCCCTTTCTTTTAGTTTTTTAGAGTTTGTTTTGGTTTTTACCTGTCCCAGAAAACGTTTATATGTGGAGGCATCTATCTCAGAGAGTAAAAACATGAATGTGACAGGTATTTTCTGGTTCTCTCTGGGACTTGCATTAAGGCGTAATTACATGTCATTGCAGTCCAGTTTCATCACAGCTACTGTTTTTTTCACTTTTGATTTGTTTATTTACCAAGCTGTTATTACTTGAATAAAGCAAAAATGAATTTGCATAGGATGTCGGTTATTCAATTCTTAGCCACAATAACTCAGTAAGGCATTGTTTTCATTCTTCTCCTTTTAACATTCTCTTTTAAAGACCTTTATGTTTATGAACATAGCTTTGCTCTGTTATTTATAGCTAAATTATGCACACCTCAATTGGCAGTAAGTACTGCTTATAAGAAATAAATAGTATGTTGCAAAAACCTATTTGATATTTTAATCTTTAAAACACTCAACGAGGGAAAACAGAGGAAAATGAAATATGTTCAGTTATGTTGCATTTTTTTCCTAGAGGTATAAATACATTTCCTACTAGATCGGGTTAAATGCGGCATCCAATGAGCTTTTAGATTTTACTCCACCATTATGGCAATACTGATAATGCATCTTCCCACATTTGACAAATTTGCCCATTGCTGCTGATTGTGGAGCGCTGAGCAGCTGGATGATGTAGAAAAACAAAATAAAATAAAAACTAGGTTCCATATCAAACTTTGCCCTCCATGATTTGCAGATACAACTCTGTCTCTCTCATGTTGTGTGCCTGGTTGTCCTTATTATCTTCCCAGAATGCCATTCTACAGGTTGCCCCTTATTTGCAAAACATTGTTCTGACCTTTTTCTAAAAAAGAGGCATGTGCTAGATGAAGAATCAAACACATGGCATCTAACAGCATGCATTAGTGACATGACAGCAGGAGAGTGAGGAGCTGCTTTCCTTTCTGCCAAGCTTTGCTATCAAGCTGGAGTTCCAGCCTGAACAAGAGACTAGTATAAGTTCTTAGATAGGGATTAGTGTGAGAGCAAACCATAACAGGAGAGAGCACAAATAAACAAACACATTCTGTTGGATCTGTATTGGGCTGTGTTCGGCACACAAGGCTAATAACTCATGCAAACACCCATGCATGCATGATTACATCCAAACGCAGTCAACTACCACACACCACCCACAAAAAAATATCAGAGCTGCATTCCTTTATTTCCCAATTTGTGTGTATTGCAGTGTTGGATGCACTGAGGCAGAAAGTCATGTTTATGAATGTCCAGGGCTTTTGCACTGCATTTGTTGGGTTTGTGAAATTGTTAAATTAGACTACCTTTAGGTTCTTGACTTGATTTGCCAATTTTTAAATAATGCAGTAAAGGCTCCCCTTTTAATTGTTGTGGAAACAGCCCATGCTTGATTGACAGAGCTTGTTAGAGTGCTCTTATTTTTCCAATCAGAAAGTAATTATAAAGAGAGCCTCTCGGGTGCTCCCCATGTAATCTGGTCACAGTGGCTGGAGATCACCCCCTGATAGGAGAGTGATTGCTGAACTCCCTCTGATACATTGCCTGTGAGCTGCCTAACTCTTGTCCTGCTGTCTTCATTAATGGAAATATCCTACAGTCATTTATATATTATAACAACAACATTCATTTCCTGTTCAGCAAACCAACTAACAAGCCACAGGGAGCAGACAAAAAGTGTAAACACCTTATGGAAAATGATAAACCCTAGAGAATCGTATTTATATTTACACACTGCTTCACAGGAAGGTCGTGTAAAGGTGAAAAGCAATTACTGTAGCTGAATTTGTCCGTTATAAGAAAGTAGTCTAGTTGTCAGCACTTTGATTTGTGTTTTCAGTGAAATGAAATAATTAGCATGCCATTTGCGACATGACCTAACTCTGCAACTGTTTTCTAAGAGGTAATGTAGTCATTCTGAGGGAAGGTTCTCTTTGGGTTTTGATTTAGCCCAATACTAGCTGTGTTAAAATCTGGTACTTAAAGACTTTTACTGAGTAAAAGTTTCTTTTTATGTGGAAGATATACCACACCAGTATACAAGTATTTTATTTCTGTCCATAGACGCCCAAGATATATTCTATCAAACCTTTAAATCTTAAGTGGGTATCTGGTTGGGAGACCTTTTGTTCTTTGCTTTTTGATGTGGCTCTGTTTGTGTTTTCAAACCATGGTCTCAGGAACATGCTTTAGTGCTGCACAGCAAAGTGTGAATCTTCCGGGATATATAGTCAAGTTCTCTAAGTCTAAGGACATGGTAATTAAGTCGATACAGAAGAACTGCCCAGTCTGTGTCTTGAGTTAGTCTCTGTGTGTAGAGGGGGGATTCCAGTATCTTGATTGGTGATATTCTGATACTGATAAAGGCTAGTGCAGGGCTAATGAAAGAGAATGTTATCTCAAAGAGAAGGTGAAATTATCCATAATCTGGATGAGCTTGAGGTGGTTAGGGTATCCAGTAAGGATGCCTGTTTTTCTTTCTAACACTGGAAACCCAGAAGTTGCTGAAGGTACTGCGGTTGAAGAAAAAACAGTAGAGATGGTTTTTAATGCAACCATGAGTTCATAGCTTTGTTTACTCTACAAAACATATTCTCAGTATTTTATCCAACTTCTGTATCTGAATAAAATGTCAAGTTGATCTTAAAGCAAGAAGAAATTGTTCTGTTAATTGTCTGTAGTCTCTGTTGGTGTTAATGTGAGGAATCAGTAAGGGAAATAAATTTGTCATATATTGATCAGTTTTTTTTTCTGTTTTCCTCTTCAATTCTGTATTTTTTAAGCATTGGGGAAATTACAAATTGCTTCATTGTAATGATCTTGTGTTGAACAAGCATGCACCATTTTTAATTTTTTTTGAAAGTATAGACAAAGAAATGTTGATGGTATTACAAGACACAAAAGTCACCAACAAATTTTATTCTCATAACTTAGATAAACAAAGTGATCAGAGGAAAACATTCCTTCTTACTATCCCTAACATATTTCCTTTACACTGACATATTTTGTGCATTCAGGGTTTCTGGGTAATGCCTTTGGTTAGCACAAAGATAAAATAGCAGTATAGACCATATCTTGAAAATGTCTTTATCTGTTACCGGAGTGAGAAGGTCATTCTTTCCATCTGAATAATTTTTATCACAATATGTATCCATTTTCCAAGATTAGCTGGTTCATGGAGGAGCCATTGTCTGTTCACAGACTTTATTTACCCATTATTGAGTGAGCTAGAAAGCTATTGTAGAACTAAATATAAATTCTATATTTCTGTGTATATCCTTACTTATAAACCTTTTATAAAATTTATATAAAAGGTATATTAAGCCGACGGATTTTAATATTCCACTGAGGATCAGTTTCTGCATAACCTGACATTTATTTCTTTATTAATCTAGGTGCACGAAGGCAAATATCTGTAGATATTGTTTTTCTAGATTATGTTTGTTCTTAGGATTTTGAAAATGTATTGTTCCTTTATTTATATAGCTAAACATGGACAGACTCAAACAAAGAAAAGTTGCATTCAGAAAAATTATTTTGACACATAAGAATTTTTTTTTTTCGGGCTTCGACCCCGGCAGAAGACTTGATGATGCAAATTGACATGAGTTCTGATGAACAGAACAGGGTTAGAGTAGTCTTCCCGAGGGTCCCGGACAATGGTGGTGGAATAGGCCAGGGGATGAATGAGACTAAGAATAGCGTAGGGAGGAGAGATAGAGGAGGTGGTAAAAGTTAATCTGTTATTCAGGAGAAATGCTCGATGTGGAGATTATGAGCAAGACCTTGAGCGTGGATTAACTTCAGAGCGGGTGTGGTCACAATGTTGATGGCCGGAACTTCGAAGTTGGCACACTGCAGGTGGTGGGTGGGTCGGGGGATAGTAAGAGTCCGTGAAATCCAGTGTCTAATTGTTATGTCTTGAAATTATGGTTGCATGCAAACCATCTTACAATGTTAAAATTATCATATGGTTTATATTCAGCTTTATCATTTCACCAAGATTTTAAGAACAACACCAAACATGGATTTAACCTCCTTGAGGATTTTACCTAAATCCTTATTCCCTAATAGTGCCTGTAGTGGAAGTTTTTATAGAACATATAATTCAATGCAATTCCATCGACCTTGAAAATTAGCAAAAATTTAAGAGGGATTTAAATATGCACAGAATAAAGGAGTCTTCCAAATTGCATACTGCCATTCTTTTATTCTCTTTTATAGAGTTGTGTGTTTTAAACAGTTTTATTTTTTTTAATCTAACTAGACCTCAACTGAAAGAGCCTGAAATAGAAAAAGAAATCTGGGTGATGAATTACTTTCATTGACTCTTTGGAAAATGCTCATTAATGCAGCCCATCTCTGAATATCTTGCTTCATTTTTGCAACAAGGTCACTGTAGTTATGTTTAGTTATGTTGCTGTTTAAGAGGGAATTAAAACTCCTAAATATTTATGTGTATTTTAGTCCATTTCTAATTTAAACTCATTGAGTACATATATTTACATAATTGTCTGTGTTTAACTAATAATAATTTTATACCCTGCATAATAAGAAAACGTTATCTAGTAATTAAACAATACTGGCAATTATTTGTTCTGCTCCTTTTTAAGATATAGTAACATTGTAAGCATGTAGTTCTACCTTGCACATGTTTTCAGAGATTTAAATTTCTCTTTAAATGTTGCCTCACCCGTCATCTGAGCCAGGGGTTCTATGTAAAAGAAAAAAAAAAAGAGGCGATAGGCCACAGTCCAGTTTTGTCACATGCTCCAGTTCAACTGAATTTATTTATATCCATGCACTTGCTTTTGTATATAAAACCCCAATTGTTTTTACAAAGTTACAGTTGTAGCCACATTGCTGAAGTGCTTTAAATAAAAAACTCCAGCTCACAGAGTCAAAGGCGTTCTCTGCATCCAGACTTTCCAGGGCTCCCTGAATCATAATATTTTTAATATGGTTAATAATGTGTAGAGGGGACCCTATATATTAGTGTTTGTCTCTGAGAGATTATGCCTGTTAGGTCTCTTTTAATAAGACTGATGATGTCCTCTAATCTTTTTGAAAGGATTAATGTAACTAAATTTTAATCAATATTGAAAACAGAAATGGTCTAAATGATCTACAGTTAGCTACACTCTTATTTTTGGGATTGTCTGATTTTCAGCTTTATCATGGGTCATGTGCTACGTAGTATAAAGGGGTAATGAGCGGAGATCAGCCTCTCACATATATATATATATATATATATATATATATATATATATATATATATATATATATATATATATATGGTATACCACACTGGGCAGGACCCACCAGTGGAGACTGTGCAAAGATGCCTCCGAAACAATACAGCACATAACAGCAGGGTGTAAAATGCAGGCAGGAAGTGCATACATGGAACGCCACAACCAGGTAGCTGTCATAGTGTACAGGAACATCTGCCATGAGTATGGGCTGGAAGTCCCAAGGTAAAAATGGAAGACACCTCCTAAGGTAGTTGAGAATGACCGAACTAAGATCCTATGGGACTTCAAGATCCAGACTGACAAACAGGTGATGGCTAACCAACCAGACATCGTGTTGATCGACAAACAGCAGAAGAAGGCAGTAGTGATAGATGTGGCAATCCCGAGCGACAGCAACATCAAGAAGAAAGAACACGAGAAGCTTGAGAAATACCAAGGGCTGAAAGAGGAGCTAGAAAAGATGTGGAAAGTGAGAGCAGCAGTGGTGCAAGGTGGTAATTGGAGCACTGGGGGTTGTGAACCCCAAACTGGGAGAGTGGCTACAGCACACTCCAGGTAAAACATCAGAGGTCTCTGTCCAGAAGAGCGCAGTCCTAGGAACAGCTAAGATACTGCACAGAACCCTCAAACTCCCAGGCCTCTGGTAGAGGACCCGAGAGCCATGAGGGGTAAGAAAACCATTTATATATATATATATATATATATATATATATATATATATATATATATATATATATATATATATATATATATATATATATATATGTGTGTGTGTGTGTACTTTTTAATTAGATGTGTGGAAGTCCAGTTTAATACTCAGGATGAGCAAATGAAAACGGACTGCTTTTCATTTTGAGACTGCTCAGTATGCCTCGCCAGGCTTGCTTTTAAAGCCATTCAAAAAGCTATTTTGTCGCCTCAATCTCGTCACTGATGGAGTGCCGATGAAGCGTTGAGAGTGTAAGACCCCTTAAGCTTTGACAATTGAACCTATCACTCTCTGTAAAATACATGAGGTGCTACCCATTATCTGACTCTTTGTCACACACCACTTACTTAACCACAGTACTATTGTCATAACTATCCTTTGACTTTAAGAAATTAGCATGAACCCCCCCCCCCCAATATGTTGCTTCATGTTCCTAAATTGGAAAAACTTCCATATTGCACACTATAACAACTTCAGGTAATGTTTTTGCTGTTCAAACAGTATAGTTGAGGCAGACAAATTAGACCCTGCATGCTGAGTTCAAAGAGATGAACAGGAAGGCCTTGGGATAGTAAAACACATGCTAAGGTAGACGCCAAAGATCAACACAGAAATTCCATCAAATACATCAAAGCTGGGGGATAATAAGCCTCTGCATCTTACGGTCCAGCTGGCATACAGTTTTCGTGTTTAATGTGACATTAGCTATTTCAAAGAGCATTCAAATAACATTTCCTCCACAAAGCTACCACATTCTATTCTTCAGCTTGAGCCAAGTCCCAGGGGTTGATGCACAGCAGCAGGTCTGGTAAAGAGGATAACACAGATATACCATATGCCCAGACAAATATTATCAGAGAGAACTAATCCTGCTCCCAGAGCAAAACTTTGATATGATGACAATGACCAGAAATTACAGAGGTTCAGAGGTTGTTGAAGCAATTACAGGGACTAACAGTTGTTATGTTTTGTAGAGTGGTTCCTGAGCAGCAAAATAGGTTCTAAATGTGATGGCCTTTCTCCACAATCCCCGACCTATACTAAATTATGTCCCGGGGACGCGTTTTAACAATGCTATCTTGCAGAGTTTACACCATCTTGCATGAGAGGCAGCAACATGAACAAGAGGCACACCACCTGGGTTCTGGGTCATTCTGGTTAATAGGGTGTGATATAGCCACTGTATGACTACAGTGGTGCGTGGTGTTGGGAGAAGTGCCAAGTTGCTGAACACATCCCCAAATGTTTCAACCTCTGTCATTATTCCATTGAAAATTGTCAAAAGCAAAGCAAGTCTTCCAAATATACAGAAGGTACTGCATTATTTTTATGATGTGGAAAATGAATTTGGAATATATATTTATTCATTTATTTATTTATTTATGCTAAACAGTTATCTCATTTATTTGATGTTGTTGTTTTTTATTCAACTGCTAATTAAGAGACTACAGTACAACAATCTGCTACAGTAAAAACGGCTAATCCAACCTGCTGTTTCTAAGACAAATTACATGTTTACATGTAACTAGGCTTACTAATTTTAAAATCATAGGGTCTATATATGTGTTGTTTATGAATTTTACTCTGCCATTCTTTGCAGCAGTATTTCTATAACTTCAAGTAATATAGAATATAGAATAGATTGCTCAGATAACCCCAACATTAATTTGTATCAAACAAATGGTAAATGTACTATACAGTTTATTGCAGTTATAGTGTTATTCAGAGTGAATCATTCCCAGTATAGATGTGTTAGGTAAATTAACAGTTGTTTCAAGAATAATAGAAAAAATAAATTACTAATGTGGCAACTTTAGTTTATCAATGTTATCTGACAGATTTCGCTTCAATTAGTTACAACATAATCCAATGAAAAGCTATCGTTTGTGGGGATTTAACCACAACCAAAACTCATCAGATTGTGTTATTTAAATTAACAAACTTAATAATTGTCTCCTCTATCCCTCCGCTTAACAATTAACATTTTACACTGATGTCAATGTGATAAAACCTACCAATTATAATAAGACTATACTTCAATTTGAGACAAATTCTATTAAGCTGACAAGCAGGAACGTTGCTAAATTGTTTGCAATTGGGAGTAGTTATGCGCATATTCTTGTACAGTCATCTGTTGGTATGTTTAATGCCTTATCCTATACATCTATTAAACATAAAAAATTGAGTTATGTATCCTTGAGTTATGTATAAACTCCCTGCTGCTCCTTCAGCTATGTTTTGGTTTATAGCATTACATTATAGCGACTGCCAACAACCAAGAATAATACAATCAATTTGTCTTGCTCACCAGGGAGGGCAGAGGAATGACTCTGTCTCCTTTTTTCCCCTTGTTCTCTGTTATTTCCTCTGCCTTTTCCGACTTGAAGCGAGATGTGCTCTGACTTGCACAGTCGCTGATACATGAAACCCTAGCTCTCTAATCAATTTTCAACGTCAACACTTGGATGCAAATCCTCATAACATCTCAGCGGGATTTGGCGATTTCAGGCTGAAATGTTTGGCAACTTATCATTGTGATTCCGCATCTAAAAACTGAAAATAATGAGAAAATAATTACGTTCTGCTGATAAATACACTTTGAGTTGGATTTGCTTTGTTTTTAATAGTATGAAGCATTATGTTCTCACTGTTGGCGGAAAACATGCAATAAAAAGTCTTTAATATTTTTTATGAGGTTGACAGGCTCCTGTTTTCGAGGGTTTTCCTTCAGAAGATAAACTAGTGTTTCTGACAGTATATGTATGACATGAAAGCACATTTGTAATAACTGCACTAATTTCATGTTTAAATATTAATGCACATACCGCCTTTCATGTTTTCTTTTCTTTTGCAAGAACTGATTCCCTATATAAATGCAAAATTTCCATTATTCATATTGTTTGAAGTAGTTTCATATCTCATTGTTTTAGCGTTGCCATCCCTAACCCCCACAGCTGTCTGGGAAAGTGGTTAATCTTGTATCATACTTTGGTATATTTATCAGTGGATTTATTATTCTAATGACAGAAAAAGCTATAAAAAAACACACACACTACAAAAAGTATTCTCAACCTTTCTAGGATGGGTTTGGTTATACGTTGCAGAACTTGGCTTGGCCGAGGCATTAAGGCAAGGCATTCCCCTGTGGGTCCACCACCTGCAAGGGAAACCATGAGGGACCAGTGAAAAGAGGACCGGTGTAACAGTCACAGGTGGAGGCCGTTGCAACATTATCCATGAAAGCTTAAAATGACTCTTGGGAAGTGGAATGTCACCTTGCTGAAGGGGAAGGAGGCTGAGCTGTGTGGGAAGAAATAGTTGGGCTCACCTCCATGCATTGCCTGGGCTCTAGAATTCAGATGTCAGATAGGCTGGACCCTAGGTTTGCCCTCTGGGAGAGGTAGTGGTTCCTCTTGTTTCTTTGCAGCTCAGCCATCTCAGTTTAGATTTTAGTCCAGCGGAGGAAAGGGTTGCATCCCTTCACCATCAAGTAGTGGGGCAGTCTCCATTTTTTGTCACAGTTTATGGGCCAAGTGGCAGTAATATGTACCAGGCCTTTTTACCGTCCCTGGTTGATACTCTTTTGGGGATTTCATCATTCTCCTGTGGTACTTTAATACCCCAGAAGCTCTGAACCCAAGTGGTGTTTTATGGACTTCCATGCAACTCATCGATTTACAATAATGAATACCATGTTCAAGCTTAAGGTAGTCTTTCATTGCACTTGAGACATCTAGCGAAGCCCACCGACACGGATGTGTTGATCTACCACCTCCAAGAGAGCTTATCTAAGATTGCGGGGGAAGCTGAGTCTGATTGGCCCATGCTCTCCGTCTTTGTTGTCAATGTGGCTGCCCATGCTTGTGGCCATAAGGTCTGTGGTGCCTGTCATGGTGGCAACCCAAGAACATGGTGGTAGACACTGGCATTAAGTTATACTGTCAAGCTGAAAAGGAAGTTCATTTAAGATGCTCCAGGCATGTCCCACCAGGATAAGGAAGAGGGGACAAACCACAACCTGCTAAAAAAGACAATGTCTTTCCAGATGGTCCCGGAAAACCTGGCTAATCCCAGAAGAGCGGATGGAGGTGTGGGAGAGAGAATTCAATTCAGTTTATTTATATTACGCCAATTCACAACACGTCATCTCAAGGCACTTTACAGCTCACCAGATCATACAGTCAAATTGATTCAAAGGAAAACCAGTTGATTGCATCGACTCATTGACTCAAATGCAATCCCTCACACTAAGCATGCTTGTATGCTAGTGAAGATTCTCAGTCATCCAGGTCATAGTCATTCTGAAAAAGTTTAAAAAACAATCCACTGGACTTTGTTTCAAAGGTTTGAAGACATTTCGCCTCCCAATCAAGAAGCTTTCTCAATTCAAAAAATCAAAAAAGCATGCTTTTAGCGACAGTGGCGAGGAAAATGGAGAGGAAAAACTCCCTTTTAACAGGAAGAAACCTTCAGCAGAAGCAGGCTCAGTGGCCATCTGCCGAGGCAGACTGGGGTTCAATGAGACAGAAGCAGAGATACAAAATGCAACTGTAAAAGGCGGCCCCGTCTATGAAACACATAGCCAGGCAAATGAGCTCCGAGCCAACTCCCATGTCAGAGGATGAAGAGAGCAAATCCATCCAGTCACAGTGAAACAGAGAGACAGGACTACACTGGAAAAACAGGCAGATCTCCAACATCTATAAACAAAGGTGTTGATGGCAGCAGTAGAGCTGATATTTCTCTCAAGGATGGTGTCACAGCCAAACAGGAACCAACGCAGCAAAGCTACTATCAGAAAAAGAAAGTCTGGGATTGTGTGCTGAGACTGCTACCCAGTTCCTGTTAAGAAGAACAAGTATGAGAAACTAATTTCCACTAGATTTAACCAATGTGAAAAGGCTTTCTATATTATTTAGCTTATTAATTAAATTTTTTTATATTTTTTAAATCATATTACATTTACATTGATGTGTTTATATCATAATACATTTGTGTATTTTTTCAAGAAAGAGCATGAAATTCTGTGTTTACCTAGAATGTTGACACAACAAATATTAGAAATGAGGTGCCTGACTTTTTTTTAAATACCTTGATAAAATTGTTTTAATAGATCAACAAATATAGGTCAAGAAAGTATAGAGATCTAAGGCTCAGCTTAACACTGTCTCTCAAACCAAGTTTTATCATCAGGCATTTGGATGACTGGGCTGTTGATCTTTAAACTTGATAATAAGAGCAGGAATAATTGGCATAATTAAAAGCAATCCATGCTGAGACAAGTCCCCCCATTTTCTGTCCTTTTGTATTTGTATTGTATGTTTTGATATCCACACACTTTCTATCTCCCTAGTTAAAGATATGTGGAACAATCTTAAAATGAGTTATTCATTGCACTCACATTTGCAATCAAGCTCTAAGCAAACAATCGGGGGAAAAAATTGAATTGTAGCATAAATAGCTCACTTGTGTGAATATATCCCATTTTAAGACTGAATTAACTTCACTATAAGGCAATAGTTTGTGACACCTCAAGCAACTGCTGTATACAAACAATTTAACTGAATTTGGTCATGGTGCCAAGACAAATGTTTTACTAGAAATCATAGCATGAAAACACTGTTAATCTCTGAGGGAAATTCTGTTATTTACAGTACATTCATTCAGTTTATGTGGATCTGAAATATAGAAAAATGTGAAACAAAGAATGATAGAAAAGCGTAAACAGCCTTTAATTATTATAAGAGGCTCATGTCAGTGTGTCAGATGCCGAAGTGCTATAAGTTAGAATGAATGCTGTGTAGAAATACAGTATTTCAAGTCAAACACTTTATCAGACTCCTGTTTAACACTCGGTCAAACACAATTCTTTCTATGCCAGTCACATATGTGTTTTTATTGTTATTTTGACTTCATACTGTACTATGAATCAGGTTGATGATGGCCTGTCTAAAAATGCATGTCTGCTTTTGACAAATACTGTAAACTATAAAGGCTGCAAGATTTCTCTCTTCCCCAGATTTTACAAACCCTCTGCAATTAGTTAAGCTACAATAACTTCTCTAAATGTAAATCTAAGATACCTCTGAAATGGCATGATGTGCACTAAAAGTAATAACAAAAAAGCTAGCTTTACTAGTTTGAGTTCCAAGTTTTACTTAATAAATATGCAGTTTACCCAATAAAATAATGATTTACCTATTTCTTTTTGATTGTCAAAAGTTTAGCCAACTATTTAAATATTTTTTTTCTCATTGAAAAGAAATGTAAAATGTGTTTGAAAAACCTCCTCAGTTTAGATAGAAAATAAAAATAAAAAAAGACTTAAATCATGCCACACCTGCAGTTTTTATTTAAATTGTTTAAAAAACAAATCTTTTTGTTATTGGCACTGAGGACAAAACAGGGCATCCCTTAAAAGATGTCCAGTATGGAGGACCAATTCTGCCATATTTAAAAATAAAAACAGAAATAAATAAATGCTCAATAAATATATAAGCATACAATTAATTGCCAACAAATACAATAAACAAATAAATGTAAGTAGAAATTATTTATACAGTGAGACATAAATGTATATAACTTTTAATTAGCTTCTTTATTTATTTGCCTTTTTAATATTTACCTTATTTATTTTTTTGTCATTTGTAATCTTCAACTTCATTTTTTAATTACTTATATTTTTAAGTATTTATGTGCATGTTATAATATTTTTGTCTGTTTTATTCTTCCTTTGTATTTTTTTACCTTGGTTATTTCTTAGCCACTGTTTATTTCTGCCTGCCCTTTTTACATTTCTGTATGCATTTCTGTCTCATTATGCAAATGAAGAGGGGGCGTGTCCTAGAGAGTCAACTTCTGCTCATTGGTTGGCGGTCCATCTTCTTAACTCACAGAGCTCAGAGTACTAAGTGTAATCTAATTTCTCTTTTCTGTTGCTGTTGTTCAATAAAAGTATGTTTTAATAGTATTTGAGGCGAGAACATTATACTTTTAAGCATTACCATATGGCCCATTCACAGATTCAAAGCGTAATTTAAAAGAAAATGTTCCGAACTTGAGAGGACCGCGGTTCCAGCGGAGCTCCGAACCACACGGCAGTCGTGCCCGTCTGCATCGGCCCTCACTCGGCATAGTCGTGTGTGAAGCGTGTTGGTTAGCATTTTACTACATCGGTCGAATCTACAGGAGGAGAGCCTGATGTCGAGTCTGAAGTCATTAGAACGCGATGTCATGATCTTGGCGCTGATGGTTTGGTTTTTTCCTTTGTTCCTTGCTCCCTGTCTAATTGGTTCTGCGGCTGATTATCGCCGATCATTCCCACCTGGTTCCTCTACTATCTAAGTTGTGTGTTTGCCTCCCATCAGTGCCAGGTTATTTGTGTGTTTTTATGGAAATGCCTACTATTTACCATAATATATCACCTTTTCAATATGATCAGCTTTCCTTTCCCTGCTGGAAAAAGTCTCCCTAGCAATCTGTAGTCTGTCTGTTTTCCTGATTTTGACCAGTTTCTGCCCTGAGGATCTCGAGTTTTGCCTTGCCCCTGTCTGCTCTGTTTGTCCCATCTGATCTTGGATTCTACCGGCTTCTGAACCTGGAACTGTCTTCTGACTTCGGCCTTGGATTTCCCTTCTGGACTCTGTTGCTGCTCGGCGTCGGCTGGCGCCCGTTTCGCTCGCTCTCTAGGAACTCTGGGGGCGTCGCCCGCCGCAACTGCTGTCAAACCTCCCTCCTGGATTCTGCTGTGTTCTCTGCGACCGGACTGAACTGTGAATCAGGTCAGTGACTTAGCTCCAAGTCGTATTCAGTTCCACATCCAGTCACTGACCTGTATTCTCCTATTACTGCAGACATCCGCCCCGCAGCAGACGAGCAGCCCCGCGCACCTGTATGTTTAATAAACGCTTTGAACTTTCCCACTGCCTGTCTCGTCTTGAATTCTGGGTCGAATATTCTGAGATCATTACACGCGTGTAGGGACTTTGCTAAATACAACAAAAAATCGGCATCATAGCCAGCGGTCCTTCACACACGGCTATGCCGAGAGAGGGCCGCTCCAGACGGGCTGCGGTTCGACCTGGCTGCCGTGAGGATACGGAACTCCGCTGGTGCCGCGGTCCTCTCAAGTTCGGAACATTTTCTTTTAAATTACGCTTTGAATCTGTGAATAGGCCATATGGTAATGCTTAAAAGTATAATGTTCTCGCCTCAAATAATCTTAAAATATACTTTTATTGAACAACAGCAACAGAAAAGAGAACTTAGATTACACTTAGTACTCTGAGCTCTGTGAGTTAAGAAGATGGACCACCAACCAATGAGCAGAAGTTGACTCTCTAGGACACACCCCCTCCTCATTTGCATAATGAGACAGAAATGCATACAGAAATGTAAATACGACAGGCAGAAATGTAAATACGACAGGCAGAAATGTAAAAAGGGCAGACAGAAATAAACAGCGGTGAAGAAATAACCAAGGTAAAAAAAATACAAAGGAAGAATAAAACAGACAAAAATATTATAACATGCACATAAATAAATACTTAAAAATATAAGTAATTAAAAAATAAAGTTTAAGATTATAAAGGACAAAAAATAAATAAGGTAAATATTACAAAGGCAAATAAATAAAGAAGCTAATTAAAAGTTATATACATTTATGTCTCACTGTATAATTTAATTTCTACTTACATTTATTTGTTTATTGTATTTTTGTTGGGAATTAATTGTATGCTTATGTATTTATTGAGCATTTATTTATTTCTGTATTTATTTTTAAATATGGCAGAATTGGTCCTCCATAGTCCAGAAAATGGATGACCTTGTCATCCTTTTCTCTTAAAACTAATTGATTTGTTATATATGTAACGCCTCTTAAAAGTATGATCTCATCTCAACTTAATAGCATTTAATGGGGTCAGAGCAGCCATTTTTTATGCTTAAGGTCAAATGTTTTTAATCAATGATCATTAGGATGTGGGTGTCAGTAAAAACAATAAGATCTAAAAACTGCATTGTCTCAGTTATCTAATAAAAAAAATCAATATATATTGAATATATATTGCAGCTAATATAAATGTATCACTAAGGTATTGGAAAATTGGAACAATGAATATTGTTACCTTAACCATTGCTAATACAGTGTAATACAGAGTCCATATTATAGCCTGCAAATTGTATGTAATGGTTGTTCATCTGACAGTGAATGTAGCCCTCCTTCTGCAAGCACAATGGGTAATTTCTAACCTTTTGGTTGGTCAAAGTAAGTTGTATTAAAAAATCTGACTGGTTAATATTTTTAAAGCAAAACCTGGAATCTGTCCAGATGCTAAAAGAACCATTTTCTGTGTGGTAGAGGTTGTGATGAGTGTGTCAGAAAAGCGGCGACTCAGTGGATCAGGGAACAACAGCAGCATAGGGTGATTGACACAAGCTGTTGTGTGCTTCTGATCAGTCCCTCTGTCTTCAAAGCTTAAGCCTGAGAGAGGGGACCAGATGAGGGTTCAAGGCATGGACAGCAAGAACAAACCACAGCCATCGTTGTGCTCCTCACTATAAAACAATGAAAAAAAAAAAAATGACTTCCAGAAGCAGCCTGGGGTTATTTGTGGGAGGGAACACAGTAGCACATGCCACTGTTCTGGTCTAATTAGTATTGTGTCACTGTGCTTGACTGGCCAGTAACCTCCAATGGGAATCTGTACTGTGTTGTCAAGACAAATTCTGTGGACATAAAATCTCGGAATTCAGATGAGTTGAAGACCCCTATGAAACCAACTTAGCCCTCTTTAAAAACCACAGCATTGGATCTGACTGATTGCTTCTACTGAGGTTAGTCTTGAAGTTACTGAGATGGACTTCTAAACAGGTAACTGTATTAATGAAAAATCTGATAAATTGTATTAAGTTGTAGGGGTCACATTACTGTTCCAGACAGCCTTTAAATCTTACCTCAAATAAAAGTGTTTTAAGTATCAGACAGTTGCCATATGGGTTGTGGATATGTTTTTGATCTTGAGCTATTCGGTGAGCATTTACTGATCTTCAATAGGTTGGGTGGAGGCTTTGAGGACCTAAATGCCGAGATGAGTAGGCAGAGAAGAGCTTTGCTGTTTAAATTAAGGACTAACTGAGACAAAATCCCAGAAAAATGCAAAAAAAAACCTGAAAACCAAACACAATCAAAAACATGTCAGGGGTAATACACATGGGGAGCAAGAGACAAGGTAGTAACAAAACAAAGAGAAATCAGCCAACAGCAACTGCAGAGATGGTGTATACATGGGGAACAGAACAAAGGATAGGCTAATGAGCTGATATCGAGCAGGTGTGAATAGAACTAACTACGAGGGAGCCAAGGAGAAGGAAAAGGCACAAGGGGGCATCCAAGAGTAACTAAGAAATACTAAACTGACAGAAAATAACTACAAAGACACAGGAAATAAAATAAAATAAACTAAACTTAAACAGAGGGTAAAAACCCGACAGTACCCTCCCTTCAATGGAGGCTACCAGACGCCCTTTTAGTCCAAAAACAAACTCGACCACCGACTGCAGCACAGGATATATATATATATATATATATATATATAAAACAGAGTATGATGCAAATTATTTAAATAGAAGTCTTAAGACGTAAAACGCAATGTATTTCAAGACTAAAGTGCTGCTGTTGAAGAGTCATACCAGGCATGGTGCATCATTTGATTAGAGCTGTTGTAACCAATGTAGATAAATTCTGTAAATAATTTTCAAATCTTAGAAAAAAGTTTTGACTTAAGTGACTATAAAAAAGTATCTGTGCTTCCAGTTTAGAACACTGTAAATACATTTGTGGTGCTTCTTTTGCCACAACATAATGCCTCTCTTATTTTTGGTCTTAGTCTGTTTTTACAGTGCATATATCCACCCATATTAACAAATCAAAGTTTCCTATGCCTCTATCTCATTACCCCTAGCCTTCCTATGTACTAAAAACAAAAACAGATCTCTCTGCGAGCAAAGAGTGTGTTTAAATAATGCTTAACACATTGTTACTGCTAAGTTCAAGATGCACACTGAATTACACTTTAAGTAAACTGAGAGCACTCCTGTTACTCTGTGGTACTCTCAACACTGCTGGTGACATGACATTAGAATATTTTCTGACATTGGTGGTTTAGTGAGATAATTAAAAAAGAAGCAAGAGACCAAACCAATTCACCAACCTTTCTTTAGTTGTTATGTTATTAGAGGCTGATATTGCTACTCAAAACATAGGAAATGGTGGAGCCGGACTGAAGCTGACAATTAAAGCAGAAAAAAGCTAGCTAACATGTGCTCTGGCTAAGAAAATATTATGTAAAATGATCAGAAACAGAAAGGGCTGCTGTTGCATACTTTTGTAATGGCCATATCCTGAAATGCACTTGTATTTAATTTTTTATATTGACTTATTCTTTATTTGGTTCTTAGTCAGTAGAATTTATTCCTATTAGGAAATTGACAGTTACATTGAATGATGCAGTTGTATATTAAACATAAGCAAATATATAAGCAAATGATTACATGACTGAATCAAAGATTAATATTTCCCACTCTGATATTTACACAGACTGTGAATGTTAGAAGAGAAACACAGGTTAATCTAATGGTGGAAGATTATGAACGTGAGTCAGAAACCTGGTTTACTACCTCAGACCATAGCCAGAGTGCCAACAAGATGCAGCGGGCACCACCCAGAGTGTCTCAGATGCTGCAGCTACGGAGAACATGCAGGGTTCCGAAGACAGGTCATGGAAACAGATCAGAATATGCAGGCTCAGAAGTCCAGGAGTCCGAAGCCAGGTCCGGCAAACAGATCAGAACAAGAACAGGCAGTCTCAGAGGTCCAGCAATCTAAGGACAGTTCAGACAAACCGTTCAGATGGGAACAGGCAGGCTCAGAGATCCAGGAGTCCAAAGATAGTTCAGGCAAACCTTTCAGATGGGAACAGGCAAGACTCATTGGTTGAGAGGCAGAACAGGTCAGGATCAGAAAGTGCGAAAAACCAAGGTACTCTTAAGACACTATTACCACTGGCTTCAGAGGACAAGAATAATCTGGTCCTGATAAATGGATGCAAGCACTTTAAATAGAGGCAGGAGCAGATGAGCAGTGAAGAGAAACCAGGCAGAGGTGAATGGAATGAGTAATTAAGCCAGTCATCATTGCCAAGATCGTGACAGTGTGCTGTTAAAGAAAAACTGCATTAATATTATTTTATTACTGCTACTTTTTAATTTTTCTGATTTTTTTTCAGGAAATAATATATATTAACTGGCCTTTAACTTTTATATAAACTCTTTACATACTCTTTTACACTACATTTACATACTTACTCATACCAATTATAAGGGAAAGAGTTCAGCTGAAGAAAAGAAACATGTGGGACACATTTTATCTTGAAATATTACGTATAACTCTTTTGCTATTATCAAAACATAAGCATAAATCCATTCCAGCTTTTCTTTTTCTACTAAGTGAAATATTTGGGCCAGAAATCTTCTTTGCTTGACCATAAAGTTTTTATTCCCAAGGATTGTAAAAAGGTGGAATGTGTTTAGGAAATGGATTTTTTTATTTATTTTGCTATTTATGATATTAATATTTTAGTGTTATTTCTCTTCAAGGATTTAAACTTGTAAAAAAAAAAGCATAAAGAAAAAAAAATTGTATTCAAAAGCTCTGAAATGAAAAATACTTAATAAATGAGGCAAAGACTCATTTTTTGCTCTCCTTCAGCATTAATTGACTTAGGAAGAAGTACAGCGCTCTTTATAGAACTGGAATTCTCTTACTGAGTACTTTTGGTTGCCACACACTGACTCCAAAACATAAACATATATAAAACCCATTCAATCGTAAACCTCATATGTGATGCATATAATATGGAGATATGACGAGACATAGTAGTTACACTAATGGCTATAATTCAATTTCAATTTATAGCTAGTATGAAATTTAATATAAAAGCATTTGTAAAAAATACAATTTAAGTAATTTAGCAATACAACCAAAAAAGATTCAAGTATCTATCACTCTTATGGCAAAATCCCACTGTCCCATATAGTCTTTTCCTCAATCCCCTTGATGGCTTCCCACTATCTTTTCCTGTTTTCTGCTTTTCCTGTCCTCTGTGTCCTTAAGCCTGTCTCTTTTTCCATCATTCTTAACATGTGTGCGACAATCTTCACACACAACTGCCCCCACACATCCTCTGTAGGTGACAATGAATGACAGACCTTGAGTAACAGGAGACATTAAGAGTAAAATAGCTTCAGAGCTCAAGAAAAGTAAAGTTTGGGATATTCTCTGCTTTAGGTTAAGTTGCATTGGATTCAATTTTTATTGATAAAAAATGGCATCTTTCTTTCCTTTCAACATACATATTTTTTATGTATGTATCAAAGCTTTTAGGTTGTTCTCATAAAAAGTAATGCTACTATAATTCATTCAAAGCAAAATGTCAAGCAAGGCAAGTTTATTTCTATTGCAAATTTCAAAAGTAAAACAATTCAAAGTTCTGTACAAGGACAAAAACATAGTAACAATAGTATATTTCAGTGGAGAAAAGGTCATAAAAAATTGAACATGGAAGATGAAAGAGAATAAAATAGAAAAGTTACCATGATGCGATGATTATAAAAAAAGATTAAATGACTGATTAGAAAAGAAAGGAAAATTAGACTACAACTTTGAATGACATTATCAAAGGCCACTCTAAACAAATGCATTCTTATTCTCAATTTAAAGCAACTTATTTCAGTGTTTTTAAAGTTTTCTGGGGCCATGGAACCTAAAATCTGATTCATCATATTTGGTTTCTTGTTCTGGGTTTGCAGAGTAGATTTGAGCCAGAAGACCTGAGAGGTCTAGGTGGTTGATAACGAGTCTGTAATGAATTTTTGTGTTCAGCTATTACCTGATTTATAGTCTAACAGAAGGATTTTAAAGTCTATTCTATTTTCCGAGACAGCAAGTTAAATTTCTACTGATAAGTTGATTATGCACCACCTTATCTGCCTTTAAAAGATACACAAATGAAGACAATTTTTTGTCTCCATGTGTAAATTATATTAATTCATTTACTTTATATTTAAACATTTAATCAACATGAAGATCAAAATCTTTAAATTGAGAGATAATCACGTGTTTTTAGATCTGCATATTTTTTAACTCTTTAAAACACTTTTACAGGACCATTACTAATCTGACTCAATTATTCCTTTGCAAAATAGTTTAATTAAACAGCTACTTTCCAGAAATATAAAAAGCAAGAGAAAATATCAGAAGAGATCAAATTTTCAAGTTTTCAATTTAAGCATTTTGTATTCTTCATACATGACAAGGCACATTATGGAGGAATGTCTGGTTATCACTCATTCTATTATATTTCCGACATTATAAGATGGATGAGATACTGTATGCATGTTCAATGACTAGATTTCATTTGATTATATTTGATTCATTCCATTTTTGTGCTCCTTTTTCCTCTACATTAAATCTTCCAGGAGGCTCTGACAGATCGTGTCTTGATAAGTCACTGCTGTCAGAGATTTTCCTCTGACAGGTACCTGTATGTTATCAGCAAACAGTTGATGTGCACTTTATCGAAAATAGCCATGAACTGATGCTGGATAGTTGATGTTTTAAAATACTTAAAGCTCTACAGTGGTTACACACACAGATATATTCCATGAAAAAATAAACATCTACTGGAGTTCTGAAAGCTATTCAGGAACCACAAATCTAAACAAAAACATGTCAACCTAAGCGGGAAGGAATTTAATCACTTTATATCAGTTCTGTACAGTTTTATTCGAAAGGAAATCATCAGTTTTATTATCACTCTGTTTACTTTTCCTTTTCTTATCATAGTAGACTTAGCCTCAGCTTAAATCAACAGAGGTCAGTTCAGGGAGAGTCAATACAAGAAAGGAACATTGTCTAGCAACAATAATGGACGTAGAAACAAGTGCTGATTTTGGATACAGTCTCCAAAAAGAAAGCAAATACTGTAGCAAAAAGCAAAGACTTTTTTATGAAGCGAAATTAATTATGTATTCATACAGAAATTGATTTGGGATGGTTTTAAGTAGGAGACACAGAGAGGGAGGGAAGAAAGGAGCTTGGCGTGATTGCACATTATTTGCCATAATTACGCTTTCACTTGAGGATCTGTGTGTGTTTATTCCAAGCAAGCAATGTTTTTTCAGTCAAATTTTGAAAAATAGATGTGTCGCCTCTTTGAGGACTGATAGAAAGCTTAAGAAAAACATTTCTCTTCAGCAGTGAAAGTCCACCATTACCACAAATATAACTCTTGCCAAAACCATTATTTTTTTCTATTTGCTAAAAAGGTATGGAGTATTTTATTTGTTCGCTGAAGATAATATTTCTTTGATTACTTATTTGGTATCTTCGTTACTATTGATGCAGATGAAATAAATATGTGTATTTGATGCTCCTTGAGGCAAAATGCACCAAAAGAGCTCGACTTTTTATACATCAAATCCTGCACACTACGGAAAAGAGTAGTCCTTTGTTATCACAACTAGGATGTCAAATCCAATGACCTTCTCTTTTGGCTCTACAATGGGACTGTTAAGTCTGAACCTTCAGTGCTAGAGCTGTCCAGGTCCAAAGGTAAATGTATTGTGAAGAGGACAGGCTGTGGGAGAATTGGTTGTTTCCTCTGCATTGAAAACTTAATGGAGAAAGATAAATTACCTCTGATGCTAAAACTGTGAAATGAAGATGAAAAATAGATTCAGGCAGGGAGAGGGAATTGGAAGTGGAAAGAGACTTGCAGAGGATGGTATTAAAACAAAAGGAAAAGTTATCTTCCCTGAACCAGCTGTGACAACTTGTATACTTGAAAGTGATCTTTGCTATACAATAAAAATATGATAACTTAAACAACAAAAATTCCACAAATTAAAATGAGGTCTTAGGCCAACAGATCTTACAATGTAAACATAACTTTATATAAATTGTCAAAGGATTATCTTTTTCACAATGTTTAACATTTTCTCTGACCTTTCCTTGACTTTGATCACATCCTACCAAGGGCTGAAGAAACAACAACAGCTCCACCTTCTCAGAAAGTGGAAACGAATTGGACATTTTAACTGCAAAACACAGTGATACATTAGAGGCTTGAAAACATTCTGTGTCTCAGTGTGACACCCTGTTAAGGGAGCTGGATAGCAGGGGACTGGGAGGGCAAATCCTGAAAGGTGAAGTACGCACAGGGTTTTTGAAGGATTAACAGATCATCTGAACTCAGTTTAATTTAAGAATGAGTTTAGACACATCCGCTATCACACCTAATTGGGCAATGCACTTTTTGTAAAACTTTTGCATCAGGAATTAAACAACAGACAAATTAAATCCAGAACAATGAAAAATAGGAACTCAACTCTTCCTCAATGCTTTAAAACAAGTCGTCCTGTTGTAAAATACTCACATCCCATCACCCGGCAGAATTCTCTAGGTGCGTTCTCAATGAACGTGAATTTCGTGAATGTGAGCAATGTAGAGGGTTGCTCAGGAGCACTGGAAGGTGGAGCAAGATAAAGGTTGCAATTATAGAAAGGCACCTTTTGTTCTGAAGTACACAAAGTCAAATTAGTAGGAGCCTGAAAAAAATGAACTTTTGTGTATATTTGTGTTGCAAAAAAAATCACTGATAAGTTCTGGCTGTAATGAAGGATGAAGGAGCTCAGCAGAGACAAGCCTTTTTTGAGAAACATGGAAGACTGAGGAAAAAAATGTGGATAAAAGATAAAGTAGCTTCAGAGAACTGTAGGTGGATTTTTAAAAAGCTGTTTTAATTTAGCCCCAGAAGGATAGTTTTTTTTTTTTTTTTGTCATCCCTTAATTTCAGGGCAGATTCCACCTTGCTGCTCCAATCTACAGTACAGTTGTCCTTCTTTGATCTCCCTCTGTGGTGCCAGAACCCGCTGCCTCATCCCAGTTCTGGTAATCTTTCTGCTGGGACTCTTGTGCTGCTGCTCCTGTCTGAGTTTTAATATGTCTTCTTACCCTATCCATTACAAGAAATATATATATATTTATACATATTTATATGTATAATTCACCCTAAACCTAGCCTAATCTCAATACAAAATTTGTCATCTTAAATTTTCTGTCTTAGGAATACCAGATAATTGCATCGAGTCATTGGCTTTGCAGGATTAACCTCACCATGGATAGTGTGATCACTGTAGATTTTTGCTTGCATTGTGTCATTGGAATAAAAAACTCCTTAGTATTAAGCCTAACCCAAAAAACAGAACCTTTCCATAAGTAACTGTTAATCCCTACAATTCAGATTAATTCTGGGGAATGTCTCCCACAAGATTATGTCATTATCCTGGAGCTGATGACTAGCTTAATTACTAACTCCATTCACCTGTCTAACTCTCCCCGGTTTCTAATCACTGCTCATCTGATCCACCTGCTCCTGCCTCTATTTCAGTGCCTGCATCCAGTCATCAGGGCCTGATTATTCTTGTTCTCTCTTGCCAGTGGTGAGAGGATTTTTAGTGTACCTTAATGTTTGTGATTTCCAGATCCTGACCTGTTCTGCCTCTCAACCACTAAGCCCGCCTGTTCCCGTCTGAATGGTTTGTTTGAACTGTCTTGGGACCTCTGGAACTCTGAACCTGTTCAGATCTGTTTGCCTGACCTGGCTTTGGACTGCTGCTGGTAATCTGTTCTCCGGGGCTGGAGCATCTGTGAAACTCTGGGCTGCACCCCCGTATCTTGTTGGCAGCCCTCCGGATGGATCCTACCTTGTTCTCAGGACACTGACTGAACTTGTAAACCATTAGATTTATGTAATCACTAACCTGTGTTTCCTTTTACAGAGTTTCCTATTACAAGCCCTAGCCAATGCTACTCAGATTGTCCGTCGTTTTAACAAACACTTTTTGATTTATCCCACTGTTTGTCTTGCCTCAAATACTTGGTCCTCTGTTCTGAGTCATGACAGATGCTAAACACTGTCTTGACAAGGCACAAAAAAACAATCCCTGCTGGCAGAAAAGAGAACATCAGCTTTTTTTAAAAAGTTGACACATGTAACAACTCATTGTAAATAATTTGTTTCATATTTTTGAAAAGTACTTTTAATTAATGTCTGCATAATATGCATGCCCTCTAAACTACATTTCACAATGGTTTTAATAATGACAATTAAGATTTTTGTTCCTATTCAATGTGTTTATTTAAAGTTATAGGAAGGGAGCAGTTTTAAAATTTTTTTGGGTGGAAAACTCAAGGCATTCAAATTCAAAACAAAAAAGAGCAACACTCATAGTAATTGCTGGCAGGTCATAGCCTTCTCTAAAAGCTGTCTTTGGTGCACATTGGTAGAAACATATTTATTATTCTTTTTGCTTTCAAGTATGACCTTGTTTCTGATTGACAAACCTTTTTCTTTTTTTTGACATTTAAGAAAAGTAGAAGAAGCAAAATATTCTGAAAAGTTTCAACAACCCTGAGCTTTTCTATTTTGTACATCACGTAAGTCCTGAAGAAATAACAATGAGCAATTTGTTTGTGCAGCTGTATTATAGACTTGAAAAGTAAGTGAAAGGATGTTTTCCTATAGTCTGTTTCATGTGAACTACATACATTTGAATTAAGGAAGTACTTCTACTGTTTGTTGTCCCCAAATCTATAATTTGAACAAATGCTTTATGTGTTTAGTATTAAGAAATTGAAAGTCAAAAATCCTATAATTTGCTGTAGTTTTTCTTTTGTTTAAGGGTTACATTTCTAATTTCACCTTTAGTAATATTGTGAAAGTAAGCAACATTAATGTTGTCACAGTGGTACATATTGCCCTATAAATAAATTAATGTAGGTAAATAAAACAAAGAAAGAGGTTTTTGAATCTGGCTACTGTCTCTCAAAAGACACAGAGTAACATGGTAACCTTCTTGACAGGAGTACGAAAAACTAGTATTTTTTTCATAACTTGCAGTTTGTTAAGATATCCCTGAGTTCAGGTCTTTCTGGCTCATTTCAAGTTTATATCTTGGACTGCGTGGTAATTGAAGCATTAAACTCTTATTCCTTCAGAGGATAGAAAAATCATCAATGATGATCCATCCATCCATTTTCTGTCACGCTTATCCCAAGCGGGGTCGCAATAGGTGCTGGTACCTATCTCAAGCTGTCTACGGGCGAGAGGCGGGGTCCACCCTGGACAGGTCGCCAGTCCATCACAGTCAATCATGAAACAAACAAAAATTTAACAAACCCAATTTATTTGCCCAAACCTTGATTCCGCTCTGCCATTCTCTTTCTGACAATATCCTTGCTGTTAAAATTGGCCTGTGTCATGCAACGACATGTGCCGTCTGTCTGTAAATATAGCTAGATAGATAGATAGATGATATGTATATATAAAAGAAAACATTGGGTTAGCACATGATTATTAAGAAATAATAGCAAAACAACTTCCGGACAGCTGAGCTAGATAATGCTGTATGTAAAACTCTATTTTGTTCTGAAATTATACCTTTCAATCCACCAATAATTTGGATTGGATCAATGTTAAGAAGCCACAGATAAACAAACCTATAGTAATGAACCATTACCAATCATAATTCATTTGAAAATAAGTTACAATATAATATCACCTTTCAAAGCTGTATACTCATTAGCTTTTTATTACTGTTTATTACATGAGAGGAATACAGTTATTGAAACTTAAATCACAGATAAGAAACTTTGAGCATGCAAGCAAATGTCTTCTTCTGCCACATGGTCAACCAGGAGGAAAAATCCCCGCTCAATCAATGACCGGATAAAATTAGCTGATTTACCTTTGATAAAGTGATTTTAACCAATCTGATTGTTTGATTTTATTGAATTATCTGTGTAAAGTGTCTTGAAATTGCATGTATTGTAAACTGGTGCTATATTAGTAAGCTGAATTAAAATAAAAATCTTTAAGGAATAAGTCTAAATTAAATTTAAAGGTCAAAGTCAAAAAAGCTACATAGCAGAGTGAAACGCTATGTAATGTTGTTATTGGGTCATGAGATTTGGATATTTTAATTGCACAGCAGTGGAAATTTTAACATAGGAAATCTCCAAAATAGTGAAGCTCATATTATGAAAGTTTTTGATATGTAGAAAAAATTCATTTGACCTAGTTTTGCAAGTAAGCATCATATTTGTCATGATGGGTTTTAGGTTCCTAACTCACATGCAGAACACACACTGAGTCAGGAGGAAAGTTAGACTGTTTATTAATAAACACAAAGGTTCAGACAGGTGTTGGAAACAGGTTCGGGGCTGGTATCACAGGATCTTCTGTCCAGAGCTTCAGGCTGAGCGTCAGAGGGAGAGTACCGGTTAGGTCCAGAGACAGAGGAGACAGAGGACAGCATCAATTCCTTAGAAAAGCAATGCTTGAGCTTACTTTCCAAAAAATCTTTTAGGATGATTAATTCAAAAGTCAGATATGTTCCATATAACAATTTATTTAAAATAGCAAACTATGACTCTGCTTCCTGGTCTCCACTCTGGGTTGACAGGGTTTTGGAGGACTAATAAATATGCCAAGTTTTCTTGAAAGAAGAGCTGCTGAGGATGGATGCCCTCTCTCTCAATCAGACCAGGTTTTTCACAAAAAGTTTGCCAACTATCAATGTTGCATATATTGTTTTCAGGACACCACCAGAGGTTGGATGAAGATGTGCAGCCAAACATGTCATCAGTAGTCAAATCAGGGAGGGAGCTCTTTTACTTTAAATTCTACCTTAAATTAATACCTGTATTAACAGAATCTTTTCCGAAAATTCCTGGATCTAGATGGTGATCCAGATCATCGGCAAAATTTAATGGAGTGTTCCTTGGACTGAGTTGCACCATTTTAATGGCATTAAAATCAATTTATAACTTTTCAAGTTATTCTGTACACAGACAGACGGACAGACAGACAAACGATGGTGTCAAAAAGTACATGCCCGCAATCACAGCTAGGCATCGTTTTGGTTATCAAATGCACGGATGTGATTAACAGTTATTTAATTAATAATTTATACTATCATGATTGCTTAATATGCTCTTCTGGTTTTTGGCAGGAATTTGACATCATACAAACACACAAACAAATTATCTTAAAAAAATAACCTCCTTTATGTAGGTAAAAAAGAAAAAAAAAAAAAACATGGACCCACTCTCTCAAAGTGTTTTCTCTACTTTCACTCAATGTCCCAACAACATAGCAGAATCAGCGAATGAAAAAGAAAGAAGAAAAATCAAACCAAAAAGCCCAAGTGCAACAAAAGTAAGTGTTTCCCTCTGTGATGCATTTTTGTTTAACACAACCTTGTGAGTAATGGGTTGCTCAAAATGTTGCTCAACTAAGAGTAATGATACTTGATTATAATTTTACTCAAGTTAAAGTGAAAATGTGCAGTGCAGTAAAACTAATTTTTTTTTAAAAAGTTTATTCAAGTAAATGTAACTGGTTACTACCCACCTCTGCTTTCTTTATGAAACTTTCATTCTTACTTTTTTATCGTTTATAAAAAAGCTGCATATTTTTGACAGCAAACACAGTTACAAAACTTATATTTTAGAGTTTTCCTGTATTCTTGTAATATATGTTTTTTCTGAGAGAAGTTTGGAGTACAATAAAGATTACAATCCAGGTTCAGAAGTCCTCTTATCTCAGTTTCAGACTTTAACACCATTTTTTGTATAATGTGTATGTTATTTTGTTTAAGGTATGGACTTGTATTTTGTTAAATCATTTAAACTGATACAGATGTTATTCATCTGAGGAAACACTTTACTGTAATTAGGTTCCAGTGATGTAAAATGACATTTTCTCTGAACACCAGTCATTGGTAGAGGTAATAGGCAAAGTATACAAAAAAAGCTGTGCATGTAGAAGGAAGAAACATTTTTTTTTTTTTTTTTTTGCAGCCTGAGCACATTTAATGGAACAGGTTAGTTTTAACAGAAATTTACTAAAAAGGCCACTTTCATACTGAGTAGGAAAGCACTATTATTATTCTAACACGTGTTCATGTAAAAGCTGGAGCATCTTTAATGTGAAGGTATTTATTACAGTGCTTTTTCAGCTTAGAGAATAGATGATGGAAGTCTATTGAGAGAATAATAACAGGAGAAAAACTGATTTTAGCTCTTACTCTCAAAAGAGCATTACAAGGATTCATAAAATGTCTGTATTTAATTTACCCAGATCTCTGTGTTATTGAAGCCACATTAAATATTAGAATATAATATCAAAGGGTTAATATGAAGCTACAGTAATTAGTATAACACAGGTGATAACTCATCAGGTAGGCTATTACAAAAGCATGTGTTGGATGAACCAGTTTAATTATGTAAAAGGTGTTAAAGAGACCACATTTTTATTCTTTATTGATATCTCATGTTGAGTGGATGCAAACAGGAAGAAAAAATTATGTTCAAAAGCCATAAATTACAGTCATGATGTGCTTAAACCAGTTTTTCACCACAGAAGTTGAAAATGTGTATCCTAGCAACACCAGAGCTCTGTTTTGTGTTTTTATTAGCCGTTATCAAGATGCCCATGAGGAATTTTTTGGAACTTAAAATTGATTTTTACTGATGCAGAAATACACTAATAAACAATAGCTTCAATACCATTGGAGTTCAATAATTGAATTATTCACTTCTGCTAAACAATCAGCTAATGCAGGAACTGCATCATTTCTAAGAAATCGTAGCTTGTTCCATGAAGAAACAAAAGGCCTATTTGGGACCTGTTTTGCTTTTGCAATTTATCAAACGAAAATCTTAAGTTAACCAACTCTAATAATATTTAAAATGTAAATGACCTATTTATGTTAGTGTGTTTTGTTGATATTTCTTTGAAGATATTTCTAAACAAAAAAACATTTTCTTGTGGATATATATAGAACAGGGACACTATTGCTAAAGTATTTCATTTACTTTATTGGTAATCCCTGTTATGTTTCATACAGTATATGTAAGCTTAAATGTTAATCAGTGAGACTCACTGTAAATAACACATTATAGGTTTAAGATTTAGTTACCCTATCTAACCAGATTTTACTGTAGCCTATCTTCTCTAATTTATTTTCTCACCAGTATTAGATAAATGCCAGAGTGAGAAAATGTCAAAGGAATACAATATTAGTATGACAGAAGGATAGTAATAAGTCTGCTTACATTCCTTGAAATTGGCATCTGTAATTACTTTTGTCAGTATAGGTTATGAAACTCATTGCCCCTGTTCCCTTACCTATATGTAGCATCTCTATAGACATATTTCATTTAAATTAGATCATGGCAGAAATAACAGTCCTAATATGGAAACCTTGTTTTAAAGAAAATATTTGTGCAATGTATCAGGTTATGAAACACTACTAAAAGAACAAGTAACAATGAACTGTCAGTAAGCCTTGTTTACTCAATATTTAGCTGCCTCACATATAATTGGCGGTGTACCTGTATGCAATTAAGGCCAGTTGGTTGAGGTTTGGAATAAGGCTGAAATAATTAATATTTTAATTTGTGTAAATTAAGTGTTGTAGGAACTATTTAGAGTAATTAGGCATAAACACTTAGCTTCACACATTAATAAATTCAAATAAAGAAGAGTAGCCTGATGATTTTAAACCAGAGGGCCTATATTATGCAAAAAAAACCCAACAACAAACAAATAAATTTTTTTTTAGCTCTAAACTGTTATAATGCAATTAGTTCCTCAAAAACATCAAAATTTACTTGACACCTGTATGGCAAAGGATTCCTTGTGAATTTTGTTCTCTTAGTAGCAGCCTCTCCACATCCTGGAAAAATTAGTTAAAATGTAGTACAGAGATTCACCGCCCACTTCAACCCCACCTGCCCAGTAAACGGCACATCCACCTTTTTAGATTAGTTTTTTTAGTAGCCTTTTTGAAAAAGTGCATAACACCAGACACTCAGTATTTGTATTGTATTTATAGTATTTATATACACTCTGGGGGTCTGCCACGGGGTCGGCGGCGAAGCTGACGCTCCGGGGGTCTGCCGCGGGGCCGGAGGCGAAGTCGACGCTCCGGGGGTCTGCTGCGGGGCCGGAGGCGAAGCCGACGCTCCGGGGGTCTGCTGTGGGGCCGACGGTGAAGCCGACGCTCCGGTGGTCTGCCGCGGGGCCGGAGGCGAAGCTGACGCTCTGGGGTCTGGCCGCAGGGCCGGAGGCGAAGCAGCTTCTCAGGAGGATGATGCCCAAACTTCAGCAGGTACCCCCAATGGGTATCCCGTCCCCTCCTCGACAGCTCAGGAACTGGCTCAGAAGCGACCGCCGACTGTGGCTCAGGAGGAGGCGCTGAGGAGACCGCCGATTGCGGCTCTGGAGAAGGGGAGCCCGCCGATTGCGGCTCTGGAGCAGGGGAGCCCGCCGATTGCAGCTCTGGAGCAGGGGAGCCCGCCGATTGCAGCTCTGGAGCAGGGGAGCCCGCCGATTGCGGCTCCGGGTCTGGAACTGGGGAGCCCGCCGATTGCGGCTCCGGGTCTGGAACTGGGGAGCCCGCCGATTGCGGCTCCCGGTCAGAAACAGGGGAAACCACCGACTGTGGATCCGGCTCAGGAACTGGGAAGACCACCGACTGTGGCTCCACCTCAGGAACTGGAGGGACCACCGACTGTGGCTCCGTCTCAGGAACAGGAGAAAACACCCATGGAGGCTCAAGTTCAGTCTCTGAAGTGGCTTGAGGCGTCTGTAGAGGACTCTTGGCGGTTAGTGGCCTCTGCTGAGGGACTCTTGGAGACATGTCTTCACCAACTCTAATTTCTGAAGCCCTCTTAATTTTAAGCTCAGGGGTCTCTGGACGGCACAGGGCAGGCTCAGGGGTCTCTGGACGGCACAGAGCTGACCCAGGGGTCTCTAGACGGCACAGAGCTGACTTAAGGCGACGCATCTTCCTACGCCGAGGGGTCTTCGGAGCTAGGCTAACGGGTTTACTGAGAGAATCTGGCGACAAATTAACCGGTTGAAAAATAAGAGTTCCAGAATGGATAATAGGTTCAGGGGCTAAAGAATCAGGCACGGGGTTTGGTTTAAAGCTATCTGGGATAATAACTGGTTCAGGATCAGGGTCTGGCTGGCGTGGAGCTGAGGGTGGTGGCTCGAAAGGGAGAATATCCTCTCTATCCCCATAAAAATAATGCCAAAGATCAGCCTCATGGATGTAGGGAACAGAATTATCTGGCGAGGAAACAGGTCTAGAAACAATGGTGACGGGTGCAGGTGTCTGATCAGGCTGGCAGGGAACTCTAACTGTTTGATGTGAAATAGATGGGCCAATTTTGAGTCCTTTAACAGATGGAGCTAAATGAAGGTCTAGAACATGAGAACAGAGGCTAACCTGGCGCGGAGAGGGACTGGATCTGGTTAGTGACGCTGTGTCTAACCCAATGGCTAGTTCTATGAGGTCCTCAAGGTTAGCTGGCTCGACGTAAAAGGAAAGCTCGTTTCTGACAGATTCGTTTAAAGCTAAGAGATAAGCAGACTTGAGTGCAGACTCGTTCCAACCGGAAACGGCTGCTCTAACCTGGAACTCGGAAGAGAACTCGGCAACGGACATATTACCCTGTTTAGTATTCAGAAGATTGGAAGAAACAGAGAACTTAGAGACCTGACTAAAGGTTCTTTCAAACTCCTGGATAAATTTCTCAAATGTACAGTTTTCTCTAGTTTTAGGCGGAAATTTGATCTCAAATGTTTATTAAAAGTTCAGAAACACAAGGTTTATGCTCTGGGACTGGAATTGGTCAGGGGCTGGTTCACTGGAGTCTTGACTGTGACTGGAGACTGTTGGTTAGCAGAGTTCATGAGAGGCTAAGCATCTAGCTTCAGGCTTAGCATTGCAGTCCTAGATTTGAGCTACCAGCTCACTGCAGAGAACAACAGGGGAATTTCCACATTGGGTTCTTCAGGCTGATTCCACATAGGAACCTTCAGGTAAACTCCACATAGTAGTCTTCAGGTTAAATTCACATAGGAATCTTCAGGTTGGCTCACCAGGGCAGATTGCAGGTTAAGCTCACCTAGAGCTGCAGGCCAGAGACAGGTTGCCTGTGAGGCAGCTCTTCCAGAGCTTCACGAGGAGACAGGAGGTTAAGCTCATCCAGAGCTTCACGAGGAGACAGGAGGTTAAGCTCATCCAGAGCTTCACGAGGAGACAGGAGGTTAAACTCATCCAGAGCTTCACAAAGAGACAGGATTCCTGTGAGGCAGAAACAAGGAAGAGTTAGAATCTGATCTCACACTAGAGATAACTAAGATTCTTCTGTAACAGAGGCTCAGGAAGCTAACCAACTAAGATCAACACTGCGGCATGGAAGCAAGGTCTGGCAGGAGCTTATAAAGGGAGGGTCTCCTAATGAGTAGATGGAAATCAGGTGTGCAGGAAGGTTCCAGCCCTAGGAGACCCATGGCGCACTCCACTGGAGACAGGGGGTAATCTCCAGATCCCAACAGTAACTCCAGTCCTAAAAGAAAACAACAAAGAGCAGAAGAGGATCCTCGGCACCGTCTGATGGGCAAGCCTGAGGATCCTAACAATTCTCCTCTGACCTCTGGCATCAACAAGGCATTTCCGCCCACAGAATTGCCGCTCACTGGACGTTTTTTCTTTTTCGGACCATTCTCTGTAAACCCTAGAGAAGGTTGTGCATGAAAATCCCAGTAGATCAGCAGTTTCTGAAATACTCAGACCAGCCCTTCTGGCACCAACAATCATGCCACGTTCAAAGTCACTCAAATCACCTTTCTTCCCCATACTGATGTTCGGTTTGAACTGCAGGAGATTGTCTTGACCATGTCTACATGCCTAAATGCACTGAGTTGCCGCCATGTGATTGGCTACTTAGAAATTAAGTGTTAACGAGCAGTTGGACAGGTGTACCTAATAAAGTGGCCGGTAAGTGTATATACATATATATATATATATATATATATATATATATATATATATATATATATATATATATATATATCAATCAATTCCAAGTTTGATCGACAAACAGCAGAAGAAGTATAAAGTAAGAGCAGCAGTGGTGCCAGTGGTAATTGGAGCACTGGGGGCTGTGACCCCCAAACTGGGAGAGTGGCTACAGCAGATTCCAGGTAAAACATCAGAGGTCTCTGTCCAGAAGAGCGCAGTCCTAGGAACAGCTACGATACTGCGCAGAACCCTCAAACTCCCAGGCCTCTGGTAGAGGACCTTAGCTTGAGGATGACACATACCACCCCACGAGGGGTGAGAAAAACGTTTTTTTTTTTTTTTTTTTATATATAAATATTTTTTTTTATTTTTATAGTATCTTATACATGCTTCTCCAATACATGTCTGATGTGTGCTAAACTCTAGCAAACTCTGCTTTATGTCTGCACTTGTACACCACCCCAATGGTGTGCTTAGCAGCTCATTGCTCAGTTCTCTCTGACATAGCTGACTAATAAACTGTGGCTGAAAAATGCTTTTTTCAAGCTATAAGGATATTTTTTTTTTTGCTGCTCAAAAGAGATGAAGCAAAACTTTCTCTTATTTCTTGTAAAGGAATCTCTAAATGATATCCAGAATAAAAAATGTATTGCTGACTGTTTATTTTCGGATAAAGACCTTGATGAAAAGACACATAGTTTTGTTGAGTGTTTCTCTCTCATAGGTCCTGCTCATATCTATTCAAATAAGATTTATTGTGATTTATTGTAACATTTTCTAACATTTTTCCTATGGGGTTGTATGTGTTATCCTAAAGCTGGGGTCCTCTGTTAGTTTGAGGGTTCTGCGCAGTATCTATACCTCTGATATTTTACTGGAATCTGCTGTAGCCACTCTCCCAGTTTGAGGGTCACAGCCCCCAGTGCTCCAATTACCACTGGCACCACTGCTGCTCTTACTTTATATATATATAAACTGGTTAACAACTGGCTTGAAATAATCTATCAGTCCAAAAAATCAATCGATAAATCATTTCATATACAGGGAAACTATATAAACTGTGACAAGCTAAAAGAAACATACTGCAGCAGATTTTTTTTACCTGTGGCACCATTGCTGAGGTGGGATTAAAGAAAATACACAGAGCCATTAGATAATGTATATATTATAGAAAAGTATATTTTATTATTTTTCTAAGTGAAACACACATAGATTACTTATGGTAATTTTACAGTCATCTTAGAGGCATATCTAAGATTAGAGGTTTAGGGTTGCATTCAGTGGTTTTCATTTTGGTTTGCATGGTGGCATAATTTGTAGCACTGTTGCCTTGCAACAAGAAGGTCCTGGGTTTAATCACTGGCCTAGGGTCTTTTGGCATAGAGTGTGCATGTTCTCCTTGTGTATGAATGGGTTCTCTCTGTGTACGCTGGCCTTCTCTTATGGTCCAAAAACATAGACTGATAGGTTAATTGATGTATCTAAATTGCTCTAAGTTGTAAGTGTGTGTGTGTGTGTGTGCATGGTTGCGTATCACTTTGTTTCCTCCCTATTTAATGACCTCTGCGGGGTGTACCCTGCCTTTCATCAGTAGAAGATGAGTGTATAGCTTTTCATTTTTTTCTCTTTAACAATCCAGTAATACTCATTCAGGTTGTGAACATAAAGCTATGTAGGGTGGTATGAATGCATTAAAAGACCTTTTCAGATAACAGTTCCTTCAATTATTAGAAGGGATGAGATAGATAGAGAAAATTAATGTTAAAAACTTTCTTAACCTACTTTTTTGCATTTTAAAAGACTGATGTGACTTACCCATAAAAGAAGTTTGCTTTAGATGCTAAAAGCGTTTTTAAAAAATTGTAGTTTATTTCTTAATTTTGAACAAAGATTTGTTTTTTGTTTTTTTCAAGGGAAAAAATGTACAGCTGCATTCTGTCATATACGTCTTCCTGCTGGGTACAAGCAGTGTCCAGGTGCTTTACAGCCTCTGATGTATGTCCTATTCTTTTATTGTAACATACAGTGAATGGTCTATTTCTCTTGCAACAGCTTCGATGAACAGATGCCTTGATTCTTTCAATAGCCATTGTGCAAAAGAACCCTGAAATCTTTCTTTTTTGTAAAGAAATATAGAGAACATACACATTAGAAACAAAGCCATGCAGAGCAAGATTACCTGGAGGGCTGATAGAATAGAAAGTAGGTATAACAGTAAACAGAAGACAAAGACGATAAGCATTTATAATTTAGATAAACAACTTTAATATATGTGAAGCCAGTATAACTTAAAGCAAGTGACAATGTCACCAGACTGTTAAATAAAATTAGTTGAACAGTGTTAGAGCAGTGCTGGCGATGATTACTTACTACCACAATGATCAGCAATTATCTGGAATAACAAATCCTAGTAACTAAATCAAATTAGATAGGTTTTAAAAATGTTTATGTTGAATACATTTCTAACTAAATATTCCCTAATTTTTTAGCCATAATCATAAATCTTTAAAAGGATTTTAAGTTTCTTCACAAAACAGGTGACTAAGATCACACAGACATTTTAGAATTCGTCTGTCATCATTTGGAAATCACATTTCAATCGGACAATTAGACAGTGTAGAAAAAAGAAAAAAATACTTTGTATGCCATCCATCCATTTTCTGTCACGCTTATCCCAAGCGGGGTCGCCAGGGGTGCTATCTTCAGGGCTACACCCCGGACAGGTTGCCAGTCCATCGCAGGGCAACACAGAGACAAACAGGACAAACAACCATTAATGCACACACTCACACCTAAGGAGAATTTAGAGAAGCCAATCAACCTAACAGTCATGTTGATGGAGTGTGTGAGGAAGCCGGAGTACCCAGAGAGAACCCACACATGCTCAGAGAGACCATGCAAACTCCATGCAGAAAGACCACAGGCCCGGAATCGAACCCGGAACCTTCTCGAGCAGCCCAAGATCGTGTGCAAAACATCCAATTTCAGATTATGCTGGGAAAAAAAAATCTACTACGTATTCTTTTCTAGATCACATCTATTGTGTTTAGTTTCCTTTTTTGCTAACACATCTTTCTAGATGTAATGTGGAAATTAATCTTTGTGATAAGATATAAATCGTTTTATATTCTAAAAAGAGCTGACATACTTATCAGAAATTCAAAATAAGGTAAGAGCTTGGAAAATTGTCTGATTTTTATATTAACAGATTTAACTGTTATGGAATATAAAATTCAATTCAATTCAGTTTATCTATATAGCGCCAATTCACAACACATGTCATCTCAAGGCACTTTACAGAGAAATTCAACCAGATGAAACAGTCAAATTGATTCAAATTTTTCTATATATGGAAAACCAGTTGATTACATCGACTCATTGACTCAAAGGCAATCCTTCAAGGCTGTTAAAGGCCTGTGATTAACACACTTAGGCTTACTAAAGCCATGCTAATTATCTATTGTAAATGTAAAAGGGAAGAAAATGTAGTTACAGCTCAATGAATCGCACACCATGTGACTGAAGCCATGCTTCTTGCCCATTTTAACTGTACAACCAAAACTGTAGTTCCACAAACTGAATGATTCAGAGAATAAATCTTTTGGACAAATTATTTTAATGAACTCCTTTTACTGATTCAATTCACTCATAAAAATAAAATGCCTTTAAAGGGAGAGACAGATTATCGTTTGTTCTGCAGAAGGGGTGATTGGTTACAATCTTTGTTCTTCTGAGGTGCTATACATCTCTGAACATCAGGGAGCTGACCATCCCCTCACCCTGGACTAAGAATGGGAATCATTTGGATTGAACAATTCTGGTTCTGAATCAAATTGCGTGTAACAATTCTGGAACGGTCATATATTTCAACCTGGTTTAAGTGAGCTGTCTAAAAAAAGTTATGTTCAGATAAAATAGTGTGAACTACTCAATGAATTTTAGTTCTATAAACATTTAACTTTTGATAAATATTACTACAAATTATCTCATGGTTGTTTTCTACCAGCATATAAATATCAAACCCATGAACTCTAATTTAAGTTTCAAGAATTTTCTTGAAACATACATAAATGGCTTTGTGGTTGAATACCTCATTAAAAGTAATTTCTGCATATACCAGGTCAGATGCTGCAGGTACTTTTACTGCAGATAGTTATTTGTTATTTTGCTGACCTGATTTTGACACCAGTGTGATGCTAGGCTGAGTTTTGAAGCTGGGGAAAATAGAAGTACAACAAGACGGTCTCCAAGAGTTGTTGTCTGGACCTCAGTTCCTCTCAACTAGATGGGGAAGTAGTAGTCTAATTTTTGTGGACAAACAATGTGAGTTCCTACCCTTTGTTTACTTAGTGGGTTTCATCATATGAAACAGATCCCATAGAAATAAATTATGAAGTTATGATTAAAGTTGCCTATAAGTCTGACAGATCTAGATTAGTGCTGCATGATTTAATAAAAATGTGCAATTGCCATTATTGTGGACTATATTGCGATTACAATATAAATGAATGGTGTCATCGTTTGCATGCTTGGAGATCAAGGACAACACAGAGTATTACAAGCTTCACTGTGTTTTTTTAAGCTATGGGAAAAGTGGCCCACAAGCTACCTGCATGTTCCAGTAGCCTCACTTTTTATAGCATTTTCTGTGAAAGAGACTCAAAGACACAACTAAACCTCTCCTTTCTTCTTGTGTATGTGTGTGTGTGTGTGTGGTGTGTTGATTTGAACTTAAAATAGTATGTTTTCAAGTGTGTAAGTGAGAGACATGATTTCCTTTCCTTGTATCATTCTTTATGCTTTCTGTCAAAATTGTTTGTCTTAAATTGTTTGATTTTCAATGAGTATATGGATCCTTTTACATTTACACTACATGAGTTGTACATAAAGTAGACGTGGGATTATCTAGGGCTGATGCAGTTTCAATTTGATCATATAAGGTGAGTTACAGGTATACAGATAATTAAAATGCCAAATAAATAAAGAAAGAGCAAACAGTACATAATTATAGGAGTGTAGAAAATTATAATTAACGTACCAATAGCCAGATGGAGTCTATTGCCAAAATATTGGATTATTTGCAACTCAGTAATGTCCAAAGCCTTTATGACGTTGTTAGCGTTGTCTGTAGTTATGATAACCTGACGTTCGCACAGATCCCATGCTGCCAAAACCTCTTTAGCCTCTTTCCCACTAAAAATACCACATTAAAGTGTTTTCAAACCTGGCTCAACCCACTAACAATTGGCATTTGGCTCCCTTCTCACTGGCAAAAAAAGCTGGGTCTAACTCCAAGCTGGCTGCATGTCTGGTGACACCATCACTGGGTTTGCTTTGATGTTCTCCCCAGTGCGACAGAAATCAGGAAAGTGAACAATGGAGGGCAACATGTAAGGAAGTTAGGTCGTAGTATGTGTGCCTATTATTTTTTGTCCGTCCGAATCCCTCTCACCAGTGCTTCACTATGTTTATCAGATATAAACAGAGTTGTTTTAGCTTGTTAGATCAGAATTGAGTGGCACGGTGCATTGAATTCCATACGAGGCGCTGAATGGTATCAAGTAATTTAGTGTGTAATCCGGCTTTGGTGGTCCCACAGCATACCGACTGTTCCCAAATAATAGAATTTTTTTTTTTTTTTTTTTTTTGGCGTCCATGTTGGCTGTTCTGCTTTGTCTAAAGCTGGGTAGTCATGTGACTATACCTGCAGCTTCACACAGAGTTTTTAAGAGAGAATCCTGTGCACAGACAGATACATGCATATTTGTTTACAAAATTGCAAATTTCAGTCTTTAATGTGAATACATAATTGCACAGCATTGCTTTTCATTTTAACAGAACACATAGAAAACCGTTTCTCCGACAGAGCGCTTCCTTGTTGCTTGCTGCTTGGCTAGGCGTGCCACCCTTGATGCATCCCTTCACAAATGCAGTTCACCAAGTGCAAACACGCCTTATTCATCTTGCAGGAAGCCAGTCATTCTTCGCCTGAGTCCTGTCACAGTAGCATCTAGCCCCTCCCGAGTTTTATTCTGACCATTTTCCTAAGGATTATTCTGACTGAGCATTATTCTAAGCTTGTTTGTAAACAAATCCAAGAATGTTGTTCAAGGACTTCATAGCCTTTTATTTCTTATTCTCTGAAGGCCTTACCGTAGGTACTCCTCCATGTTTGTCCATCTGTGAATTCACCTCTGCTTTTATTAAGACCTTCGTTGCCTCCTGGTTCCAATTCCCACAACTGTTTTCCTTTCTGCCAACTAAACTGTCTTTAACCTCGTTGTCTGCACTACATTTTTGCCAAGCACCACTCCAGTTCTCAATGCCTAATGGATTTAACCAACAATCTAGAACAAAGATGACAAGATTTATCAACAGGACTCTCTGTTGTGACAACTCCATCAACCACCTCTCCTCCTGGTGGACTCTAGGTCACCATCCAGTAAGCACATTTTCCCTTCTCCCGTTCTTTATTCACAGGATTCCAAAACTCACCAGTCTCTATTTATTTCAAAGCTCCCGGTTACCCCTTGTCGCTGTTTACGCCTGAACCACAGTCTCTGTTGCACACTGACTCATTGTACCCATTGAACATAATTTATCAGAATCTGCTTTCTCCTGAGAGTTTTCCTCTATGTAGGTCATAAGCCTTAACAAAACCATAACAAAAAGAATAAAACAGGCTTGATTTAGAATGTAAAAGTTGTGTCAGAATGGAGGGGAAAAAAAAAAATTCCTGGTGTCATGTCAAAAATGAGGCTTATTCTGGATCCTGAGTTTAATCATATCCAATGCATGATAAAATCCTTACAAAAGTGTTGCATAAGGCCCACTGGTTAGGTCTTCAAATAAAGTTAAGCCATACTTTTGAATGTTGGTGCACAAACAGATGGTTGCGCACACACTCCTAAAGATTCTTCCTTTATAGCTTTTGACAGGGCAGCTTTCCACTGGGCAGACTCAGGATCAAAACCAGGAATCAGAAATTTTAGATATAATGTTCTGGGATAACTGAAAAGGTTACAACCAGTTCCAATCTATTTGGGTGGCCAGTTCTATGCTCAAACTAATGGATGTATTTGCAGTTGGTTTTGTGTTTGCAGGGTGTTTCTACTTGGCTGTTCTCAATTTTCTGTAATTGCAAAATTTCCTCTTTGCAGTTTTTTTTCTATCATCTGTGTTTTGGGTTTTCTTTTTTGGCTAGCTGGACTCATTTTTGTGTTTTTTAGCCTAATTTCTGAGTTTTTCAGTCTCATTTTTAACTTTGTGGGATATTTTAAATTTGTTGTGAAATAATGTTTTTAAACTGTGTTTGCACCTCTTAGCCACCATATATTTGGGAAATAATACATAATAATTATAAGCGGTGCAGCATTTAGCAAATTTTGATCAAATCTACAAACTTTATTTAATATTTGCCCTTGTTCTTTACAGCCAAACTAAACCTATTGTTGCGCAACAACAAAACATAATACATGCATGAGCAGCAATACAAATTACTGCAACACTATTAATTTGAAAAAGAGTTTATTTAAAATATTCCCACAAATACATTTAGCAGCCAGCTTGCCTCAGGCATTTTTCTTTTTCTGTAATGCTAACTTTTTGCTGTGTTATAAATTTTTAAAGAGCTGAGCCACTAAAACAGATCTATCTTAAGTTTGGAATGTGAGGAGAGAAAAAAACAGGCTGACAAGTTTGGGATACAGTGTGGGGAAATAAGACAGAAAGTACAGCAGAATACAGACACATCCAGAGGCTATAATAGTGTATGCTGGTAGAGTGATAAGTCAGACAGCATTCAAGCGTCCTGATCCACTGCCAGCCTCGGCCATTTGTCAGAGCTGACTTGAAACTCCCGGTGGCCATTGCACTCTACTGTATGCAGCTCCACGCAGCAAGATCAAACTTGACAGGTGAAATCATTATGAGCAGCAGTCCAACACTGTTAATGGCCAGCTGGTTCTATCATGCGTGGGTGTTTCAGACCAGAGGAGAGTCTGAAATTCATGTAAAAATGTGAAAAAATATGCACAGAATGCATTGAAATCACAGTTTTTTTTGTTGTTATGTTTTAGATTACAACAGAGATGTTTTGTGTTTCAAAAATAGGTGGTAATGAATATGGTAATTATGTATCACACACATGGCATTTTATATTTATTGAGTTTTATACAGTCTCAATTTGTACTTTGTGTTGTTCAATATTTAATCTGATACTTTTTGGACTGTCATGTGTGGTCTTTGAACACTTGCCCAACTGCTCATGTATTAGAACAGATAAAAGTGTGAATCAAAATCAATTTATTTAAATTTACTTGAATTTAATCTTATTTAATTGAATCCATCATCCATCCATCCACAGTTATAGTATAATTCATTTTTGTTAAATTCAAAATGTCCTTGATTAAATAGAGAAATAAATGTTTAAACTCACTGTGTTTTTTTGTTTTTAATTGCTGTAGATTTTGGTAGCTATGTAGGTAGGATCTTCTGTAATGATCGTATCTAGAGAAGCCTTTGACTGAAGACACTGAATTAATCTCAGTCTTCTGAAGAGGAGGCTTGATGTTGTCTGTGAGTATCCTTATTTTATGAAGATTTCTTCATATCCAGAGGTTCTGGAAGTGTTAAAAATGTTATGAATGCTGGTGTACCATAAATGATAAATTATGAACAGTTTATGCCTTAAAGTCACTTGCCCATAGGGAGACGTTACTTGGATATAACATAACGGAATATCTTCAGAACAGCTCCAAATGACACAAAACTCATATGGGTGAGTAGAACATGATGTAAAAATGTAAAATCAAGGGCCCAATATAAAAAAAAGAAAAAACGGCATTCCCCTTTGAGTCCCTTCCATCGTTTCAATTTCTTATTTTCCCGCCAGTTGTTATATTTGTTTAGGTTGCAGTTAAAACATCAATCTGTTCAACAGATTTTATTGCGACCTCTTTAATTAAGCAATCTAGTGGTTAATTAGGAAGTGTTCTTTAGACTGTAGTTAATTTATTTCACTTTGCCAGGATCTAAAATGACTCTGAGTTTTTTTCACCAAAAGCCTTGTGTTCACTTCCTTTGTTAAGGAAGTGAACACATTTTTAAAATAATATATCCTAAGTAAAATAAAAAATACTTAATTTGTAAATTATTGTTTCTTGAAATTAAAATAAAGAACCACATTTTTCTGTCTTTCTTATATAATAAACAATGGATTTAATAGGAAAAAAAAACTTTACATTATGAAAATAACTAATCTAGTGGTAAAATATTATATATTAACCCAGAAGTTTTTTAGATAAACAATTACAAGATAGAGATGGTAAAGGAAACCTCCAGAATAGTATTTAAGACCATAATGAATCCTCTGTTTCTATTGAGTTGAAAACAAAATACACAACTACGTTTATGTCAATCTGGCCTAAAATCAACCAATACTAGATTGAACAGGTAATTGTAATGTTAAAAAAAATAGCTCTGTTAGACATGTTTACTGCCGAAGGACAAATTGCTCAAATATAATTTGGTCTCATTTAAAATTTTTTTGAAACTCTGCATAGCTAACGTATTGAAAAGAGTTTAACAATATTACAAAATGCATCTCTAGGAAGAACCTCATCCTTTACACCATGTAGACCCAAAAGGTCATAATAGATTACACAAGGACTTAACAAGCTCCTTCCTGCATACAGGCGGAGGTGGCAAAAGCATAAAGCACCCAGACATTTCCATCTCCTTGGACCCCACCTGGGCTGAGAACACCTCCCACCTGTTGAAGAAAGTCCAACACCAGCTCTTCTTACTTTAGGACGTTAAAACGTTCTGGACACTGTCCTCAGCTAACACACATACACAGTGTGCAATGTATCCTGTGCTTCAGCATGACAGTGTGATACGAGACTTGCATGGCACAGGAGAAGAAGGATGTAGCACAGGTGGTGGAGACAGCGCAGGAAATTATGGGATGCTGTCTGCCAGATCTAGACTTAGTTTATGTTGCCTGACTCCAGAAAGGGCCTGACACATTGCCACAATATCCACTCACCTCCGCTATGAGTTCTCCAAGAGTGTTATCAGCCAGAAAGCCTTATTTCTAAAACAAAGACAGACTCTATTAAATAACTAACAGCTAGAATAAATTGACTCACAAACCTTGTTGAGGCAGTAAGACAGAGTATGCTGCAACTACCTGAATTGGCAGCTTTGTTTTTCCAGAACAAAAGGAAAGACCAAAAGGAAAGTTATACAAAGAAAAAAAATGCCTTGATTGTTAAGGTTGTTCCTTCTATGTAGATGAGGGTCAAAACGCTGTGGAATGCTTACACAAGACAAAAGAATCAGGGAAACATAGAGTGATAGCTGCAGCAGGGCACCCAATGATCAGATCAAGAAGTCAGCACCAACTGGAGAGTTTGAGAAACTTCAGAAAGCAAAGTAGCCATGAACAGAGGGTAAGCTCTGTCTAGTTTTTTTCTCATGTGTAAATATGAGGGAATCAATGTGCATTTTCATTGTTCTGCTTTCAGGTGCTTCATACAGGTAACATATTGTATTTGTGGCAGAGGTCTTTTTCCCTGAGATCTGTTACATGATGCAAAAACAAAGACAAATTTAAACGTACATGATAAGGCTGTGAGGGCCTTCAGCAAAAAAGTAAACTATGTCTATTAGGAAAGGGGGGGAGTAATCGAGAAATATACTGTAGAGGTAGAGAGCTGGCAAGAGAGAGACAGAACTATGTTTTCTATATAGTATCTGTTCTGGAACCCCAAAACCTGTTCAGATGAGAAGAAGAAACCCAGCTCACAAAGCATAGCATTCTAACAATTATAACTGATTTAACTATTTATTTTTTTATTTTTTTTATCTTTTCTTTTAAGGACTTTCTGAAGACTTATAATGATGCTCGTTCCTCTCCAATATGTTTTCTGTATCCTGGCATCCTGACATGTATCCTGACCTTTTCAGTAGTTTGTTTTCTAAGCACTGTTTTTTTTATATATATATATATATATATATATATATATATATATATATATATAATTTTATAAGCTCACTTGAGCAGCATTAAGGAATCAAACTTAAGAATACAGGTACTTCTTGCTTCAGTTAATACATGTCAGATCCGGCTTGGTCCTAGTTTCGAACTTTTGGTTTATCAAAATAATTTGTACTCACCAACCTTCAGCCAGATCTTCTGTGCAGTTTTTTCTGCAAATGAATCATATCATCTGAGCTAGTTTGGTACTTAATGACTTATCACACATTTGGTATACAGATTTTGCTTCCAGCTTCTACTTGCTTGACGATTTTCCACACAAACCCGCTAATGAACTGACCTTTTTGCCCTCAGAGTTTTCATCACAAATTCACTGCCAACAGTGTTCAGCCCTAATGTTGAGAAGCAAATGATTAATGAATGCAAATAAGGGGAATATAGCTAGATTAGAATATCTCTATAGCTTTGACCAATATTTTTGAAAAACAAAACCAACAACAAACTCAAGCATTACCCAAAACACTTGCAGTAGTTTTTTCCCATGACCACTGTATTGCCTATAAATATAGAATAGATGTTTTACTGCTGGAACCAAAGTAACAACATGGGCTATTTTAGCTGTGTTGATGTTGTATAGTACAAAAAAAAAAAAACTCTAGTTTTAATTATACAAGATTCTTTAATGCTAATTCCCTTCCCCTGTCCCAAAAATACTTTGGGGCTCAGGTAAATGCTTAAATGCTTGAAATCAGGAGGATGCTATAGATTGATGCTGTTACTAACCAGCACTGCCTTTAAAATAATTATCTATATCAGTGAAGCATAATAGACTGTACATTTAAGGTGTTAGCAGTCTTGGTTATAGATCACTGGCTTTCCCACATTTCACCAATGGAAATGTATTAAAAATCGATCAGTCAGCTAAGAGATATCAATACGACAGACACAAACAAAACACATAAACAAAAGACAGGGGAGCTTATCATCAGGGGTGCAGAAAGCTGTGTGTACAATATATGCCAAATATACCAAAAGGTTTCATTTATTTATGCAGTATCAACTGTAAAAAATCTGGCTTGGTTATTCTCATCTTTGTCAGGAAGACACATTTTTTCTTACCTAAGTGTATTTATAGCGTTAATTGATTAATAATGTAAATTTGTTTGTGTGAAGTACTTAAATCTCTATATATTGGGGTCATGTTTGTGTAAAACTGTGTTTTTATGATGAAAGTACAAACGCTTTTAGCTTTTGCTTTAATACTCAGAGCAAAAGACATATCTGGTCTTCACCAGGTTATAAAAGCATTTTAAGGGCTCCTCTGGGGTGACAAAAAACACCACAGATTCCCCTCTGTTATTATTTATTGAACAAAGATTAATGTCAAAAAAAGGAAAGCAGTCTGTGAAAAACTAAGCACTCCCTTGCTACTTTTAAAGGATTTGAGAGGGAGAGAACCCCAGCTTGAATTAGATAAACGTACTGCATAACAGTGTGATCGCCAGAATAAAGATAGGGGTTTTGGTATTTTGATGGTGATGCTGGTGGGAGTATCAGTAGATTGTAGCAATAACCTGAAGCAAGGACCCAATACTCAAACCTGACTGCTGTCAGGCCTTTAAAGAGGTATGCATTAACAAATACCTGAGATCACCAATGAACTGAGCAACGATGGGATAAAGTGGCCACAATTCCTTCAGAACAGGATTCTGATAGAGTGAGAAACCTGCTACTGAGAATTGAAATGGCTAAATATAGTTCTACCAACTGCTGGAATCTTGGGTGTACATAGTTTTATGCAGCTTTCAAATTTTCTGTGGACTTAGTGTAATAAATAATGTGAGTTAGATACCTTGCTAAATTCATTCAATTGAATACATTATATATATATATATATATATATATATATATATATATATATATATATATATATATACACTCACCGGCCACTTTATTAGGTACCCCATGCTAGTAACAGGTTGGACCCCCTTTTGCCTTCAGAACTGCCTTAATTCTTCATGGCATAGATTCAACAAGGTGCTGGAAGCATTCCTCAGGGAGTTTGGTCCATATTGACATGATGGCATTACACAGTTGCCGCAGATTTGTCGGCTATACATCCATGATACGAATCTCCCGTTCCACCACATCCCAAAGATGCTCTATTGGATCGAGATCTGGTGACTGTGGAGGCCATTTGAGTACAGTGAAGTCATTGTCATGTTCAAGAGACCAGTCTGAGATGATTTCAGCTTTATGACATGGTGCATTATCCTGGTGAAAGTAGCCATCAGAAGTTGGGTACATTGTGGTCATAAAGGGATGGACATGGTCAGCAGCAATACTCAGGTAGGCTGTGGCGTTGCAACGATGCTCAATTGGTACCAAGGGGCCCAAAGAGTGCCAAGAAAATATTCCCCACACCATGACACCACCACCAGCCTGAACCGTTGATACAAGGCAGGATGGATCCATGCTTTCATGTTGTAGACGCCAAATTCTGACCCTACCATCCGAATGTCGCAGCAGAATTCGAGACTCATCAGACCAGGCAACGTTTTTCCAATCTTCTATTATCCAATTTTGATGAGCTTGTGCAAATTGTAGCCTCAGTTTCCTGTTCTTAGCTGAAAGGAGTGGCACCCAGTGTGGTCTTCTGCTGCTGTAGCCCATCTGCCTCAAAGATCGACGTACTGTGCGTTCAGAGATGCTCTTCTGCCCACCTTGGTTGTCAGTGTTGGGCACGTTACTTTGAAAAAGTAATTAGTTATAGTTACTAGTTACTTCTCCCAAAAAGTAACTGAGTTACTAACTGAGTTACTTCACAATAAAAGTAACTAGTTACTAGTAAAAGTAACTATTGCGTTACTTTTGCGTTTCTCGCCCCCGTAACCCTCACCACCCAGCCCCCACCTTCTCGCGGTGTGATTCAAAAGCCAGCTGAATAGAGCGGACGACAAAGACAAGAACCTGCAGAGAGTTTTGCATTTATTGCAACTCAATGTAAATGACATCAGGGGGGAACGCCATGTGAAGTTTTTTAACAGGGCATTCAGATCTGGTGAGTATATGAAATTAATAACTGGGGATGCCTAATTCTGAAATCCTGTGTGTTTGGGTTGTTATAGATACTGCAACATCTATCTATACATCTATCTATCTAGATGTATACTCTGTGTGTGACATAAAATATGGATCTCCATCCCTGCCACAAAGGCCATCAAATAATGTTTAAAATAAAAAATACAGTAGGTTGAGAAGGCAGAGTATCCATCCATCCATCCATCCATCCATCCAGATTTCTCCCTTTCATTTGATCGTTCACGCTCTCCATAGTTCTCCTGTGGCGCGAGCACAGGGCGACTGGTGCGCGCCTTTAGCGAGCATGCGCGTTTCCTGTCGCTTGCGCGGTGACTCTTGCCGCCTGCGCTGTGCGGAGATGCAGAGGAAACCGTATCTGATGGGGAAACGCAGCTCGACGTAACACCGTTATTTCCATCAGGAAAACGCTGTTTGCTGCTGGATCCTCCTCACTCTCCATCTCTCTGTGTGTGCTGTACGTTAACACCCGCCAGCAGAAACACCCACCTACCCAACTGACAGACGGAATCTCACTATACATCAGCCATTCTCATCCTCCCCTCTCTCATGACAAGGCGCGCACCTCTGGATGACCTAAAAAATAATCTTTAATATCTCTTAAACAAAAGTAGCACAAACAATATTTTTTTCTGCACAAATCTGCACTAACGTTGCACTAACCATTCAGTCTATTTGCAGAGTTTTTGGACGTGGGTGGGGTGTCAGCTTCACGCAGCTGCGCACGAGTCCTATCATGAAAAAAGGTTCATTGTGCGACCTGAGTAACGCGCAGTAACGGGGTGTCTGCAATGGTAACTGCGTTATAGTTACAGTCAAAGTAATTAGTTAGATTACTCGTTACTAAAAGAAGGTAACGACGTTAGTAACGCCGTTACTTTCAACGCCGTTAGTCCCATCACTGTTGGTTGTAACGGGTGGTTATTTGAGTCACTGTTGCCCTTCTATCAGCTCGAACCAGTCTGGACATTCTCCTCTGACCTCTGGCATCAACAAGGCATTTCCGCCCACAGAATTGCCGCTCACTGGATGTTTTTTCTTTTTCGGACCATTCTCTGTAAACCCTAGAGAAGGTTGTGCGTGAAAATCCCAGTAGATCAGCAGTTTCTGAAATACTCAGACCAGCCCTTCTGGCACCAACAATCATGCCACGTTCAAAGTCACTCAAATCTAAGCTAACATTAAACATGGATTTACTTGATAAAAGTAGGACTGATTTGACCTGCCCGTCAACAACTGTAGACTTAACTTGGACTTGGAAACAATAACATCTGTGGTACATCTGTGGTACATAGGCAGATACACTATATTGCCAAAAGTATTTGCTCACCCATCCAAATTATTGGAATCAGGTGTTCCAATCACTTCCATGGCCACAGGTGTATAAATTCAAGCACCTAGGCATGCAGACTGTTTTTACAAACATTTGTGAAAGAATGGGTCGCTCTCAGGAGCTCAGTGAATTCCAGCGTGGAACTGTGATAGGATGCCACCTGTGCAACAAATCCAGTCGTGAAATTTCCTCGCTCCTAAATATTCCACAGTCAACTGTCAGCTGTATTATAAGAAAATGGAAGTGTTTGGGAACGACAGCAACTCAGCCACGAAGTGGTAGGCCACGTAAACTGACGGAGCGGGGTCAGCGGATGCTGAAGCGCATAGTGCGAAGAGGTCGCCAACTTTCTGCAGAGTCAATCACTACAGACCTCCAAACTTCATGTGGCCTTCAGATTAGCTCAAGAACAGTGCGCAGAGAGCTTCATGGAATGGGTTTCCATGGTCGAGCAGCTGCATCCAAGCCATACATAACCAAGTGCAATGCAAAGCGTCGGATGCGGTGGTGTAAAGCACGCCGCCACTGGACTCTAGAGCAGTGGAGACGCGTTCTCTGGAGTGACGAATCGCGCTTCTCCATCTGGCAATCTGATGGACGGGTCTGGGTTTGGCGGTTGCCAGGAGAACGGTACTTGTCTGACTGCATTGTGCCAAGTGTAAAGTTTGGTGGAGGGGGGATTATGGTGTGGGGTTGTTTTTCAGGAGCTGGGCTTGGCCCCTTAGTTCCAGTGAAAGGAACTCTGAATGCTTCAGCATACCAAGACATTTTGGACAATTCCATGCTCCCAACTTTGTGGGAACAGTTTGGAGCTGGCCCCTTCCTCTTCCAACATGACTGTGCACCAGTGCACAAAGCAAGGTCCATAAAGACATGGATGACAGAGTCTGGTGTGGATGAACTTGACTGGCCTGCACAGAGTCCTGACCTCAACCCGATAGAACACCTTTGGGATGAATTAGAGCGGAGACTGAGAGCCAGGCCTTCTCGTCCAACATCAGTGTGCGACCTCACAAATGCGCTTCTGGAAGAATGGTCAAAAATTCCCATAAACACACTCCTAAACCTTGTGGACAGCCTTCCCAGAAGAGTTGAAGCTGTTCTAGCTGCAAAGGGTGGACCGACGTCATATTGAACCCTATGGATTAGGAACGGGATGTCACTTAAGCTCATATGTGAGTCAAGGCAGGTGAGCAAATACTTTTGGCAATATAGTGTACATGCCTATGTACCACAATCAAAAGCAGCTCAGATGCTTGCTGCTAACCATTTTTTATCTTATAATTAAACTTCAAATACCAATTCATATTCCATGTTTCCTAAATTAGCATCCATTAACTCTTGGAAAAAGTATCATATCCACCAAACCTTTAGGAGGTTTTTTAAATTTTTGTTTAACTTTTTCCACTACATTTTGATGTACTTTTGTGGAGCAAACATTTCACAATAATTGCATGTATCACTTTTTTTTTTATCTAAAACATGTGTGTGTGTCTTTACTTTGCATGTAGTTTAAGCTTTTACAGATTGCCACAAAGGTTCTATCAAACAAATGTCATAAAATATCAGATCTTACTGCTATCGGATTGCTTTTTACTCGGTGGCAAAGATCTTGCACAGCGAGACAATAGAGCTCTTTCATTTTCCTTCCTGTGTATTCTACATCGTATTAAAAGATAAAAAGTTTTCAAGATCTAATTAACTGCACTCAAGTCTTTGCTGAGTGCTTAGTTTTTTGACCCAGCTCAATGTGTGAACCAAAAGGAAACAATGGATGGGAAATCAAACATGATTAAAAGTAGCTCAATATCTAAGCTTTTGTTAAAAAAAAGTTATGTATGATCTTTGTAATTTTTTTAAGCATTGCTTAGCGGTAAATTACTTTAAATGGACTAAAACATAAATCATTGTCCACAGAAATTTTCAAAATCTTTTAGATAAAACAAAGAGGTATAGGCACAATTTCTAAATGTGCTGCTACCAACATACCACAGTCCACTTCACAGAATAAATGATGGTTGGTGCTGTAAGGGCCTAGTTCCTCTCTCTTGGTTTCTGGGTCAGGTGGTCGGAGCAATGAGATGGAATGGTAATGGATTGACTCTTTACAGCAGAATGGAGATGAAGAAGCTTGATGAGTTTAGAGTGATTCTATTGCCTATTAGAGGGAACAAAGCTGTGAAGTCAGAAATTGTTTGCCACAGATATAAAGAAGGATTGGATGCATCACAGTGTTTTACAGGAATGATAGAAAAAGCAGTGCTTAAGTGTAAAAGATTGTTGGAATGGAAAGAGGACTTGGTGCAGGTGTGGCAGGAAGATTAAACAAAATAATCAATCAAACTCCTATTTCGTCCCTGGTCAATGTGCAGTACAAGTCAGTGGCTTGGAAAAAGCTTCCACCTAAAAAGCTTTTTTATTTTTTATTTTTTTACACACGTCAGTGATCTTTTTCAATAAAAAGGAACACTTAATCGAGAATCTTTGTCATGCATATGCAAAATCATAATGACCATGGCAAAATGATAAACTGAATAGGTTTAAAACTTACAGGAATTTAAATTAGAAACATTTATTTTTATTTAAAACTATTTTAAATATAATTTAGAAAACCATGTCATTCCAAAACCATCAACAAAATGGATATTGTACTCACTGACCACGATATTAGAAACATATGTTTCTAATGATTACCCTCTTATTAAATAAAAAAAAAAAAAACTTCTCTGTTAGTGTAGAAATCAAAACATATGATAAGGCATTCAATTGTAGCAGATTAGAAACGAAAGTAAAAAATAAAGAAAAAAATACCACTCTCTTGTCCACCTCTCACAATCCCAGGCTCCTCTACCAAAGGCCCAGCTTGAGAGTTTTTTGAGGTATCTAAACTGTTCCTTGGATTGTGCTCTTCCTGACTGATATGTCTGTAGTTTTCATCAGGTATCTTTTGCATCCTACAAAATGAGGAACTTAAAAATTTAGCTCCAAACTGAAATTCTCTCTTATTCACTATTATTATAAAAAGGAGAAAATACACACACAAGTTTGTTTTTCTATAAATATGTATTTATTCCATAATCTCTAAGGTTAAAAATGGGGGTCTGCCACATTATAACCAGATTTTGATCCCCATAAGGCCTGATGGTCCTCAGGTTAGTAAATATACCAAAAGGGTCATTTTTTTACATAAACAAGGCTGTCAGCTGACCTGTGTGTGTGTGTGTGAATGACCAGAGTCCAGGGTTATGAAAGCAAGAGAGGGATTTAATTCTGTCTCTTCAATAAAATAAAAAAGTCTCTGGAGCCAATCCTGTTTTAAACAGAAATAAATTACATTTATTTTAAATTTGATTAAAAGAAAACAAATACCATCTATTATCAAAGTATTACCTATGTGGTAAATAATAGAGCCTCCCTGGCACTCTTCCTGGACATGATCTGTTTTTGATGGAGTGAATCCTGCAACTGAACCACAGTCTCATACACTCATCTATCTGAATAACATCGCCTAAGCAATACAGTCAAAAGCATCAAGGCACTGATGCCTTTGACTACTGTTAAAGTAAACGGGATCTCTAAGGTCTGCAAATAGCTCCATCCAGAACGGGCGCCTATAGAAATTGATTGTTTACTATAATTAATTTAGAAACATCCCTGTTTGAATTGTTAAACCTTATTTAATGACTTAAAACATATCTTCCTTTTCTGAATATGGACCACCAGCACTGAATCCACTGGCTGGTTTTGGATGAACCATACTTGTTACTGGATTGGTACAGTAGTCATTGTGATAAGGGTGTAGGCAGTGTTGGTTTCGTGAACGATGACGATAATGAAAGTATTTCGTTGGCGCTCCTTTTTTTCATGACGATAACGAGAACTGGACAGCTAAACATGGATCTTTGAGGGTGAAAACATGACAAGTCATGGGTGTTTTCGTTGACTAGATGGGACTAAATAAAAATGTTAGCAGGTGGTCTGTCGGATGTTTTTAATGCATCATTCTGCTGTAATCTGCTAAGCAGTGTCACTTAGACAAACTTTGTTGTCATTTTGTACACACAGGGTGTATACAAAATGAGCCATGCTGCTGCTTCCTGTTTGGTAATGCCACCCACCTGACGTGCAGCAGTGCACATTCGATGACCACAGATAGAACATGGCAGCAGCGGTGGGGGGGGGGAAACTAATCCGGACAGGTCCAATACTGGGCGCTCAACTCTGACAAACTCTGCTCTTCCAGCTGTGCTTGTGCAGAAATGCATCTTTGTGAGTGATTAGCTCACAGGCTACACCTGTGCTCCACAGTCATCATTCGCTCTCAGCATTATGGCTCATCCTGTCCTCGCTACTTAATAAACTAATAATCGTATAATTGAAATTTATCGATATCACATTGGAGAAATTTACCTCTGCCTTTAACCCATCCCCTTGGGGAGCAGTGTGGGGTTAAGAGTCTTGCTCAGGGACACAGAGTGAGGCTGTGGGGATCGAAACCGGGTATTTGCAACCTTATCAGAGCAAAAGAGCACTACTCTAACCACTAGGCCAACACTGCCCAAACTATATGTGGCTGATCAACCTCTGCCAAGCATACAAAATCTCTTTGTCTCACTATTAGGATTTTTACTTCTTCCGGCTCACAGGCGGTGATGTAGAACCTTCCTTAATTTCTAACAAAATTATATCCAAAGCAAATATTGCATTGCATTTTGTGTATTTTTTTGATAAAGACCAAATTGAAAAGGTACATAGTTCATTAAATATTTCACTCCCACAGTTCTTGTGTCTATCTGTTTGAGTATTTCAACATTTTAGTTGACATATTCTTGAAATTTAGGTCCAGATTGCAATGGCATTATAGAGCAATTATACAGGTGCTCTGTGTAATTTTTTGTTTTTATATGAGACTCATATGAATTAAACCTACTTTAACCTCTGAGCAGTGGTAACCGAGGGATAAATTCTTAGAAATAAAGCCAAAATTGCCAAAGTAGAAAGAAGAATATTTTTGGTTCTTTGCTTTTTTGGAGTAATGAAGATTGACTGATCTGTGTGCAATGCATAATTTATAGTAGATCAGGAAGTATTTACTTTTGGATAAAAACTTTGTATGTCTAAAACCATTCCTTTTATTGTAAATGTTATTAGCTTGTCTGTGTGCTATATTAAACCATATGATGTGTTGAACTAGATCTGCTATCTTCACAACTTCTGAGACACGTTTTTATAAAATAGGGCATTCATTCATAAAAAATGAATTCTATATTTCTTCTTTTCTGCACAACAGCAAGGATGAACTGCACGGCAGTATTGTTTATCCAGCAATTGTAGTGTCTAGGAGAGAGCTGTCAGTCTGGTAAGAATCTGGTTGTTTTTCAAAATTCTAAAGGTTAACGGTTTAATAAAGTGCAAAATAAAACTCACTAAAATCGACTAAAACTATCACATATACTAATGACTAAAATGTGACTAAAACTAATATTATTCTAAAAAAGTAAATAAAAAAAAACAAAAATAAAAAAAAAACAATCCACTGGACTGTATTTCAAACTTGGAAACTGAGTCCAGTGGATTTTTTTGTTTTTTTTTTACTTTTTTGGAATGACTATGACCTGGATGACTGAGAATCTTTAATTAATAATAGTTTTTGAAAGCTGTCAAAAACCACTGTAGGGTTTAATTGCTCTGTTCTCCATGGAGCAATCAGTCCTTAGTCTCATTGGGATGACTCAGAGGTTTCCCAAACACTACAGGAAACAGTGAGTGATCACAGCTAGTTTATTATGTGTTGCTTCACATACAAACCCAAGTAGTTTATGAGAAAAGCCCATACACCATGAAAAAGTTCAACTGAATGGATTGAGTGAATCATAACTCTAACCATTCATGTGCCACATATAGTTCTGTTGATTGGCAGGTTTCATTTAAGTACTTACATCATTAACATCATTCATTAGCCAAACAGCTGTGCAGGTTCATGGAGATTCTGCCTTGTTGCCCTAATTCTTATGTTTGCAGGGGAGAAATCGATTCTGAGATTTAAGCCAGCATAAATAAGTTTGCTTCTCAAGCGTTAACATGTGTGAACATGACATCATGTCTACAATTACAGTGTACCAGTGATGTTAAAATGTATGCTCTGCTGCAGTTTATTTGCTCCTTCTGTCTGTTTTATGCCACTTCAAAATTCCAAGGACCAACCACCTGAAGAACAAAACCATGTTACAAAATGGGCAAAAAAACACTATCTTGAGTTATCATGAATGCTCCATTTTTTCCCTTCAGGGGTTAGCTTAGAAGTTAACAGTTGCTCCCTCTCCAGTAGATTTTGTGATTTCTAAATTTGTTTAATGAAATGTAAATGTATTTTCAAAAATGTAAATTTCTTTTCAGAAATGATCATTTGTTTTCGAAAATGAAAAAAAATTTGTTTTCTAAAATGTAAATTTGTTTTCTGAAATATATTTTTTTTTTTCGAAATAAATTTGTTTTAGGCTTTTTAAGTGTTTCATATTTTTTAATTGTTGGCTTGCACATTCAGGCCAATATATTTATATTCACAGAGTCTTAGTTCTGTGTTGTTTTTTTTAAACTAGCACATTCTGATACAATCCTGAAAAAAAACAGACAAAAAAAGACATTAAGATAGGCTTTATTAAACTTTTTCAAATGAGATAAAGGTTCAGGTTGTAGGAAATAAATTTTCATTTAGATAAATTTTCATTGCCTTGTAATAGCCTTTTAGGCATGTCCTGATTGGAAAGCAGCCCTCATATGCCAAATTGAGCTGTGTCTGCCTTTTAAAGTGGATGACAAGTCCATAACATGCCATCTAATGCTAACACTAGTTTATCCAGTGCTAACATGAGCCTATCCAATGCAAATGCCAGCCTACCTGCGCTCAGGGAAACAGACAAAGCAAGAAATCCAGTAAATGACCAACCAAGACATGGAAGTAAGTAGCCTCTCAAAATTCACCATAGGTGAGCACACTCCTTCTCAGGTACCAGTTCCAGATTTTAATTTGACAGCTCCAGCTGCTCATTTACATGTGCCAATCTACACTTAATGAGGTCAGGAGCTGGCATCAGAATAGATACAACCTCCTGTACCAAGGAAGTAGACACTGCTTGGTTTGTGTTGGTCTTAATTTTTGCCGGCAGTTCTTTGACATGGTATTCTAATTTTATTGGCTCAGTGAAACTTAGTCAAACCTTTGTTTGTCAAAGCTTGTTTGTGATTCTGTTTTTAACATATTTTCAACATAGACACTGTCAGATTGGAAATAGCAGCCAAAAACATCTGTTTTTTTTTTTAAGTAAAACCTGTCTCTTAACACTGACAAAAGTTTCACCAGCTACATCCTCTATTGCATTTTAACCAAAAAGCTGTGTGATGAAAAAGTGTTCTGTTAGTGCGTAAACAAAATCACAGTTTTGAGGTTTGCAGACTTTATTGGTTGTGAGAGAAAAAGTTACCTGAATTTGATGTGGTAAAAGCGCAATGCAGCATATGATTCATGCTTTTAACTGCAAATGTTTTGATGTAGAAGCATTTTATTTTGCTTATCTTTACTAAGTACTTACCAAGTTCAGTGTTAGGAGGCCGCTTTTACAAAAAACAAAAACATAACAGATGTTTTTGGCTGTCATTTCCAATCTGACACTGTCAATGTTGAAAATCAAATTTTCACTAAAAATTTGTACACATAATCTTTCTTTTGCTTGTAAAAACAATGGCTTCTCTCTTATAATTTAAGCTGTTTTTGTAGCTGCAGCGTAGGTGTGAACACGGGTAGAAGGGTGGGAAGACATTAATGACAAAACTTGGCTATTTATTGATTCTTCTTTCTCTTTAAAGGGACAAAAAAGTAAAAATAACAATTTCAAAGAATTTTCCAGAAATATACAAATACATTTAGAATTTTAAGCATTCGGAAAGAAGCAGTACATGATATGTGTTTGGTGATTTTATTAGTGTTTTAATAGCGTGAAGTACAGATTATAGTGTTTCGTGTAAGCTTGAGGAAAGGTTTCAAAGTCTACAATTTGCTTTACACCCTTAACATTAAGGCTTCGTAGATGCTTAAACAGCCTTCTCATAATGAGTTTATAAATTGCCTCCTGTTTTCAAGCCCCATCCTCTTTGGTGATGCTGGTGCTCCATCAAGGATAATGCAGCATTATTATTACATAGGTATAAATCAAAATGTCTATTGTTTTCTCATAAATCAATAGATGTTTTCACATTATCTTATTTATACAACTCTAGATTTTTAGGTCCATTATCTGTATTATCATTATACATGTAAACAGGATATTTATTACTTTGGACATTTTCAGGCAACATGTTAATTGAATTACAACCCCAATGTGTATTATGCCCTGCAGGCCACGTAAGCATATCTGGAAAAGTGGTGTGTTCTTTTCTCTCTGCCCAGCAGTACTCAATTTATCTGCTCTGTACAGATCATAATGGCTTAACCCATTCATGGCATTTGGGCAAATATCCAACACTCCACTTGTCATGCAAATGGCATTAACTGTTCAGATTCATGCCTTTTTACTTATTCTGGATGCTCTTGTTAGACCACAAACTGCCTGAGGCAAGGATGCGAATGAAGGCAAGCCTGCATGAGTGAAGAGCATAATTTACACCTCAGCCTCCATTACCTGTGTTTGAATTTCATGGTCTTTAAATCCTTTATGAGAAAATGAGTTTGCTTGCAGTTATTTATGTGTAGAAATGAAAATTGTCACGTGTGGCTTGTTAAAATGTTATGCTGAGTGTGAGATAACTTGTATATTTGTAATATTTCTAATATCATAAATTGCATGCTTGAAAGTTAATCAGTCACGTTCTTCTGAAAAGCTTGTTCTGCACCTATGTAGAGGTTGTACTAAGCAATGCACAACTAGCCTTATAATGACCTGATGCATTGCAAGCTTAATTTACATATATATATATATATATATATATATATATATATATATATATATATATATATATAGAGAGAGAGAGAGAGAGAGAGAGAGAGAGAGAGAGAGAGAAAGAGAAAGAGAGAAAGAGAGAGCTTAACAGTTATTTAGTAAAAAACTTGCTTTGGGAAATTGACCCCAGACATGATCCCATCAAAGTTTGCAAACAGATGTGGTATATCTGCATAAGTAGCTATGTGCTTGCTTAAAGCACATATTTTATCGGCTGACACCTACAACAGTGTATAGAGCCAAACAAAGCCGCTATAGAATAAACTGTGATCGGAGCCAATGCTGTGATCCCTAGCCTGATAAACCAGACTAAATGTGAGATTAAATGTGTAATTTAGTCTGGCCTCGATGAATGAGACATCGGAGGATTGTTGATGAGAACAACACGTTGTTTTTCAAACCATGTCTGTGTCTATTGGCCAACTGCAGTAAAGTTGGTAACATATTTACAGATTTGGCTTTTCTGGATTAATAACTCGTCCGCAGATAATTAATTCAGACACCTCTCCACAACCACAGCATGCCAGACAGTGAGCTGAAACCATAGTTTCTTCAAAATGAGTCTCCTATCACACTGGGAGAATTGCATTGGACCCTACGCAGAGCTCGGCCGTCCGCGAATGCTTAGCGGCAGAGAGAAATATTAAAAAGTCACCAAAAGGTCACCAAGGAGAGGTGGATTATTGTCAAATTAATTTTATGTGTATACCATCTCATGTTGTTCATACCACATTTATTGGATTTAAAAATAATATTTTTTGAGTACTTTCCCAAAGCCTAAATGACAAATGGAACCTCTATGTTATTATTACAATAAGTATAAAATGTGCTATGACTACACTATAGATCACTGTATTGCCACCAAACTTGTAAGATACATAGATAACTTCCTCTGGATCATACTACAACTCTTACTTTGGGAATATGTGCTAAACTCTATTATTAGAGATTTGTTTCCTTTGTTATTATTTGCATATAATTATCAGTAATTATACACTATGGATCATTGTAGTGCCACCAAACTTGTAGCACACATAGATAACCTCATCTGGATCATACTACAACTCTTACTTTTGGAATATGTGCTTAACTATATTTTTAGAGATTTGTTCAGTGTCATTATAAGCATATATTTATCAATAAGTAAACTGTTATGAACTGCAGCCACACCAAATTCACTGTGCACATCATTCACGCTCTCCTGGTGATAATACAAGTATTATTATATCAATTAAATAATATTTTATAGTTTTGGGTATTTTTTATTGGGATAAATAATCAATAACTCCACCATTATGTACTGTACCTTCACTAAAATCACTGTACACATCATTCACACAGGTGTCACAGTGGTTAGCGCGCACGACCCATGTACATAGGCCTTAGTCCTCGACAAGGCTGACCCGGGTTTGAATTCGACCTGTGGTCCTTTGCCGTATGTCTCTCCCCCTCTCTCATACCCCCTTTCCTGTCAGCCTACCATCAAAATGAGCCACTAGGGCCGTAAAAAATTTTCTTTGCATTTTTTTTTCATTTGTGTTTTGCCAACATGATATTACTTTACTCCTGTTGCAACATTAATATCTACGAGTGGATGTAAAGGAATAACGAGTTGTTGGAATCATGCAAATGTTGACTGGCTAGTGTGCACACTCCTGAGGAAAGTTACAATAAAAATGTCACCTTATGTCATCTGTTGAGCCTTGAAATGAACTTTTTGGTGTATCTATGCTCAGACTTGCAATTTTGAGCTCTTAGTTTAAAAGATATGAGGTGAAACACAATAAATGTTTGCTCAAATTAAATTGACAAGTGAGTGAAAGTACTACGTAGTAAAAAAAATACATTTTAAAGGTGATACTAGGCACCAATGTGTCATTCATAAGGCTATGTCCTTGCTTATTAATGACAGTGGAATATGGAGTTTTTGCCCTATTAAAATTTCAGCTATTCTTTTTTTATTTAACTGCTGTAGGTGTTCATTGATCCGTGAAATTATGAGCCACCTTTAAAAAGACCTAGCACATACCTCAAATAGCCTGAACTCTCAATCAGCCTAGTTAAAATCTAACTTCCAAATGGTAATATTCATCACAATGTACTACATTGATTCAGATGGAGAGACCTGTTAAGAAGTTTTCAACAATCTTGCAAGTCCTCTATGCTTCTGTGGGGTTATGATTCAAACGACCAACCAAATTCATCGAAATAGAATGGGTATAAAAATGCTTAACCTATCTAAGTAATTATCTCCTAGTAGTAAAACCCAGTTCTACCATTTATGATGAAAGTAAGTTATCAGTGTAAGGAATACCAGCAGTAATCATTTTATTCAAGATGCATATAATCCTCTGATTTTGAGTATAGGTTATCTCTTAAACTGAATATTTATCTTTTAGCATTTTAGCATTATGTAGAAGATATGCATAATCTGCCTTTTCTTTCTGGAAATAATGTATGATACATTTTGCAACTGAAGGAACATATCTAACCAGGTTATATTTTTTTGTCTGATTGTCAGTCAGTCTTCTCAGCAAGAAATAGACTCAACATCTCAACAGCTGAGCAGATCCCCAAAGTCTCCTTGAAACTCTATGGACACCATTGCATCCTGTTAAGTGCTCAGATTGATCCCGAGTTCATTTTCTTGCAGTCGCCGGCCCTTCAATGACTCCCTATAATTGCTTCAGTGGTACAATATTATTATTTGGACAACATCCAGTCACTGCACTTCAGATAGCCAGCACACCTTTGCATTTTTAATGTGAACCCCAAGGCATTTAGTAGAATCCTTGCATGAAGCCTATTTGCTTTTATCGATGCACAAATTGAAATCATTGATTTGGGATGAATGTCAAACGAGATGACAAATTGCTTTTTTTTGTTAAATACCACATTACTTCTTACTAATGTTTTATTATTTTCAATAGTAAAGCCAAGATGAAAGTTAATACAATCTTCCTTTAAACATTGATCTCAAATTTGCTAATATTTTTTATGTTGTACAACAAAAGCCTAGAACTGTGTTTTGATGAATATATGTTTCTTAGAACAGCAACAAATGCCTTTCACTTCTTTAATGTACTATTATGAAATCAAGATATCATCAGGGGGTTTAACTTTAGACAAATGTTGCAACTGTGATGACGTGGTGGTCCTATATTGTTAGGGCAAGAAAAAATGTTTTAATATGCAGTTATATAACCTATGCTGATGGTCCCTTGATAAATGAAAGTCAACTGAATTGTGGCAGGCACTAGGATGAATAGGACTGTAACTAACATTCAGGTTAGAAGAACCAGCAATGGCTAATTCGATCAAGAGAAAAGACATAAAAGTGTAATGGGTAGCGGAAGAAAGAAAGAAAGAAAGAAAGAAAGAAAGAAAGAAAGAAAGAAAGAAAGAAAGAAAGAAGCAAACAAACAAACAAACAAGAAAATAAACAAACAAACAAGAAATTAAACAAACAAACAAGAAAATAAGCAAAGATTTTTTTCATTTTAACAACTAATTTATTTTCATTTGAATAACAATTATAGCAGAGTTTTCACATTACATTAACACATAGTTAAATACTAGCTGTCCATTAACCACAGAACAAACGATATTGTTAAAGCACCACTGAGAAAATGTTTTGTTATTATTCACAATAATAAAGAAGGTAACTTTTTTCTTACTTTATTTTTAACTTTAAAATAAACATTTTGTCTACCTTTTTCTCTGCAACAGTGTTCATCATATTCCTTCTGCTAATGTACATGAAAAATGTTGCTTGACCTACAAAAAAATTTAACAATTTCCACAATTTTCTGGTATAGCCAGCACCAAAAAATAAAAGTCAGATTAGACCAAACAACTCCACGATTTGAAAATATAAACATATTAAACAATATTAAATATTCTAGAGAAATGTGAAACATAGTTTCCATTTCTCAACAAATGGGACAGAGTTCAGTTGAAACTTTCTTAATCTTAGACACAAGACTTTTGACAAATAGCGTCCCATGTAACATTCGTAGAAGACCCTCCATATAGGCTACTGAATTTCTTCAATGCCTAACCTGCCTCTCCAAACTGTATCAGTCCTTCTACTCAACTGTCTTTTATTCAGCCCTTAGCAGACATTTCGTTTAGTAATTTTCCAGTTAACATACAAAAACAAAGTCCTTCTTGGTATGCAATAAAAGGACCCATCACCCCTGTAAAGTCTATATTCAAACCCATTTCTGGAATAGGATCTAAAGCATCAGAAAAAAAATTTCCATCAAAATAATCCATCAACATCTGCTTTTCTTCTAAGGTTAACCTTTCAAATCCGAACCCAAGCATGATGTGATTTTAGCCCAATCAAAGAAGCTTTTGCTTCTGCATTTTGAAGTGTTGGTCCAGTCACCTGAACAATTTGTCTCAGAAATGAAGACAATTTGTCTTCAGAACTTTTTTTACTAAACAACATTCCTGTCAAACTAACTCTAGCTCCATCTTGCCTATCTAACCGTGCTACGAAAAATAAAGCCCTCACTTCCACTCTTTTCCTTTTAAAAATGGTCCAAGCTTTAAACAGACCTTTATAAAGTATTGGCATTTCATTAGACCATATCAGTCTGAGTGCAAATTACTTATTCACTTCTCCATTTTGATCTGTTTAGTTGCTACTTTTTCCTCTGTGTGAGTTTCTCCAGGTTAAAATATTTGTAAATTTTTTGGTTTCCCCTAAGTACAGAGTGACAACAATACAGTTTTTCTTTTCGTAAATTTAATAGGTATTCAGGAAGCTATTCCTTTATATTTAATATTTAGTGGCAGGTTGGCTGCTTAGTTTGAGAGATTAGGCCCATGCAGTGAAGCACTGTGCACTGTGTATTTTAATGTTAATTTATCTTCATTTATTAAACTATGTTGCCACATGCTCATCCAAATGAGTGAAACCTGCATAGTCACAAACTTGATGCAATCAGCTGCGTTTCTTTAAATAGAAAACTTTTAAGCAATCTAACTGCATGATCCGATTAAAATTGTTTCTGTTAAGTGACTTGATATGAAATGTGTTATAAATCGACACTAAATAAATAAACTAAATTTAATCAATTGAATTAATTTTGATAAGCTGAGTAATGTGATTAAAATGTTTCAATACCAGTGTGCTTTTAATATATTTTCATGTTATTTGATAGTCTGTTTGAAATAGAACATCTGAAAATATAATTCTGTAGCAGATAAATGATTGCTAGTACTATTGCAGTAATGTAATATTACTACCTCTTGGACAATGCATTTTTTATTATCTATAAGTAAATAAATACAATGTTTTTTTTTAATCTAACTGAATTTCTTTTATATTATCCCTCCCTCTTTTATATTGCCCCTCATTGATATTTCATGGATTGCCTGGCCTCATGCCCTCGCATAGAAAAGGCAACATCTGTCTCATAGATTTGCTTCCGGACAAGAAAATGCACTAAATGTTTTGTGCCTCAGGGCTCAGTTCACTGGCAGATGGAAATACTCACAAAAGTGACCATTGCATGCTGCATGATCTATTTTATTTTTGATTGAGATCATTCACTTTAAAATGAAGGTAAAAAAAAAAAAATAAAAATTGTGTTTTTCATAAAACTTTAATTGGTTTTGTCTCTTCGTTTAGAAAACAATTGCACATGTCTCATCTTCTTCGTGGTAAATTGATTGATTTGTTCTTCTTGTTAGTTAGATAACTGATTTGGTTTAAAGCAGAAATAGCTCAATATTCTTGTCAGAAGTCTGTGAATTATTAGATTTGTCACAATGCATGTATTTTACCTCATACCAAATATGTCTGCTATTATGGTATGTGTATGTGTTTTTTCAATGTTTAAAGGGAGACATATTTTTGATCCAATTAGAATCATATTGAGCTCTCTATATGCAATATTTTCTGTAATCCCCATCAAACGACTACAGGCGTCTCTTATTCTTAATCACATTTCTCATTTTAAGAAGTGTATAATCTCATTAACATCTGAAAAGCATAAGACCTGACTTAATGCAAGTTAACATTTTTTGTATTAGGTCAATGTTCAAAATTTAACCAATGGAGAAAAACAGTGTATAACATTTATCTAGGGTTAATAAGTATTAAAATAAATTGTATCAATTGTCAGTTTAACAGTTAAAGGGGTCATAAAATGCAAAACCGAGTTTACATTGTAATAGATGAAAAGATTAGATTAGATGAGGTTTATTGATCTCACAGCGGATAAATTCACTCGTCACATATTGGCATAGTACTTAAAGAAGGTGCAAACAAGGAGGAAAAAGGTGCATTAAGAATAAAAGAAATATATACAGTATATATCCAGATATATACAGTATATCAAGATAAATAAGGAATAAGGTCCAAGTGTACATGTATCGCTCACAATGAAAAACAAGATAAAAATGAGAAATAAAAAATTAAAAAATACAAGGTAGTAGCATAGAGGTTTGAGGTGACATATTTACAATCCGGATGAATTATATACAGGTGGATTTACTTTTTTCTAAAGTGTAGTAGGTGAGGTAGTGGTATGACTATTCTATTCACATATATTGCACAGTCAGCATATTGCACAGAATTTTGCACAGTCAATAAATAAAAAACTATAATATAGCAGCACAGTGGTTTTTACAGGAGTTATTGTGGTTATAGTGCATGAATATAACCAAAACGATAGTTCAGTTGGTTAAATGGACGTACATAGAAGTTCAAACCCCATCGACACCTCCTTTCTCTGCAAATCTCACAAACTTCTAAACTTCCACTATAAAGTCAAATGAAGCACCGAATTGACGTCAAATCAGGGATGTTGCCTTATTGGGTTCTGGCCTATAGTTTTGTCACGCCCGTAAATTAACATACAGACCAGCCCACTGGTTCACGGCCCAAGAACATGAATAGAGGTAGATGTAAGACACCAGTTTAGCTGTTTAGATTACATTTGGGTTTACTGGTACAAGGATTACAAAGCAGGCAGTTTTTCTATTGAAAATGAGCCATGAGCCGGGCAGACTGGAGGAAGCACGAGGCCGGCGTTGTCCAGGCTGCCGTCACCAGGTCAAGTTCGGTCACTCTGTCCCCTGCAGGCTCCCTGTTTTGACTACGTGCTGCACTGTAGTCGACTAAAATCCCGGACGATCTTGAATTTCCCCCCACACATTTTTTTAGGTATGAAAAGTAGGACATGTCCAGGAAAAAGAGGATGTCTGGTCACCCTAGCATATCAACAATTTGATGTTTCACTGAGTGAGTGCTGGTTGCTTAAAATCTCTGAATAGGGTTTTTAACATTGGTTGTATGCCATTTTCAGCCCAACCAATGTTAAAAACCCTATTCAGAGATTTTAAGGACCAGCACAGAATACCCTATATAATCATTCTATAATTTAAACTTAATAGTGGGTAGTACAACATCTAATACAAACCCGCACAAACATTGTACAGTATTCATTGTGCTTCAAATTGTTTCTTTTATAGAAGTCAGTGAGGTATAAGTCTGTCATAGATGAGTTCTTGCTATTGGTTAATCTTCATTTTGTGTCAGCAAGGTTCTGTCATGCTTACCTGCAAACCATGCTGCCATTGCTATATGTTCTGTAGGTCCTGTTTTGTGTGCCTTTGATGTAACCATTTGAAAATCAGTTATATAGAAACTGTAAAAGCCTTGCTGTTTTTGTTTTAAAATTTAGCAGTAGGGTGTGACACAAGTAAAAATATAGTGAAAATCTGTTGATTGAGGCCAACACTATTCTCATAGTGGTCCAGCACTAAGGTAAACATTTTCTCTGTATTAAATGTTCCTTATTCATATTTCTTAAAACTGGATTGTAATAAATTTTGTTAATACATAAAGTTGCTTTTCTCCTTTAACTTTAATTGGAACTACACTCCCTCTTGAATAAAGAATGCAGGTTCTACATTCTCAAGTGAAGCTTTTTAATTCCATTCATAAAGTGATTTAGCCTCTTTCTGTTTTATAATGACACACTGAAAACTGATCAGTCTATAGCCACAACAGTAACACTAATAGCAGAAGGGTAGGTATCTTTCACCAGAAATGATTAACAATGTATTTCCAATTTCCTTCATTTGACACTCCATTATTGTTGTGGATGAGACAATTTGTTTTCATCCCAAATGCTGGAAAAGGTTTATTTAAATCCAGGCTAGTTACAATTTACATTGGGAAGCTACGGTTATCATTGGTAATGAAAGCATCTGTGTTGTTTTTGTCTTTGTATGAGTGATGATGGCAGGGTACTACACATGACTTTTTTATTTTCCAGACTGCGGTATGTCATATGTCTCCTAGCAACAAATAATGGCCATATTTACATTTGGCCTTTGAATTCTCATATATGAATAAAACTCCCATCAGTATTTTATATTTCCATTTCCTTGTAACCACACAAGTTCTTCTGTTGGCAAAAAGAAAAGAAAAAATGTGATTGTCTCTCTTTTGTTTCGTATATTGGAAAGGCATATTGAGAGAAATATTACAACCAAGACTCTCAACTATGAAAAGTTAGACTACATTAGCCTGTTATATAATTCAAAACAACAAACAGCACTTCATAAATTACTTAGTATCAGACCTGTGCCTTGACAGACTACTTGTGGTCCTCAAATACTTGCCCTCATGTCCCTAATGAGTAAAAATGCCCTTTTGAAATTTGACAACATCTATTTGAAAGTTTGCACAGACGGTTATAGCATGTGTCTTGTAAATCCCCCCCCCCCAATCTTTTTGAAAGTTACTGATTGGTCCAGGGAAATGCACAGGGTCAGACTCCTGAGTGCAGAGACAGGCAGGATAATCAAGGGGACAAAATAGAGTTTGGAATTCTAAAAAAGTAAAAAAGAACAATCCACTGGACTTTGTTTCCAAGTTTGAAGACGTTTCACTTCCTATCCAGGAAGACTTTTCAATTCAAAATATCAGAAATAGTGTTGAGTTTGAGGCTTCATACAATAGCCCAAAAAAGCCTTGTTTTTGTTGAGGAAACATGCCAAATGAAACAGATGATCGGAGCGGACGTTCAAACACTGTAAGCTTGTATGAGCTATGAGAACAGAAACTTTTAAAAATAGCGTGCACAGGAGAAATGGGCTCGTGCATGCTCATGCATGGGCATTAAGCGGAGACTGCAGGTCTTTTAGAAAATTTGGGGGAATCCTCCACAATACCTTTAACTCCAGATAAACTAAAATTAAACTTTATGTGTGTAACACTCTTGCTCATGACAAAGCATCGTTTTGAATCACCTCATATGGACTGATAATACAAATTGCACAGAGTTTTCAAGACTGCCCAACAACATGAAAATTTAGAGCTTCAACAAAAAAAGTAAATGAAAATGTAAACATGGAAAAGAAAATACAGAATGTATTTTTCTTCATGAAAATACAAGCATACATCTTATTTGACAAAATGGAAGCAGACAAACCATAAGAGAGAACGAATCAAGAAATGTCTGTTTGCCTATTATCTATATCCAAACCTCTACCATAAAATACTGAAATAGTTATTTTGGGTATATATGTTTAGTTTTATTTATTTTAGTTTGTCTTTCACAATGTAGATAGAGTTGTGGAGTTATGACTGATAGACATAAATAATGTTCACATGTGAAAATCTCTGAAGGATTTCGTCCACCCCAGTGAGCATACTGTGATAATTCATTCAACATATGAGAGTGCTTATAGGCTTTGAATAATATTGTGCAAAGAAAGAACAGGGATAAAACAATAACCTTGATATCAAGGTTACCTAAGCAGGATGATCAAAGGGATACTGATTTCGGCTTGTTTTGATTTGAAAAGGCAACTAAAGGCTTTGCAGGATGACTGGGAGCCATACCTCCACATGAACAGATGGGCCTCTATAAATTTCAGAGCTAAGAATCTGTTTTGATACTTTCTCCCATCACCTCCCTCCAATCTGAAATAAATAAATAAATAAATGTAACAATTGATAAGGGCATTGGGGGTGTTTAGTCACTGCTGAACACCTATGGGAGGCGGGAGAAATAGAACTGTCTTGCAGACGCATGGCAGCATATCGGAGTGCACCAACAGTCAAAGAGAGTTCAGGCGAGACGAGCTGTAAGTGGTTCCTCCACCTGATGTCCACATCAGTTTCACCTGACTGATCTCTGTCTCCACTGGTCCTAGTCGAGGGGCTGTTGCAGGGAATGGGTCACCTGCTCATCACCAGCAGATGGCCATAACTTATTAATTTTAGCTTGTCTTGTTTTTCACTTTCTAGTTATTTCATTCTTATCTGCAGTTGAGCTGCACATGGTTAAAGCTGTGGAAACGTAGCTTTCTGTATCCTCTGACATTATCAATTGTAATCAGGCTGTTTTTCACATTACATTTTGTAATTAAAGGTATCCTGAAACTGACCCATATCCAGCTGTCAACAAGGGGTGAAATTTGTTTTTCATATTTTCATTACTTAAAAATAAAACCATAATGCCCCATGTTGTCTTGCCTATATAGATTATGTCATGAAACGGGACAGATAGACCCAGTATTCAAGGTGAGACAGTCAGTAGGAAATTTCAAAATGTTTATTAAATGAAACAAACAAAACGAAAATGGAGCTTCTAGGATCTGCGGCTCATGGATGCTGCAGGAGGGGGGCGGGCCACAGCCCAATCTCAGACACTCTACTTCAACAGTCCAGTCCATCACCCTAGAAGGTGGAGCAATTCAGCTGCTGGACTTTAGACTGATGCCAGCTCGCATCACGCAGAGTGTCCCCGGTGCTGCAGCCCCGGAGGACCTGAAGGAAGCCGATCCTGGACAGGGTTACAGATCAGGCAGGAACAGACAGGATCCAGATCAGGCAGGAACAGACAGGTGACAGGATCCAGGCTCTCAGGTAATCACAACCTCCCAGGCAGGTTCAGAGTCCATAAGCGTGACCAGATGGACACGCACAGGAGCAGACAGATGCAGAAGAGCAGGCTCAGTGGAAGAGGGTAGCCGAGACAGGACGTGGAACCAGAATTTGATGCAGGACCTTTAAACTGGGTCCACCTTGGAGCCAGGCTTACTGGAATAAAAACATAACCTCCCTGCGAAAAGAGACAAAAACCCAGAGGGACTCAGCAGGGCAGGAACGGTGGACGATCAGGAGACGAGACAGACACAAAACCCTCTTTCCTCTGGCCGCCCGGATCTAGGACATGAACCATGACATCAATTTAACAGACAGAATAACGGAAAAAGAAATAATGATATGGCCCCGAAGGTTAAGGCTGAACAGAATAAAAAGCAAAGGAAACAGGTTTGAGGAATAAATGATAATTAAGGCTGGGAGGGAAAACGTCAGGTGAAAGAATTAAGCAATTAAGGTAGAGCAACCGGGCCAGAATATGACAGATAAATTTGTAGAAAATCACATATCTGAATATTAATCCTGTTTTATCGGTATAATTATTTAATGTTGCGTGGGGATTTACATCCTGTTTAATGATCTCAATATGTTCAGTCGGAGGTGGCACACTTGTAATGGTCAATATTTCATGGTTTGTCAACAAAAAAAAAAAAAAATGATATCAGGAGTACAGTTAAGGTTGACTAGATAGTTATTTGAGAATTTATATTTTTCAACTCCTTTTTGTCCATTGAAGAATTAATTTAAAAATCTTTTTTTCATACACCAAAACAACTTAGGGTTATCTCTGTTTCTTTTTTTCCACAATCTCCACCAGAAAATGTAGGAGATAAGTTTTTCAAATAGGAAATCGATCACAGAGAAGGGATTTAATTGATGGCTGCTGATGAAAATGGCGGTTTAAGGGGAAAGTTTCAGAGCTGTCATCAGCCAGCTGCCATAAGAAGCTGCCATGCATGTCACTGGCCCTAGGAGATTCTTTGCCAAGTTAAGGTGAAGTCCTACTTACTTAGTTTGATTAGGACTGTCAGGTCAGGAAGGGAACTGGGCCCGGAGTTTTCTTTAAGACTGTTTCACTGAGGCTACCTTATTCCACAAGCAACAAAGGTCCCTCACTAAACACACAGAATAGTGAGAACGTGACAGGCCTCAGTATGAAGCACTGACAGGGTCTGAGTTAAAAGCAGCCCAGCGGCAAGTAGTTTTATTTGTACTCTGATAATAACTAAATTCATATAACACATCTGTTAAAATACAATTGTTTGACAATTTTGTTTAGTGATAACAAACAGCTTTATAATTGATCAATGGTCTTTTAAATAGTTAGCGAGCAAAGCAAAAACAGCTTTAAACTATAAATGATTCATTGGTAGAAGCATGTTTAAAATTCTATAGTCAAAGAATATCAAAGAAATTAAAGAAAATTCCCCATTTTGATTAATAACAAAACTGCAACAAAGTAATTATCTGTACATTATGTTTAATGGTTTGTATAGTAGTATAAGTTTAATGTGGACTCTGTTGACAAAGCCAGTGGTTTCAGAAACAAACATATAGGGGTTGTTTTTCGCAAGTTTTTGTGGTTTTAGAGATAAAGATAAATTAAATCCTTCCTTTTCACATTTATATCATTTACTTTTGGTATACAGGAAGCTGCAATGCTTTGGTCTGAATTTTATTCTTGATGTAGCATTAGGTTTCCATTATACAGATTTTCTCTACATGGCCACTTTGGGAGTATTTTTTTTTACTGCAGCTTTCAAAAAGGCTAATAAGGCTCTACCCACTGAGCTATTCAGCTGGCATATACACACACACACACATATATATATATATATATATATATATATATATATATATATATATATATATATATATATATATATATATAATTGTTGCCCAAGTGTTGAAAGACCCACAACAAAGTACTCTTTCTTGAACCAAAAGACATGCTAAAGTGCCCCTTTTGGAGTCAAAACGCATGCTTTCTACAATGGTGAGGACATGCTATATGTGCCCTCTTTTTCTTTCTGCCTCTGCCCTTTAAAATTTCTTTGCACACCATTTGCTTCCGAAACCAAGACCTGTTAATTTAGCTCAGCAGCTGATGTGGGCTTTAACATTATGAACTTTTGAATTCGATCGTTTATCTAACACAAACATTTGCATCAATATTCAAATATGCTTTTGAGTCAATGCATTCAGCTGGAATCATTACATAGAATGGTTGAACTGTCTCTGTAAAGTGCCCTGGGATGACATATTTTGTGAATTGGTGCTATATAAATAAAAATTAATTTAATTGAATTATACCTATAATTATAAACTATGTCAATTGAATTTCAATTCAATTTATTTGTAAATGTATATCCCTTTATCGTTCCACAATATGGAAATTCATTCTTTAAATTTTGACCCATCCCCTTGGCGAGCAGTGGGCTGCCATTGTGCAGCACCCAGGGAGCAATCAGGGGTTAAGGGACTGGCTCAGGAACCCAAAGTGGAGGCTTTGGGGATCGAACTAGGTACTTACAACCTTCTAAGAGCATAATCGCTGTTTTTTTAACCATTAGGCCAACACTGCCCCCTTTAGATTCCGCCAATTCAAAACACATGACATATACAGGGATAATTCATTCACATTATAAAGTCAAATATATGCCATTAATTGCATATGATGTTTGTATGTCTTGATTTTTTTGTGGATTGTTTCAAATTGTTATTCATTCATTCATTCATTCATTCATTCATTCATTCATTCATTCATTCATTCATTCATTCATTCATTCAATTATTCTTTCAAACAATTTAAATTTCTGAGATTCCAAGCTTTCTATGCCAGATCCTGATGTTATTTCACTCTGTCTTGGTTTGTAGCCTTAAATTGTTATTTTCTATTTTCATTATATATTGGACTTACCTTCGTTTGGATTCTTTTAGCTTTTATTGAAATTTTGTGTGTAGTGATCTTACTCTGTATTCAAAAAATGCTGATTTTATGCCACTGTGTAGGGTTTTGCCTGAGAATTGGGATCAGTCTTCTATTACTGTGTCTTACAACACATGTGCCATATATTGTTCCAGATCAATCAAAATTACTGTATGCATTAATTATTTCAGGCCAAATTGAGCCATTGGTCAGCACTTTTGTTTGTGAAAGCAAGTTACTCTTAATGATAACACTGTATGTTCTTTGTATGTAGTGTATTGCTGCCACATTCCTCCTCTGCTTTGCATTCTTAAATTAAATTTTTCTTTTACTAGATTGCCAAGTCCTACCCATCTGATTCAGCATACAGCCACAGAGGTTTAAATGGCTTTCATTGGAAGACTAATCCTATAACAAAATGTTTATTTTTGGCTTTCTGCCCAGACATTATGATATGCATTATCCTAGGAAAACTGTCAGGGGGAGTAAAAGGATGTAGTGGTTGTTCAAAAAACATAAAGACCTCATCTAACAGAAAGTTTTCAATCAAATTTGGTTTTCCAGCAAATATTCAGAATAACAAATAAATTATTCTTTAGACCCCTTCTAGCCTAATGAGCTTAAGAAGGGTCATGATTATTGAGGCTTTTCATTTGTGACAACCATTGTCCAATGCATATTTTTAAGTGTTTTTCTTTCACTTAGCCCTATTTAGAGTTCTATTATAAACCTGTAGACTATGATTAAAGAAAGAGTAACTTAGGATGGATTTGTTCTTGGAATTGCTGTTCTCCTATGATATTGTGCACAGTAGTATATTTTCTGCTCTCTGCAGCTGCCTCATCTGTATTGGGTAGACAGCATGTTGTGCATAAGGCAGAGACAAATCCCTTAGAGTACAACCAGCTGTATACAACATATGCCTCATAGGTTGCACACCCCATGCATCCACAAAATGGCATTCTTTCTTCATCTTAAAATCCTTGTCAAGACTGGCAGAAAGATTTAATTATATTCAAATCCCTAATCGGGATGATCATGATATTGTCTCCAAAGTGTCATTGTATTTGTATATTTTCTGGCAGGTATTCCCTTAATAGAGGAACTTGTTATAACAGGATTTTTGATATCTAATTTTTTGAGACTACAGTTTAAAATCAAAATTCCTCTCTCTGTCCTTTCAGGATAATTTTGCTATCTTTTTTTTTCTAATACTTAAAGAGAAATGTTCACCACAATTTATAACATTTAGTGTTTCTGACTTGTGAACGCATACTCTCACCTAATTTGTTTATTATTGACTCTTGGGCAAGCCCTTGTTGCATCAGATACCGACGTGATAGGTTTTCTACTCTTGTTCTTTTTTTAACACGCAGGGTGCATAAACTGCAAAGTAAATATTCGCACTGACCCAACCCTTACCCTAACCCTAAATCTAAAGCAGTCCTGCCGAAAGTCGGCTCTTGGGGGGCCTCTGTCCTGTAGACTTTAGAGGTTTTGCTGCATCAGCACAGCTGATTTTAATGATTGCCGTTCAGAAAAAGCCTGTTAATCAGCTATCAATAGAATGTAGCTGTTCTGAAGCAGGTAAAACCTCTAAAATCTGCAGGAGACCAGCCCTGAGGAGGATCTTTGGGCAGACCTGAGCTAAATAAAAACTATATACATGTTACCATAAACCTACTTTCAATAACTTCCTAGCCTAAATTTGTTTTTCAAAAATGTATAGTGATCCAGGTACATGTCACTTCAAACAATGTCCGCCACCTGTCATTTACCCTGGGAATCTATATGATGAGAGGGGTATCCCCTATTAGGCCTAAAAAGCTTTCTCTTCTCTTAAGGTATATTCACACCAAGCAGTAATGCAGGAAGTGATTTACATATTATTCATATGGAGATATGCGCTCAGGAGTGAATTACTGGTAGCAAGTGTGAAGAATGCATTTGCAGAGGAAAACAACTGGCAAATTGGACCATCAGAGCAAAGCAGAGACATTAGAAAAGAGTAGACAGGGTGGACATGTGCATATACTGTACTGCAGAACTAAAATGAGAGCTGACAGAAATTTTACTGGAGTTATAGAATCAGAACTTTTCTGTTAATTTGTATTGCATTATTCAATTGGGGACTGGACTGGAAGATGGATTGGAGCACACGCAAAGCTTTTTCACTCACAAATTTACCAAAGGGTTTATTCATCCCCCTGCTTATGTACATCAGTTCCTGATACTGGGTCCTGCACAAACCTAAAGTCTGTCCACTTGCTCCAGGAGCTGTAGCTGTGTTGGTACTGCCTGAATTGAGAGTGGACCAAAGGATGACTGGGCCAATGCTTTTTTTAGGTTTCCATATTATAAACGGCACAATGATTTGCTCGGTAAAGCTGAGTTCCCCCGATGTCAGTTAAACAGACAACTGTAAGTGGTGACTTGATTGATGCTGCTCCTATTTGATTATGCAGTGAAATGATTTGCTTGTAATGTCACTGTGGTTTCTGTTTTGTTGGGAAATCATGTTGCTTTTATGTTCAAATATTGTATTTTTTGGAGCCAGAAAAGGACGCCCATTGATGCAAATATGCACACTCTTAAAGAAAGGAATTTTACTGCTTTGATTGGTACTGTCAAAGTAGATTTACAGAGGTAGAATTGTCTGCTATTATCTTTGCTGGGAAGGATACATGCTGTCAAAATGAATGTACTATCCAGATATCTGTACTTGTTTCAGTGCCTCACCATAGTTATTCCTAAGGTTCTTTTTAAATCTATTTGCAAAGCTGTCTTATTTTTTATTTGGGTTGGCAAACATGAAAGAGCAGGAAACTGGTTCATCCCACCCCAGTACAGCTGATCCCGGTTGGAGGCTGACTCTGCATCTGTCCCATCACTAATTAGTGATATTCCCCCTTTTTCTCCCACTAGATTAAAATCTAATACTGTTGTAATTCATATACTGACTCTAAAATATCACCACAAGCTAGGAGACATTTTGGATGCCTTTCCATCCCAAAAGCAGCACTGCTCTGCAATAACCATAGTTTCATATTAGCTTTGAATGACCCAGCAGTTACATCCTTGGAAGGGAATGGACTTTGCTGTTTGGGTGATATGTACGTTAATAAATTTTTTGCCTGATTTGACCATAACTCTCTGTATTCATTTAGAATAGCTTTTATAAACTTCATGATTTTGCTCAGACCCACTCACTGGCACTTTCTTATCCCCCACCCCCTCGAGGCAAGAATGGTGCCCTAAGGCCAGGTGTCCTTTCTGTATAAACTCCTGGTCACAACTAACAAATTTGTGGTATATAAGATTAAAGCTAAAAGAAAGCTTGACAAACTTAATTGCAAATGAACCTTTCTAAAAATTCCTGGGAAAAGAAAGATCGTTTTGCTAGGTGTGCAAGGCGGTTTCTTATACTTTTTAAAGTATTTCGCTCGCTACACTACATCAAGTGCAAACTCTTTAAGATGTTTCCAGAATCAATATACAAAACCTACAGTAGAGCATGGATGCCAAAGAGAAACTATATTGGTCCTTATGGTGGTCCTTATTTCCTCTTTGATGTCCTTGGTAACTACCCCTTAATTAGTTCCTGATTAGTAACTCTTTGTTTCCATAGTACAACAAATTAGTTCCTGATTTATTCTTTGTTTTCTTAGTAATCATATATTAGTTCTTAATTAGTTATTCTGTGTTTCCAGTAAGTACCAGTTAATTACTCATTAGTTCCGTATAGGTTTGCTGGGTGTTTTCTAGTAGTTCATCCAATTTTGTGTACCCGAGGCAGTGTTGCCAAAATATCAAATTCCCAAAACATACAGTGTACACTTAAGCCACATTTCTACTCATAATCAGATGGTAAATGGATTCTTTGCAACACTGATTGAGATAGGGAGACACCCATCTTAAAGCATGAAAGGTTTTAAGTGACTTTGTAAAGTTTCCCTTTACAAAGTCCAGACTCAGACTGGAATCCATTTTCAAACCTGTTGATCATATCCCAGACCAAGGTGTTAAAAAAGTCGGCCTGAATCCAGAAACATCAAATTTAACATATATGAATGTAAAATATCATACACCATATTGTGTGCTGTTATATTTCAGCCTGTTTTCTGGGCCTCTTAACTGAAGGTGAGCTCTCACTAGATAGAGATGTTACTGCAGCCTAACACTGTTCGTTAATAACCAGGACTTGCAGAGGAAATGGTTTGATTTATTTATGCAGTAACCAACTCTGTTGAGCAGTTTTTGTCTGCACACAGATAAGTGGAACTGTAGAGCGCAATCTCTTCTGAGCCATATTAATGACCAGAGCCGGATATCAAAGAGAGGGGCAAATTAGGGTTAGCATGTTTGTTTTCCATGTTTTTTTTTTTTTTTTTCGGAAACTCCTTCATAAGTAGAGATCACATACAGAGTATGTACGGTGCTTGAAAAGTGTTTTGCAAATAAAACTTTGAAGGAACTTAAAACATTTGTGTCAAAAAATAAGAAAATAAATCTTCCTCATTATATTTGTTGGTGAGCAAATAAAAGATAAATAATTTAAAAACTATTGTGGATCATTTTATACTATGTCGTAATACAAATGCATATAGATAATTGATAGGTGACTTTAGGAGCCTTATGAAGAATGGAATTTCCCTTAAACTAGGGATTTTTTTTCTATATAATCGATTAACCATATGATAAACTATTTTACTTTTATTGTTAAAGAGTGCTTTAAAAAACCCGCACTTCTGAAAAATTAAAATTCTTAAAATTCAATGCATCTATTATGCATTGTTATTTTTGTGTATATTGTTCTTTGTTAAACTTAGATAAACTTTATTGTCGTTTTGTACACACAGGGTGTGTATGGTGATCAAATGTAAACATAAGACGGAGATATGATTAACAACTTTTTTTTTTAATATTTGTATTTTTTTTCTCTCAATTTATTCAAAATTCAGCTAATGCAGTGGGGAAGAAGCTCTTCTGGAATCTGGTGGACCTGCATTGGATGCTTCAAACCTCTTCCCAGAGGGCAGCAGGGAGAACAGCCCATAGTGGGGGTGTGAGGGGTCTTTTATAATGTTATGGGCTCGGCTCGGGCGCTGGCATGAAATGTCTTCTATGGAGGGAAGAGGAGCCCCGCTGATCCTCTCTGCAGTTCTCACTACTCTGCAGAGTTGCAGCCTCCACACCATACAGTGAGACGGCTGGTCAGAACACTCTCTATGGTGCTTCTGTAGAAGACATGCCCTTTTGTGCCCTTTTGAGCAGTGAGGTGGTGTTAACAGTCCAGGTGAGGTTTTCTGGGATGTGAACCCCCAGGGATTTGGTGCTGCTTACCACCTCTACAGCTGGGCTGTTAATGAGCAGTGTAGTGTGGTTAGACCGATCCTGGATTTTCTGGCTGTGGTTCTGCTTAGGTGATCTGAATGCATGGTTTAAGTTGGCACAAGCTGTCCTCAGTGCCTCTTTACCACCATACTTGAAAGCTGAGTTCCATGTTTCAGCGATTACCGAACCTCCCCATTCATCCAGGGTGAATGGTTTGCTTGGGTGGTGATGTTATTTTTGATGCTGACCTTCTCAATGCATTTGTTGATGTAGGCTGACACAGTCATGGCATACTCATCTATGTTTAATATGTTGTTATAGGGTTCTGAAGCCTTTTAGAAATTTCAGTCAGAGCATTCAAAACAGTCTTAGAGTTTCTCCATTGCACCCTCAGACCACACTCGGACCTCTTTAACTGTCGGTTAAGCCGCAATCAGTGGGGGTCTATTTGGAGGAATTAACATAACAGAGAGTTGATCTCATTACACGAGGTGGGGGTGGGGAGCTGCTCTGAATGCATCTTTGATGTTAGAGTAAACCAGATCTAAAGTGTTTTCACCCTTAGTTGCAAAGTCGTCATGTTGGTAAAAATTAGGGAGCACAGTCTTCAAGTCAGCCTGGTTAAAACCCCCAGCAAGGATGAAAACACCCTCTGTGCAGATTGGATCTCAGAGATAGCCTCGTATACGGGGGGGGGGGACATAAACAGCAGTAATGCTAACCACATAAAACTCTCTGGGCAGATCGGTCTAGATTAGATTAGATTAGATGAGCTTTATTGATCTCACAGCGGAGAAATTCACTCATCACACATTGGCATAGAAGTTACAGAAGGTGCAAACAGGGAGGAAAAAGGTGCATTAAGAATAAGCAATATATATACAGTATAGCTATCCATGTTTATACAGTATATCAAGATAAATAGGATTAAGGTGCAAGTGTACATGTATCGCACACAATGAAAAACAAAATAAAAATAAGAGATAAAAAAATAAGAAATAAAAATATGTACAATCCGGATGGCTTATATACAGGGGGAGAAATATTGCACATTCAGCATATTGCACAGGATATTGTTCACAGTCAATAAATAATATATATATAATATATAATGTAGCTGCACAGTGGTTTTTACAGGAGTTATTGTTGTTATAGTGCATTATTATTATTCAGGAATGAATGACCTGCGTTAGCACTCCTTTTTACAGACGGTTAACTGCAGACGGTCTGCAGTTAACAGTCAGAAACTCTATGGAAAGCAAAAGCTGGTGAACGATCTAGCATTTCTACACCAGCTGTAAACACACAGCCCACCACCCTGAGTTTTAACGCAGAGTTCTTTGCTTCTAGTACAGCGTGAGCCCATCCAGGCTAATAGCATTGTCCGGTATTGCTGTATGCAGCCAAAATTCAGTCAGAACGATGGCTCAGCAGATACTTTTATCGTTTTTTGAAGAGAGTTTGAGTCAAAAATTATCCATTTTGTTATCCAAAGAGCGGATGTTGGGGATCAGGGTTGATGGTGGCGGTGGTCTGTGGGGATTCCTCTTTAGTCTTGCCGTTAGCCCAGCTCTGCAGCCTCGCTTCCTCTGTCTCGGGTAGGGTGGCCATTTCTATAGCACCAAAAAGGAGGACATTGTGCGGCATATCAATTACTAAGGTGTACATAAGAATCGGGTAAAGTCACATTTATAGTACAATTCTTAGTAGTTTAAAGATGATGCTTGTGTAGTTGAATAGAACAAAATATTAAAGAGATGTAAAAAAAGAATTGGTTCCCAGCATTTGTATTTATTTAATACATTGTGGTCTTTAAAAAGTGACTATTTTTTGACACGATTAATTTGAGCAGAACTGCTGCAATTGATCATAAAGCAGTTGTTTGGAAAAGAAGCTTGAGGCGGAGAGAGAGCTAGAGAATAGGACAATACAAATGTCAAAAAGTGGCTGGAAAAGAGGAATTCGTGACATGGCTGCAGCCTGTCGAGAGTAAAGATGATTTCACCATGTTATCTATTTATCTATCTATCTATATATATCTATATCTATATATATATATATATATATATAGTATATATATATATATATATATATATATATATATATATATATATATATATATATATATATATATATATACAAACTTGAGTCATGGAACTGTGCTTACAGCTCCTTATTTCATGTATACTAATAACTTGTGTACATGATACTTGTTGATGAAATTAAAATTATTTCTAATAGCATTAAAAGAGCATTAAATTAGAGTTCCTCATTCCGGTATAAACCCTGTGAACGTTTAATTTAATATGACATATTAAAAAAAATCCCATCATCATCCAGCAGATGTTCAGTTTCTGCCCAAATATTTTCTCTTTCTGCTGTGGATTTTTGTAACAGGAATAAACAGGATCATCCATAGTTTGTATGAACTATGTTTGTTCTCCGCTTCCAAACTCATCATCTCTTCATCCATTCCTGCAATAAGATTTTTTTGGTCTGTTGAAGCACCAATAGTCTGCATCCAGTTATTTAATTAATTGCTCTTAATTTTGGGAATATATACGAACTATGCTCTAATTTCTAGTAACCGACCTGTTTTTACTATAATTTAATTTGACAAACCGGGTCTTCACTACATTCTTTATCCTGTTTGGTGCGATTGCAATTGCGGGTCTTGATCTGGACTGACGGGAGCGGAGACAAAAAGAGCTCAGTTCCGTATTTTGACGGTGAAAGACGGAGAAGACGTACGTGGACAGAGACGTGCGGAGCAGTAGCGGAGGATGTGGAACAGCTCTCATTGATTTACATGACAGACAAGTACTTCGCACGACGTACTTGAGCGGAGCGGAGCACTGACAGAGTATGTGGAATCTGGGTGTAAAGGAGGGCAAATACACGTCCGGCTGGATGCGGCGCCGGACGCCGGACAGTGCAATGAAAATCCGGACTGTCCGCCCTAAAGCCGGACATCTGGCCACCCTAGTCTCGGGCATCTCTTCCTCCGGCCTGGCCTGGTAAGAAAGCCCTCTGGTTTGTTGCTTACTGTAATGATAGGCTTAAGAGGCTGAACCTGTATGCAGAACACCACAGGAAGCTGAGTAAAAGTTTAACAGAGTTTATTGAAAAAACACAGAGTAATTATGAACTGGTTCTGGTACAGGTCCGGGACTGGAATCACTGACATCTGCAGAGATGGATAGTTTGATTAGCCAGGCAGCGAGATGGTTTGTCGAGTGTGTAAATTCAGAATGTACCTAGATTAGGTTCTGGCAGATCCTTTGAGAGCGGGGGAACCGGTTGGGTCCAGAGACTTGTAGATTCAGCAGGGAGCTCAGCGGCAGCAGCGTCTAGCTTCTGACTTGTGAGTTTCAGACCTTGACTTGGTTTCCTAGCTCTTCCTTGAGAGCTGTTGGAGGAATCCAGACTGATGTCTTCTGGTTTGGCTTCCTAGGGCAGGCAGGCAGGTTTCCAGACTAAGCTCATCCAGAGCTTCAGACTTCGATCAGGTTTCCAAACTTGGTCAACACTGCGGCGTCGAAGGAAGGTCTGACTGCTGCTTATGTAGGAAGGTCTCCTGATGGGCTGATGAGCTTCAGGTGTGCTGGAGGCTCCAGCCCAGGAGACCCACAGCGCTCTCTGCTGGAGACAGATGGTAGATCTCCAGATCCCAACAGTAACCCCAGAAGAAGATCCTCGGCGCCCTCTGGTGGGCAAGCCTCAGGATCCCAACACTTACATCCGTCTGTAGCACTCCACATCTGGTATCGCCATGTTTAATTGTAGTTAAAACTAGAAGAGTAAGTATGGTAGTCAACTTTATATTCTGTTTAAACATTTGCTATAAGGATTTAATCAATTCGATTTATTCAGTTTTAAACATTTAACCTTTAGTAATGATCTTCTTCTTTGTTAGTTTTAGTTAGGTTAATGTGTTTCATTTTGTAATTTTGTTTTAAATTTATTTTTACCAGAATCAAATTTAAAATGGGTATTTATCTAAATTTACCTAAGACAAAAAATATGATTCTTGACACCTGTGGAGCAGCTTATTCTTTCCTAAACAAACATGAACATGAAAGACATTGCTCTAAAAAGTCTTATTTTTTTTGGGCCATGGCAACTACTAAATAGGGTTAAATTGAAGGCAACAGGATTTTGTTAAGTCTTTCTAAAAACCTTTCAACGCTTATCAAAGGGTCAATTCTGGTGACTCGACCCAACTTTGGTTACTTTTTGAATGACAAATTAGTAGTGGAAAGGTGGCAGTGGAAAATATAAGCCTATTTAAGAAGGGTTATATCATTGGCATGCATTGAGAGGGAAAAACATCTAATGAGACTGCAATAACAGTTGAAACTAGGTTGAGAATTAGCTAATGCATGATCAAAAAGGCTAGGGATTACCCTGTTTCAGAGTGAAGGATACATCAGTAAATGAAGAGAGGCAATTGAAGTTATTCATCCATCATGTATCATGTCAACTACAAACCTGTTGGAGGCAGCGCAATGATATGGGGTCGCTGCAGTAGGTTCAGCAGCATTGTGTCCCCAAAGAATGAGGCATTTATACTCCTCAACCACCTCAGTTTCTCTTGCTATGATGGTAGTAGTCTTTGACTTAGTCCTGTTTCTCTTGAAATCTACAGTCATCTCCCATTTTATTCACAGACCACACCACTGAGCTGCTCTACAAAGGCTTTCAGCAATACGGGCTGACGTGGTCTGGACCTGGAGCCTTATTTTGGTTCAGCCTCTCCATATGCCTCTTCACCTGACTTCTAGAGACAGAAAGGCCTTCAATGGGTTAAGAATAAACACAGAAGCAGAAAGGTCCAGTTTTAGGTTGAAAAAGATAAATCTGTTTCTGTTTCACTGTCAGCAGGATGGAGAGATGTTCCTGACCCTATTGATGAATGTGTGCATGGTATTTGCTGTATCTAAGTCTTCATCTGTCTAAATGTCCTAACTTCAGAGCATACATTTATGCTGTAAACAACAAATCTGAAGATAACAAAATTTGCCAAATATCATTGAACAATTAAAAGGTAATTTGCATTGTAATGCCCTAGTGTTCTCCACACACTTGTATCTGGGGAATGAGCATCACAAATTCACTTTCCATAATTGTTTTAATATCAGCTGAGTGCAACATGTATTTATCTGCACATTAATGCATGGAAACGGAATTAATTCATAAATCAATGCTTAGAGAACAATTTCGAACCGAAATATCAGGATGTTTTGCCTGGACCATAAATTTAATTGTGCTGGAACCATTTAAGCACATTTGCACTGAGACAGGATGTTGATTTGGGAGCTAGTGAGTGCCATGGAAAGATTTTAAAGAGGCAAAGCACCATGGAGTTCACAACCACATCAGCATTAGGTCATAAATCTTCCTCAACTGAATAAGCACTCTTTTTATTCCTCTTCCAAATTCAGCATGCCCCCTCCCATGTGTGTCCTCTCCCTGCTGTCTGAGGCTTTTCTTGGCTCTGCCTCTATTTTGCTTTTCCTCTCTTACTTTTAAGTGTCTTTACGGGATAATGAATGCTATGACAGTAAAAGTTTCATCATTGGCCTCCATCCCATTATGCCGGATGATGTTTGTTTATAATGCAGCCAAAGATGAGAATAAAGCCGAGTTAAGCTGGTTTGCAAGACACAGTTAGAGACACACTGTCAGCTTTTGTTCTCTTATTCCTCTTACAGCAAACTCACATCCAGCTTATTATCAGAATTTGGATATTCACTGTGCTGTGTATTCAAAAAATAATGCACATGCCTTCTAGGTAGAAATGACAGTGGTGTGTGACTAAAAAGCTCATCTCTTACCCCTAACATTCTTACTGGCATACTTACTTCCAACATTGGGGGATTTAGTGGCCTTGTTTCCTGTTTTTTCCCAAATGCCATTACCCAGCAAATGCTTATCATTCAAGTGAAAAAACATGGTCGCTATAATGTAATCTTGGCTCCTCTGGCAAATATTTGTGCATTGTTCATTACTTCACCAATTAAAAGAAATAATGAACCTAGTTGAAATGAAGCACCACTGGGGATTAATAATTTGCCCATTTAGCTGAACACTAAATGGCCAAAGATTAAATGACTTCTGGATGGGTTGCACCATCAAAAATAGAGCATACTGATGTGAATAATGAAGAACAGTACAATTCTATTAAGTAACAGGACTGTTAACTAATGTAATTTAAAGTGGCATAAATTATGTCCACTGGGAGATTTAAGACCTTCATCAACAATGGAAATATGGTAATGGCTCTAAATGGCTTATTTCATCTGACTGATGACACACTTAGTTGAGCCAAGAAAACAGGTAAAAAATTGCTTGCTTTACTTAGACCGCATCTGATCAAACAGATCGATTTTGAAAATATCACGGCAGCCTCAGGATCTCCAAAATTGAGAGGACGTGTCAACGAAGCTGTGGGAAGAAAGACATTTCACAAACACTGGCACCTGATGTCAGAACTGAAGAAAAAAAAATAGGAAATCAATACTCTGACCTCAGGAGGAGCCACTGTCGTGTATGTGAAATACCAAATAGCAATCACCTTTACAAGCCTCCCAAAGGCTAGCAATAGCATATTTGAGCAGAAACAACATATTACAGACCCGAGGTTATGGATGTTGTCTGCTTGTTTTCTGGTCAGTTTGCAGAACGGATGGTGTTTGCAGTTTAATAGAAAATAAAGTAAATCGTTTGATATCCCTCTTGTTCTGTCATATGGAGTATGTTAAGTTCTGCAATCTGAAAAATCTTCACACAAAACCAAGAAAAAACAAAAATTTGCTATTAACAATCTTCTCTATTACTTTTTTTTTTAAATTACTATATATTACGAATAATGAAAGTATAAGATGCTCTACCCACCAGCCTGTTTTCTTAACATAACATTAACTGTATTAACAAAAATGACAGCAAAACTGCTTTTTTTTTTCATTATACAATTAATTCTGATTTATTGAGGTTGTTTAAAATAAAAATGGTTTCAGTGATGGGATTTACCTATTATTTTGAAAGGTAGGCTATGCTAATGTAGACATATAAAAGGTCTATATTGAAAACACTGGCACCTTGTCATATTGAGGTTGATTCAAATAAACTCATAAAAATAATTGTGAGAGGAATTATTCTTTTTGATGTAGTCTACAGGCACATGGAAATCATATCAACAATAAATTGCTTTTCAGTGAATTATGTGTATTAGTATTTGCAGTAATATTTCTTAATCCAAGCAATACAATTTTTTTTCCCTGTGGAAGACTTTAGAAGAACCCTAACCTTAGGCTTCAATTTGCATTTTCCTAAAATCACTGTCAGTTTGATTGTTACAGTTCATTGGCTTAAGAGCAAACCATTTTTGCCAACAGACAAGGCACAGCTCCTGTATTCATGTATGAGTATGCGTGCACAACAAAGCATGAGCTACATTTTGGTTGTTTATTGACCTCAGATGTCAAACTATCTACAGACAATTTACTTCTGTTCTCCCTCTGAACTTAATTTCACAAACAATGACATACACGCACTCCAAATGCTTTTGTCAATCCGTGCATCGCTGTTATTGGCAGAGGTGCCCATTGAAGCATTATACGAGTTGAGGTGGAAAGTATGACAGGGACTAAAAAAGGAACTGACCCTTGATAACAGCTGGTCTACTGAGAGCAAAGCATGTTTAAATGGTGAGTGATCCTGAAAGAGAAAGACTCGAGCTGGCACTGTTCAGCACCAAGGATTATTCTGTTTCTGTTCAGTAGACACATGTCTGGGGTTCTGGGGCCTTACAAGCCAACTCCTTTTCAAACCAAGTGACCAAAAATTACAGTGAAAGTGAATATGGGGTTGTGTGTGTCAGAGTTCAAACATTCATCTTCATTTTTTTTTCTTTTTCTAAGAGAGAGAGAGGTGCAAGAGGTACCTGATAGCCTATTGTTTGTGACAGTCAGTCTTTAGAAAAGAGCTAAGCTTTTAAGTCTCTGCAAGCAACAAATGCACAGTTCAGGAGAGAAGCATTATTAATTATTTTATAAAATAAGGTATAAGACAGCAGGCAACAAAATGAACACATGCATTATAATAAAATGTGTTTCATATATGGATTAAATCCCTAAAACCTTGAAGGTTTTTGCATATATATTTAATCTCTGATAGTACCACATATAAACCTTTCTTGGTAAACATAAAGCAAAATCTTAGTTGATAAGGGATCACCTTTGTAATGTTATAATAATGGATGTGTGGTGGTCTCTTGGTAAAAACAGAAACAAGATTTCGCAAAACCATTGACACAAATATCACATTTACTTCGTTTTGGTCATGCTTAGCCATTGGTTGTTATGTTGATTAGTTCAATGAGGTTAGTTTTAAGGCTGTTACTGTTTATCCTCTACATAAATGACATATGTAAAGTTTTAAAGAAATTTGAGTTTGTTTGGTTTGCAGATGATACAAATATTTTTTTTTGTACATGTGAGCTCTTACATCAGCTCCTGCATAATATCACACAAAACATGAAAAACAAGCACATACACACAGAAAAAAACAAAAGTTTAACATGAATTGTCCAAAACCAATTTCATGTTTTGTTGGAAATTATTATGGGGGAAATATAGATGTTAGAGACAATATAGAAGGGGTAGAATTAGTATAAAATAAAATTCTTAGGTGTGATTATTTACTACAAGATCTGCTGGAAGCACCACATCAAATATGTTTAGACTAAACCATCTAAAAGTATCACTTCTTGTAACTTACAATTCATTGAATTTGTAAAGCCTTAAACATTCTCTAATTTTCATTGATTAAACTTTACCTAAGCTATTTTATGGAAGTTTCGGGATAAAATCTGCAGGACTTCACTGAAGGCTTTTTAGCATGACCATTCGTATCTATTACTCATTCATTTCTGCTTGCTTAAATGCTCTAATCTGGTAGAAATCAAACCATGAAATTGATGTTTAAAGTTAAAAAATAATTAGCCACCAGACATCACAGAAAACCTTTTTTTGAGAGAGAGAGAGATGGTATAGTTATAGTAATAATCTAAATCTGCTCAAACATACATAAAGATAATGTTCATTTTAATAAATGGTTTAAAACATAGAACAAACTTAGTGTGGAATTAAAGCCATGTCCAAGCATGACAATGTTTAAGAAAGGTCTCAAAATGGTTTTCTATGTGCTTATCTCTAAGATATGAGATGTAAGAAGGGCTGTTAACATTAGTCTGTACTCTTAGTCCTTGTGCACAGACATATTGTGTCAATGGTTGTGGTAGTGTGGACTCCGAGTAAAAATGTAGTGGATTAAGATGTGTGTGGGCATGTGTGGCTGTTCATAAGTATGTTTATAAGTACATACATTAATTTATTTGCTCAATCAATGTATATTTGGAAAGATTTTTGGTATTAAGGACTATAAAGGAGTATAAATAGGATTATGCACATTTCATTTCCTCATAGCCCTTTTCAGGCATAAGCATTGCGTTATGTAAATAGATAATTTTATTATCTATATCATTGATTATGCATAATTTCTGCAAATGTTAAATTTGTAATGTTACTGAATTGTCTGAGAGAAAAAAGCTTTGGTAGACAGACAGGTTCGTTGGTTGGTGGAATGATTTATAAATATGAAATTGCACATTTATTGCTTTAAAAAGAGAAATCTCTTAAATGTTAAAATTGATTTAGGAAAAGAAATTGCCACTGGCTGCAGTACTTTGTGCAAAGATAGTTTGCTAATTAGATTAGATCATGCTACTTGGATGTCATAAATGTCTAATAAAATTGTGTTGTATATCCTTTATCTGTTTCTTTCCGCTTAAAGTATTGACAGGAGGGGACAAAATATTATAACTTTTGAATCTATAGAGTGCAAACATTTTCTGCAATCAGACTGCAGGTGCTTGCAACATTAAAGCCAGAGCGCAGGTGAATTCACAAATGTGCTCTTTTAACTTGCAGGGTTAAAATGCAGCAATCCAGTCTTGTTCTGTAAACATTTAAGGGAAATATGAGTAAAAGATTATATACAACAATGTTCAACTTGTTTGTTTTTTTTATTTTTTATTTGGATTTGCATCAGTGGTCAGGGTCAAAGGAAGTAAAACTTTTTTATGATTAAGGATACCTATTCTTACTCTTTCCCGTTCTCGAGACTGTCCCCATGAATTACTAATACATTCTAAGACAATGCCTGAGACCAGGACAAATCTGTACTAAGACTATTTTTGAGGCTAAGACCAAGTTTTGATCTAGGAATGGAATTGTAATTAGCTGCATCCATTAACACATAAAAAATGAACTGGAAGGAAATTGAATTTAACCTTTTAAGCCAGATTCAAATTCAAGATTGAGTTTAGACTAATGTCCTCTTTCTCAAATTTGAAGCAATTCCATAATCTTGCAATCAGTATAACTGATGTGAGAGGTAGTGAAGCACGTTTATTGATTGGCAACATATCTGCATTTTCTTGTAGGACAGACAAAATCGTATTGATTTGACCCTGCAACTCACTGCTAATGTTAAGTGATGTACAGTCATCAAGACAAAGCCAATCTTACAACTTAAAAGCCTGACAATTTAGAGACTGCAATTACTGACTAAGCATTATTCAAATAAGAACCCCTTAGAACAAGCCACAACTGAAAATGATTTCTATGTCAGGAAACTGCTGATAGATATGTTATTGATGGTATAATGACCAGTACTTATAGTAGGCTAAATGCAAAGCTGAGGTTATCTGTATATATGATGAATATACATTTCAGTCTGTAAAAGCTCAATTCTAGAAGCAGTAGTTTTAGCTAAAAGACAACAGGACCGTGTGGAATTATCTAAGGCACCTTTACACATAAGCTGTAATTTTCTAGGCTGTGCTCCTCTGTTTGCAAAGTAGAAATTATGTGTATGTGTGTGGATGAATTTAGTTAGGATATTGTCAGGATCCAGAGATCTGCCACCTGATCTCCAGCAGAGAGCACTGTGGGCCTCTACACACCTGGAGATCATCAGCTCATCAGAGGTCCACACTACTTAAGCAGCTGCCAGACCTTCCTTCGACGCTGGAGTGTTGCCCTAGTTTGGTTAGCGAACCTGAGCCTCAGAACGTCTGAACTTTACTAGTAGACTCTAGAGAGGAACTAGTTTTCTAATCGCCTTTGTCTTTGTGCTCACAGGAAACCCTGAAGCTCTGGATGAGCTCCACCTAGAAAACCTGCCTGCCTGCTCATGAAAGCCAAACTTGAAGATCTCAGTTTGGATTCCTTCTTCAGCTCTTGGATAGGGCAAGGAACAAACCCAAGCCAGAAACCTTCTAGCAGACAGGCAGGCGCAGTAGTCAGGAAAAAAATCCAGTCGGTACACAAGGGGTAAAGGTCCGGCAGGTAGTGAGGTCAAGCGGAAGTCGAATATAGGTCAATTTAGTTTAATTTGCTGATCAAATCTACTTACAAAGCTAGATATACCTATATGCCTCTTCAAACAATGTTCAAAATTCCCATTTCATCCCAAGATACCAATTAATTTTGTCCTCAGTTTTCATGGTGACTCCAGTTTTTATGGTGGACAAAAGTGTGTTTGCCCAGGCAAATTTGTGATGGGCCTTGGATGAGCCCCACATATGCTGAATCAAGGAGGTGGACAAAGTATACACCTGTCCGGGGTGTTTTTTTTTTTTTAATCCTCATTTACTAAACATACTAGAAAACCTAAGAGAACCTATCAAAAAATGCAAATAATTACTAGAGCAAGTAAAGATCAAATAAAACACTAAAAAAATTGCAAGAAACATTTAGTATAAATAACAGAATATTTCAAACCATAAATAACCAAAGCAAAAACATGACCAAATTTGTAGGGTCAGCACCCAATACCTTTGGCTTAATAAGAACAGATGGCTCACCAAATTCCCCAGAATTTCCTTTACCTGGGTAAAACAAATCCTAGGGCTTTAAATCTGACAGCTTCTATGAAAAGGTGGCTATGACTGACCATCAAATAGACCATAATGTCATGAAACCAGAATGTAGGACCCAGTATTCAAGTGAGACAAACAGGGGGACACTTTAAAGTGTTTATTATAAAAAACAATCAGAGACAGAATGCAGAACTGTGAATCTGCAGGTACGCAGCGGCTTTGATGGGAGGCGGGGCTCCACCCATCTTTGGCACTCTGGTTGAGGGAGAAACACAGGTAAGTGACCATGTGAATCAAACAGAAGATGATTATCTAAGTGAGTCACTTGCCTGGTGTTAACAGTTCAGTCCAACTCCTAAGAGAGAGGTAGGATCCAGCCAATGGACTGCCAAACGAGATGCGGCGGGAGCTGCCCAGAGTGTCCCCAATGCAGCAGCCTCCGTGAACAGGCAGAAGTCAGGGAGTCAGGTCAGGGAAAACAGTTCAGAACAGGATGGTTATGAGATCTACTGTAGGAGTCTGTAGCCTGGACAGCCCAAGACATGACTAGGGCTGGGTACCGAACTTCGGTTCTTTTATGGTACCGATCGAAATGCTTCGGTTCTACAGAGTATCGAAACATGCCTCGTCTTTCGGTACCAAGTTTCGGTGATTGGCTGTAACACTTAACGTGATTGCGTCATCCAGGAAAAATACACAGGTGGTCATGCCTACAGCCAGGGTTCATGTGTATCTGTTGTGAACTGGATGCAAGCGTCGTAGAACCCCTTTAAAATGCCCCCCAGGTCAAAAGTGCGGCTTCACTTTATTAAGTATAGTGCGCAATGCAATACATCGTGCACGGAAACAATTTAAGAGCAGAAAGTTGCTCGGTGTTTGACTGCAAGAAGAGCGGACCGCAGCCAGCGCGACCATCCTCCTCTCAGCAGCCCGTGGGCAGAGCAAAGCCAGAGCGGAGTGAATAATGCGAGACACTCTTGGAGAATGCTGCTTTCAAACTGGACGCAGCAGGAGCAGCAAAATCACGTCTGCTGCTTCCTTTTTTGCTGCTTGTACCAGGTTCTGACGCGCGGCTGAAGAAGCTTTGCTGCTCTAGCTGCGCGGTCGAAAAGTGGCTCTGACGCACGTTGGGCGGAGCTGCTGTATCCTTTCTTTGCCTTGCAGCTGTGATCAATGGGAATAAAGTAGTTTTATTATGTTTTTAAGTGGGAAAATCCACCTGAAAACCAGTGCAGTCAGTTCATCCTGCCTTCCAATATTTCTGTCGGAGCCGCTCAGACCCCCACATACCAGCGGTGCGCTGTCAGTAGGATCCCATTAGACGGGCTTGTTTGTCAGACCTGGTAATTTTTCTATTGGAAAACTGCTAAGTAAAAAGGTCCTCACAATGTAACAGTGAATATTAGACACTGAAATTTTTTTATGTAAGAGGAAAAATGTAAATGGAAAAATCAGAGCTTAAAATAAAACTCAAGATTTGTACTTTTTTATGTTGTGTAATTTTCTTTTTCTTTGAATTGATATTGTAAAACTGGTATCGAAAAAAGTATCGTTCAGGAACCGGTATCGAAGTGAAGGTATCGGTATTGGTACCGGAACCGAAAATTTTTGAACAATACCCAGCCCTAGACATGACACTACAAAAACTGTGGAAATTTAAACTAGCTCCCTCCGCTAAGCCAAAACAGGAACAAAGCATGCTCACCAGATAAAAGCCAGGACTATGGAGCTTTGAACTAGCTCACCCTGCTGAGCCTAAACAGGAACAGGGTGCAATCAGCAGACAAGAATAATAATATGATAGGAAACAACAAGACAACACTAACACTCTCTCTAACCACTGGCCTCTGAGAAGGAAGACATGAACCCTTGAAATCAGCCATAATCTCCAACTAAATCTAAACACACAAAATCAAACAATGATCTGGGCCCGATAGCTGGGCTAAACCATCAATAAAGCAGAACGGGCAGGTGGATAAGATGAGTGATGATAAGTAACTAGGGAGGGTTCAGCAGGTGAGTGAAGTGAGCAATTAGGCCAACTATCAGGGCAGCAAACACAACACATAAGCTCATTTTTAACACTGCCGTGGCACAAGCTACATTAAAATCAAGGCACCACTTGGCAGAATTCGGAAATGTAACTGTTGGAACAGCCGTTTCCCTACGACTTTAAAAAGACTAATCCCCTCCCCACTGTGGATGATCTTGGTATAGACAGAGAATAACATGAGGATAAATTAACTATTACGAAAAAAAACTGAATATTGCGTGTATTAGCTGCGACATATGAATCAAGATGCTATAACCATAAAATTTGATTGACAGGTGAGTGTTGATATATGACTGGCTGAATTTAGGTGTGACATATAACTGACATATAACTAATTGGCCTGCATAAAATAAGGGGAAAAACAGATTTTAAAACATGATTTTTTTAAATAGAAATGTTCTAAATTTTGGGACAATATAGTCTGATAAAGAGTACATTTATATACATGTTTAAGCCAGAATGATTTGACATTTAAATATGACTTCCCTACAACTTTAAATTTGCTGCTGATATGGCCCCAGTAACCCTTATGAATAGTGTTGAGGCTCTTACCCACTATCAACTGGCTATTAATGACCGGGTCTTTACTCTTGGAGAAAAATCCCTTGAATCTATCATCACAAAGACAAAGAAGTTATGCAGTGTGGGCACAGATAGAGCAGCTTTTTAAGCCTCTGAATAAGGAACACTGGTTGAACAGGAGGACTCTTTTAAGTATAGTGGGAAACAGATGGATTCCTGACTGTCCAGAATTTATGATAAAGCCTTCCATCTCCTCCATCTACTCAGGAAGCCGAGGTGTTTTAAAATACCTTCATTTCTACATTTATATTGATTCATTTCTACATTTATTAATATAAAATAATATATGTCTGCCTTTGTTAGAGAGTGTAACAAAATTTCAGCATAAAAGCACAGATTTTTAAAGTACGAAAGCATCATATCTTAAGTATCTTTCTGTACCCTGCCTTTCGCCAATAGACTGCTGGATATAGGCACCATCTGCACTACAACCCTGAGGGATAAAGCGAGATGGATGGACTTCTGCCATTTGTTACAAACCAAGCTATGTGAAGACTGGGAACTCAGTACCAGGAATAGGCAGTGAAACTAAATAAAGTTTTAAAAAGGTTAGGTGTTTATCAGTACCCTTTCACAATGGGCCAGGTTAATTTGCATATCTTTAACAAAATGATTATTTAAAAAGAAGGTTTTTGTATTAATTCAGAGGATCTTTATCTGGCACCAAAACTTGTTTGATTGCCTTCAACTCAGTATGACAGGAAGCAAAAAAGAATTATCTATAACAAAGCATTTTTTTTTTACAGCGCTGTTTCCAAGGGATAGCTTTCTGCTTCTTTCATAGAACTACTAAATTACTACTAACAAAATAAATGACCTGAACTGTATATAGCTGTAGATTAATATATATTATGCATGTTACGTTGTATTATATAGAGATAACACACTGTAAGTTATCAAAACAGAACACCTCTGAGACTTTTCATATTTTATATGAGGGTTCAAGCATCAAAATTTGTGGTTGCTTTATGCCGCAAATCTTAAATGTAGTTTTGTATGACTGTTTGCTTTGCTTTTTTGATCAAGGCACAGTAAATAAATGAATAATTAGTATGAAAAAAACATAGCTAATGATCTTTGTTCTTTTATACTAATGAATTCCTAAATGTACTTCATCGCCTCAACAACATTTCCATTGCATGGAACAGTTAGATGCGTGTTTGTGTGCGTGCCTTTTATGCCACTTTCATTGTGGGAATCATGCATTCATTTGAACTGTGTTTTGCATAACAGCCATCGCCTCAAGTCACTCCATCTGTGAAACTCAAGCAGCATGAACAAAAGAAGAGAAAAAAGATTGGAGAGAAAAGATGGGGAGAGAGGGAAAGTGAAATGAGAAAAAGGAATAGAGCGTTCGCAAGAGGGAGAGAAGATAGATAAGATGGGAAAAGAGAAGAAACTGAAAATAGAAAATGGAGAACGGATTAGAGACAGAGGGCAAAGTTGCAGTTATAACCTTGGACTTGTCATGTGCAAAAAAGCAGAGTAAATTCATCGTTTTGCTTGTTCAATAAATGCTAACCAAGCACAACAATTCCTTTGACCCTTGTATGTTTCTGATGCCACATTATTTTACATACATACATAATTGAATATGTATCTCTTTTGTGCTTTATTTATCATTGATAATTAAATCTTAGATTTTTTTAAACTCTTTACAAATCTTCACTGACTTTGCAGCTCTGTAGATTGAAAGTGACCTTGTCAGGCTGCTGTAGTGTGACCAACTCTGTGGTAGGTCTCAAAAAACCATATCAAGTGTAATAGCAGACTGCTGACGTACAAGTACCGAGGTGGGGCTTGCCTTTAATCATCTCTTAACGAGAGTACTGATGACATGTAGGGAGTGTTATCTGTCCTGTATGCCTTCGTGTCCCTGAATAATTTAGTTGGCATAGAATAAGGCAGACATGAAACAAGCTTATTCACCAGAATAGCATTTAATTAATAAACTTTAGGTGGTTTCAATATTTCAGCAAGCATGCATTATTCAGTTTAAATATCTGCCCTAATTACTTCTCCCAAGGCTGATCTACGACTTTGTTTTTTCTCCTTGGGGGTTTCATGCCTCAGGACCAGGTTTGCTAAAAATAGGGCCCTTAGGAGACTTTTTACCAAGTGTTACCTTTTTTTCTTTCATTAATGACCATTACCTATAACTTGACCAAGGAACACTGGTGAACCCCCTCACAAGCTTGGATGATTTTATAACAAAATTAGAAAACTTTATTTAATGTTTACATGCAGTGCCCTAAAAGGACCCACCCTCAGAAAACTGGGTAAACCATTAACATAGCCCTGGCTAAGAATGCCATTGACATTATAGGTCTTAGACACTTAGAGCTAATCCTCTGTTGAGTTTAAACTTCTGACATTTCTAGCTGATTTGCTTAAATGCTATTCATTAGCTTTTTTGAGATATTGTGTTTCTATAAGAACTTATTGGCAACAGTCAGCTCTGTTTGTGTTTTTAGGAGAGGCAACACTATTGCAAATTGGATATTTCATATTGTTTATTTCACTTCAGTTTATTTATTATATATAGGTCAAACTCAAAATACAATCTCAAATGACTTCACTAAAAATTGTAATTTAGTCAAATTATGAAGAGAGATTACAAGTCAAGTACATACGTTGCTAGTGACTATTTGTCAAACATTGCAAGTGAGCTCAGTTTAAAATCATGGAAGGATCAATTCACATTTTGCATCTTTTTTTAATCAATTTGATAAATCTGCAGATAAATCAATATTTATCTGCAGATAAATCAATATTATGATATACAATATGTCTAAATTAAATTATTTTCATACTGGCTCACTTCTGATGCAATTAAAAAGCAACTGGAATAAATCAACAAATAATAGGGATTTAGAAATACTTTTGAAAAAGTTATGAATTTTTTTCTTTGTTTATTGAACATGAAAGAGTGAAGTGAAGCCACGTCCATGTGTTGTAACATCATCTCCAATTTAGATAAGGAATGGACGGTAAGCAAATGTTGCTTTAATGTTTTCTAATGGGCGAATTGTTCATCTGAATACCTTTATAAATCATTAGCACTGTCTCCAAACAGTCTGGTTTAAAGTACTGCTTCTGTCCTACTGCTTTTTATGATTCAGCTTCTTTGAATTGCTATTAGCTGATCCTTTTTGTAGAAGTGCATTTGGAAGCTCATTGAGTCTAGAATTTGCATGTAATTGAATTTCTTTGCGTTTGAGGACAGGAATATTTATAACCAGCAAGATTTTGAATTATGTCATAAATCATTCATTCTAAGACACAGTACTAGCTTCCTATGACTTTACATGCTTCATTGAACATAGCGTCTCTATTATCACCAATTTGCAACTTAGGAAGCTTGAGTATCTCTGGGGGTTTGTGACTAAAGAGCACTCATAGGTAAACTCCATCATATCAATGCAAGACGTACATACATACCATTGGTGAAAAGAAAAGGACTAAAGAGCCTCTTTCTCCTAGTCAGATCTCTCATACCTCCCTCGAATACCTCAGGTGCTCCATTTTAATCAGTCTTTTATTTATTGTAACCTTCCTTCTCCAAACTTGCAAGTAAAACGTGTTTTTCTCTTTTGCTAAGACCATCTGCTATTTTGGGGATCATTTCAAGGTTGTGTATGCAATTTCACACCACAGTAAGCCAAAGTTAAGTCCACAGCTCACAAACAGGTCTAGTCATCATGATCCAAGAGCCACCTGAAAAGGCAGCAGCCTTGAAGCCAAAGGACATGGAAGTGGGTCTTAAGATAGAATGTTGCATGTGTTTAGTTGTACAAAATGTAACAAGACCAGCCTCTTTTTTTCCAATTCTGGGCTGTCTGTCTTACTTTTCATCTTTTTGTAGTTTAAGTTTTACTGTTTAATTTAAAATAAAATATTACTAAGTGTTATTTAATTTAACGTGAATACATTTTTTAATTGTATGTCATGACAAAGTCCTACACCTGATCAGACAGACTAGTTAACATTGTTGAATTCTGCATGTACACCTTCTTAAAGATGCTTCCCATCAAAGTAAATAGCGGAAGAGGTAATGACATGCTTGTATTCAATAATCTTATGATGGAGTCCTTATAGTAGGGTCTTTATATGTCTTTATTCTGTTTTTTTTATTGTGAATTTAATGTAACATCTTTTATGTATTTATTTTCTTAAAATGGAATTTCTATTGGACTGTTTTTATGTGTGAATGTAGTGTTAAACATATTCAGTTTGGACTAGGTAGCAGCCAAAGTCTACACAAGACAAATTTCCTTTGGGACAATAAAGTTTATCATCATCATATTATGGGGGTATTGCAACAGCTCAGCAGTTAAGCATGTAGCCTTTAAAGATTAAATGTATTAATGAATAGTGTCTAAGAGTTTTTTAATGATTAAAATATCTGTGGCCTGCAAAAGGAGTTCAAAATCTAATATGTATATGCAGTGAATATATACATACAATTTTGCACAGCCTATTATACATTATACATTCGAACACTTTACATGTGTTACTGTATGTATAAAAGCATTTGTTATGAAAGCTGTAATGCAACTAAATATACTGATAATGGCACAGGAAGTTCTGCTCTGGTACCTTCAAGGAAAAGAGCAAGAATGTACAGTACAGATTATCAAAAGTAAATCATTGCTCTTATTATTGCTGTATTTTAGTGTTTTCCAATCACGGTCCTTAAAGCACACAGCTCTGCATTTTTAGATGTTTCCAAATTCCGGGAAAACTCTTTCCAAATGATGGCCGATTAACCAATTTTCCTTGCAACCATCTGAATTACATGCGTTAAATCCAGGGTTTTCCAATTCCAGTGCTTGAGGGTCAACGTCCTGCATGTTATGGAAGCATGTTTGGTTTCACATACATGTTTCATATACATCTTTGGTTTCACATAAAAAAAAAACGGTCATTAACAAGCAGGTCTCTTGAAAACTTGACTGAATACATAGGAAGTAATACAGCTATTTGATTGAGGAGTATGAAAGCAGAAACACTTCTCAAACAGTGCAGGACTCCAGACGTCGAAGACTGTATTAAGCAATTTTTTTTACTTTAGAAAAAGAAAGCCACACAACCACGATCACTTTTAAACTTCTCCTGCTTTCTCAGTAGTGCTGAATGTAAAGTACTCTATTTTGTTTAGTCTTATTAAAAGTGAATTGAAAAACTAAAATAAATCCTACTTCAATTTCATAGAAGTTATTTTTCTTTAAATGTAAATGATGTCAGTGATCCCTCTTGTATTTAAGATCTTGTCTCTGTGTCGTTCTTCTGCAGCTTACTGATGTCATTGGAGATTAATTAAAGTGCAACAAGGAGGTAAATGAAGACAGAAAAATTTACTTTTACTGAATAATATTAAACATATGAAAACAGTCAACAATAACCCTGTCCTTGCTACTTCCCAGCATGCAATCCCACATTCTTGTCATCATTCATATTGGCTTTTAAACTACCATTGAAAACCTTTTAGTTGAATGCTGATGTGTGGATTGAAAACTCCCTTCTTTGCTCTCTCAGAGCAGATCTCCATAGAAGGCGTTCATTAATTTGTGTTTGCAATTTAAAAGACTTACTTTCTTGTGTGGCTTCATAAATATGCAGATAATATTGAAAAGACCAAGCATCTACAGTATATTAAGAATGTCTGGAAGTCAGGTGAAAAGTTACATGCAAATATTTCTCATTGTGTCATTGTAGCTAAATGGAGGGATCAGTAGAATACCAGACAATCAAGTGAAGAGTCTGTGGTCATGTTAACATATTAGGTAAATGTAAATAAATGAATAGATAAATGAGAATAAATAAGAAAAGACATCTTCGTGGCCTGGCACAAATTAAAGGAGTGGGAAGCAATTATATAAGCAATTAAACCAAAACAAGAAATATCATGATTGATCTTAAATATTATGGCAGGTTTCTCGAAACAAAAATGAATATCAACAGCCACCTTAGAACAAACATCACAGAGCTGCATTTGAGAAGGTGCAATTCTAATTCGCGGTAGTGATACTACCATTGTTTTCACCCTCTAAAGTGCTCCACATGAAACACAGTTATGTTTCCTTAAATTAATATTGACCTACCTTGTTTTGCAATGTATTTGGTAAAGCAGTTTTTTTAAAGGAGTTGGTGGATGTAAATCCAGTGGTGTAGAATGTTATCCGCTGTAATATGACTCTGGGGCTGATGAGGGGATTAATGAAAGGAGACTTTCCGATGGTTCTTAATAGTTTCCTTTTCTTTGTTGCACTTGAGGTGCTTAAGTACAGTGTACGATAATGTACACTACTTTTTAAAAATTATTATGATTGTTGTTACCTCAAGTTAAATACATTAGAATGTATGCTTTCTTTTACAGCCACTCTCAAACTGCCAATAGTACACAATATAGTCATTTTGTTAGTTGAACCAAACTGGTTTGCCTGTCTAATAGTTTCAGGAGCAGTTTTTGTAGATCACCTTCAGCATGTCCATTTAACGGATCCACAAAAATTTTTTTGCCAATGCAATTTAGAGCTCCATAATTTCAATCTTTGAAGATTGGGCCCTTTCAGTCCCTAATTGTGCCCCATCATGGCATGTGAAAAATGTTTTTGCCAACACAAATTACAACTCCATATTTTTAATCTTTGGAAATCAGAACCTTCCAGCCCCAAATTAGGTTTCGAAGAAGAAGAAAAATGTTTGTGTTCCTTATTATCATAGGTCTTTCCATGAAGTTGCATCAAAATTGTACCACACTAGTGTAAAGGCTGGTTTGTACTCAGAAACCAGGTTGTCTGTGTATGTGTCGCAAAGAACGCAAATGTGCCCCCGTCCCTTCTGTTGAAGACTTTTTTTTATATGAAATTCTGCCAAATATTTTTTTTCTACGGGTGAAATTTTTGCCAGTGAATTTAAATTAACAACAGTTCAAATACATAATTGCAGCGCTATGAGTTAGATTTATACATTCAAAGTCTGAACAAAATCTGATTCTAATGAGAAATGAGAAACTATTAATATTATAATAAAAGGTTTGTCAAATTTTTGGTCAAATATTCCATTGGCTCAATACAGGGCAGTAACAGTGCAAAATGTAATTTACAGCTGTTGTGATTTATTCCTCACTGCTTGGCTTGTGCTGGTCCTTTTCTGCTCAGCTCAGTGAACAGAACCTTGATCTCTAAAATTGTCTCTTTTCTTCTCATTATTTTAAGGAATTTTGGATACCAGGCCCTATAATTCTTTTGTTGTCACTGTTCCACACAATTAAGTTGAACACTTCTTTTACACTGTTTTTTTTTACATTTGGCATAACGATTTCTAACCAGTTTCGACTACTTTTCTAATGATTTTATCTATTTGCAGAACTGTACATCTACTTATCTACATTGGGGCTCCGTACTCCAGCCTACCTTTCATTGATTTCGATTGAGAGTTTTTTGTCTTGCATTTAAAGTTTGTAAGAAAATAGTGTGGTGTTAAAAGTTTAGATTTTCACTATGCTGTGCCTGCTCTAAATTATGATTAAGCCAGGAAACAGGCAAATGTCTGAACTCTTGACAGCCAAGATGCCCTTGAGCTTACCTATTAACCTCCCACTGCTCTTGTGGTGCTGTTCATTGGCTACCCATTAAAAACAATGTTTCACGTGTGTAGCTATCATCTGTGTTTTTTTAGGATCTATAACTGTGTAATTTTAGATGAAAACCACTACACTTCTGTTAAATATAATAATCAAGCAGCAAAAGGAAATGAAATAGTGTTATGTAACATAGATTATTGCTTAAAATATTGACAGTGTCTTGAAGCTTTTCTTTTGTTTTGTATTGTTTTTTATTCAGTGAATTAATAGTCCACTAAAAGTAGTCATATTTTGCTTAATTCTAAGCCACTTTATACAAGCCAGAAGTTAAAGAGGATCTAGATAGCGCAGATTTACATTCTGCAATAAAAGTCCTGTCATCTTCACAGCAGAGGTTATGATTTATTTAGCTATATGAGTATAACTAGGCCGGTGAAAACATGCAGCAGTGGAAACAATTTCTGGTTGAACCTTCTCCAGCAAAAGGTAAAAAGTCCTCAAAGTAAAGTTGGCAATTTGCTCCAATATTTTACACAATTCCCAGGTCTTTCTGCTCATACCTTGACAGGAGAAGGGAGCGAGAAGCTAACTAATCACTGTGGAGTACAGTGCATCCACTGCTGTGTCTGCAAACTGGGTTCCCCCCCAGAATAAAAGTAAAGCTAACCTCTAAAGGACTGAGAGAGAGAGAGAGGGAGAGAGACAAAAAAGCAATATGTGTTTGGTGTAAGTGTGAGACAGAAAAGGCATGGGTGAAGAAAACACAAGTGAAATGAAAAGAAAAGAGATTAGTTTGGTGACCTTGGTTGACACATAGCACAGTTGCATACCTTCCTTGACATTGAGTAGGGGAAACTATTTGACTGTGTAGTTCTACATCAGAACAAGGATTAGATGTCCATGTGTTTTTTCACACTCTAGGGCTGAATGAATGTTGCTGACCAGATTGGCTGCTTGCCTCTGGCTCCAACTGTTGATTTGTCTTGGCAGCATCGGATGGATTGAAGGCTGATAATTTAGTTGGTATGTTTACATTCCTGGTGAGAGATGGCATCAAGGTGTTTAAGAGAAAGCAGTTCAAAGTTAGGTGGAGTGGAAATTAGTTAGTAAGGGCAACAGAACAGGTATTGAAGAACCTTCTAATGGGCACATTGGTCTTCTTTTACACCGGTAACTGTGACACCAGACACCAGACCTCACAGGCTGCCATCCGTGGCTGAGGCGATACTGCTTACAGCCATGCAACCTATCCTACATCACTTGGCAGCAGATATAGGACACCTAAGCCAAGGATTTCTAAAAAGATGCAGTTTTCCACCTGTGTGTCCTGTTTATGAGCAATCACAGTAAATTTAATAGGAGTATTTTCCATTGAAATACAACATAATGCTTTTTATAGCAGTTTAAACCTCAGGATTTATGGATTGCATATTCATTCACCAAACGACAGCACTGAGTTTTAAAAGTTGCATACAATTGTGGTACGTTTTACTATAAAAACCCAGCTTTCCCCTAATTTTTAACTTTTACAATGTATTCAATAAAACGTGTGTATGTCTTGGACCTTTGTCTTGGAATCACAGTTCTTAAGCTCCAGTTATTTTTGATTAAATATAAGAGCATGGTTAAGATTCCCCTCAACATGAAAATGAAACATTTTATTGTGAACAGGCCATGTATGCAAGCACAGTCAGGTAGTCACTGGTCTGATTTAATAGAGTGCTCCCTTCCATTACCCAGAGCCTGCAAAATTGCAGTGTCGCAAAGTAACTAAGTGCTTCGAGATCAAAACTATAATAAAAAGGTAAAAAAAAATGGTACTTGGACCACAGATTGCTCTAATCTAGAGGATTTTGTCCCTCGCTTAATACTGGATGTTCTTTTCAAGATTATCGTCTTATTAGAATTTTGAAGCCTCTAAAAACTATCTATGTGCCGTTAACTAGTTAATCAAAATCAATATTCTTTTACTATAATATGCTCCTTTGAAAACCCAGTTGTGATAAAAAAAACAAAAGGGTAGAACTCCTTAAAAAACATGCTTCTGCATATCTCATTCACAGCTTAGGTTTTTGGTTTCCCTTAGTTTTTACAAAATGTTGCCATTTTGGCTTTGTTTTTGTTTATTAAAATGACAACATTTGTGAGCTATTCCAGAGGCGCATACCACAACGCAAGCTCATACATAGCGGGATTACTTCCAGTCTGTTAAATTTAACTAATCCACAACAATTGCAATCAGGATCAGCGTTACCAGGAAGCTGGTTATCCACTCACTAACTCAATCCAGCTTTAACTGATCATGAATCTGTAAACCATAATATATGAATGGGTCGGTTCAAGGTAGCAAACCAATTACATTCATGAGCACAGAAGAGAGAGCTCCTTATATTTACTGTGGAGAAAAAATTTTATCTTAAAGAAATACGAAGAGGAAGAAAACCGTCTCAAAAAAAAATGTCATGGTGGTGGCATGAAAGTGTTGCAAAGGATTGCTGACTGCATAAATGCTGAAGTTATACATCACACAGACTGCATCTCAATCAGCGTACTGACAATTAATTGTGTTCCCCTCTGGAGTGAAGAGGACTTGGGAGCAAAAAGAAATACAACACAAAAATAGAATTTCATCTGATAAGTTGGAGATTTACATGAGGCTGCCGGTCGCATAATGTCTACTGGCAATACATGCAGTCGACGATACAGTGAGGGTAGCATTCCTGCGGCCCATGAAAAACTTGATTTACTTATTTAGGTAATTGTCACATTGATCCAAAGGATGATCTCACAATTTGTGCTGTGAATTTAATATTTTTTTTATTTAGCTTCATATATCGTGACACGCACCTTGTCATGTACAGGAGAAAACAAATACAGATAAGTAAAAGGTTGAAATATCAAAAAGGAGGCAATGGAAAAAGAAATGAAAAAAAACATAGTAAATTTGTCAATAACATATTTTGTTTTATCTGCTATCTGATTTTTAAATTCTTAAATATTTATGTTTTTTTAGGTTCTAAGCTTGCCAAAAATTAATCCAGGTTTGGGGAACTGGAAAGTCAGGCTTAAGGATAAAGTATTCTCACTAACCCAGCAATCCTGCTTCGTTTCACGGGCCTCAGGCATCAACTATGGCGCTGACAGGTGTACCCAAGGTAATGTGCAGTTTCTTTATGCCGCAAAGTATCAAGATGTACACTGCATATCATGTACTGCTTATGCCTATTTGCCCACTTCTGTTTCTATTGTTAGGTTCTTCCTGGTTCTCTTCATCCCAGTCACCACACCTGATCCCTATTTGGGCAGACTTTCTCCTCACTTCCTGGTATGCAGAAGAAATGTTAATTAAATTTTTTGTTCAGTTAGATTTATTTAAATAGTGCCAATTTAAAATCACAAGCACTTTGCAGAGTTACATCAGTCAAATAACAGACTGAAATCATTTTAAGAGGTACAGACGTGCTAATCACCTTATAACATAAATAGCAGAATGGACATGAAGAGAAGATATGGCAGGTGTTAGGTAAACTATTTTCCATGTAATTCATAAATATGGCCTCTATGAAAGAGTGACAAGATGAAAGACCTTTGTAAAGGGAAATCTTGTCAGCAGATTGCCACCTGGACTTATTTACTGATATAAGACCGTTTTAAAGTTTCTTTAAATGATGTTGTGAAAGTTTTCTATTTGAAGGGTTGGTAATATCATCAGCAAGAATTACAGCAAAATATGAGAAGAGCAAACCTTGTGAACAGTATTTTGCATGCCCGCATCTATTTATTCATACATTTCCACAAATTCGCAAAATGAATAATATAAACCATCCACATTTTCACTAAAGCAAAGGTTTGTTTGCTTTTTTGTAAAAATTTCATGCATTGCTACAGTCTCTAAAAGGCATGATCACTGCCTTCAAGCAAGCATACAGTAGATCAAAACCTATGAGTCAACACCAAAATCTCAAACAAAGCACAAGAAAACGTGGCTAAACCTTTCTTGCACCTCCACCCACACGCTGTGAGCAACTTCAAAGAGATTTTTCTAAAGAACTGCACAGTTTGTTTCATTATGACATATGAGTTCTTTTTCACACAGTTACACAATGATCCCAGCATATACATTGTTGTCAACAACCGAGGCTTTAGAAAAACATTCATTTCAGAAGCCAAAACATCTTTTCCAAAGTGAGGCATGAGGATAAGAGTGTTCAAATTTAAGAAGTCAAAGAATTTACCAGCTGCAGCTTTCACAGCAATGGAGCAAGAATTTTTGTTTTACCCTAGAAACATTTTAGACACTTGTGTCTGTATTATTTAAATATAAGAACTAAAATGGTTAAGAAAACCTGAACACCCTTAAACAATAATTTATTTAGGGTTAACAACTACTGCCTCAAAAAGTAATTTGATCTGTTCTTTTGTTGCTTCAATTAGGCTTATCTGTTTCGATCCATCTATTCATTCAGCTTCTGTAGACAATATCATTTTAGGTCTTGATGGTACCAAAGCTCATGCAAACAATCAGAAGGTGAATGGTCTATATAGATATAACAAAGTGTAATTTGAAATGTTGTTAGAGCTCTTCAGCATCTTAAGACTGCATATATTAACCTATTTGTAACCTCCAACACATACGTAAAATCTAGTACAACCAGTTGTACTGATTGTTAGCCCATCATCGGCAAAGTCAAAACGTTTGTGGCTTTAATTTTTTGTAAATTAAATTGTTCTGTTAGGGTCTTTAGATATTTGTTAGATAACAGTGCTAAAAAGATAATGACATTTAAACTACAACAAGAATACCAAAATAATTCAACATACATACACTGAAAATAATTGACTTTATGTTGCAGTAAACTTTATTAGCATAACATTTTTATGATTCAGTAATAACTAGAGGTTTTTGAAGTAAAATAAAGGGGAAAAAACATATATGTGATACACAAAATAAAGTGGAAGAAATTTTACTTCAGTTGTGTGGAGGTTTCTAGAGGAGCCAAACGCAGAGACATAAGCTGAGGTGGTTTCTTGCAAATTTAATAACAAGTGGTGGCCACAGAAGCATTTGTGATGTCATTAAAAGAGGCGTGTATCGAGCAATGAAGTGGGCATTTCTCCGAAGTGTGTTTCGAGGCGTGATTCATTTAACCTGACTCTGCCAGATGGATTTTCTCCGCATATCCATCTGGAAACCTTCCGTTGAAGTAATTTTGGGAAGGGGCGAAAATACTGGTTAGCTGATTGGCCTATGTTGGTGATAGACCGGCCAAATAAACCAATCAGATCAACGAAGCATATGACGTACTAACAAAGCGATGACGAAAACACAATTGATAGATCAAACTCTTGCCGAGACCAGTCGGGAGAAGAGTAAAAACATCTTTTCCTCTGAGAAAAGCCTCCAGAGCAGTGTTTTGCTCTTCTTTCAGTGAAGAAATACTCTGTAATTCTGATAAAACTTGCTCGATAGCCACGCTAACGCTAGTTTCATCGGCTGAAGCCGCATGTTCTTTAGACTGAACTGTCGCGCTTCTCGTTGCGTCACACCTCAACCCGCCTCAAAGCCAAAGCTGATTGGACGTTCGTTTGGTGAACTGCTCCAAATTTTCTTTAACGGAAAGTAGCCAGACTGATCTGCGAGTGAAACTTTGAAAGCTTGCGAGATCAGGATGGTCTCACGAGGCTATGATTCATTTAGGGAAGGGGCCAAAGTTGATGACGTCTGGAGCCTCTGTACCATGATAGCACTTGACCGCTTCAGGAAGTGGTTCGAACCGCGCAAGAACAGGCACTTAAACAGCCTCACTACTCAGTCAAGATGTGGGAGTTTGTAGAAGAGTTGCTGTCAGTTGGATAGAGTTTGGATATATTCTAAGAATAGATTGTGCTGGTAAAGATTCTCAGTCATCCAGTTCATAGTCATTCCAAAAAAGTGAAAAAAAAAATCCACTGGACTTTGTTTCCAAGTTTGAAGATGTTTTTCTTCCCATCCAGGAAGCTTTTTCAATTTCGAGACTTTATGCAGTAGCCTAACAAAGCCTTGATTTTGCTTAGACAACATACACATTGAAACGGATGAATGGGTCCACTCCTTTGGAAATGTCATGATGGGTATCAGAAAAGCCCAGTATGCAGAACACCACGGAAACAGATGAAAAGTTTAACAAGATTTATTGAGCACAAGCACATGGAATAAACACTGGTACTGGTTCAGGCCTGGGGGCAGGTTCACTGGAGTCTGTGAGGATGACAGTTCAGTTAGCTTGGAAGCAGATGAGTCTGAGTTTGAGAGTTTCAGATTTATACCTTGAGGTGTCCGGGTTTGGCTTTGAGAGAGGAACTGTTGGGTCCAGAGACTGTTTAGTTCAGCAGAGTCCAATAACCGCTTCAGCGTCTTACTTCTAGCGTGAGGGCAGACCTTGGCTTTGGGTTTCCAGCTCTTAGCCCAGAGCTGCATGAGAATCCAGAGAAGGGTCTTCAGGTTTGGCTCAGAGGGCTGGCTCAGCAGGTTAAGCTCCTCCAGAGCTTACAAGGAAAAACTGGATTCCTGAAAGCAGAGACAAAGAGGGATTAGAATCCAATCAGGAGCAACAAAGGTTCTCAGAAGAAGCTAGGCTCAGGTGCTAACCAAACTGGATAAACACTGCGGCGCTGAGGCAAGGTCTGAAGGCAGGTTATATACTGTGGATCCTCTGATGATGAGATGCGCCTCAGGTGTGTCGAAGGCTCAGCTCAGGAGGATCCACGGCGGACTCTGCTGGAGAAAGGTGGAACTTCTCCAGATCCCAACAGGAAAGGGGGTCGTTTGGCTTTTTTTAGCCTGCAATGCCCCATACCTGTCTATGTCTCTTAAAGGCGGGTTGTTAAAGGGAATTGTTTGCCTGGCTGCCTGTTTTCCTGGGGTTGCAATGATTGCAGGAAGGAATTAACTAGTTGCTGCATTGTCAGCATTCAAAATCCGACAATACAGCAATTGAGTTGATCGCTTCCCAATTTAAAAGAGTAATCAACTGATTGGGAGCAGGTGTGAACAGAAGGATCTAGAGCGGAGCTAAGGGAAAGGACACTGGCACAAAGGGGCAACAGAGAGTAAACAAAAAATACATAAGACCTTAAGTGCAACCTAAACAATTAGACTGAAACAAAATGGAAAGGAAACCAATGACCTAGAAAACACAGAATTACATCAATCAAAGTGTAACTGAAAAGTCAAAAAGAAAGCTTGAACAGAGCCGAAAAGGCCAGAAAGGGCAGAATCATGACAACTTAGGAATAATTATTCAATTTAAATGTTAAATTTATTTGCACATAAATCAACAAATATTACATAAACCTCACTTAAAAGTGTTGCGCTGTGAAACACGTGCACAATGCATGCACACTTTAGCCCACCGCAGGACTTGGTTATGCTTCTACTGCGGACATTTCCTCCCAAAAAAACAGAGCAAGGTGTAGCACCTATGACAGTTGTTTTACTGGTAAGTTATTATCTTTCTGTTTAGAATGTATGATAATTAATGAGTCTGCATGTAGATTGACGCAAGGTATTTTATTGTTTGTGAGTTTATAAACTGACATAGAACGTAATTTTGTTTTCAGTAAAGCTTTTGGCAGCAACATGGAAGTGATGTAAGTGAATGAATAAATGCCCTGGAGAGACTCCCAGAGGTTTGTGTATCACACACTGGCAAAAGACCAAATTAAACAATACAACAGCAGCTGACCTGGTAGCACAGAAGTTTTTTTTGTTTTTTGCCTTGAACTAGTTGCCAAATCGACATTTCTACATTACAATCTTTACTTTCTATATTACAAATCTGGGAAAAAAATGTATAAAGGTCAGTGATGGCACACACTCTTAGGAACCAGTTATAACTGAAACAGAGCTTGCCAAAGGGTCCTAGGACCACGGAGAATGTGTAAAAACTGGCACTGAGGGAATGCAAATGCTATCTTCGCTTTGTATGTAATAAACATTGAATATTTGCAACAATGGGAGTCAAGGGGTTAAATAAAAACTGTACTGGAAAAAAGAAACAGCTGTGACTTGGTTAAAAAAAACATGACCATAAAGATAAAAAAATATCTGGTGATATTTTGTCAACAGATGTGAAAAAACTTATCAGATAAGCATAAAATCCACATAGCTGTTACTGCAATGAAAACTGATTTGAAAATCAAATAACCTCAGAGTGAGTAATTAGTATTTACAAATATAAATCTAAAAAAAAGGTAGTGTGTGTATTTACTCACACTATCTTTTTTTTTTTAGATTTATATTTGTAAATACATCACTTAAAAACTTTTTCCTGTCCATTTCAATTATTTTCTGTTTTGGGGTGGACTATTACAGTTCTTCTTTTATATATATACACAAGGCAGCATACATTCTGTTGGTGACCAGCTTTACAAAAAAGTAGTATCTAAACTTTCTCCTTTTGCACCATATGTGGTTTGCATAAATGTGGTGAACTAAAGTGTTTGAGCATAGACAGAGTTATCCCACCCAAGTTCCCGTGATCTCAGTTTAGGAAAAGTAACTGTCTTCTGAAACATCTCTTTTGCAGTCTTCTGATGTACTAAAAAGTTGTTGTTAACAGAAGGAAACAGCTACTGCCATACAATCTGTAAAATGTAGGGTATGGAAACAAATTTTAATAGGTCTGCAAGAGCTTCTCACCTCCTGGGATTTTCAAAAGACACTAATACACAGTCATGAATAATAAAGGAATGCTTTAATAGTAAAATGAACAATCCAATAACTAGACATGCCATTCCAGGCATGGGTGTGTGTAATAATTATTATTTTGAGAAACATCCTCAACTTCAATGGTTTCTCTGAATTTATGGACTAAACATTTAAAACTGCATGATGTTAGTTTCTGCTAGCTTTGTTGCATTAAAAGGTGTACCTAAAGAAACTTTTCAGCTTGATTCTTGCAAATATTGGAAAAGCTACTATTAGTACCAAATCCTCTTATTGCACATGAGCAAGGTACATGGCACACTTCAACTTAATCCATGGGGGTTTCATTAATTCTGTTCCGCAAAAAGCAGATCAAGCTAATTTGCCCCCCAACGGCCCGACCTTACTGTTCATTAAAAGAAGCATCAGAGAGACCAATTAATCAGTGCTCCTTTAATCTGTCAAAAAAGGAGTAAGAAACAAAGGTGTTATCTTTTCATATTGAAATACAGTCATCAGAGGATAGTTTGGTTTCTAGTCACTCCTGGTCTATTTCCCCTTTTATCCTTTAACAATATATAATACTGCATATTTTTGTAGAGGGGTATTAGTAGCATACATAGTATTTTATATTTAATTATCTCTCTGTATTTGTTTATAAACCATTGTGGTTTGGACAATCTCTTATAAATTAAGCTGCTTTATTTACTTCAAAAAATCTGTCAGATAATTTATCCAATACAGTCAGATAATGTTACTACATTTAAAATATGTATCTTAGGTTAACTCATTTGTTTAGACAAGGTTATTATAATAGTCTACTTATCCATTATTTCAAGTGGATCGAGCTGACTGCAGTTAGGTACTCCTGCTGAGCCAAAGTGTGGTAAGTAAGCTGAGCAATGAGGTGCCCTCCTTAAGTACAATTTTGAGGTGACATATTTATTTTTTATCCTTTAGATACTTTCAGTAAAATACATTAAACCAGTAAGACATTAAACCCCTGGGAAACAGCTGTACAAGGTATATTTTCAAGTAAACATGGCAACATGTAATACAAATGGAAAATCATAAAAACACTGCTGCCGTAACATCAGTAAAATAGTATTTATACTATATAAGTAATATTTTACTATATATATATATATATATATATATATTAAACACTTTCAGTACTGCCTTCAACATCATCATCCCACAGCATCTTGTAGTAAAACTGCACACCCTGTCGCAACTGGCTGCAACATTTAAAACCCACTACATAAGGCATGTCCAAAGTAGGTCCTCCAGGGCCGGTCTCCTGCAGGTTTTAGAGGTTTCCTTGATTTAGCACAGCTGATTCTGATAATCGCAGTTCAGCAAAAGCCTGTCAATGAAAATAAGCTGTGCTGAAGCAGGGAAACCTCTAAAACCTGCAGGACAATGGCCATAGAGGACCGACAATGAGCATGTCTGCACTACATGTTCTTCAACAAACTTGAATCTTATCAGATTTTGTTCACGGAATAACTTGCAGTGGTAACTTTACTCAGGATAAATGTATCAAGCTTAATAAAAAATAAAGGCAGGCTATACAGAAATATTTACCAATGGAAATGATTCGGAGTTCTCAATTTTCCTGCTTTCCGACCTGGCCCCTCTGACTTTTGTGATATAGCTTTAGATTAGATTGGATTAGATGAGCTTTATTGATCTCGCAGCGGAGAAGTTCACTGGTCACATATTGGCATAGTAAATAAAGAAGTTGCAAACAAGGAGGAAAAAGGTGCATTAAGAATAAACAATATATATATACAGTATAACAAGGTATATACCGTATATCAAGATAAATAAGGATTAAGGTGCAAGTGTACATGTATCACACACAATGAAAAACAAAATAAAAATAAGAATTAAAAAAAAATAAAAAAGCTGAAAAAAAATAAACTTTTCTGGAGAAACCTGTACCATAAATTTTTTCAACACTGAAATGACACAACATTGTCAAAAGTATTTGCTTGTCCATCAAAATTATTGGAATAAGGTTTTCCGATTACTTCCATGGCTACAGACTGGGCCGGATTTTAGCAGGGGCTTACCGGGGCTGCAGCCCGGGGCCCCGGCATTTCGGGGGCCCCGAAGGATGTTTTATATTTTTGTGAATGGATAGTGTCAGAATTTAATCAATGACTAGCGTATTTTCACGACCATAAGGCGCATCATACTAAAGGGCGCAGTCTCAGTTATGTGTGCCATTTCTGTATTTAACACACACATAAAGCGCACCGGACTATAGGGCGCGTTTTTTACGTCACCGCCCGTTTCCAGCCAGAACGCGCGGTGACGTAAAAAATGCGCGCTGCTGCTCAAAATGCGCTGTGGGACCTTTTGCTGCGCCTATACGCGCGTCAACCATTGACTTTGCATGTAAACTCGCTGCTTCTGCTGCGCCTGCGTCCGGTTCACACCGATGTTGAGCAGTTGAATAACAGCAAGCACAGTGTTAATTTGTTTCACCATGTTTTTCACATCAGCTGTGAGATGGGCACGCACAGAGTCACAGAATAACAGCAATAGTGATGAGTGGAAAAAAAACACCTGGTCTCCTTACATTCACCTCCCTCAGCCACTCTTTCATCATCTCCTCAATGAGGTGTTCTCAAAAGTCCGCAGTTACAACACACATAGGGCCGGATCTATCAAAGGTTTGCGTGTATAAAAACGTGAGCTATTTCACTGCGCACGCTAAAAAATGTACAAACTGATTCTTCAACAGCGTGCTAAAAGGATTTGGTCTTTAAAACGTGCTAAATAGCGCCTCTTATCCATTTAGTACTTTTTCTGCAATGAATATGCAATATGGGGCGTTTACACGCAAAAGTGCGTCTTGTGGGAGGAGAACATGTAAATATATTAATTTAGCACTCGCAAAGTTATTTATCAAACCTGAAAGCAATTTTGCTAACGGTATCTGACTCTATATTTAACACGTTTCAAAAGAAGGTGCAAATGGTCTGTATGCGTAATTGCGCACACATGGCAGCAGTTATTGTGGCAAGAAGGAGACATCGAAATGAAGCAAGGAGACGCAGAGAACGCATTTTTTCACTCCGTGTGAATATTGTTTGAATGAACGAGGAAACGATCATCAAAACATATCGTTTATCCAGCATTGCCATTTTGGAGCTGTTGGGGGAACTCCGAATGGATTTGGAGCCAGCCACAATGAGGACCCACGCAATACCAGATATCACAAAACTCCTTGCAACATTGCACTTTTTTGCATCTGGGTCATTCCAGCGTACGGTTGCAGCGAGAGCTGGGATCTCCCAATCTCGTTTTTCAGAAGTGCTGTCCGACGTTCTAAATGCCATGTCGCCCTGACGCCCTACCGGAGAGAACGCCGACCTCCCCCCTGCTTCTGTGGAGCAACATGCCAATGCTGCAGGGATGCGTAAGCGCAGTCATCTTATCCACAGTCACTTCTTGTGAGCCATTTGATATGTGCATTTTTATAGATACCAATACAAAACACCTGTTTGTTTTTTTTACTGCAGTGAAGTAGAAATTCAGCCACATACCACCCTAGGGAATAAAGGTTGCCAAAGTTTATATATATATATATATATATATATATATATATATATATATATATTTTTTATTTTTTTTTGGAGGGGATGGGGGTATCACTGTAAGATAAAAATTTCTTAATGCACTAGTTTGCACAAACTGCAAACTACTTTGCCGCAAACCACAAAACCATCATTTAAATAGGGCGTCTCCAACAGTTTTGCACCTTCCACCAGTTACGCAATCACTCTTGTTAAATCACCCGCAAACCATGGTTCAGCCCCTCGCGCAAAATTCCAGTTTGCGAGCGCAAATTACTGCACGCAAAATTGGATCTTGATAAATCCGGCCCATAGGGCGCACCGCACCAAAGGGCACACCGCACATTTTGAGGGGGAAAAAAGACGTTTATGTGCGCCTTATAGTCGTGAAAATACGGTATATATATATATATATATATATATATATATTTTTTATTTTTTATTTTTTTTGGCTCTAGCCCAGGGGCCCCCATCCTGACTCCAGCCCAGGGGCCCCCATCCTCCTAAATCCGGCCCTGGCTACAGATGTATAAAATCAAGCACTGAGGCATGCAGAATGCAGGTACAAACATTTTTGAAAATTTTTCACAAAAGCTCAGTCAACTGAAGCGTTGAAATATCGACTCAACATTTATAATCAACTCTATCACTTCCAAACTTAGAATATGCTATTACTGACATGCATTTTTCTTTTTATTTTATTTAATGTGTGTAATTTACTTCTTACTACTTACCTTTTTCTAATTATAATTTTCTTTTTCTAATGAAGCTGATGCAATTATGCTGGTGAAGATTCTCAGTCTTCACCAAGATTCTCAGTCATCCAGTTGATAGTCTGGATGACTGGGTAACTAACAATTCCCTTTAACGACCCCCCTTTCAGACACTTAAACAGGTATGGGGTATCGCTGTCTGACAAAATAAGCCAAACAGAGCCCTTTCTCCGTTTCAATTTGCATGTTTTCAAAAAAAAAAAAAAAAAGGTTTTGATGGGTGTTACGACCCGGCTCAGCCAGGGAAAAAGGAAGTAACATTAAAGAAACCCTGATGGTAAGGTTTTAACAATTTAAGGGTTTATTGTTTGGAGTTTTTCAACATAAACAAAAAAAAGGGATAACAATTATTAATCAAAACATAGGGACTCTCAACAACAGAGTATTCACTAAAACAAAATCCACAAAACAGAGGTGTAAATCAAAGAACTTAACCAAACAAAAATGATCTCTCAAAACAAGTTAAACAAAAACTAAAACACAAATCTCTAACGGCATTTCAAAGTTCCCCCACCAGGACAAAGCAAGTTACACAAGAAATCAAGGTTAACAAAATCTGTTAGAGCGGACTAAGCTATCAAAGCTAACATAAGTTTTACAGCAGTCAAACCTACACCCCACAAAATGGCAAGCTGTCTGAACAAAGGATCAGCCGCGCCTTCTCCTAGGAAGTCCTTTGGTTTTAAATGGAGGCCTCAACAATGATTGGTGGAGCCAGCAATTGGTGATCCAATCACGGTAGGCCCCAAGGTGTGTCACAGGAAAACATCTGCTTCCAGGTGCAGTCAATTTAATCAGGCCTCTGAAAAAAAATAAAACACAAACACAGAAAAGGCCACTGGCCGTAACAATGGGCTACTGTATAAAACCTCAAACTCAACGGTATTCCTGACATCCTGGATGGGAAGCGAAATGTCTTTAAACTTGGAAACTAAGTCCAGTGGATTGTTTTTAATTTTTGGACTGATGCAATAATACAGCCTTGAAGGCTCTGATGAGCCTCAACTCCATCACCAGCCATGGTACTTCTCAAGCCAATCATCTTTCAAGATCTCATTCAGAAGCTCCTAGTGTAGATTTCATCCTGTGTACTGTACCAGCTGAACTGCCACCCACCTCCCCCCATCTCCTACCACAGTCTCAGGCTATGTCCAGTCTCACTCATCCTCCAGCTTGTTCTGCCACCATTATCCAGGTAATGCAGAAAGACTACTCTTCCTAAGCTATCCATCTGAGTGCATGTCAATTCACAGCATCAAATTCTTTCTGCCAGGGTTCGAGCCCTCATTCATGTTAATAAAATTATTGCAATTGACAAATTTCTTTGTCCAAGTGTCTCCAGGTTGAATTGTATGACCTTTTCTTCCTTTGTAGACATTTTGAGTTTAGCTTTTTATGTAATGGTTTTCTGAGTATGAAATATAGTTGATCTGGTCCCCGGCAAGCATTGGATTCTGCTTAAATTTTTTACCATGGCCCAGAACAAGTAACATCAAATCCTAAAAATACTGACTAAAGATAAGGTTAAATACAGTTAGATTGTTATTCACCCTGTTGGTAATGACACTTAGTTGCCCAGATAGAAAGTCTGATATTAGAGTTGCTTCAGTGTGCAAGTTTGCCAAAGCAATGTCGGACTTCATAATTATCCCTGCTCCCCTCCCTGATCTGATCAGTGAAGACATGTTTAGCCGCATGTCGTCATGCGGCGTCATCTGTTGTCAAGGTCGTGACAACCAGTGGATGATGTGGCTACATTGATAATTGGCAATCTTTTTTGGGAAAACCTGGTCTGATTTGGAGTGAAGGCATCCATCCCACTTTGGATGGATCATGCATTGGATCAGTTTTCGAAATTCCTATCTGAATCAGTGTTAAATTCTTGCATTATCGTGGGGGATTTTAAACATCCATGCTGACATTGAAAGTGATAGCTTAACTGCAGCCTTTAATGCTATCTTAGACAGTATTGGCTTGTTCAGAATGTAAGTAGTCACACACATTCTCATCTTCCTTCTTTAGACCTTGTGCTGACATATGGCATTGAATCTGAAGAAATAACAGTATTTCCTCATGTCCTATCTGACCAATTATTACAAGATAAGGCAGTTACAAATTTCAACAATATTCATTACAATATTTTTACAATACTTCAGAGGGCAACCATTTAAAGTAACATGATCACACTCATTAGGTGGTCTGTTACGCCCCCCCAAGGTCTAGGGGTCTTGGAGAAGCAACATAAATAATGTCTGGAGTAGTTCAGGGGAAGTTTAAAATTATTTATTACAAAAAAGATGGTTAAACAGCCCCAAAACACAATATAGCTTAACTCAGTTAAAACAAAACAACAAAAAAGGTAAGGGCAAACAAATTCAAGATTGGCTGAGAGTAAATAAAATTACAAACTGCCCAAAAACAGTCAGACTAAGTTTTAACACAAAAACAAACCAAATGAAAAGACAAAGGGAGCACCAAACCTCCCAAACACAAGCTACTAGCTTGAACAAGTCCACCTAAAGCAGACTAAGCAAAGTACATACAAAGCCAGTGCAAAGAGCTCTTTCATCCCAAAACAGATGCAAAACAAGATGGGGGAACAGCTTAACAAAACCCTCCTAATAGCTGTCCCCAAACTGAAAGCTTCTCAAGAGCCTTTTATAAGGTGCAGGTGGGCCTCATCAGCACACTGATTGGCTTGACACGCTTCTGCTGCTCCAATCATGTCACTGCAGTCCTCAGGCAGCCACCAAGGGAGTTCTGTCAGAGCTGAACCTGCATAAGAAAAGGCCTGCACAGTCTTATAAGGCCAGGGGCCGTAACATGGTCAGACAGAAATAATTTGTTCCAGCAGGTGTTGGAACAGGTCACAACTTATCCCCCCTTTAGCTTTGAAGATTTGGTGCTCATCTCAGTCTTTAAAGCTACCACCAAGTTAGTCCATTAAACATTGCAGGTAATGTTCCAGATGATCCTCCAGGATTGACTTGACAGTTCCGATGCTTTGGGGAGCTTAATTCTAACTAGCTAACTACTCTTATTGATTATCATATGTAACCAAAATAAAGAGTGAAAACTTTCACCATACATTCACCATTGTCGTAACATTGTTTGTCCAGTGTTTCACAAAAGGCAGCAAACTTGTCCATAGCCTTTAGTATTTAATTTCTATACCAATGAGCACTTTGATACAGGCAATGTTAGAAAAGAGTTAGATAAACATTGCAGGTTTGAAAAAAGGATGAAAAAACAGAGTCGTGGAGGTTTTGGCCCTACTTGGCAGTTGATGTAAATTAGCCTTGTCAATATAGGTCTTACCAGGTATAGGTCATGCTGGGTGTTGTTGAATAAAAAGCTCTCAATGTTTTCATGTTGTGCTTTAAAAATTCTACAGGTTGTTCCAAACTTTGACCCATTTTTTCTCTGTTATCAATGCTTGAATAGCTTCTTTGTTAGTTGAGAGGTCAAATAAATGTCATATTTTTGCTATCTGTAATTCAAGAAAGTGAATGAATTGATTCTTGCAACAGACCTAGTAAAGACTTTCAAACAAAAGCAGAAAAAGGCCTTTCTACCAAGATGGTTGAGATGGAAACATTTTTAAAAAATACAGTTTGTTTTATTTTTTTAATAAAAGGAAAATAAATTCAAGGACCCAGCAGGAGCTCTTAATTGTATCCGTCTAAACAAATTTTAGACGGATACAATTAAAGACTGAGACAGAATAATTCATAGAGTGAAAATAACAGAAGCAATGTTTCAGAAAGTAATAATTTTAATTGAGTTTTTTTTTTTTTTTTTATAAGAGAAAATGTGCAACAAACATCTTTACATAAACACACACGTGAAGCCCTCCTTTTTTGCATGCAGAGAGTTTGGTCTTCAAATTTTACATTTTGACCAACAGCTGTAACACTGAAAGACAATCTTTGTATCTTTTCATGTTCAAAACCATCAACCTGTCTAATCCTGAGAGCTGCAGTGGGGTATTCACTAAACATGGGCCAAAACACACTGTTGTGCTCTGACAGAAACCCACACTTACTGAGATATAATATATCAACCCAGTTAATTTGTTCCTCTTTGCAATTTATAATATTCATTCATGCGGATGACTAACTTCACAGAACTCTTCCATTTTTCCAAGAAGCAATTACCTGACGTCCTAGTATCTGTCATGTCTCTGGCACTTACGCATTAAACTAATTTTGGAGCTGACCTTGATTGTAGGAGTCTCATGCATTTAGATGTTAAGAGACAGACTCTCTACCTATTTGTTAATGAGGTACCAACAGCTAATTATGCAAAACAGGTGTCTTAGTGTTATCTTGCATTTACTTCCTTTACTGTGATATTCTGGATAGACCAATTTAAAGAAGGTGTATGGTCAATGAGTTCCACAGATAAATTCCACTTTATTCCAAGAGCCATTGGTAATATAATTAGCCTAGTATTATGCCTGTAAAATCATTTAAAACAGAAAAGGCTCAGCAGTATGTGGGAAAACGCTGTAAATTGTGCATCTGTGCCGCTGAACAACAGCTGTTATACTGTATATAAGGTATGTTGTGTGCAGCAGGTGTAGAGCTAAGGGTTTAATCATAGAAAAGAAAATACAGGAATAAAGAGGATTATAAAAAAGCAAAGTTGATCACACCGATGCAATTAAAGCTTGAAGATGAAGGAATAGCCAACTTTAATTAACAAAATGATATTAATTTTTAGAACATACTTAGCCAATTGTATTGTTCAACTGTTACTATTTGAAACATTATTTTCTGTTATTAATACAGTCACAATAAAATAAAATCATGGGGTGTAGATACACTAGGCACATCTACAGTAGCAGCTATTTAAAATGGCCCTTCCCAGTCAAAAGTTTTTTTGTTTTGTTTTTTGCTACAAATCAACAGCACATTTTGGGGGGTCTTTTAAAATGTAACAGTATTTGGTGTTCTATATCAGCATAAATCGAAATTAAATTCTTATTTTAATCTGAAAGATTGGATTGGTTATCTATCTTTAACAGTATTTGGAGAGAATCTTATTAAAACTGGAAAAATGTATTATGAGTAGGTAAAAGCAAATTTTTCCTTGTTCTCTTTTCTAGAAGCTTTGTGTTAATTTAGCTTATGTTGAAAAGTCTGCCATTTGCATTACACTTCAATGTGTACAAATTAGTGCTTCAGTGCCCTTAAAATATTCTTTTAGAAGTTTATAAAATATCTGGTTAATGTTATGTTCTTCTTATTTTAACATTTTCATGTAAAAAAAAATGTATATCCTACTTTTTCTTTCATGTTAATAAAAAAATATCTCCTTTCTGTTGAGTAATAAAAAGGTCGGTCTCATATTAAAGGCTTTGATTTACATGGTTTTCCAACCTATATTATTTAGCTTAGAAATAAAAAAATCCTAATATGTTTTAAAATTAATTTAAAAAAAAAATGAATCTCCAAGTTATGTATACAAACATATTATATAAATCCCTACTAAATATTATCCTACATTTATTTTCATGTTTCATTTCATTTTCTCCTTTCTGTTGAGCAATAGAAAGGTTGGTCTAAATTTAAAGGCTTAAATTTACAAGTTTTCCAACTCATATAATTTAGTTTAAAAATAAAAAATGTTTTGAAATAATTTATTAAAGGATTTAAAACACATATGTGTCCACTGGCTAATAATAGAAATCATTTCCAACGTTGAATTGTTATTATACAGCAAAAGAAAATAATGCAAACTACTAATCAGTATTCATTATCATTTAAGATGGTTTTGTTTAACATGGCATGTGCCTTTAACAGTAAGTGCCATTAAGATTAATCTAATCTAATGATGCGCATATAGTAGGTGCATATTATTTTTCCAGTACACCAAAAATATTTTTTAATGAGCAAAGGACTATACAGCAGTTGACAAAAACTGCATGAAGCATCACACCAAAAATAAATACTCTTAGGGAATTCATCCTTTAAGGCATTCAAGAGTGGATAAGTGTCCCTGTTGATTATATATTCATAGCATAAAATTAATATTAAATACAGGCATGTGTTTTACACATTTTCTCAAGACAAAAGTCATACATTTATTTGTAGCAAACTCTTTGATGAGATCCATTAAAAATCACTTATATTTGATGCAGTAGCCAAATACGTGTTTGGTTTGTCATCAATGTATTGTAGTAAATTGTTAACCAATCACTAATCCTTGCAGTTTAAGCATTTACTGGAACACCCTTTTTTTCCTTTTCTGTTTGATAATTTGGTCACTGGGAATAGAGCCAGAGTCCATCAGTCTGGAACCAAGTACACTCCATGAAAGATCAGACAACAGATCAATACTCAACATCCTTAAGGATGAGGCTGCTAAGACAAACTGAAAGAAAAAAACAGGAGAGCTTTGATACACAGGAAATGTAGGGATAACAAATCATGGCAGGAACAAAAAGACTAACAAGCCCTCCATAAGTGCTGAAAGAAAGATCAATATGGATAAGATTTATTGTGAACTGCATTTTGAAAAAAAAAAAAAAAAACAAGGTCCCGTGGTTGTAGAAACAGCAACAATCTTTATAATGTTTGATAAAAAAGAAAAGGAGAAACAAAATATCCACTATATTCTGTGTACCACAATATTTTTGCAAAAATGGTACATAGATATTTAACATATCAGAATAAAAAGCTGAAGTCCATAGTTTTGTATGTATGAAGTGTATGAATGAATGAATAAATGAATAAATGGATGAATGAATGAATGAATGAATATACTGTATAGCGCTTTGGTCAAATCTCCTGGCTTGAGCACGTATAAATAAGGAACATTCACCATTGCATGAAAACACATTAGCTATCACATTTTTCCAAGTTAGCAATACATGTGGCTGATATTTACTATTTGTGTTGTATGTGTGTGCTGTGTATACACCTTTCTCCTCTTTCATAAGTGAGGCTCCTATCATAAGTACCTATTGTGAGGAGATGTGAGTTAATTTCTTTGATTCATGTACACTGATTCTGTTTACCGCTGTTTTTCAGCTTCAGCTATACTAACTAAGATTACTTTACGTTGCAATTATTTGGGCCTACCATATTTTATTAGGCATTGAAAAAAGCAATTTATGGCTATGACATTTCTTCTCAAAAACTTTACAGTCTTGCTAGATAAAAGCAAATTGAGGTAGATGACATTTTTTATCATTTCAGTCATGGAGCCTACTCCTGACAAACTTCTTGGCTCATATATGGTTAAAACTGGCTGGAACTTTACGCAAGTATTTTTTTCAAGTTCCCTTTCAGACTCTAAATTTTCAACACAGCCGTGGAACACTGGACTAGTGTTAGCTTGACCGGCGGAAGCCCAATATTTAAATGAGAGCGAAGACAAAACTGACGTTTTGGTGTATGGAGGACTGCTGGGGAGCCAAACCAGGAAAAGGAAGGTACTTTCACTTAACATAAACAGAAAATAAGGGAAAATAATTGTTTACACTTTCTTTCCACAGGAAGGATGGCCAGTCCTTCTGCTTCACAAGAAAGCATGCCAAAAATATCCAAACAAACTACAATAAAGAACTCAAACAACCCAACTATTTGTCCCAACTTAATATTACATAACACAAAATCAATAATCATATTTCATGGGGTAATGGGACTCCTGGTCCCCATTACAACTAGCTTTACATCCTCTGCAGGGTGTTTGAGGGTTCATCCGAGTTTGCCCAGCTGGTCCACATGGTGCCCTGTTGGGGGAGCTACAGGAGTACGTAGTCAGGGGCCCTTTACTAGGTAACATCCAGTGTTATGAAACGTTAGAAGTCTGATTATGAATTTATTAATAGCTATAACTGGATGTTATATGTAAGCGCCTGAACTTACATGAGAATTTCTATCCTGTATCACTTAATACTACTAGTAGTAGGTTAAGAAGGGTAGAAGTTATTTGAAGTATGCGCCTGTGAGAGTGTGATATGTTTATGTCTTCCGCCCCACAACTTAGAATAAACAACCAGTTTGGATAAACAATTATATTTTATTAGAGCTTCAAGCTCAGAAACTGGTAAATGGAAATGGAATAGTAAATTGCTTTTTTTTTTAACGAAACAATCGGACCATAAAATAAAAGTTGGTCTGGAGTAATCAACAGAAAATTATGTCACCAAATAGCCTTCAGAGGCACTTAAATACATTCAGTTCCTTATGAACCCAAACTCTTATTTTGAATCAAAATTTAAAAAAAAACCCTCAAAACTATCAAATATGTCCCGGGACCGTACTAACTGAAATGCTGGATCATTTAACAGTACCCTCATTTGAAAATGCAAACCGTGGTGAGACAACCCCAATTTACCCACATAAAGTAAACATCATCAGTGTTACCGCCAGTCTAGGCATACAAATACATCACGAACATACAGCAAAACAATATAGGCAATAACGTCACGGCGTCCCGAATGTCCACCAACACAACTGTAAGCACAGTTCCTTGAAATCGAATACCGGTTATCCGTTCGGTGAGACCCCGCCCCGCAGCTGCACAAAAGTTCTGTCCCCAAGGTGCAAAAGGCTCCTTAAAGCAATGCTGCCTTCGGTGAAGTCAGGTGGCAGGGTATACTCACAGTTCCATAGAAGAGAAGAAGGGAGAGGGTAGAGAAAGGAATGTTCGACCTGTTCGGATCGGAGCGAACCAACGTTCATGGACCCCAGCGCCGTCTTCTCGCCGCGGCTCGCCGGCTGTCACCACTCGCACGCTTCCAACACCCGAACTTTTCTTAAGACAAGTTTACTTGCAGGCATATATCTTCACTGCACCAAACTCCTCTGGCTGTCGGCGTCCGCTGCCCGGTCGGAATTCCCCCTCCGTCCTTCTTCTGCTCCGCATCTCCCCTCTCTCTCTACACCTGACGCTCTTCCTCCTTGGCCGAGCGTCACGTCACGTTACTCCCCACATATAGTTATTTATTTTTTTATTACATTCAAGGGAAAGCAAATGTGAATCAGAAAGTGAATGCTGGTGAAATAATTATAACTGAGAGCTGCTCAATTACCAGGTGTTATTAACTTGCTCACCTGAGCGGCTTGACATCTGGATGGGCTGTTAAAATCCAGTGCGTCTTCGCCAGCGGTAAATTTCATTAACTTGGATTATAATTTTAACCAGTGTTATTAATCGTTAACCACAAGGAAATATTTTCTCTTTGCTCAAGTTGATAACTTAAAGGTAATTGATTCAGCTCTTAGAGAAGATTAGTCACTGTTACAAAAGAACCATCAAAAACTATGATGCACTTTTATTTAACCTTACAATATCTATCATGTTATTATTTTGTTTAATAAATTATGTGAACACTGCAAACTACTGAAATGAAGACAGGATACACAAAAGAGCCTTTAAAGATGGGAGGGACTCAATATTTCTTGAGTAAGAGTCTTATATAATATTCGGTTAATTAGTTCAGTTTATTGTGATGCACTGAAAATGTCCCTTAGATTGGCAACCTAGATGATATACAGCAAACAGATTTGTAACAGTAGTCTTTCAATAACAATCAAACAGATTAATTCTTACTTAATCCAACAATGAACAATTACCAATGAACACAATGCATTTGAAGTGACTGCACTGAATTATATATGAACCCAGTAAGGATGTGCGGATGAGGGGCTTTCTTCTGTCAAGGTAACAACAGCTCAGTGGCTAACAATAGCTAACCAAAAGGCCACAAACGCGCTATGGCTAGTTTGTCCCTTAAACAACATTTTTTTTGGAGAATTTAAACCTGGTGAAACTAAAACTTTCAATTTGTGCAGTTCTTGATACAGCATAAAGACAGACAAAAATGCGTTTTATCTTGAACGCAAAATGTTTTTTGTTTTTTTTACAGTTTTCGTATAATTGCTGCTTAAGGTGGGTTGCTCTGTCAGCTATAGGCATGTTTTAGAGTCTCTACATTCCAGTTAATGGTTATTTGATTACTAAATTAGTTTAAGATTAATTCAATATTCGATTTATCATGATTAATTTGATTAATTGTTTCAGCCCTACCATTATATTTAAAATTATTTCATCAATTGGCATATGCTTGTGAACTGCACAGAACTGTCCATTTGCAGTATTGTGCAATATTGTAGCTATGTTAAATAATAGCAGGTCCTATTTTTTTATTGTAATTTTGATCTTTGATTTAAAAGACTCACTCCACATATTGTGCAGTGTAGCCTAGGAAAAGTCGTGGAGAAAAGATCCATTTTTAAAGGAAAAATTTCAACCTTGAGATTTATTAGAAGAGAACTCTTGCAATAAATGGAAACACCGTGCAGATTACAGGTTACCTGAATATTACCTGGAAGAAAATGTTAACCTAGAAAGTGACTGCTGGTAGTTTAAGGAAGTACAGTAACATGTATACTAGCATTTGTTTATGTTCACGGGTTAGGGTAAGGGATTGCTTGGTGTTAGTTTTGCCGTTTAACGTTCATGTATAATTATTTAAAACGTTTCTTCCACAACCTCACATGCACCCATTATTTCAATGAATGACATAGATGGGCACCACCTTTGCTTCAGTAGTAAATGCATACAGAGCTTAATATTTAAAAGACTTGTACGAATTTGTTGGTTTTAAGCATAATTATTAACAAGCCATGAATAAAAATAGTCTTTCTTAATTGCGGAGTGATTTTTATTTATTACTGCCAGGAAAACTCTGTTTTCTTTGTTAATCACAGTAATGAATAATAGTGATGAATTCTTATTAATTTTGTCCAACATTTGCCAAAGTTTATTACATTTTAAACAAAATGAATGTCCAATTCACAATAATCTGTTTAACTGTAGAAAATTACTGCACATTTTCTCTTCTTTTAATAAAGAAAAAAAAACTGCCATTTATTTTTGTTGTTGTTGTTCATAATATATAATTATGAAAGAAAATGAAGTGTTTGTAAGCGCTATTCTTTAACCCCCTTCACTGGCAGCAACCAAAACCCAGAATAGAAATGTAAAACTTCTCCTTGAACATACATCTCTTAATGGCCAAGCACTATTGTGCCTTAAAGACCTCATAGTACCATTTTATCCCAGTGGAGCTCTTTGCTTTTATGCTGCAGGCTGACTGTAGCTGGAAACTCTAAAAGTAGATTGGGAGGCAAAGCTCTCAGCAATCAGCCTCTTTTACTTTGGTACTAGTCCTTGATTAGAATTAGGGTGAGAAAAACCTATCTACTTTCTAATTAGACTTAAAACTTTTGTCATGGAAAATTACATTCTGTCCAACACTTGTTTTTACACTTGTGATAGGGAAACAAAAAGCAATTGCCTAATGCTGCAGTTATGCACAAATAGATATCTCTATAATTTGTACGATTTTATTTTTGTTGTCATCACAGTAGCTGTTTTTTAGTGATGTAATTTTGTTTTTCCATCATAGGAGGGAAGACAGCTCCCTGCTTTGACTTCTCTTTGGTGATTGTTACTGAACAAAGGGCAAGCAATTAAGCTCCACACTGGAGTAAGGTTATCTCACTGTGTCTAACAGAAGCACAACAGATAAAGGAACAGCTGCAAGTCCACATAAAACAGAAATGCCACAAGATGTAGCTCTTTAAGAGGCGACTATCAGCCATACCTGCATCTGTATAAACAATATAGATTAACCGGAACAACACTCAGGGGGGATTGAGGGGGCTCTCTTGACGTTTTAGGGAATGAATGTTCTGATAGAGGCAAACAAAAGGACAACACATTTAAATGCATACGTAAATAATGAAGAGTGAACTTGCGGCTCTCTTGTTACTGAGCCTGTAATTATGTGATATTATGCATTACCTCAGTAGACAACTCCATCAGTTATCTAATGTAAACAGTGCAACAATTTAGATCCATGATCCCAGGCATTCCTTTGACAGCTGGGATGTCTTCCTTTATTTCTCCAGTTAGGAAAAATGACTGCATTTTGTGTCAGTTACTTGTAGTTAAGTGGTGTAAATAAAATACATCTTATATTTGCTTTATTAACTGAAATATGTGAATCATTTTATATCTATTCAATTTTACTTATATATATTTTTCCTAGTTTGATATGAGACAAAACACTCCAATTTCGTCCTCTTTTTTTTGAAAAACAGGAACATTAATTAGAAAGAGAAAGTTTTGTTCATTCAGGATGTCATTTCCTAAGTCTTATTATATAGTTTTATATATATATATACATTTTTATATATATAGTTTTGGTTTTGTATATAGGATTTTTTATACAGAAGATTACGAATAAGGATATGAGCTGACTGTTTGGATCTCTTCTATCTGGAAGTCTTATGTTAGCCTACAGCTTTTTAAGCTTATGTTTAGTTGGGAAAAAATATACAACATAAGCTTTTACAGTTACATTTTCCAGAGCTGCTGTTTCTTCCTTTGCACTGTCATTGCTGCATCAATAACTTATATATTTTTTTTTAACCTTTATTGTTTTATAGTGTTTACCACAGCAATATGTCTGTGTTTAAAATATTATTACAGGGTAATTTATTTATTTTTTTTGTATTCTCTAAGCCAATTATTTGAGGAAAAAATGTGATACGGTAAAAGGCACGGCTTGTTTTTAGTACTGTTGGGGGCTTTTCACCTATTCAGAATTAGGGTGGAATTAGTTGGACCTACTGAATGAAAAAAGGTGAGGTAGAGGGTACATTTGTAACAAGCAGTGGAATAGAAAATTATGTCAGGGATTTGCAAAATCTGTACCATTGTTGCTCTTGCTTTTGCCAGTTTCCCACAAGGATTCAAGCACTGAAGGTAGCTTTGGGACTTTTTTTTTGCAATTACCATGATGAAAAAAGTGAACCAAAAAACAATAATTAGCTCTTTATAAAATAACATTCCTAAACATGTGCATTTAAGATAAAACAAAACAAGGCCAACCCTGTGTGTCAGTACCTGACATGACATGGGTATTCCTCTAGTCACATGGATGCACAGCGAACATGACTGGTACTGGCCATAATGTCACATAACATACGCAATAAAAATTTTTGCTCAAAAAGTTGCTGTTAGTTTTAGGAGTGTATGGTGACATAAACCAATGTTTGCTTAGTTCTAGGGGTTAGTAATAGTTTTAGTTTCACATTTTAAAGCTCATGTAAAATTTTATGACTTCCTGCCACAGCCTTTCAGAACCCTGTACACCAGTACATTATAAAGGGTTACCCCCATTGCATCAGTATCTAATGTGTACAGTGTAGATATGTCTAATGCAATAGCACACGTTGGCCATGAGTGGCGCCTTACATGCCTTACGCGCCTTACATCTTACTGCTCATGAACAGCTCAGCTGTTGTACCTGGACTGTAAACACCACCTCACCAGTCAAAAGGGCACATAAGTGCATTTACTTCTGGCGGAGGATGAGGAGAGCCGACCTGCCCCCACTGGAAGAATGTGAGAAGAGTGGTGCGTACAGCAGAGACAATAATCGGAGCTCCTCTTCCTGCCATAAAAGACATTTCATCCCAGCGCTGCATGTCCTGAGTCCATAGAATCATCAGTTATGCCTCACACCCCCACCATGGACTGCTCTCCCTGATGCCCTCTGGGGAGAGGCTTCATAGCATTTGATGCAAGCCCAGCAGATTCTGCAACAGCTTTTTCCCCACTGCCATCAGACTGCTAAACTGTTGAAAAAACTCTAAATCATGTCACAGACTCTGCATCAAACTGATAACACCAAACCAAAAATACTTCATATTTGCACCATACATATTAATGCTCTGAACTTCCATATCAATGTTTTTTTTGCACAATGTTTTTTTCTCCCACACTGTTTACATTTGATCAGTGCTGCAATTTATGGAATGGAAATGTTCATTTACTGTCTGAAAAGCTGTACTGAATGAAATTTTGTTTTGTATATACTCTGTGTATATGAAATGAACATAAAAGTTGTCTAAGTCCTTGATGCCTATATTTCTCATCTATAACTACCGTGATTGGATATTGTCATTGCTCTCAGCTGTTGTTTCATGTTGTTGGTCTTGGTCGTTGGTTCTTGTCGTTCTTGCCTGTTCCCCTCACCATTACAAACAGTGGAAGTAGATTTTCTGTTGTCCGTTTGTTAGAAATAACAAAAATGAAAGTTTTTCATTATCAATAGCTCCAAAATGTTTAAATGAGCACAAGTTAACACCTTAATGAATGCATCCTGCTGTAGATATGTCTATTTAAACCTGAAATCTTCTTTGCACATTAACAGATGTTTCCATGGCAACAATCCTGAAAGAGGCTTGTCAGTACCCTTTTGAAGAAACGTATTCGGCGTTTCTCAATATGCGTTCTTGAGCGTTCTCGTGTGCTCGTGTACTCGTGACACGTCATCAGCCTCAGCCCGAGTACCGTTCCAATTCTCGAGAACGCCAGATCGAGAACGCATCAAATCCCCGGATGTTGTTCTCGCCCCGCCCTCTTTATCGAACATGCATCAGAGCAGACTTGTGCGTTCTTCAGACTGACCGCTTCCCCAGAATGCCCCACGGCCGCAGCTTGATTCGAGACAGCACTCACAGTGTTAAGTTAAACATTCCCTTTTCTGCTGCTGTTATTCTTCAAAAGTACATTTTGAAACCGTTTGAGGAGATAACATTATACATTTAAGCCTCCCTGTGTGGCCTGTTTACAGAGTTAGTGCGAAATTTTTAAAAAAAGTCCGACGTTGAGCGGACCAGAGTGACCAGCAGACCTCCGAGGGTAACTGCAGCCAGGGCTAAATTTACCCTGTCTGTAGTTCACTTCTCTCGGTCTAGTTATGTGTGAACTACCGCTCGTTCTGTTGGTGGTTTTTTGCGGTTCGGTAATTTTTTTTAATGTTTTTTAAGCTTTAGAAATTAAAAATATTGTTTTCAAAATGTTTTGTGTAGGGAATAAATAGTTTTGACTGTTAAAGAAATGCTAAAGAACGTTGCATGTGATGACGTCACGAGTACACTTCTGTTCCAATACACATACGTGCTTGCGTGCTCGCGTTCTCGTCAAGTCCGAACTTCCTGCGTTCTCGCCAAGAACGGACTTCACGTGAATTGAGAAACGCCCATTGACTCCGAATGGACATCGCAGTTCTTTGCAGCAGCAGAAGTTGTCAATCTCACTTTTGAATTGTTGAAATACACAGGTTATTAACGAGCCAGTGTCTGCACAATTGCTCTACATTTTAAGATGTTCATGACTAGAAAGTTGAATTTATTGCATTCTTAAAGTCCTTAACATTTGTAGTAAAAAAAGAAAAAAACATTTATTTGTTAATAAATATGTCACAGGGCTTATATTGACTTTTCTAAAGAATTGTTTGTTGGGGGATGGAGGGTAAATGTACGATGATTGTAAATTCACAGTAAACATGTTCATTTGCATTATTTTTACAGTAAATTGCGGGTCAAATTTAGCACAATATATGTTTTAAATTCCACAAAGTGTGAAATGCAATAAACAAACTTGTAGAAACACAACAATACAGCAAATAATGTTTTCATTTTTTCACCTCATTTTATTTTTTCAGTGAGAAAAATCCAGTCTGTTCTGGACTTTAACAAGTTCAGTGAAATGGCTGAATTTCTGATGTGACAGCAAAGAACAGCTGAGAGGTGGTCATCAGTGATAGTGGATCTGTGTTTGGGATTGTTGAACTTCCTCACTAAGAATGTCTGTTCACAAATATAGGTAGATCCAAGAGGAAAAGATTCCTCTGAGCATGCCTCCTTAGTTGTGTAAAGTTTGCCTCTTTGAGGAGGAGTAAAAGTCCAGCAGTGAGACTGACCTGAAGTGCTCTGCCAGAAGTGTGTCAGACTTCATGTCATTGGGTCCCATCTGAACAAAACTTGGTGCATTATCCACACTGCGGCTGAAGGGAGAAGCAACCATGTGCATTTCATGCCCAAGAGTTTTGTAATCTTAAAATCGCCTTGAAAACTCCATGCAGTGCTTCTAAAATGGTTCTGTACTTGGTCGGCTGATCTTGTGCCTTCCTTTATTGTTGGCAAGTAGGTCAGAATGTTGTCCCTCACTTGGCTAGAGAAAAGGTGCAGCTTTCTCATAAAAGCTTTCACTGTACTGTACATCTCATTAACAAATAGGCCCTTGCACTGCAGTTTGACATTTAGTTCGTTCATTAGAGCAGTCACATCCACAACAAATTCGAAGTCTGCCACCCAGTATTCATCTGAAAACTCTGGGATGTCATATCCTTTCTTCTCAAAGAAATCCTGAATCTGGTCTCTTTTCAGCATTTTGCCCAGACTGGGCCACCTGACAGTGCAGTGATAACATATATCACCATGATCGATCTCTTTTTCCTCCTAAAGTGCAATAAATTGACTATGATTTAATGCCCTCGCTCTAATGAAGTTAATTGTTTTTGTTACAACATCAACAAGATGGTTCATTTTTAACACTGATGTACACAACTGCTCCAGATGTATAATACAATGCAAAAATGTCAATTTCTGCTCAGGGTTCATTTCTGTCACTTCATTCTCCATTCTCTTTAAAAGTCCAACATTCTGTTAGATATGGACAACTGTCTGTTGTCACACCTGCCAGCTTGTCTCATTTCAGTCCTAACTTATCCAAACAGTCATTTATACCCGTAAACAAATCATTACCAGTGGTTGACCTTTCATTGACTGCATGACTGCTAGCTCCTCCGTGATTTTAAACTCTGCAGTTATCCCACGTAAGAAGAAGAGTAGCTGGCTGTTGTCACGTACATTGGAGTTCTTATTCAAGAACTCTAATCTTCAGCTGAAGCTCCAAGTTTCTGGCGCTGTTCTCAAACTCACACTCTTTAGGATGTGTCAAGAGAGTGACACATTTTCAATGCCCCCTTGTTCTCCGGACATATCAGTGCAGCAGAGTCCAATAAGCATTCCTTAATAAACTCTCCGTCAGAAAATTCCTTACTTTTTCTGGCGATTTTGTGAGAAATGATAAAACCTGTCCTAACGACTGCATCTCTGTGGGTGTTAAATTTGATAAAAAGTCAGTTTGCAGTTTTGCTAGCAAAGCAACAGACTTGCGAGCCCTTTATCAGAAAGATTTTTGTATTTTTCCTCATGCTTGGTCATTTATGCTTCCACCCGCCTGTCTTACGGGGGGAAGCAAGGGGGCCGTTGGTGTCCAGGCTATCGTCACCGCAAGGGTGTAACTTTCTGATGACAGTTGGTGTGGACACTCGGGTGGTGGCTCATAGACCTACAGTTACACTTTCATTAGGCTCATTTTCCAAAAATGAGCTCAGACATATAGTTATTGAATGCTGTCCTGTTTTTGAGAACACAAGACCACAACACAATGATATTTATATGTATAGATATTAGAGAGATCCCGTTTAGTGCATTACAAATATAGGGCTCCAAAATCTCAATGCATGAAAAAAAAAATCAAAATGAGCCGGTTCAATGCAAAATTTGATATATCATGCATCCCTAGAAGTACAATTTAAATTCCTTCCAGAAAAAAAAAAAAAAAAAAAAAATTGGATATGCTGCATTTTAAATATAGCAGTTTTTTTTCTTGTAAACTTTGTGTTAAACTTGGAGACATATATTATTCCATGTTGCATATCCCAGTAAATCTGTTTCACCTTTAAATCTGCAGTTCTCCCTTCTCTCTGTACTCTGTTCATATATATATATATACTGTATATATATATATATATATATATATATATATATATATATATATATATATATATATATATATGCCCCTCTATAAATACACCTGTGGAAAATCAGTAGCACGCATTTGCCAGGCTGACTACATGCTTAGCAATGGCTAGAATGGAAAACGGAGGGGGTGTAGACGATACAGAGCCTGAAACCACCTGTAGGTGAACAGAGAGCGATGCAAAATAGCGGTTAGGCTTGTCCGTGCAGCTGATGAGCGAGGAGGACAAAAGATTGATGTTGTCTGGTGTAGCATAGGGCAGAGGAGCAGAAGTTGAAGTGGGGGGAAAACAGCTGGAGAGGATAGGAGAGGCTTGGGTTGCAAGCTGGGATGAGTCCAACCAGAACCAGGAGACGATTGTGAGTTAACTATAAAGGGAGAGGCTTGGATTCCCGAGATTGAGCTTAAATTTGAAGCAAACATTGGGAAAGGCATGACATTTTGCACTGAATAGGTAAGCTAGGCCTCTTTCTTAATGAGAGCATCTTGAGAAACGATCGGCTTCAGAGAGGGTGCGGTCATCTTTGAATGGTTGAAGCTTGAGCGAGGCATCTCAGGCAGGTGTTCCAGGAGAGGCTGATAAAGTCTTCCAGATTTAATTTTCACTTCAGCCTCATTTGCTAATTTTTGTTTCATGTTTTTGAAGAGAACCCATCCGCTGTGACTACATTCTAAGAGAGAATAGAAATAAGTTATGCATAAAGCAATTTTGGTAGGACTTCGAAGAAAATTTATTTATTTTATTAAAAATATTCTATTACAAATAAATTTGATAAAAATGTATATTTTTACATAAGCATTTAATGTTAACAATCTTCCTTCATGTAGATCTAACCTAATTTCTCTGCTGTGACTTTAAGTAAAACAGTCTTTGTGTTAAATTACACAAAAAGGGGAAAAACTGCCTATAGGCGTGTTTGATAAATCAGGACTAGATTTCCTTCATCCAGGACAGAGATTATAGAAAATCCCTTTACATGAACAAAAACCCTAGTTTTACTATTCCTATTTTTTTTTCACTTACACTCATTTACATTGACACCTCCTGCTGAAGAGCACAAACCACCTGGAGAGCACACACAGGATATTCTGTTAAATCAAGTGCCTTTCTCCCTTGCAAGAGCTAATCCCCCAAGGACATCAGGTCTTTTTGTTTTGTTTTTTATCTTTTTCTAACAAACCAATCAGAAATTTCTTTATGGAAGGGATATTTATAGTACCGGTTTTGCAAGCCTGGAATACAATTTTGCTTGTAATGTATTACAAATAATACAACTAATAATGTTTTCTATATTGCTGTTAGACCCTTTTGGGGGCCATGCTTCTACTCATGGCATTTGACCATGATCACATCTTGAATTGTATTTGTGCTGTCGAATGTGTGCATTAGAAAAAGAGAAACTGCCACAGCCAGTCTCGGGGGAGACTGCTGTTGTAAAAAATGATTTATGAGAGCAAAAAAAAAAAAAAAAACATATCACAAAACAATATATACATTTCTTTATATTAAAAAGAAAAACAACAAACAAAAAAAAAACTGGCTGTGACCTCCAATCAGTCTTTCTTTTTACATTGTGCCATTTCACTTAAGACAAGGTTAACCAAAGCCATGAATACTGGTGAACAAACTGCAGATAGATGTTTTTCCTGTCACTTTACATAATTTGAAATGCACAGTTGTAGATTGTAAACACGTCCCAAATAACTGGTTCGTCTCTCTTGGGTTTCATCTGAAAACAGAGTCACCACAGCAACAAGAAAGAAATCCACCCTCCGAATGGAACACTACTGAAATAGAAAACATGATTATCAATGCTGTTTCATTCTCTGTACAAGGACTGACACTGCAGATGTTGCCATTACAGAAATCCCACTTAGTTTTATAGAGACATTGCTGCCCTGTTGCTGGGGGGTATTCATTTTTTTCTTTTCTTTTTCCGGCTGTCAACACACACCAGAGACAACAGAGAAATGAGGAAAGGAAAGGACAAGAGATTTGTGCAGAGTATTTAGATTTTAAGGAGCTGGTTAACCTGTTTCTTATGGTCAGACTTTGCACTGCACTGCAAGAATTAAAATCTAAATATGGAAAAAAAGTATGTGTATTTTCATTTGATCTAAGTTGGTAAGTAAAAAAATAAATAAAAACAATGACTAATTTCAATCGGAAGATTATTTTATTTACCTGTTCAAATTAAAGGCAAATATATTTATTTTATTTTATTTTTTTTACCTCATTTTAGAAAAGCTTTTGCAGTGTACAAAACTCTTAAAATCTATTTTAATTTTTTTTTTATTACTCTGTTTTTAAATCTTTTAAAGCTATGTTTTCCACTGTTGAGTGATATTTTCTATGAAGAGGACACTTAAAAGACGAATCAAAAAGCAGCTAAGTTCATGTAGGAGTTTTAGGAAATGGATATGAGATTACATTTCTAACTCACATGTGAAAATAAAAATTACCACATTACACGCTTACATGTTTTGTATAACTTAGCAATAAAATAATTCTGAAGAAAGACTGCTATTGACAGTTGTCAACCTTTTTCTGATGGCTAGTAGTCAATAAATAGCCACATTTTTTAAATCATTTTTTTAATCCGTTAGTAAAGTAACTTTTTGGTCATCTTATACGTGGAGTTTTATCTTTTTATTTATTATTTTATTTATTAACTAAAAATGCACTAGAAGTGGGACTCACACTGATTTGTCTATGCAAGATAGATTTTTCTTCTGCCTAGGTTTGTAAGCTTGTCGTGATGTTGTTCATTTGTATATCATATTATCCTTGAACACTGTGGATGGGCACCAGCCTGCCCAACACATTACCTACTATACATAGGTATAGTAGCTAATATTCAATGTTTATGAACCCCATCCTTTGTAAAAAAAAATAAATAATAATAATAAAAAAAAGGATTTCCTCCCAGAGGACAATAGAGAGACAAAAAAAGAAAGGGTAGGCGTTCCTTTAAATGTTTTATTTTTACTTTTAATCTCTCTGAGCATCTATGAGCATCCTGCCGGGAGTGGAGGCCTAGTGGTTAGGGCATAGGTCTTGAATCCTGAGGTTGTGAGTTTGATCCCCCACTCCCATAGGAGTGCCACTATGGCTTCCTGAGCAAGACCCTTAACCCCACACTGCTCCCCGGGCGCTGCACAATGGCAGCCCAGTGCTGCATTTAATCCATCCCTCATGGGTTAAATAGAGAGAATTCATTTTGTTGCTCTGTACTTGTAACAGTAGAATGACAATAAAGTTGATTTCTATTTATGTTTTACTAACAATCTACTACAGTCTGAGTTGGTGATTGTCTTTCTCTAGTGGTCTCCACCACTACCGTCATGTGGGGCTATTATTCAGATTTTTTTACCTTGTAGCTGTATTTTATCCTTGCAGCATTTCCCTTTGCATCTCTGTTCTATGGATGTGATTCAGCATAACTCTTGTTTTTGCAGCAGATTATGTTTTTGCAGTTCATTTACACTTTGCATCTCTATTTTCTATGATTGTAGCATTTCTCTTTGGCAGTGTTTTTGCTTTGCATTTGCTTTCTGTATTCATCTCAATTTTTGTCCTTCCAAGTCCTATTTCTGTCTCATTTTATTTTTTTGCAGCTTAAATTTTCTATGCATTTATGTATTGTGATTGCACCTCTTAGGCACCATACATGTTAATTTATTTAGGACTTTTTAAAGACTCCTGATGGAAAACAGTGAGAGATAGTAACAAACATATGCAAATATGCAAATAAAATCAGTCTAGAATTAGTGCATAAGCCAAAAAATGCTCTCATTAAGTCAAAGTGGCAATTTAACAATGACCATCTGTCTTCTCTTTGCTATTCTAAAAAATAATAGTATGGTTGCTTCACACCAGATCTATAAAATATTTGTCTTTATAAATGGTGCCATATATAAAAAATAAATACGGGGCCTAATTATAAAAATGATAGAATAAAACTAATTGTTTCTTTAATACTATACCGTAGGGCATTTAAACAGCAGAAGAGTTGAAACTATGCAATTGATCAACAATAAATAAATTCATGCTTTTTCAGTGCTTCCAACTATTTGGTATTCAGCAGATGAGCATAAACACTGAAGAGTATTTTGTTTTAGCTTATGTTAACAAAGCAGTATTAAGATTTTCTTGCCTCAATCTTTCTTAATGGTGTTATCATTCAGTGGTCATTATAGTAAATCAGCAAATATCAGCAAGATCATGGTGTTTGAGTAATTCAGCAATTTTAAACCAACAGTAATCCAGGAATGTTGCCAGGAAATTTTCTTAATCAGTTTTCACTCTATTGCACCATCTGTTAAAGTCAACAGTAATTAGCTGTAGATTACCTGTGTAAAAATTACAGCACTCTTCATTCCAAGTAGCTATGTATGCAACACAATACATTTTTTTTGTGTGTTAGTGGTTATAAACTGTGGGAAATGGCTAGGGGGGAAAAGGCGAAAGAATCAGGAGACATTTTCTGAAGACCAACGCACAATATTTAATCCATGCAGAAAAGTATTAAGAATTCTAATTCAAAGTTTAGGAAAACCATTAAAACCTTAGTATGTCTGTAATGAAAAACCAAATGAGTTCAAAACTTTTTTTTTAGATTCACGTAAATATGAATTTATAGGTTGAACAGAAACATTTTTTTTGTGTCATTTGCTGTTTGAAGTCAAACACAACCATGTTGTTTTAAGATCATCTGTATTGCAGGCAACAATTGTGGACTCACCATGAAGGTTAAACAGGTTATTTTAATGATGTGGGAGAATGCAGATCTTCTGAGAGGTTCTGATCAGATACAGCACAGGAAAGGTCGTTATTATTTAGGTAGCAAGTAAGGTATAATAAAGCAACAAAAGAAAAACAAACTCTTAATACTAGCAGTGAATTTGGAAGACCAAGAGGGGTTGAGCAAGTCACATAGTCTAAAGCTACCAGGTGGTGGGTGTTTTGTTGCCCAGTAACCCAGTGCTTGTTTTTTTTCTATTTTTGTTGGTATTTTTCTGTTAAGGGATGTGTGCCATGTAAGGGTAGTCAGGTGGCCATGTGGTAATAGCTTAGCTAGAAGATTGGTTAGTTTCAGGTTGGTTCCAGGTTCAGTTAGAACTTTAAAGAAAACACTTCTTTTAAGCACAAATAATGGTGGCGGACTAAGGCCATTCTACTTTTAACTTGTTTTTCCGGCCCAGGCAAGAAACAAATATGTAAAATAGAAAAATGAAATAAACACATTTAGACCTTAGTCCATTGGAAATCTACCATTGTCCATCCAGACAGATTTTAAAGCTGTGGTGACAGATAAATCAGGGGGAAAAAAAGGTACTCTGGTGAATATATTTTTAAGTTTTGTGAGAGGTGTTTCTTTTTTCAGAAGATCAGGCAAGATTTCCATCTGGAGATGGTTTATGTTAGAAGTTTGGCTACCAGGATAAAGTCCTAAATCAAATGTCTATAGTAGTTTGCAAAAGCTCCCAACCTACAATTTACTTTGGGTCGGAAGTTCGTGAATTTTTTGGCAGATGTGAGATCCAGCTAATCCATGTTAAATGAGTCAAACCTAGCAAACGAGTAAAGGGTATCCACAAAATTCAAGATGAATATAGTAGATACTAAGAAGCAACTGCCATATGGCTCAACTCAGACACTAATGGCAACTCTGCATAAGGTGAAAAAAGTAAAAAAAAAAAAAACCTTGTTAAGTGTGAACAAAGAATGAGCCAAAGAAGTGTTGCAGTTCTGTGTTTCAGCTGCAGGTGCAGTATCATTAGAAAACTCTGTTATGCACTTTTAAGATATATAATACAAGATATATAATACAAGAAAAACACTCGGAGAGCAGAGACCTCTGTCAGGATTAGGGGTAACTGCTTATTCTATCAAATAATGTTAAAGAATCCTTTAAAAGAGTCCTACATCTGGAATATGCTGTAGATCATGACCAAAATTTAATGGATTGTTCCATGGACGGAGGTAAACCTTTGCTAAAAACTTCATTAAAATATATTCATAAATTTTCAAGTTATTTGTACACAGACGGAAAGACAGATAGACAAACAAACAAAACAAACACACACACAAACTCTGATGAAAAAAATAACCTCCTTGGAGAGGTAACCCTATACACATTATTCACCAAGGCTGAACCAGAGCAGGGGAATTTGTGAGTCCCAAACTCATCACAATATATCATAAGGAAAGTTAAATGCTGTTGTCTCTTTTTCAAAAGCAGAACAAAAGAAGCAGTAAATACTTTTCTTTTATTTCCAACTGTTGACCACATTTGTCATGATAGTTCTCATTTATTAAAACCTTTTTTTATTTTTCTGCCCACCAAAGCATGGAAATATCTTTTGGTGGAGGGAAAATACATTAGTACTTTACGTTTACTAAAAGAAAATAAACTCAATTGCAGTTATAACAAAAGAGGAAATACAGTAGGTGGTGTATATGGAAGCAGCACTGACAATTAGATTTTTGTTTGGTAAGTTTTATAGCATGCTTCATTTATAACTTCTCCCCTTTTAATATTTGCTGTTTAAAAATATGTATGCAGCTTTTCAAAAATAAAAAATCTTATCTCCATCTGTCATCAGTAGCAAAGTTATATTACTGTATTATATTGACACGTCATTGGGTATAGTGCGCAACATAAGCGAGAAGGTAAAATGCAGAAATTTTTTGGTTTGTATAACATGTTAACAGATCAAATATCTTTATTTTGATAATTGGCTGGATATTAGCATAATAACATATTTCAAGCCAATTCAATAAGGTCTATTAAGTTTTTATTTCAAAAAGTTTGGAATAGATAATTCTCCCTTTGGCAGTTTGAGCAGTTCAAATCATAAAAATATATCTTGATATGACTTTTACTTTCAATTTGTATTTAGATGGATAGGAGATAAACATTTATTAAAACATGACATCTGACGAACATGCCAATCAATTTCAGGAAATATGCTGACTTCTACTAATTCATTTTAGCTTTCCAGATTGTTTTATATCTATGCAGAAATTATTTAATATGGTGAAGCTCAGATGACATCCTTTCAATATCCTCTCACTCTACTGTTGCTCATGCTGTAAATTCTAAACTGCGAATCTGCCACGGAAGACGGGGCCATTGAGAGTCAGCTGGTGTGCTGCTTGGTTGTGCTAGGTCTTGGCAGATGCATGAGATGGTGAAGGGCTCTCACTGAGGTGATTAATCAAGGCTGACATTTGGATGGAAATGAGCTAAGTTGGATGGCTTGTCCCAGTAATAAAAGTGCCGCAGAGAAATTGTCCAGTGCACCACATTTAACTTGCATGACATACAACATTGCAGATATATATATATATATATATATATATATATATATATATATATATATATATATATATATATATATATATATATATATATATATATATATATATGAAAAACATGAGTCCAAATGACTCATCGTTTAAATAAAATTGGCTCCTGGAAAAAGTTCAAGAATCACAAGGTAATAGATGTGTCTGCGTTATGTCTGATATCTTATTGTTTGCAACAGATTGTGAAACTTCTATATAATAAATTGATCATGGACAACATGGAGGCTAAGTAGCCTGCTTGGGAGGATGGATATGGAACTTAAAAAGATCTGCGATCCAACTACAGATTGCTGTAATGCTAGTCCACAGAAATGACAAAGCTCCTGGATCAGTGTTAATATGTCTCCAGAAAAATTGAGTGAATGTTGCCTCTGATTTAAGCCAGTTTTGTATTTTCCCTTTACTATGGAACCACCAGCCAAATTTGTAAATGAGTATGCTCATAAAAACAGCACTTAAGACCATAAAAGGGCCTAAAAAGTGTGGGTGGGTGCATACAGGTGCTGGTCATAAAATTAGAATATCATGAAAAAGTAGATTGATTTCAGTAATTCCATTTAAAAAGTGAAACTTGTATATTATATTCATACATTACATACAAACTCATATATTTCAGATGTTTATTTTGTTTAATTTTGATGATTACAAATGACAACAAATGAAAATCTCAAATTCATCATATCAGAAAATTAGAATATTACTGAACACCAATAAAAACAAAGGATTTATAGAAATGTTGGCCAACTGAAAAGTATGAACATGAAAAGTATGAGCATGTACAGCACTCAGGATTTAGTTGGGCCTCCTTTGGCCTGTATTACTGCAGCAATGCGGCGTGGCATGGAGTCGATCAGTCTGTGGCACTGCTCAGGTGTTATGATAGCCCAGGTTGCTCTAATAGTGGCTTTTAGCTCTTCTGAATTGTTGGGTCTGGTGTATTGCATCTTCTTCTTCACAATACCCCATAGATTTTCTATGGGGTTAAGGTCAGGAGAGTTTGCTGGCCAATTAAGAACAGGGATACCATGGTCCTTCAACCAGGTACTGGTAGCTTTGGAACTGTGTGCAGGTGCCAAGTCCTGTTGGAAAATGAAATCTGCATCTCCAAAAAGTTGGTCAGCTGCAGGAAGCATGAAGTGCTCTAAAACTTCCTGGTATGTGGCTGCGTTGACCCTGGACCTCAGAAAACACAATGGACCAACACCAGCAGATGACATGGCACCCCAAACCATCACTGACTGTGGAAACTTTACACTGGACTTCAAGCAACGTGGATGAAGTGCCTCTCTTCTTTTCCTCCAGACTCTGGGACCTTGATTTCCAAAGGAAATGCAAAATTTACTTTCATCAGAGAACATGACTTTGGACCACTCACCAGCAGTCCAGTCCTGTTTCTCTTTAGCCCAGGCAAGACGCTTCTGACGCTGTCTGTGGTTCAAGAGTGGCTTGACACAAGGAATGCGACAGCAGAAACCCATGTCTTTCATACGTCTGTGTGTGGTGGTTCTTGAAGCACTCACTCCAGCTGCAGTCCACTCTTTGTGAATCTCCCCCTTATTTTTGAATGGGTTTTGTTTCACAATCCTCTCCAGGGTGCGGTTATCTCTCTTGCTTGTACACTTTTTTCGACCACATCTTTTCCTTCCCTTCGCCTCTCTATTAATGTGCTTGGACACTGAGCTCTGTGAACAGCCAGCCTCTTTAGCGATGACCTTTTGTGTCTTGCCCTCCTTGTGCAAGGTGTCGATGGTCGTCTTTTGGACAACTGTCAAGTCAGCAGTCTTCCCCATGATTGTGTAGCCTATAGAACTAGACTGAAAGACCATTTAAAGGCTTTTGCAGGTGGTTTGAGTTAATTAGCTGATTAGAGTGTGGCACCAGGGGCCATCAATTTTGAACCTTTTCACAATATTCTAATTTTCTGATATGATGAATTTGAGATTTTCATTTGTTGTCATTTGTAATCATCAAAATTAAACAAAATAAACATCTGAAATATATGAGTTTGTATGTAATGTATGAATATAATATACAAGTTTCACTTTTTAAATGGAATTACTGAAATCAATCTACTTTTTCATGATATTCTAATTTTATGACCAGCACCTGTAGTTATGATGCCAAATGCTTAGGCTGCCGGAGGACAAAATATTTTATGATCCTGTTACATTCATCCTGTATCATGTGCTCTCTTTCCTCCTTCTGACCTAAAAATCGACACAGAGCTCATCTGCATAGTTGTTTCTTTTCAAGAAAAAGCCACCTATAGAGCTAGTTTACCTTTACCCACCCTAACATGACAATATTCATGATCAGGGTTTCTATGTTCCTTTGTGTGTCTGCCACTCTCTTGTCAAATTTCAGTTAGCCTTGGCAGAGAGTGTTTTTCACACTGAGCCTGGTTGTACAGGAGTTTTTTTCTTGTTATAAGATAATATTTTCTCTCCACTGCCATTGCATTTGTGCTCAGGTTAAAGGACTGCTGAGAAGTTAACACTATATAAACAAATCTTCAATGTTTCTAAATGCTAATCTAGGATATATGGAATCTGAAAAGTCAATAACTAAATGGACAGAAAACCTTTCACCAATCTGTCTGTCACGTTAGATTAAACTGAGTCTGATTAGGGCCTTAATATCACATTTGCTGTCGAATGCAGGCAGACAGACAGACAATATCACATTTGCTGTCGAATGCAGGCAGACAGACAGACAGACAGACAGACAGACAGACAAATAGATACATAGTTGTGTTTTTAACAGATATACACAGGAGTACATTTTTATTATCCAATTATTTCTTGAAATAACCAAGTTGATAAAAATAAATCAGCTATCACAGAGAATCTTTTACTACATTTTTAAAGATTCCATTTGAGATGCTCTAAACTGTGAGCAGCATAACAGTGCACTCATCTACCTTTAAAAGGACAATATCAATGGTAGTGGGATTACAGAAAGAGACATCAAGCTTTTACTTTAAGTGGATTTTGTAAACAATGAGGACACACACTAAAAACTAAATCAGAAATTAAAGACAAATGTTTCCTATAAGTGCCCAGAAACTTAATTATACTGCTTTAATATTGAAGGAAGCAGCTCCCCTTTCAAACAGTGTTAATTTCACCGACTCAGGCTGTATATGATGATTGGAACTGTGGTGAAAATGATCAGTGTTTCTTGCAACAAAAAGTCAGTTTATTTCCAGTACAATACAGTAAAACTAATCCATTGCCTTTACCTGCTTGTCCATACATTATTAAAAGTGGCCTGGTTCCTCTTCCTAGTGTAGGACACATAGCATACGTGTGATAAACATTTGAATGGGTCACCAATGTGTCTTAGTCCTCAATGTATCCATCCAGCAGATATAGAGCCTGTGTGGCTCCAATGGCCTTTTCCTGTCAATCTTCATCAAGAACCTCCCACAGAGATGCAAGAACACGTTGATAGGGTGCAGAAGAAAGAAAACAACTGACATATGGGAACATTTTACTCTGCATGTTGAGCATCAGTATGCAACAAAAGCACAATGCATTTGAACTGACACCAGAAAGTATAATATCATTGGTTCAATAAAGATGTTAATAATTAGGAATGCTTCACTTTTATATCCTGACCCGCATGATTTTACAAGACTTTGACCAGAGAGAATCACTTGTTGTAGTTCAAATATTACTCTTTCCGGTGCCAAGCTGCATAAGAATAGACCTAAGTTTGTTTATAAACTGTTTGAAGACCAATTCTTCGAAGGAAAATATAACCTGGTCCTTTTTATTCTCATGAACTTATTGTTTTCCATGTGTTTTGTGGGATATTATAGGAAGATCGTTTTTATTACTGCATTTTCATTTTAAATTTCACAGGTGATAATGGCCCCACATAGGACACGGCTAAAAACCATTGGCGACAGGGCCTTTGAAGCCGCAGCTCCCATTCTGTGGAATGCTTTCCCAGACCACCTTAGGGCCCCAAAGACGGTGGACTGTTTTAAGAAAGGATTGAAAACTTTCCTTTTTAGAAAAGGAAAGTTTTCTGCAGAATCTGTTTGTTCAATCTCTAACCTTCTGCTCTCTCTGCTTTTCCTCAGAGTAGCTTTGCCTCGTCTGTTCCTGTTTGGCTGTGACGTCATCCAGGAAAGAAACATCAGCTGTGCTGCTTCCATCAACACCCTTGTTTGTAGATGTTGGAGATTGGCCTGTCTTCAGGTGTGGTCCTGTTTCTCTGGCCGTGGCTGGGTGGATGTGCTCTCTTCATCCTCTGGCATGGGAGCTGCCTTGGAGCTCGTCTGCCTGGCTGTGTGTTTCCTGGACGGGGCCGCCTTTTGCAGCTGCTTTTTGTATCTCTGCTTCTGTCTCCTTGAACCCCAGTCGGCCTCGGCAGATGGCCGCTCACACTGAGCCTGGTTCTGCTGGAGGTTTCTTCCTGTTAAAAGGGAGTTTTTCCTCTCCACTGTCGCTACAAGCATGCTTAGTGTGAGGGATTGTATTTGAGTCAATGAGTCAATGCAATCAACTGGTTTTCCTTAGATAGAAAACTTTGTATCAATTTGACTGTATGATCTGGTTGAACTGTAAAGTGCCTTGAGATGACCTGTGTTGTGAATTTGGCGCTATATAAATAAACTGAATTGAAAAAAAATTGAATAGAAATGCTTTCAATTGCTGATTTTTAGATTTTTTTAATAGGCTACCTATACCTTCAAATGTATTGATTTTAATGATTGTCTTTTACACTGTTTTTAATGTTATGGTCTTTTAACCTTTGTTTTAATTTTCCCTTTTGAACTGTAGCACTTTGAGATTTGAATTCAAATGTAAAGTGCATTACAAATAAAATTCATTATTATTATTATTATTGTGGCTAATAATTAAGATTCTATTTTAACAGACATCCGTATTTAGAAATAAAGTTAGATTTGTTTTAAAATCTACGAAATGTCAATTTATGTCATGATTTTTCACATTCAACAGTATTAAACTTAGACCAGCTATTAAAGGTATAGGGGAGGAGGATGTTCTTTTTCCAGGTGGATCAACAAATAAGTTTCTTCCTAATTGTCAATCATTCTGGTGATATGTTTGTGTAAGGCTGTCCTACGTTCTCGTCCTGGATCTTGGTCCGGCTCTAGTCCATATCAGATCCTACAAGACTTTCCTCTTGAACGCTCTATATGCACAGGCAAAAAGAAAATCATGCTAGACGACAGCTTGTTTCTTGGCCTGTCCATTTCGGGAGCGGGTACAAGGTTGCATTTTTTTATTTATTTATTTATTTATTATTTTAAGTAGAGAGGGTGGTTCTTCTAAAAAAATTAGGGGAAATCCTCCCATATACCTTTAATGTAATCAACCTACACAACATTTTAAACAGCTAGAAAACTGTTTTTAGGATAAAAAAATTGTGCTAAGCATATTATTTAGCCATGAAATTTGACAATGTAAAAGACATAAAATGGGGTGAATAGGAAGGACCAGATAATGTGTGGCAGATTTCTTTCTGAATTCCAGAACAAAAAAACTACAGTATGGAGACAGTGAAAGGTGTATTGAAAGGTGAAGTGTTTCTGAGCCACCATCCAGGAAGACACAAGAAAAATCCAGGACAGCATTAGGAACATGGCCCTGAGCACTGAATTGCTTAGTAAAGGCCTCAGGCAGCAGAAACCAAAAAGCCATCATGAAGGGACAAGCTGCTCCATGGTGTGTACCACCTAAAGAATGAAGTGGATCAAGTGAAGAAGTTTTTATAGATAGAACAGGTTGTTGAGACAGACAACCTTGATTAGGTCACCATTATTAAATAAAGATGATTAAGGCTTATTCCTACTAAAATGATCCTTGGCAAGACCACACAGCTGCAGGCTGTAAAATGCTAATAGTTAACAATGGTAGACTACATGGACTTATATCATATTTAAGCAACTTGAAGTAGATTGAGTATTTATGTTTAAAATCTGTAGCTGCATCCTTACAAATGTAAGGTGTTAAGAATGATAAACTATCAATTTCTGATCATCATTACAACCACATACGAAAATAGAAGTGATAGCACTATCTATACTATATTACTGCATTTCTTTTTAGGGGTTATGTGCAAGTAGCTACATTGAACTCTATCTAGAAAACTTGTATCTGTGTTGTATTGCTTAGTACGATGAGGCAAAAAGCAGTTGTCTTTTTTGGAGAGCTATCTAGTTGAAATGTATAGAAATGCACATTTTATATATATTTTGGAAATGTTGTTAGACTTAATTATAAGATTAGTGAAGTGATTATAGTAATATATATTGCATCAAAGACTATGCAGTACTTGACAGGATTAGCAGGAGGTAAAAAAACAAAACACTGTGAGGTCATCCTTTCCAGTTGCGTGTTACCTTAAACACCACACATTTTAAAATCTTAAGGTAAAGGATATATGTTGGGGAATGAAAAGATCCTTGTAAGGTGAGAGACAGTTGCAGCTGGCCAATAGAGGGCACTATGGCACCGCCCCACTCACCCAGTGACCTTGATTAAGACATTAAAAATAATAATTAATAAATTATGAAATTGAAATATTTAGGACTATATTAATATATATATATACTTTTAGACATATATATTGTTAATCTTTAATGACGAGTAATGCTGTTTCGCTCATCGTCGGATTGGTGACGTATTTTCCTGGGGTGCAAAAATGTGTTAAAAGTTGTACATGCTCAGTAGCTCCACTTTAATGCAAGAGATAGGACCATCCTGGGGAGCAGCTCACCTGCAGCCAGAGTTGAAAGCAACTTTATTTGCACACCACCTCCTGCCACTGCGCTCATTTCACAGTCTCCTGTTATAAAGTGCAGCTGATTGACAGTTTTAGCAAATTTTTGAGCTACAAGGCTTGGCTAACTACATGCAGCGAGGCAAACACTTTTGTAACTTCTGCTTTCCCTGCCTCCTTTTTCAAACGTCAAGTTCTGATCCAGCATGGATTATGTGAGGTATGACTGATTTAAGCACTTTTCAAAAAAATTCATAAAGTTTTTTTTGTTGTTGTTGGCATTCATGTAAATATAGTGGTTTTATACCTTAGTATACATTTGATTGCTTTTTTGTATATGTCTGTTGTGAAAACTCCACCAGCCGCCACCAGTGAGAGGGAAAAAAGGCTTATCTGTTTTTACTTTATTACCTTCTTAATTTCAGCCTGGTTGAAAGAAATATTCTACATGTAGCTAATTTAAAATGTATATTTACACTAAAATATTGTGACTACAAAGAATGAGACATCTAACACTTCTGAACCTTGGGCATAATTTTATAAATATTCTTCTGTAATATGTGGAATAATGAAACATATTCTAAGTATAGCTAAGTTACTTTAGAAATATAAGGTGTCACACTGTTTTATTACTATCAGTAAAACATTGTGAAGGCATAGGGATCCAGATGGTGGGATAAAGCTCTGAGTTATAACAAAGCTGCAACATTTCACTTTACACTAAATGCTGAGATGCTGTGAAAATTTTTGTTTATCCTTATAACTTTAATGTAAAACAATTGTTATATCTGTTCATATTCACTTAATCGTCATTTACTAAAACAATTTGGGGTTGAAAAGCTGTATGAACTATGTCAAATTCTGCTATTCTACAGAACGGTTCACTGTTTTTATTGTTTAAATGTTACAAATCAAATTCTTTCATTGTTTAATGACATAAAAAATGAAGTCTTCAAATACCTCTGTCTTGTTGTCAGTCTGAAGCCTGTGTTACATTCAGATTGTTCAAAAGACAGAAGATTTCTCCCCCCACTCTAAAGTGTCCTCTTTCCACACACAGCTTCTCTGTTCTGCTCTGATTCTGCAGGAGCAGAAGGGATGGCACAGAAAAGCTGCAACATATTTTACCAGATGTTATTGAAACTCCTGAGGAGTGCATGTGAGCAGGCTTACATTCTGATTAAGATACGAATACTCTCCAATTAGATTAACACTAGAATAATGTTGAGCTGGTAAGCCCTGACACAGCTAATGGAGAGAACCATATCTGTATTTATTCTACGGAAACGCTCTGTTTGGAAACTGACTAAATGACTTTAGGCAATGTTAAAAATTGTGCATTAGTCACATAAACATATTTCAGTTGAAAATATCCCCACTGGATTTATTTTACATATTCATACCTCTGTTGTGAAATTTTGCACACTTTGAATGGCTGTATTTTCCAAAGAAGCATCATTTTTCAACTGGGTTTATTTTCCTTCTCTTTTCATTGTTAGAGAATGCATACAGTAAGCTGAATTGGAGCATAAAAATGTTTTGTTTTTTTTAATAAAAAAATGGCCATATATGTGGGTTTGTAAAAATATGCTGTTTGTGTGTGGGTGGATGCAATGTCCGTTGTGATGAAAACAGGTGTTTACAGTAACAACTATAATGAATCCTGTTTTGATTTCTCATTCAAGCACCAATGGTGACTGTGGCAATGACTGCACCCTCTGCCTGATCGCCTCATTAAAGACCCATAAAGCAGTTTGACACTCACAGGATGCCAATCCATCACAACCAGACTACTTCTGATGGGGGGGACCTCTAGGGAAGGAAGGATGCAGCTGATGGGAGAAAAAAATTCCATGTCAAACTGAGCTGTCGTCTGGTGCCAACACCCTTGAGGCAGCAGGGCTGGATTTTGATCCAGTAACCGACTAACATTACCCACTAACTCATGAGCGAGGCAATTAGTAGGAGCCCCTGTGGATAGCACATTCGTCACCCAGTGATTACCGCCCCTTCCCTTCCTTTTGTCTTTCTTATCTTCTGTTACAATTCTTCTGCTAAAACACCAGTCCAATGCCAATGATTCTGAAATCAACACATTTCATTGCAGCAGCCATTGTCTTCTAAAAATAAATGTATAGCCCTCTGATTTGCGGGCAGGTGGAGTTGTTCAAACTTGAATCTAAATCTAAGTACAGTGTGCTTCCTATGCAATCGATAACCAAAGACGACAGCCACAGAAACAAGTTGTCTGCACCTTTTTCCCTATGAAATTTGGAGGAAAGGTTGGGAATACAGACTCATAGACCATATGTGGGCAGTTTTTTTCCCCTTCTTTTTAAGATCACCAGGTGTGAGGTGTTTTCACTTCGTTTTAATCTTTAAATGTAAGCATTTTGAGCATTGTTTACTGAAATATATTTAATATTGAGTTTAATAATTTTTGTTAATAAAGCCTTATATTTTTAATAGAAGTTCCAAATTTATCCCATGTGCAGTGCAAGCCAGTGCTTGCATTACTCTGTTGTAGTCCTTGGACCCCGATCATTTAAGTTGATGTTCACAGGGCAATTTTTAATGGAACAAAACTTAGATTGAATTTTAAACATCAAATACAGTATTTGGCAAATGGCCTGTACTTGCATAATGCTTTTTTCAGGTCAGGAGACTTGACAGAAAAGAAATTATAACTACATTCAATAATTCACACACTGTCACCCACTGATGTTTTTCAAGTTACATTGTAGCCACAGATGCCCTGGGGCTCAATGACAGAAGCAGGGTTGCCATAAACAGGTGCCAGTGGGTCCTCTGACCATCAGTAGGCAAGGCAGATGAAGTGCCTTGCTCTTTGGTTGGTGCATCTGACACCACTGTCTGCAATGACTGAGAACAGAGGACCCAGTACTCAGGCAAAACAGACAGCGGGATTACTCAAAAAGCATGTATTAAAATCAACAGGTCTGTTACAACAGCTGATAGGATGTCTGAGGCTGGAAACTCTGGGGAAAGGAAGATGGAGGCAGATTATTAATGTGAGCTATTAACCTGGTTTACAAGTTCAGTCCATAGCCAGAGAACGAGTTAGGATCCAGTCAGCCAGTGGGCTGCCAACAAGATGTGATGGAGAACATGCAAGAGTCTGAATCCAGTTCAGGCAAACAGATCAGAACAGGGACAGGCAGGCTCAGAGGTCCAGGAAACCAGAGCCAGGTCAGGTAAACAGATCAGAACAGGAACAGGCAGCCTAAGAGATCCAGGAGCCCAAAGAGAGTTCAGGCACACCATTCAGACGGGAAAAGGCAGGTTCAGTGGTTGAGAGGCAGAACAGGTCAGGATCAGAAAAACAGAAACACCAAGGTACTTCAGAAACAATCTGGCTATAGAGAACAAGAATAATCTGGTCCTGATGACTGGATGCAAGCAGCTTAAATAGAGGCAGGAGCAGGTGGATTAGATGAGAGGTAATGAGAAACAAGGCAAAATTTGACAGGTGAATGTAATGAGGAAAAAGCCAGTCATCAGTGCCAAGAACATGACACTGTCGCGCCTATTTGCTCTATACAATTGCATGCACAAGAAACTGTTCCCAGGCCAGCTAAGAGACATACGGTGTCTTTGCATTCGCCGGTTGGGTCATCTAAAGGACCCAGCCTACCTAGCTTGGGTTCTTTGAAGGCCATAAAAATAAGGAGGCTGGAATAGTTCGGCTATAGATTCAGACAGGCCCAGCTTTCTCTGCCTGTCACTGCCCCTCACTCAGGGAAAGCTCTCTCATCTAGCAACCATGACAGTTGATGCAAAAAGCAGGCGAAGAATGGATACCAAACTACTTACTACTCTTTTGTGTAATAATTTTATTTGCGAGGAGCTTCAGCATCTGTACCATCATCGCAGATATCAGATTTGTAGTTCACACACCACACTGATATTGGATTCTGTACTTATATGTCAGCCAAACCCATTTTCAAAGGGACAGATTAAACCTTTCAATAAAACTAATATTACCCGCCACAAATCTGACTCACTAACTTTTAAAGTAACAATTTTCATTAATTTAAGACAGAACTATTTATATAGTTGTATATATTAAACTGTACTTACAATATTCGCCACTGTTCGTTGACACTTCCTTTTTTTCTCTGAGCACAGAGCAACCGGCTTGCTTGGACTCGCAATAAATCAAGGAATATCATTTGCCACAAAGGATACACCGGACCTGTGCTTCGAACTGGACAAAAGAGGACTGCATTTGCTGGCTGAATAAGGTGTCCTTGAATCCAACTGGGCCATGGAGTTAGGACGAAATCAGCCGACAAATCAAGATTTCGAAGGACACATCTATTGGATTCAAACACCTGGATGACCTGGATGACTGGGAATCTTCACCAGCATTCAAACACATTGTACGTCTCACCGGTGTGTCCTGGTCCATCCCCTGGGCCTCCTCCTGGTGAGCTGCGCCTGGAAGAATGAAGAAATAGAAAAAATTAGAGGGGCGTTTTTCGTGAGCGCCTTTCTAGAACACAGTAAAAGTAGGTCTAAAGTAGGATTTCAATAAGACAGTGCAGTTGCAACAACAGTGTAAACAAATGAGCTTTGAGTTTGAATTTCAATTGGGGCAATCCTTAAATAGACCTTAAATGAAGCCAAGAAGTACCAGCTGCAAAATGTGCAAGTGTTTACTCTCAAGGGAAGTCAGCATTTAGGTGATAATATCTATTAGGTTTATAAAAATATCTGTTCTATTCATATAGATATTATATTCTATCTATTCATATATAGTGGCACTGTGAGTTGTGGTGCTAGTATGTCTGGTGATTTAAAAACTAAAAAGCTCAAACCCTAGAGAGGTTTATGTTTCTCTGATTTCAGCAATTCGATATTAAGGTTCCTGTAAATTAAATATATCTCTTGGTTTACATTTTCAAGTGTTTCTTAGAACCCTATAGATGTAATTTGAAGACAAGTTTAGATTACATCTGATTAGATTGGATTATATTTAGATTAGATTAGAAGAGATTAGATTAGACGAGGGCTGAGACCACTACAGAGTCATAGAAATTGTTTTCAAGCCTGCTCATTCCAAAAAACCTCAGCTTCCTCTGTCCCTTCTTGTACAGGGCATCAGCATTATGAATCAACTCCAGTTTATTGTTGACTTGAACAACCAGGTATTTGAAACTCTCCACAGTTTTTTTTCCTGCCCCTGGATGTTAACAAGACAGAGGGGTGGAGGTCTTCTCCTGAAGTCGATCTCTATCTCCTTGGTCCTGCTGGTGTTTAAACATAGGTGGTTGTTCTCACACCAGTCCACAAAGTCGATGATTACCGACCAGTACTCCAGCTCGTTCCCCTCAGACACACAGCCTACAACGGCTGAGTTGTCACAGAACTTCTGAAGGTGGCAGCTGTCCGTGTTGTTGGTGAAATGCGAGGTGTCGAGAGTGAAGAGAAATGGAGACAGAACAGTTCCCTGGGGGGCCCAGGTGCTGCACAAAAAAAAAAAAAATTACATTAATAGCTTAAAAGTTTTTATAAAAAGAAAGGAATGTATCATTTTCTGTGAAAAGACAATGTTATACCTGTACCTTTTTCTCCTAAAAACTCCACTGTCCCCTGTGCAGTTTAAATTCTAAAATTGAGAGTTGGAATTGCATGCTATGGTAGATAAAGGATGGAAACTGGGCTACTCACAGTGAAATTATGTCTCATATTTGATAAACAAACATTGTACAACCAGCAGGAAGAAAAAGATTTCCATGGCTTCACATGCTGACACAACAGGATGTGAAAGCTCTTAGAAAAACAATGAGAGTCCTTTTTCCCCAGGCCTGAGCATGCTGAGATATTAATAAGTGTCCTTCATCATTTCCCAGTGTGGGATCTTGTTAACCCTTGTACTATGCTCTAACTATAGCTTGAAAAAGAAGAAATTGTTGAAAAAAATATGTTTTCAAAGAAAAGTAAAGTCAAGGCTTCAAACTCATGACATCTTAATAGATTCTTTTTGCAAAATAATTCCTGAGACAAAAACATAATCATTCCAAATGTATAAAAACACTCCACTGAAATCATGTGTTTATTATTTATCATCAGATTATTCTACTTTCATTATAGAACAAGAATATTAAAAGAATAGCTCATCCAATAATCAGTATCCAGGAACACATTACCAAACCTGTTCCCTGATGCCTGTTTTTACTGTAACTTGAGCTTCTTAGTAAAACAAGGAATCTAATTGACAAACATAAAAGCAGTTAAAAGGAAAAGAGGAGAGTAATTAAAACTTATTAATGCTTAATTTACTGTAATGCATTTAGCTAGTTTGATTATGGATTCATTAATAACTGTAACAAGATGTTGTACTGAATTAATTATTTCTTTAATCAAGGGTAAAAATATCAGCTAAATGTTGGTCAAAGGATTATAACTAAGAATTTGCAAAATTCCCAGGTTATTCCCAGTTATTAATGGTTTACCTTTATGGCTTAACGTTTGGACCCCTTGTTAATATCCACGTTGTCTTCACCATTAGTAAATGTCAATAATTTTGTTTATAATTCAAGCAGAGTTATTGATCATGAACCACAAAGAAAATATTGGTTCCTGCCTGTTCCAGCAGTTAACTCAAAAGAAGTGATTCAACTCTTAGACACAATTGGTCACCTTCATAAAATAATAACAGAGATTATTTATTAGACCTTATAATCCCTGTCAGAGTACTATTATATTTAATGAGCTATGCAAACACTGCAAGCTACTGGACTAAGCACAGAATACATAAAAGAATCAGTACACATATAAGGGTTCAAATGAGTCCTTGAGGTAGATTCTTTGAAGAGGTTCAGTTCATTAGTTAAGCTGTTGTGATGCACTATGGAAATGATCACCAGATTTGCAGAATAGACAATATATAGCAAACAGGTGTAACAGTAATCTTTGATAACATTCAAATCAATTCCATTCCATTCAGTTTATTTATATAGCACCAATTCACAACACATGTCATCTAAAGGTGTAAGGAATCCAGTTTGTGTGGGTTTTTTTTTGTGTTTTTCTCTCTCTACCAACAGGTGGTGCCCTGTTCCTCGTTGGGCCTCCTTGCACACCTGCGGCTCGTTGGTTCATTACTGGAGAAGTATCTGAGCAGCGGGCTGTCACTACCTCAACGCTAGAGTGTTTGCCAGTTTTTGGTACTCTAGCCAAGCCGAGATTAGCAGAGTCTAACCAGAGCTTTGTTTCTCTGAGTCTAATCTTGTTTTTTTCTTTGCTCTTTGGTGGGAAGCCTTTCCTGTGTAACTGGATAACCTGGACCTTCTCCCCCTGGAATGATAACTGAGTACACACTGAGCAGGGGTAAATCTCCACATGATCCGTTCAAGTCCTAATCGGAAAACCAAGTGACAGTCCGCTCCTTTACTCCTCTGGGTCCAACGTATGTCTACCTGTCCGCTCTCCAACAAGTTCCCTCTCCTCTGGATTAATTCCCCATAAACTGGATTCCAGGATTAACAAGAGCCCCCTCAAACGTGAGTTTCTCTCCAGCTATATTCAACCCTCAGTCAATTTTCCTACGGTCCCTGAACTGATCACTGTGACCTCTCCTTCAGACTTTCCGGTTCTGGTTTACCAGTCCACTGAGTTCCAGCTCCTACTTCTGTCTTTCATCAACATTGAATAAACCTGTTAAACTTTTTTCCTTGGTCTCTGAGTGGTTCTCTGCATGTGGGTCAGATCGCTTAAACCCATTATGACAAAAGGCACTTTACAGTTCACCAGATCATACAGTCAAATTGGTTCGAAATTTTCTATCTAAATAAATATCTAAATCAATTAATTCTCACTTAATCAATAATGAACAATTACTAGTAAGCATAATGCATTTGATGTGACTGCATTTAAATATGTATGGTAAACGATTGGTGTGAGGATGTGCGACTTCTGTTGTCAAGGTAACCATCAACCTAGTAGCTGTGGCTTCTCTTGTCAAGATTAATGTTTACTTAGCAGCTAACACAGTTCATCCACAGTTAACAACAGCTAACCAGCAGTTCACAAACACACTACTGTAAGTCAGGCTAATTCTTGCACATTAACAGGATCGTAACTACAGGACCGGAATAATAAAAATGTCAAACCCTGCCAAAACCGGTTCATAAAAATCTTTTGAGTCATAAACTGAACTGCTCTCCAGAAGATGGCCAACCAACAGTTCGAGTGAAGGCTGGACTGGAAGATGCCATGGGATATACACACAGGGACAGACAAGATGGAATAAGAGAGAAACACACTCACAACAACACAGCTTTGCAGAGTACAGCACAGATGATATTGTAGAATCTTAAACTTTAGGATCACTTATTGAGCTTGTACGAGGATTTCTTCATGAAGCACTCAGCTCAGCAGGGTTCTGCCACTCACAGGAGGAGACAGCAGTCACAGCAGCTTGAATGGGTTAAGGGGATCAAAACTTGCTGAATAGTGCAGGGGGCAGCTCAAATGTAAAGTGTCTGGCCAAGGCTGACCCAGGTGCTATTTCAATCAAATAACGGGTGGAGGTTCAAAATACTCTTGATCAATTGTACAAAAGGGTAGTACCTGCAAGGTGATGCTGAGTCTTCAGCTCAAAACTTATTCAAAGAGGGTTGCAGTCCTTTAAGTGAGCAAAACGGACCACATGTATTGTCCAGTGTCCAGTGTCTCTCTTTGGCAGGTCTGTAGAAGAAGGTCAAGTAGAAGAGGAAGAAAACTGGGCTCATGGTTCTAAAGGTCCCACTACTTTGAGGGTGTGACGTCTGAGTGACTGGCTAGGTCAAAATCTAACTGTAACCTGATTGCTAACAGAGAAGTTGTAATATGATCCATAACACTCTAAAGGGTTCAGATAATGCATAGTTTATATAGTAAGAGGGACAGACTTGAACATACAGAATCAATAAAACATTTTAGTAAATTGTGTATTTACTCATGTTAGGAGAGCAGAAAGCAAATTAAGTAAGACTGTTGTCTTCTTTGAACCTGTAAAGCGAAAACCACAGATCAAGGTCCACCACAGGCTTTTTTATGCTGGGAGAACTCTTGGGTCAATTTATGTCCTGATAGCGAGGCAAGCAAATTGCAGGGGGTTCAGAATAGGCCCTGTGAAGTCTTTCTGATCCTTTAGCATCAGATGCCAAACAGATTTCATTACCCTAGACATAATAGCGACAGGCCTGCTTGTTAAATGGGACCTCTATTAGAGACAGAGAAGATGGTAAAGGGAACTTCATATTACTTCAGAGGTTAAGATGTAGGTTTAGCCCGTTGCAGTGTTTTTAGGCAGAGAGGGGGATCACTTTAGATCCTGGTGATTTTTTCCCTCAGACACTGGAAGACCCTGTTGTTATCTTCCTCTTTCATTTTTTTTTTGCCCAGGCATGGGGGAAGGAACGGGTATTGTAGAGTTAATTGCTGGGGATGATGATAGACCGTAGGTGGAAGATTTGGATGGAGAGTCAAGTCTACAGAAGAAGGGCATGCAGGTGGCACAGTGGTTAGTGCGCATGACCCATGTACGGAGGCCTAAAGGCTGATTTATACTTTGAAACTAGGTCATCTGCGTAGGTGTCACTGTGAACGCAGAGACGTCCCTGCCTCCTCCGCAGACACCCTGCTGCACCTCTTCCAAATTATAGGTGATCGCAGACAGGAGGCCTCTGATCAAATTTAGCCTCTGATCAAATCTATATCCCCTCTACTCATGCCTATCTTCTGTTTGGTACCTTACCGGCTTGTTTTGTTTGTATGACCGCGATTGCGGAAAATGACTCGTGAAGTTGGACCAGATAAAAGGGCGAGGTACGCGAGAACGCTGGGACCCTTTTTCCACCTGGATCCCAGCTCTTTTTCTCTCATGTCCCTCCATTATCGGACAAACTTGCCCCCATTTCCTCACCGCCTCGGCCATATCTAAATCCACAGCTAGTTCGTGATTTTCCCTTTTTGCGTTGTGGCATGGAATAAACATAGCACAGTCCATGCTTCAATATTGAGTATAAATCAAAAATGTCTGTGTCATACCTGCGACATGCTCACTGCGACACACTGCTGCGGGAGTATAATCAGCCCTTTAGTCCTCGACACAGCCGACCTGTGGTCCTTTGCTGCATGTATCTCCCCCTCTCTCATACCCCCATTCCTGTCAGCCTACTGTCATAAAAACAAGCCACTAGTGCTGAAAAAAACTCAAAAAAAAAAAAATATAATATATTTATATATATATAAATAAATATAATAAATAATTCTACAGAATAAATAATTCTACAGAGGAAATAATTGCTAGGTTGGGGGTCATCACAGTTTTGCAGCTACTGCTCACTGGTTTCACAATGAAGTGGTGTCTTTAATTGAAAAGCTTACTTTTTAAATATCTCTCTGTCCAGATCCCCACTGCAAGAAATTCCTTGTGATTCACTGCTGCTCCCCCTAATGTGAAGAAAATCAAGCTTCAGTGTTGTTAAAATCATACAAAAGGTCTGTACCCAGATGTCATCACTGAAGCTGATGTTTGATGTGACTACATTATTTGATTAGTATAAATCTGAGGCTGAAGCTGCAATATAAATGCCTTTTAAAACTGTGTAACAATGGTCCAATGTCTTTATATCTGGTTGGACAACCGACATGTCACCACCTTTCAATAAAGACTGGAGGCTCATCAGCCATTGACCATTGTGGTCGTGAATTGTCCTAAAGTGAAACAGCTTATGCTTGCAGGACCACCCTCTGACAACATTGACAGAATTTTGCATTCAGGAGGCATAGTGGGTATTAGAATCCTGTTCAAAAAGATATCTATTATAAAGCTAAGTGTTGACAGAGAGGAAAATTTAACTAAACAATGGACATTTGTTTAAAAATCTGTTACATCTGCTGAGCTGAAAAGATGCCAGAAGATTTTTTGACATTCTTGAAAAACAAAAATTCCACCCTATCAATATAAAAAAGAGAAAAGCAAAAATTTAGAAACACCATATTGTGTAGAAAAACATAACTTAATTAAATTTTGTTGTATTTAGCAGTAGCTATTCTCAACAACTGCATTCTAAAGGATCTCTACAAGAATTTCAATAAATTATCAGTTAGAACATGATAGAATCAGTCAATGTACATTAGACTCGTTGGTAGTCTGGTAGTCAATGGAACAGAGCACCTTAATACTAAAGGGATATCTTTAGAAAATAAACCGAGCATTCTATTATAATTAACCTTATAAAACTACTTTTATGTCACAGAAAAGACATTGAATCAAATATTAATACAGTTTTAATCCATCTCTAAATTTCATTTCTTACAAATCTTTGCCTTCAAAATCTCAATATTTCAGACAATATTGTAAATCCATGCCTTTAATCATGTGAAGCACTAATAGTGCACTGCACTTATTTATTCTATTTTGATTGTTTATTTTTCTACATGCATAAGTGAATTTATGCCAAGACATATCTTAATACAGGAACAGTAATATCAATTAACGTGGAGTGATTATTTTATAATTCCTAAAACTACTGGTGAATTTGCAGGGCTCATATAGAAAAATACAATACTAAATTTTTAAACCAATAGAAAGTGCCCTTTTGAGGTAAAATCAGATTTACAGTATGTGTCTTCTTGAGACCATGTTGGTTTATTTGTTTTATTAAATGCAGAACTTCAGTTAGTATTAGTTGTTCAAAAAAGGCATTATTGAAACACACAAAAAAAAACTGTGAAAATTATATTTCACAGGTATATTTTATATTTATAAAATAAATTTATAAAAATTATCATTTATATTTTTTAGATGTGCAAGATAAATATTTAATCTTTAATGACGAGTAAAGTTTTATTTCATTTTTAGTTGGATTGGTGATGTATTTCCATCCTAGGGTGCAAAAATGTATGCCCATTGATTCTTCTTAAATTTGTACATACACAGAAGCTCCTCTGCAATACAGAGGTATGGGAAAGCTCTGGGCGCACCAAAGCTATGCCCTAAGGTGACAGGAACTGTCGTCACAGTTGTTGTGTGGGTGAATGACAGGCGGGATTCGCTGGAGGGAAGGAAACTTACCAAGAGAAGTTGAAGGTGAAACCATTTGGACCTGATCAGCCGAAAATCTAAATGAATCAGCATAAAAGAGACAGATTTAGACAGTACACTCTATGTTTTTCTAGGACCTGGTTTAGCTACAAGGCTTGGCTAACTGCATGGAATGAGGCTAATGCTTTACTTTGCTGCCTCAACTGCCCGCCTTCTTTTTCAAACATCAGGATCTGCCCGAGCATGGATAAAGGTATTTGACCTGTACATATACAACTCTTTTTCAAATCAGGAGATTTGACCAAAGCGCTTTACACTACATTCAGTCATTCACCCATTCACACACAAACTCACACACTGATGGTGGTAAATTAGAATGTAGCCACAGCTGCCCTGGGGCTCATAGACAGAAGGGAGGCTGCCGTACACTGGAACCAATGGGGCCTTTGACCACCGTGAGTAGGCAATGTGGGTGAAGGTTCAGGTAGGACTGATTTCAAGCACTTTTAAGAAAAGACAGAGAAGAATGAGCAATCTAGGATTCACATGGAAAATAATATCATATAGAGTAACCCAAGGTGCAGACTGTGCAAATAGGCCCCTGAGATAATCCAGCACATAACTGCAGGATGTAAGATGCAAGCAGGGAAAGCTTACATGGAGCGCTATAACCAAGTGGCTGGAAGAGTGTACAGGAGCATCTGTGCAGAGTATGGGCTGGAAACCCCAAGGTCAAAGTGGGAAAACACACCCAAAGATAGTAAAGAATGACAGAGCCAAGATCCTGTGGGACTTCCAGATACAGACAGATAGAGTGGTAATGGCAAACCAACCGGACATTGGGGTGGTGGATAAAAAGCAAAGGAAAGCTGTTGTGGTTGACATAGAAATGCCAACTGACTGCAATATCAGTAAACGGGAACATGAGAAACTAGAGAAATACCAGTGGCTCAGAAAAGAGCTGGAGAAAACCTGGAAGGTCAAGGCATCAGTGGTCATTTGGGCACTCGGGGCAGTGACCCCCAAAATTGAGGAGTGGATACAGCAGATCTATGGAAATACATGAGACCCCTTGGTCCAGATAAGTGCAGTACTAGGAACAGCATGGGGCTAATCATACACCTACCCCCAATTAGCTATGCTACATTTTTGTCTTTTTCATGCTGAGCTGCATTAGCACTAACAGTTTTCTGTTTGTGAGTTTGGCCCAGCCTTACCTGTCTTTCTACGTCTTCACTAACAGACTTCCTTATTAGCTCAGGAAATGGAGTCATTTGTGACACTATGGTCTGAGATGTAAGGTTTAAGATCTCTTCTGACATACAGTAAGTATACTTTTCATTTTGTTATAATGAATGTAGGAACGCACCCTGCACAAGTTTCTTGTCATAATCCTCAGCTACTGATGGTGTACTTAAGTTCATTAATGAGGTGATGAAGAGCAAGCAGGCGAGACATCCCTTGGTCTTCAAGGATCTTTAGTTGTGGACTTCTGAGATAGTCAACCACAAACTCAAAGAGTTCCACCTCAGTCGATTCAACACCTGGTATTTCTTCTGCAGGTTCATCTTCCATGGACTCCACAAGTTTGTAGAGCAGGTCTCTTTCGCAGGTGCTGGTGGGCTGGTGAACCTGTTGCTGGATCTCCCATTGCAGGTCGCATAGAGCAGCCATCTCTGGTTGTCCGAAGATGCTTAGGTCATTGGCTCAAGAAGAGGTGATCAGAATCCCTTGGTTCTTGGATGATTAATGCTGAACTACTCATACAGAGACTAACCTATGCACAAAGTCAACACAATATGTAACATGAGCACATTCTAAATAATTAAAAAATAAGCACTTTTCTCAACAATTTAAGAGGGTATTCGGAATACAAAGCCTATCAATCTTTAAACTGTATTGACCCTCAAAACCTGAAGCAGATTAGCTGTAATAAATTCATTTAAACATGTCTGTTCAACAGTATAAAATGTGTACCAAACTGCAGCTTAGCTTTGGTCATTGCATCTTGATCAATGGGAAATGATCTGTTCCAATTACTGATAAAAAAGAGAGTAGATGGAGTATTGTTTTTTCTGATTGAACACACTGTGATACATTCATCAAAACTGCTTCACAGAACGGCATTTGATAGCTGATACATTTTTACTCAAAAGGTATATAAAGATACTTCTGCAAAATCATTTACCTATAAGGATATAAAGAAAAAAAGATGGAGTTAACTCCTACAGGCAAACGGTTGAAGTAGTATTGATTACCCAGTTTCATTCAAGCTAGATAGTAAAACTGATTAAGGCACCGGAACTGAAGTTAATTCTCATGGATTGGCATTCTATAACAGGAGAGTGACATAATCAATGAAAATGATGTCACCACCCCGTGCAAGAAAAATCTAGGACTTCTTATAGTCAGAGCTTTTTGGTTATTGTGTTACCATAGATCTTTTTTATACAGTAGATGTCTTTCTGTTCTGTGAAATGGACAGTGACATATTTGATTGATTACAATATTGCAGACCTTTCTGTGCCTAAATGAATAAATGTCAGACTTTAAATGGAGTAGCAGGGTGAATCTTTATGTAAACAAAAGATTAAAACAGAGAACACATTTAACACTATTCAATTATGCTTATAGTCTTAAAGATTAATTAATAAAGCTGACATGACAGTATCCTGAGATACACCGTGAAGTCAGATCTTACGATGTGCCCCATTACAAAAAACTCACAGAATCTTCCCATGTGAAACTGAAAAATCTTTTATTTGTAACACATAACAGTTAGAATTCATGTAGATGCACTTACTAAATAAATACATTTCCATTAAGTCAAAAAGTAATTTTGTCCAGTGCTCTATAAATATCAGAGCTTAAAAAAAAGCATACTTTATTAGAAGAGAGCCTTACAAAAAGGATGCTCTGAAACTTATTCTTTTATATAAATTTCTTTATTACTCTCAACAGCACTTAAAGAACCGGTGATTTTTCATAACCATTGCATAATTTTATTGAAAATATAATGGATGGCTGGCTTTTTAACCTAATATGTGAACACCGGTATGTTTCAATAATCATTTAACATGCTCAGGTTCATTTCTCCTGAGGAATTGGTCAGTCGAATCACTACAAATCAGCCAAGTGTTTACAAGTAGAAAGGGAATGCATTGGCTAAAAGGAGGACATGAGAGAAAATTGTTTTCTCTGAAAAATAGACAAAGAACCAAGTAATGGGCAAATTAAAGAATTGGAAAAGACTAAAAAGGTCCTTGGCTTCCTGAACTCTAAAGTTAGAAGACATTTTTGGAAACTTGAGCTACTATCATCTTGATGGCCTTAAGATAGTAAAGTCTGGAGAAAAATCCAAAAAAAAGCTACATCTTCCATTATGAGAGTAAAACCCAAAAATATTAAAAGAAAAAATATAGAATATATATTTCTATAAATTTTCATACATCTACATGCACAAATGCATAATTGAAGATGATGTTTTTATGTTTTTTCCCCTTGTTACTCCACCATGGCAGCAAGCGCAGACCCAGCCTCAGTACATTAGGGATAATGATGCAGGCCTTAATTAGCGACAGCTGAGACAGGGGTGAATAGAGCTGGTTGCAGGGCAAAAATCAGTCGGTGACTTGGGACTTAAAAAAAATGTGGTGCATTTAAATTGAAAGGCTTTTCACAGGTCATTTCACAATTACAAGTTGTTTAACGGTTTGTCTACAATATCCTTGATAACCGAGTGGACTCAGATATTTTGGCATAATACATTTATCCTAAATGGCATTTATATCAATAATTTGTTAATGAGAAATACATCTTTAAACCAGTGAATTACAAAGCCAAATGATAAAGATAAATGTGTGCTATTGGTAGTTTATTATATATTTGATCGGTTAAAGAATACCTTTTCTTCACTGGAATTGTTGTTTTATGCCTGATCTTGGTGCTGATGACTAGCCTGATTGCTAATTTCATTCTCCTGCCTAGGCCTGCCCAAGTTTCTCCTTATCGCTCATCATATTCACCATTTACCAGCTTCTATTTAAACTGCTTGCTCCCAGTCATCAGTGCCAGAATATTCTTAAGTCTTTGGTGAGAGTTTTCTAGCGTAACGTATTGTGTTCTGATTGCCTGATCCTAACCGTTTTGCTTTTGTATCTCTGAGCCTGCCTGTCCCTGCTCTGCTCTGTTTGCATTACCTGTCTTCGGACACTTGCCAGATTCTCCTTGTGGACTGAACTTGGATTTGCCTTCTGACTTCCACCTGGATTATCCTAGCTCCCTTCATCTGCTTGGATCTGACCTCCTGCCAGTTCTGCAGCCTTCAAGGTTTCAGCATCTGGAACTCTCTGGCAGCTTATGTTGAGTCTTGTTAGCCGACCAGCAGGAATAAACTTGTTCTCTGAACACAGAATGAATTGTAAAAGCAGGTTAGTGACTCACGCATTCATAAACATCCTCCGTCAGATTATCTTGCCCACTAACCTGTGTTTCTCACCTGTAGAGGTTCCTGCCTTAGACACCCTAGCCACTGCTACTGTAGATCCATATAATCTGGTTTTAAATAATCACACTGTCTGTCTTGCCTTGAATACTGGGTCCTCTGTTCTAAGCCGTGACATTTTATGCTTTCAAATTGTATTTATGCTTTCACTTTATATGTGAAAAAGACTTTACAACTCTATCTAATCTCATTTTTAACTGTTTACAGGCTGCAAGTGATAGTTTTTTGCTTTGTTAGGTTTTTAAGCATTTCACTCTATTCTTACAAAAAATATCGTATATTGTGGAACAATAAATTGTTCTGTCGAAATAAATCCTTCCTATAAAGTATTTTCCTCCAAATATAAGCAAAGACTTTAAGGAAAACAGTTCACAAGTAGAGTCAATAACAACTTTTGCCCCCTGGTATTTGTATTTCTCCCAGTACATCAGCATGTTAAAATGCTGTTTGTTTGCATTTTGTTTGCTTCTGCTTAAAAAGTAGAATATCAGAATGCAATCTATGGGTTTCATAATATCAACTGCTTGCCATAATTGCTAAAAACCAGTTGCAAATTTATTTCTATAGATCACTAAGAGAAGTATGAAAGTCATTTACATGAAATGCCTAAAGTATAAGGTAAAAAATAATAATAATGAAAGCTGCTCATCTCACATTGATTTTGAAGGAGGTAAGATTTAAAGACACAGAATTGCAGTTTCAAATTTAATTAAAAATTGTTGGTAATTAAGTTGGAGTCAACCAACCAGTCACTAAAAAAGAGAAAAGATGTTAACTGATTTGATGCAACAAAATTAATCTGGCAATGAGAGGCAACCTGGTTTAGTAGCTTATAAATATTTTACACCTTTTCCTTGTTTTGTTTTTTTTAAGGAGGAAGCTTGTAGTCAGCAGTCAACAATGGAAAGTGGATGGGCAGATAAGTGAATGGTACATTTTTGAATGGAAGACTAAACTTTTTATTGTTTTTTTGTTTTTTTTTTTGCAGGAGAGGAGAATGGAATAACAGCATGACTCACATGGAGATAGTTTCCATGGAACAGCAGGACTAACATCATATTTCTAGATCTACACAACTCTGTTGATTAGTCCTGTTACCAAAAAAAAAGTATACAGTGCCATCCTGGTGTGCAGGTCATATAACAGATTTTTGTATTATCACAAAAGAGGCTTAGAACAGAGGCATCTTCTCTATCTAATGCCCATTTTGTTTAATACTTTGCATAGTTGTTGCCTGTTGCCGATTAGTACAAAACAAAAATGTATCAATCTCCCCAATGAAAAATTTTTAAACCCTGCAATATAGTTCTTTGAAAATCTCCTTTCTGCTAACTTCTGTAGATTGAACATGTCATATATGTCCTATATGGGATGACCTCTTAAACCCACTTCAATCCAAAGGAGCTAGCAATCTGTTATCTTCCTCTTTTTCTAGGTTCATTAATAAGGAGTTTATATATTCATGCATTTGAAAACAAAGGCTGCTCAGTGGCACAGTGGGTGGCACTGCTGCTTTGTAGCAAGAAGGTTCTAGGTTCAATTCCCAGCCTGGGGTCTTTCTGCATGGTTTGCATGTTCTCCCTGAGCATGCATGGGTTCTCTGGCTTCCTCCCACAGTCCAAAAACATGACTGTTAGGTTAATTGGCTTCTCTAAATTGTTCTTAGGTGTGAGTTTGTGCATGAATGGTTGTTTGTCCTGTGTGTCTCTGTGTTGCCCTGCGATAGACTGGCGACCTGTCCAGGGTGTACCACACCTCTTGCCCGTTGGCTGCTGGAGATGGGCACCGGCACCCCTTGCGACCCCACTCGGGACAAGCGTGTAAAGAAGATGGATGGATTGAAAACAAAGAAATGTTTCATATATATATAGAAGGTACCAAGGACAAGAAATGAAGAGCTCTGTATTATATTTACACTCAAATTAAAAAGTAGATCCTTGTCCTTCCTATCTTAGTGTCTTTCCTTTGGCTTCCTGCTGCTTCTAAGCTGCTCATTAGTTCACATGAGCAACTCTGTGCAGAGGAGTGAGAGAATTACACAAACATACACCAACCTGTGCAGACCTCTGCAAATATGATACAAGTTTAAATGCTTTAGAATATCAAACCTTTTTAGTATCAGACAACAATAGCCTGTATAAACACAATGTGTATTGTTTTAATAATGATCTCATTTAAGTAGGTGGTTTACTGCCCATATCCTAAATTAACCCTGCCCTACATTCTCTTTGTGTCTGTTCAGCACACCTGTTTCAAATGTGCATGAACTCCTCAGCAACTTTCAAGTAAGGTGGAAACCTATTAATAACTAATTTATATAAGACAGATGTATGACAGCAGGGAGACATCTAAAACATACAAGACATGGGCTCCTTCTGAATAGTGCAAATTGGTAAAGACACTTAAGACAAAGGAACTGCATCAGCAGTCATCATGGTAAGTGCTATATACAACAGTGGTCTTTGATTCTCGAGACCCACTGTTGTGCATGTTTTACATATACTCAAACACACCTAGATCAAAGGATGGGCTGCAGTGGCTTGTTAATCACAAATCAGGTGTGTGGTGGCAGGGACTTCCCTAAAACATACAGGACATTGGGTCATGAGGGCTGAGTTTGAAAGCCACTAATTTAGAAAATGCAGGGGTTGTGTTTGTTCATTCAGCTATTGGCACAGCATGATTAGTACATATTATTGTAGCTCATATTGTAATTTTTTCTGCCTATCAGTTTTGGCACCCACCCTGTGGACATTGCTCCCTGTTTGTCCACCATAATTAAAAATGTCTGGCTCCACTACTATTAAGAGTTAATTGTGAGTCACATCTTTTGGACAGAGAAGTTTAATTTCTTGAAATACAGCCAAACTGGTTACAGCCAGAACTTCAAAGTCAATAAGTCAAACCAAAAGAACCTTTCTGAATAATTTTGCCCAGGGGGTCCTTATTTCCAGCCCTTAAGTTCCTGTGTCTTTCCCGTTTTAGATAAAACGGGCAGGACAAGGACCTCTACTCAATGCAACTGAAACAAATCAATGGCTAAATCACCTCCTCTGTCTGCAGAAAGTTCTCCAGAGTTCTAATATGTCTTAAACAGCAAGTCATTATTCGCTGAACCAAAGAAATTTAAGAACAGATGACCAACTGCCATTTACATTTGCTGGTCCAAATATTGCCAAATAAATAATTTAATTACGTGTTGAGGATCAAATGTCTACCAAGTAAGTGATCCAAACCCCCTGATGTCATATGTTTCTTTGAATCCACGGTGTAACCACCTTACCGGCCTATTAGCCCTGTTGCCTCTGGGATCATTAGGCAGGACACACCGGCCACCATTTCTCCAGAGAAGTCTGAGTTTAGCTAGTGCAAACAGACAACTTACTGCCTATTATTCAGAGAGAACTGAACATAGCCCTTCATACTAATCCAGCTTAACCTGATGAGAAAAAAGCATCAGTTTTTTTCTTACCATTGCTTGCTCAGCTATATTTCCTGTGATCAGTGGTTAAAAAGTAGTTTTAATATGTTTTTTAATGAGAAGGTCCACCTCAAAACATAATCTGTGAGGTTAGTTCATCAAGATTATGATCCTGCCTTGAAATATTATTTGGCCCTTACATCGGCGGTGCTCTGTTACTGGGAATCCCATACAAAAGCAGTCTTTGGTCCAGGTGCCTCTGTGCGGTTTACTGCTACTGTTCACGCCAGCTGAAAGGTGTTTTTTATGTACGTAATCCAAACAGCAGGTTTTGACATTTTAAGTTAAATTAGGGGATAATTTAGGGGAGCAATCATAGCGACCTGCATCAGCAGCGCTGTGTCTGTCTCCCTGCCATCTCCCAGATGAGCTTCTCCGATGGGTCGATGGGGCGTGTCGAGCAGTGAAAGTTCATTTTTTTCCCATCTCAAGCAGCTGCTGCTTCTTAAGCCCGTCACATGCATCAGATTCTCAGAAGCTTGTGAGGCACTGCTTGGGCAGCTCAAAAGCAGCTTGCGGTCTGAACGTAGCACAAGGGGACATCCTCTAGGAGCTGCTGTAAGAGCTAACACGATTTAAGACCTTACTCTGTTGTTTTACATCAGACTAATTCAAGTCACTCTAAGAGCTCTCTGTTGGACCAATTGGACTGGGTTTCTGAGCCAAGCCAGACTAAACATTGTTCCATTGGAGTCAAAGCAAAGTGCAATGCCTTTTTCCAATGCTAGGTTCAAGCTTCCTCATCTTCGGTCATATGTATATGTAGGGCCACCTTCTGTGGACAAAATTTATGGTCCTTTTCCCAAGTTGACCTCCACCCCAAAGCCTGGCCTCACCGGTGGTATTTGAGCTAACTCAGTTTGCTCTAGTGCTGCCACCTCAAATGGCTCCTCTCAATGTGGAGGAGCAGCGGCTCTACTCTTAGTTCTCTCCGGATGACTGAGCTCCTCACCCTTTATCTAAGGGAGAGCCCAGACACACTATGGAAGAAACTAATTTCAGCCGCCTGTATCCGGGATCTCGTTCTTTTGGTCATGACCCAAAGCTCATGACTGCTCCATCTTCGTGAACAAGACCCCAAGATACTTAAACTCCTCTACTAGGGGCAGTACATCGTCCCAAACCCGGAGAAGGCACTCTACCCTTTTGCGGCTCAAGACGATGGTCTCAGATTTGGAGGCAAATTGCACCATTTTACTGATAATTGTTTTCAACCCTTTTAATTCCTTTTTATTTGCATATGCACTTTAGTTTTATTTATATTAGCTATATGTGTAACATATATTTTTCCCTTGAATTTAAACCATTACTTCCATTTTTTATTGAAATTTAAATAGTAAATATAGATCCAGGTGTGAGAGTTTTCTAGCTGTTTGTGTGTTACCTGATCAAGACTAGTTTCTGTCCCTGGATTTCTGCGCTTTGGTTGCCTCTGTTCTGCTCTGTTGCCTGATCTGTTTTTGGACTGTTACCTGGATTCTGCCTGCTAACGACCTCAGATCTGACTTCTGACCACGGCTTGGATATCCCTTCAGCACCTCTTCGGACTTCTGATCTTATGGCCTGGAAACCTTTGTTGACTCTGCCTTCGGATTATTCCTCGGGAATTTTCTGGTTCTCTGTGTGCTCTGGCTTCTGCTCATGGCTTCTCTGCTTCTCTCCTGGAACTCTGGAAGTGGCTTCCGCTGGAAGCTATGGAGAAACAATCCCTCCAGACATCACTCCGTCTTCTGGGCTCAGACTGAGCTTTACCAGGTCAGTGAATCACACTCTTATTAGCATTTCCCATCTGGTTGAATTCTGAGTCCTATATTCTGCGCTTCTGACAGTCAATGGTGCATATTTGTCTAAAACAAGCCTGTTTTCATTAAGTGAAATTATTCATATTGGATGGAGTAACCAGATATTTTACTCAAGTATGGGTAGAGATACTTTATTATATTTTTTTTCAAGTATAAGTAGAAAGTACACTGCTGTAAAACTACACCAACAAGTCCTTTTTTCCAAAAAAATACTTTAATAAATGTGACTAGGTTCTACCCACCTCTGCATGTACCCTTAGTTGTGTAACAGTTTTAACCTTCTAACAAAGAGACATAATAAAGAAATAAGAGGGTTTTTCCTGTTTTTATGTAACAGATTTAGTATAACTTTCTTCCCCCAAAAATGCCATTTCTTTCTTTTTTTCAGGGCCAACATTTTGAATAATGTAAAACCAGCTGCAATAGCACGGGATATATATATATATATATATATATATATATATATATATATATATATATATATATATATATATATATATATATATATATATATAGTGGCCTCTATCTCCTCCTTTGGCCAGTTTATTATACCAGCGGGGTATCTGATGACTGGTAGGGCATATGTGTTGATGGCTTTGATCTTGTTTTTCCCATTCAGCTGACTTTTCAGGACCTGCCTTACTCTTTGTAGGTATTTAGCTGTGGCAGTCTTTCTTGCCATCTCCTCGTGGTATCCGTTAGCCTGTGGCACCCCAAGGTATTTGTAGCTGAGTCATTCTCAACTACCTTAGGAGGTGTCTTCCAGGTCAAAATGGAAGACACCTCCTAAGGTAGTTGAGAATGACCGAGCTAAGATCCTATGGGACTTCAAGATCCAGACTGACAAACAGGTGATGGCTAACCAACCAGACATTGTGTTGATCGACAAACAGCAGAAGAAGGCAGTAGTGATAGATGTGGCAATCCCAAGCGACAGCAACATCAAGAAGAAAGAACACGAGAAGCTTGAGAAATACCAAGGGCTGAAAGAGGAGCTAGAAAAGATGTGGAAAGTAAGAGCAGCAGTGGTGCCAGTGGTAATTGGAGCACTGGGGGCTGTGACCCCCAAACTGGGAGAGTGGCTACAGCAGATTCCAGGTAAAACATCAGAGGTCTCTGTCCAGAAGAGCGCAGTCCTAGGAACAGCGAAGATACTGCGCAGAACCCTCAAACTCCCAGGCCTCTGGTAGAGGACCCGAGCTTGAGGATGACACATACCACCCCACGAGGGGTGAGAAAACAGTTGTTTTTTTATGTATATTGAGAGTGTTGAGAATTACTGAAAGTCATAAGTCTGTTACAAAGCTGTCTACATTTAGAGAGCCTATTAACAGCTTTCATACGAACTTCTTAATCTGCTGCCATAGGGATAATATTCCCCTATTGAATGAAAAATGACCACTTTTAATTTTAAGGGGAAATACAGTACAACTAAAACCCCCTTTGTAGCATGAAAACTAAAGATATTGCCACCTCTTATCCATTTTTCCATTTATTTGTTTGGGGAGGGGTGGGTTGAAAAGGCAAAACAAATCTGTTGGGGTTTCCTGTATTTACTTTATTGCTGTTCAAAAAATGCACAAGTTAGATTTACCTCTTCCAATACAATTTACAAAAAAGCAGGATTGCAACAATCTGTCACATGCCTTAATTAGTTTGTGCGAAACAACTTTTAACTCTGAACCATATACCAACTGACATTTATCCACCCAGGTGATTTTAGAGCTGATTTTTATAAATGGTGAGCACTTATTTCAGCAAAAACTTTTCTTTGAGTATGATCATATTCCACATTTTTCTGTACAGAGTGGTTCTTTCTCTGTAAACATTTTAGCTAAAAATATGCCTGAATAAGGTGTAACAATTTATAACTATATTTGGTAGATATTTAATTTAAAAGCAAAAGCTTTTTTTTGATGTTCATTATTTATTATAGATGTTTGTTAGACTTCTATTGGTAGATGTTTTAGTCAAGACTGACAAATGTGTTCAAGGAAAAAAAAGCAGACAGTGTAGTCAAACACTGAGCTCATGCATTGCTGATAACATAATTATCTTCAGCTACTTGATACAAATTCCACTTTTTGAAATCTCCCTCGGTGACACTCTTAGCGCAGCAATCTCTCTGAACTCCAAGCAGCTCTATCACTTGACAGACATATTAAGTAGTTCTGCTTGAAAGTTGCTTTTTCAACAAAACTTAATAAAAACACTAGCATTATATTAAGATACATAACAGCCTCACTTGGTGAGGTGTTCCAGGCACATCACACCGGAAGGAGGCTCAGGGGGAGACCCAGGACACGCTGGAGGGACTATGTTTCTCGGCTGGCCTGGGAGCGCCTTAGGATTCCCCCAGAGGAGCTAGCCCAAGTGGCTGGGGAGAGGGACATCTGGGCCTCCCTACTAAAGATGCTACCTCCGCGACCCGACCCTGGATAAACGAAGGAAGGAAGGAAGGAAGGAAGGAAGGAAGGAAGGAAGGAAGGAAGGAAGGAAGGAAATGGCATTACATTCTTTGTTTTAACCTTCAAAAAAAGGAACCTACATTTTACACTTACTATCATTGCTGTGTTGTCATATTTGAATTAATGAAAGTATGAGTTTAGTTCTATACTTAATACATATGTTTTGACATATGCTTTCTGGCAGTTGGGAAAAGCATACATACTAGTTACTTGTGGTTCTTATGTACACTTAAGTATACTCATTAATATTTAGATGAACTGTGCGCTGATTAGTTGGTTTACGACAAGTGGAGCTGCTGAGCAAAGACACATCATAGCAACAAGCACTCACTCACGGAAACATCAAAATTGTTGATATTTTAGAGTGACCAGTCGTCCTCTTTTTCCCGGACATTTCCTACTTTTCATCCCAAAAAAAAATGTCTGGGGGGCATTTCAAAATGGTGCGGGAATTTGGGTGACTACAGTGCAGCACCTAGTTGAAACACAGCGGGCACTTGAACCGAGCCGTCAGCTCCGGGGCTCATGACTCTCTGCTGAGGTCCAGTCCAATCCACCCGGATTGACGGCAAGCACTGAATTAGTGGACTTCACTTGTTTATTGACACCATCTGTGAGTTGAGGATCATTAGGGACGAAGCTGTGTGGAAAAATGCCATCCTGTCTCCTGACCTAACTTTCTCTCAACCACTCACTCATATTCTCTTTATCCATTCATCCCATTGAGGTAGCTTAGATGATGATGCCGGCAGGAAAGTTTTCTTTTGGCAAGGTCTACCTCTTTAAAAGAACTATGGGTGGATGTTTCTGGAGAATTAACCTGGCAGGCGAGAACTACGGTAAAGGATGATGTTTCATTCCCTGTGATGCGAACATTCACTGTATGTGCTCCGTTTTATCCACAGTGTGGTTTACAGGAATATCAAAGGTGAGTGGAACCCCATCCATGTCGATGATGTACTCTGGCCAGGTTTTTTTTTTTATTTATCTTGTTTTTTCAGTATTTACAGAAAGAGGCCAGCTTTTCTTGGTAGTATTTTGTCAATTGCTGCAAAACAGTAGTTCATCTGCAGATGGAGAGATTCATAAACCGAAAACACCAAGAAGGACTGCCTCTAAAATCATTGATGTTCAGTTCATCTTATAGCACTGTTTACTCATTCAAATAGTGACTGTTGAGACACTTCTACTTGCTGGTCTCTATTCAATAACCCACTGTTTCAGTTTGTTCTCTAACGGTATCCATCTTGCGTTGTTCCCTCTGAAACTCTGTTCAGTCTTCTTTACTTTGCGCAGGTCATCTTCTTGCTTCCTCCCCTCCTGCACCATTGATACATTAATGTTTAATTCTTGAGCTGTTGCTCTATTCCCATGTTTTACTGCATGACTGATAGCATTGTGATAAAACTCTGCATCATAGGTGTGTCTCATGAAAAGAGCTATATTGGGACTTAACACACACACATGGAAATGAAAATTCCCAGTATGAACCAGGCGCTACTTCTTCTGAGGGGGGATATGGAGGTGGTGGCTGCTCCCAGTGGTTGTGAAACCCGTTGAAGTTTAATCTTAATCCATATAATATAAGGCGTACTGTTTTTTGCAAAATTGTACGCTTTTAGGTGCACCCTATAGTGCGGAAAATACAGTACTAACAAGCCAACGAAGTTCTGTGTCCACTGTGGCAGGGTAGCGGTTATTCTGGGTTTCAAGTTTGAAAAATAAATTTCTTTAAAATTCGTAGGAAACTGGATCTTCCAACCATTGGGTTTCCAAACTCTCTCGAGTGGTGTCCGACTTTACACGAGTGCTTAAGGTGAATGTGATTGGTCGTTTATCAAAGGAGTGGGACAGTTGTGGCGGAAAGTTCGCAAGCAGGTTTGGTTGTGGCCGGTTTCTCACAAGCATCTTGCTAACTAGTTAGCAACTTAGTGCTAGCAGGTTCCCAATGGGAAATTACATTGGGACCAAGTAGCACTTAGCAACGACACTGTCAAGGAACGCTATGGACAGTGGAAACATGAAGAGGCGGACAGTTTTGTGTCGGAGGTCGTGGATGAGTCTCCTCTGTCATACATTTTTTTATCTAGAGTAGGAAAGCGGCAACAAAGTTGTTGTAGAAGAGGACGCCGTGTGGCAGAAGCTTTGTTTGGTGTACAAGGTTCTCAACCGTACATGTTTGAGCCCTTGTCTCGCAAAGCTGCCAGTTCTGTTAGCTCTACGCCTGCAGAAGACACAAATGTCCATCCCTGTGAACACTGGGATGTAAATCAATGGTAAAGTAAATTATTTTTATTTCAATTGTTGTGTATATTAGCTTCGACATATGAATCAAGATACTATAACCGAAAAATTTGATTGACAGGGGACCGTTGATATATGACTGGCTGAATTTAGGTGTGCAATCTGACGTACAACTAACTGGCCAGCATAAAATGACGGAAAAAAAACAGATTTTAAGACATTGAAATTTTATAACTTTTGTGACAATATCTTCAGATAAAGAGTACATTTATATACATGTTTAAGCCAGAATGATTTGACATTGAAATATGACTTCCCTACGACTTTAAATGAGTGGCTACAGCTGTTTATAGTAAAAATATTGCAAAATACACCATCAATAGTTTTACTTGCCTTATCTGCAAGTCCCAACTAGGCAAAATTATGGCCTTTCACTTCTGGTTGGGAGATGCACATGTAAAAAAAGTATGATAAGCAAGGCACAATATGAATTCAGTCTAACAATATTTCTTAAGAAGAAGGGCAGACAGATTTATGAAACTAAAGGAAACCAGGAAGAAGAAATGCCTAAATGAGACATTTGTAAATATAAAGCGGACAACTAATTTAATGATATTTGCAAAATTAGATATACATTACCAGTGTCCTGCACGAACATGAATCACACACACTTTGTAAATTAATGCATGGCTCTGTCTTGTAAAGAGTTATGTTCTTACTTTTCAAACATTGCATACGGTTATTTACATAACCTGCATTGGCCAACAAGTGCAAAGGAGTAGTAAACGTACTACAAAAAAATAAATATATGATATGCAAACTCCAAATAATGCAAGCACAAAAAGCAAATGCAGAAGAAAAATGCTACAAAAAAGAAATGAGCTGCAAACAGATGAAATGTGCAAGCAAAAAAAATGCTGCAATCAATAAAATAGAAGTAACCATTTACAATCAACTTAACAAATGCAAACAAAAATGTTGAAACCCCAAAGAAAATTATGCAATCACAGAAAGAAAATGATGCAAATTGCATAAACTGCTGCAAACTTGCTCTATAAAAACAGGAGTGCTTTCCTAAAGGGGAGTTGAACAAACAAATAACCGTATCAGACCAGAGTTTTACTTATATTAGGATACATAGCTACTAACACTGGTGATAGCATCACTTCTGTCAGTGAGCCCCAGGGCAGCGGGGGCTACAATGCAACTTGTCACCATCTGTGTGTGAGTGTGTGCGTCAATGGTCGAATGACCGAATGTAGTGTATAGCACTTTGGTCAAGTCCTCTGACTTGAAAAAGTGCTATATAAGTACAGGCCATTTACCTTTTTTTTACTTTACCATACCTATGTAGTTATTCCGTAATACTGTAAGATTATCTGACAAAATATGAAAGATGACAAACCTATCCTTTCTTCTTCCAATTATCCTCTGTTAAAGCTCTACTTCCTGTTTGTAATGTTGGTATGTTGTTTTTCGTGCTTGTGTGCATCTTGGAGCTTGTATCACACAGGATTTTGCCCATGTCTCATCATTTACTACACATTTGCACCTGTCGGCCACTGTACATAACTACTGTTAACATATTGAAACTTCTGGGCAGTTGGATCAGTTTGAAATTGAATTTAAGAAATTAGGAAGCTACAATATTATACTATTAAAAAAAGATAAGATTAAATGTTAACAACACGCACTGCTCACACTGATGAGCATTAAGCCGGTGCACTCCCTCAGGGGCAGACAATTAATATAAGGGTGAAATAATATTGGGAGAATTTAACCCATTTACTTATCAAGAAATGACTGATTCTTACATTGTCCTAGCAGTTAATCAACCAAACCATGGTGTTCATTAGTGTTAATAAATCATGCCAGACCACTTAACCAAGAGGTTATGGAAATTGCTTGCACATTTTAAAATACTGTAAGGAAAAAGTATTTTCATTAGCTGTTAGTTGATATCGGTTTGAGGCTATATTAATGATGCAAATGGGAGAGTGCTTTATCATTTTGATGGCACCATTTTTATTTATTTTTTTGTTTTCAGTCTGTGGTGATACGTAAATTGACTTGCATCTTACTGGGAAGAAAAACATAATTAAAAAGACTGTGTGGATATTATATTCTGGTATGGCTTTTCCTACAGTAACAAGACTATAAAACAGAAATTGTACTGAATATAGAAAAAAAATCTGGATATACAATAGAGAACAGAAAATGGAAAATTCAACAGATGTGACAGAAGCTGGAGGTCAGACTGTTCAGAGAATTACTATTGCCTAACCTGAATGACTGCAAACACCTCTAGGAGGAGAAAAGTTCTTTGCACAAGGAAGATAAAAGTTAAATAAGTCAAGAAAATGTTGAGCAAAAGGACAGTTTTGAATGTACAATGAGGGTATTTTTGGGTGCTCAAGTATCTGTTGATGGGAAAAAAAATCTTAAGCTGAACTGCATATCAGTGAAATCCTAACTATGAAGATACCAGTTAAAATATCCAGAAAACCCTCAGATCACTGGGAATCATCAGAAAATGATGGAGAAAAAAGTAAGTCACTCAACTCCACTTCAGTTGTATAAGAATTGACATAATCTTTTTTTTACTGAAGTTTTAGGTTATTAATTATTTTTCTTAGACTTCTTTTTATAAAGATCCATAAAATGGATTTATCCTGAATTAATAAGAAAAATATTAGTTCTTATTTTAGCTGACTCAGTTTACCTAAGTATGAATTATTTGGATACATTAGGGTAAGAACCATGTCTGCTGTCACTAAACTTTTGCGAAGTTCAGACACACGCAGCAGGGCAGCCAAACGTACATGCTGCTTCATTTTTGATGCTTGTGCAAGTTTAGTTCTGACATGCGGTTGAAGCATCTTTGCTGCTTAGGCTGTGCGGTCGAAAAGTGGATTTGATGTGCATTGTGCGGAGCTACACTATCCTTTCTTTGCCTGTAACAATGCCGGATGAAATCGGGAGAGTGGCTTAGCTTCTTTTAATGAATAATGCTACGTTCAGATCGCAAGTACTGGAAGCAGCAAAAAAGTTTCTACTGCTTCATTTTTTATGCTTGTCCACATTATGGGCAGATATCCAGTAAAGTGTGTCCAGACGCTTCTGTTGCTCCTGTGGTCGATGGCAGAGAGCGGCTTTGCTATATTTGCTGTATAAGTGGGTAAAACATAGTTTTAATATGTTTTAAGTGAGTAAGTCCACCTGAAAACTTCATCTGTGCAGTTATTTTGTCGAGATCACGATCCTGCCTTTAAATATTATTTCGCTGTCGGAGCCACTCAGACTCCCATACACCGGCAGTGTTTGGTCACTGGGAATGCCATTCAAAAGGCCCGGTCGCCTGTTGCTGGTTTTCTGTTATTGTTAGAGGCGGCTGCAAGTAGATGTAAGCGTTTTTCACGTATGTCATCCAAACATCAGAATAATAAAATCAAAGATATTATGCCGTAGATGTCCACATTTTAAGTGAATGTAGGGTTTAACAAACTGTTCAGGAGGATTGATCATTGCGATCTTTATCAGCAGTGCTGTGTCTGTCTCTCTGCCATCTCCCAGATTAGCTTCCCTGATTGATTAATGTGGAGCGTTGAGCAGGAAAAATTTTAATTTTTCCAACTCCAACAGCTCCTGCTTCTGAAGCACGTCATGCGCATCAGATGCTCAGAATCTCATGAGGCGCTGCTTCTGCTGCTCAAAACACGCTGTAGGACCTTTTGCTGCACTTTGATGAACGTCAGCCATTGACGATGTAATACAACTGCTGTTACTAATGTAATGTAACTGATTATTAATATAGTATCCAATGTAACTAATTTAACTGCTGCTCTCCACCTAAGCCTGGCACACCTGGAAGAGGAGAACACCCATGTGCGGATGCTGGACTTTAGTTTAGCTTTCATTACCATCATCCCACAGCATCTGACAGGCAGACTGAAACAGCTGGGCTTCGATACACCCCTCTGCAATTGGCTGCTAGACTTCCTCACCAACAGACCTCAGTCACTCCGGGTTGGACAGAAAACCTCTGATGTCATTATCATAAGCACATGCTCCCCTCAGGGTTGTGTCCTGAGCCCCCTTCTGTTTACCCTGATGACACATTGTGAAGTTTGCAGATGACACCACGGTGGTGTCAGAGATGACAACCAACAGAACTACAGAGAGGAGGTGGAGCAGCTGGTGGATTGGTGCAAAGATAACAGCCTGATCCTGAATGTGAAGACGAAAGAGATCATCTTGGACTTCAGGAAGAACCGGCCTAACCACGCTCCCTTGGTCATCAACAGCTAAGCTGTAGAGGTGGTCAGCAGCACCATATTCCTGGGGCTGCACATCACAGAAACCCTAAACTGGAATGTAAACACCACCTACCTGATCAAAAGGGCACGAAAGCGCATGTACTGCTTGCGATGGATTATGAGAGCCCACCTGCCCCCACCCATCCTCAAGACCTTTTACATAAGCACAAAAGAGAGTGTTCTGACCAGCTGTCTCACTGCGTGGTGGGGTGGCTGCAGCGCCTCAGACTGGAAGAAGATGAGAAGAGTGGTAAGAAAAGCAGAGAAGATCATCGGGGCTCCTCTTCCCTACATAAAAGACATTTCATCCTAGCGCTGTGTGAAATATCATAAATGACCCCTCACACCCCCAACATGGACTGTTCTCTCTGCTGCCCTCCGGGGAGAGACTTCGAAGCATCCGATGCAGTTCCAGCAGATTCCAAAACAGTTTCTTCCACACTGCCGTTAGACTGCTGAATGTTATGTAAAATGGATTATTAAAAAAAAAAAACCCAAAAACCTGAATGTTAGAACTGTAACTATAAAGTCACATGTTTACGTTACTGTTTTTCATCACAATGCTTAACTTATCAAGGCTGCACTTTAAATAATGAAATAGTCTTGAGAGCTGTACATAACAAAATATCTTTTTGTTAACACTTGTGTGTACAAAATGACAAAATAAAATCTGTCTAAGTCTAATGCATTACTGCAGAATTAATCTTACATTATTTTTTATTATGGCTGTGCACCTTTGAAAATTTTAGCAATATTTTACAGCAAGGAACTGTCTTTCTTGGCTTTGTATATTCTCTTACTGCATGTATTTTTTGCTGGACAATTTAACTTTCCAATTAACCTTTTAGATATATTAAAGGTAGATTAATTGGCTACTTAAAATTGGTGATATTTGTGATTATATATCGGTGCTGCCATATAATGGATGGCCCAGGGTCTATCTATCCTAATTTCAGTGTGCTAGGGCCGGCCCTCCTTATATCATCCCGGCCCCGACTCTTACTCTCTTCATCCGAAGCACCTACCTGTGACAGTAAATAACTAAAGGAGCTCAAATGTAACTCAGTGTTAGCTGCCTTAATGATGCATGCAGTATATATAGCCCTTCCTTCTCATGCACATCCTTGGCATATGGTGTAATTTTCTATTTCTTTAAACTGTAAAATACTATTTCTTCAAACTGTAAAATCCTTGCGAAAAACTAAATTATGATAAAAATAAAGTGCTTTCTTTAAACCAAACTACAATGTTCCTCTTATATTTGGTTAATTTATGTTAGAATATTTTGCAAAAATATGTTGCGGTGCATGGTGGGGTTTTGCATCCGTTTAGAGTATTCCATATCATTGCCCACATGCCACCTAGACTCGCAGTGAATGCTTACACACCGCTGAGCTTTCATGTATTCATTCTTGAAGAACTGCCTGTCTGCTTCAAAATTGTATTGTTTTATGTTGGTGTTTTTACAACAGTTGGGCTTATGTTGTAGACCTAGTATGTTTGAGTGGGTCTGGCTGGCTAAGTGTAGGTGTGGACGTTACGCAGCTGTCCGTGTTAATAATCAAAGCCAGTTAAACCGCATTATAGAAGTCGTGGTGATGCTTGAAGATAGATTGGTTAATCTACAATGTGTATTCTTGTTGTGTTCCACATACGCGTTTCAATGTGCTTTTTTTTTTTTTTTTGGTGGGCCAGTGTAGATAAAAAAACGCCATGGCCGAAAATCATTCCCAGTCCGAGTCTGAATTCATTTAATTTGATTATATCCTTTGAAAGATATTTTTTGTACTTTTTTGGGGGGTTAGAAGGCCTTATACAGGTTTCTTAAATCTACCCTGATTGGGACAGTTTTATGCCAGTCTATCATAGGGCAATGTGTAAAAAAAAAAAAAAAATATATATATATATATATATATCAGTTTAAAAAATGTATAAAAAATATAACAATTTCACAACTCCTCAGTTTCCAATCATTACTTTAATCAGGCCTCAAGAGAAAGCTTCATAAGATCTGCATTTGAAGAATCCCTTACTGGTTTCTAAATCCATCATTAACTGACGTGTGCCAATGAAACACACACAACAAAGCAGATAGATAAAGACATTATAGATTACTGCCTCTTTCTGTCTTGTCCCTCTGCGGCGTCAAGCCTAAGCGATGTCTCTCAGTAACCTATTTGACAGTAGTGATATTGGTGTGACTGACAGACCCCAAAGGGAATCAATAGCATGCATGCCTACATATTTCAGAGCTATTAAATGACCACAGTTACCACAATGAAGGCCATATTTCTCAATTTAACCTGCTTTTTCTTATCACTACATTGGCCAGATATGAAAAATTGAGGAGTCACATAGTGCAAAAGTGTGCTGCTCTGCACTTTACTGAAATAGCAAAAGCTCAGCAGTAGGGCTGACAGTAAACAGTGTTTGCTGGAAGTGTGCTATTCCTTTTAAGTAAAACATTTTTTAGGCTCACTATTATGACCTTATTCCCAATATTTCAATTGCTACATATTTCTGATACACATGAAAACCAAAGACAATTATATAATTGAGTAACCTGGTGTACAAACAGGTAGAGGTCCGCTGTAAATAGATGCTCTTCTCATTGTATTTGCTTGGCTATTTAAAAGTGGGAGAGCTGCATGTCGAAAGGGAATAAAATTCAAACCTATTTAATTTCTTGGTCCTTTTTCAAATTTGTATGTAAACAATGCACTCATTATCATAGGCATTCAAGTCATATTTATACTGGACTTTAAATTACACATTCAGTTTTTTTTTTCTGGAATTTCTGAAAATCAAACAATACAGTCCATCGCACATGTTAGTGTTCATTAAAATATATTGGCTCTATTACCCATGTTTGCAATTTAAAGGTAATCTCTTAATCTTCATTTGGCCATTCAGTGGGCTTAAAAGGAAATGCCATTTTTTTTTACATTTGGCCCTTGATTTTATGTTATTACATGATGTTCTACTCACCCATATGAGTTTTGTGTCATTTGGAGCTGTTCTGAAGATATTCTGTTAGGTTATACCAAAGTAACGTCTTCCTATGGGCAACGACTTGAAGGCACAAACTAAACTGTTCATAATTTATTCGTTATGGTACGCCAGCATTCATAACATGTAGGCAAATCACTGTCCCTCAGACATCCGGGGTTATATTTTTTATGTTTATATCTTTTAAAAACAAAGCGGCTTGTGTATGACGTCATCCACCCACGCTGGCTACCCTTCATTCACCCTGTCCGCTGAACTGCTGTTAGTTTCTCTCACATGCCTGGAAGATGTCTAGTGCTACTACCACAGATGATCTTGCTCTTGAAATGGAATTGAATGATTCAGATTAGCTAGCCGAATGAATATAAGGGATACTCCGTAAAAGTAAAAAAAAAAAAATCCACTGGACTTGGTTTCCGAGATTTGAAGATGTTTCGATACCTCTCCAGGAAGCTTTCTCAATTCAAATGTCTGGATCTGCAGTGAGCTTGAGTCTTTATTAAGTGTCATATATTTAACAATTTATATATTTGTTAAATACATTTCACAATTTATAGCACTTATACTGTATATTGATATATATTACATATTGTACTTCTTCATGAAAAATAGCCACTCTGAGGACATAAATTAAACCAATAACAAAGATAGTGCTTATTGTAGTTTAATGGCTTCTCTAAATATATATATATATATTTTTTTATTTGCTTAATCTTTTTAAGTCAACAAAAGTGGTGGGGGGGACCTTTAGCATACAATTTTCAGTTTCCTGCCATGGTAGTTGAAGACTAAGATATTCCCAAAAGATCGATGTGAAAAAAATGCTTTTTAAGTAAAAAAAAGGTTTTTATGTAAACAAAATTTAAGACTGGAAAACTGGAAAACAACTATTTTAAGCCTTACTTCTGTCAACATTCTCTGTATATTATATTATATTGTTTTGTTTTTGCATCAGATTCAATCTTTAACATGAAGCACATTTCTTTAAAGTGTAAGTGTATACTGTTTTTCTTACATTATGTTTCGCAGTGTCACCCTCTGATGTACTGACAACCTATCCAGGCTCTCTAAAATTGATTGCAGGTAAAAGCTCCTCCACTAACTTCCGCAACCATGAGGAGGATTTAGCAGGTATAGAAAATCAATGGATGATCTGCTTTTATGACAAACAGCAATCATAAAACACATTGAATGGCGTTGTTAATCTTTCATGTTTTTACATTTGCTGTCAAATGGATAAGTAACTGCATTCAGTATTTTCTAAGTGCATGTGCACAATGAATCTTGAAAACTTCTGCTTAGATTAAACAACATATGAAACCCCAAATAACATGAAATCAGAATTAATCACATACATTTTTGAAGAGCCAAGGGTCTCTATGCAAAATTAACAAAGCAGATGAGAGGGCAAATACGAGCATGTCCTGTTGGAAACGAAGCATTATTGTCAAAATAGACAAACACACACAGATATTATCTCCTTGGCAGTGTATGTCTTTCAGAGACCCAAGCAGCTGGAGTTATATTAATTAACTTGGCATTAGAATTGTTGGGCTTTTGTCAACACCAAGTGTGCAAGGGTGTTAGGGCTATTACATTAGGGCTGGAGCAGGGGAATGCCATCACCAGATTCAGGAAAAATTACAGCCAGTTAAACCCACAAGGGAAGAGGCCTCCTCTGTTAGCTCTCAGTAATTTAACACGGCTGTCAATCACTGTTTGTAAAGGGCCCCTAAATCCCTTGTCTGGTGTGTGGATAAAACAACAATGGCATGATTGGCCACAGCTCTGTTTTATTTTCCTGTAAATATTTAGCAAAAAAACACATTTAAACCATAAATAATTCTTCATGGATAAAAATGTCCTCGGAGAGAAATCCAGATGGTTATTATGCAAAGCTATAACTTAGTAAATAAAGTGAATAGTTTTATTATGAAACTGCTGCAAAGCATGCCTAGTGACTGTTTACAATGTCATAATGTATTTTAAGATATCACCCTCTCATAAACTAAATTCCTCACTAACTTAACTAAATCATTAACTTATTGTCCACTCTCTTTCCTGGTCTTTATTTTAATACTTCTACCAGACAGGATGTTTGATGAAGATCTGATGATTGATTGAATTGAGGATGTATGCTCTATGACAAAAGATAATGTGGCATAGCACATTTGTGTTATTCCAATAATTGTTTTAAAGAGTTTTTCTCTTACAGGAAACCTAGTGGGATGTATGAGACAAATGTGCAACTCAGGAAGTTGAGTTAAAAAAAACTGCAGGCCAAAGCCCAGAGTTTCACTGATTGAACTCAAAACTCACCGGTTCGGTTCAGCGCGGTCAGTTTAAAAGTATTCCTTAAAGTGAATAGGATGCAACTCCTAAAAAGAGGACTTAAGATGCATAAAATGCTCTATTTACAGGCTAATACTTCTCTTTAAACCTGTTTAAACTAAATGTAAAGTGTTGATCATGAGCCCGACCCAAAGCCTAAAAAGAGGTCTAAGGCCATTTTAAGGACAAAACAAACTGTAAATAAAGATCAAGTAGATAGACAGTTTGCATATTCCAACACATTTTAAGGTGAATACAACAGTATAATAATAACAGATAAATATAATAAAAATAGGACAGAATACAACTGTAAAAAATAGACATTTTGTGCAAATCCGCTTGGATATGAAAAGTTAAAATAAACGGGTTGCATCAGCCACAGTAATAAAATGTGTCTTTGACAGTCCATTTTTTTTTATTTAAAAATTCTGTCTTTTTGTTAGCCGTCTGTCTGCATCCCCCGTCTTCTCAGTGTTTGTACCACTCAGCCTCTTCAATGTTGTGTAAATACCTAAAATGTCAAAATCATGTACAATTGTTAAGTCAGAGACAGAACTATAATTCATTTGAACACAGATGGCGTTGTACTGTCAAAGATGTACAGTACAGAATCTTTTTGGTGGGAAACAGGAAATGGCCAGGAGCATTTCCAGGAAACAATTTCTCAGAAGCAGGGAGGGGCAATGGTCTTGTTTTTCTGTACCTGGCTTTGGGGCTTAATCGTACATTGGCTGAGAGGTGCAAAAAAGGTATGAATACATAAATGGGGCAGCACATAGAAAAAGTACTGCAAAAGCACTTGGTGAAATTCCTCTTCGGTGCCAACTGCGATATCAGTCATTTATATCACTTCACATATAAATGTCATGCTTTAACGTGCACCAGCGTTCCCCTCTTCTAGCTGATTATTTTGACATCTTTAATGACTGTTGGACTCAGCAGTAGACTGGACAGATCCTGCTGCAGCAAGTTCCATCTTTGATAAATTAACTGTGGACAACACAGTGCCAAACTCATCCCATCTTAGACAGCTTAAGTAGTTGCATATGTAATTAATGATTCAGTAGACCCCAAAAAATTGTGTCAATTTGTAATGTCCTCCAAATGTCCAATCACCTCAGCCTGCAGCCACGGAGCTGACATTTGTCTGAAACCAGCTGTAAATTAAACTTTATTGTTGGGGCTCCTTTAGCTGACTCATGTACTTTCCCCCACTTCTCTGTTCTTATCCCAGTGCTGTCACAAAAAGGTCTTTCTCTCTGCTTTTATATTATCTCTGTCAGCAGAGGGCCCATGGATCTATCAAGCCAAGCTGGGAAATACAGATAGTGACAGGGGTAATGTGGACCGGGTCACTTCACATGCCTTAACTTGTCCATTTCTCCAGCACTCAATCCCCCCGCAATGCACAGTTTGAAAATTTATCTCTATGACTTCCTCTTACCTCTGTTTTGTTTGTTTTGTTTTTTCAGCAAAATCAGCAATAGGCATAGAAGGGAGGAACTGATATACAGAATTTCCAAAAAAATAAATAAATCACAGTCCACGAAAGTTGAATTTTTTATCTATGCAAATGGCCTTCAGCTTTTGCTACAGACAATCAGTTCGAAATAGGTTTGGATTTTAATCATATTAATCCAAGAAATGAATTAACTTTGATATAAAATATTTCATCGTAGCTCTGTCTGAATATTTACTGCCTTAGTCTCACATGAAGGTTAACCGCCACCCCAGTCTTAAATCATAAAACTGTCCGCTGACTGATTTCCTGCCAGGATTCCTCTGTTCTTAGCACTTTCTATGTGATGATAGTATGGGCATCATTTAGGCATAGTTAACAGTATCCATCCATTTTTTTGACAAAACAATTGATTTAGATATGTTTAGTTATATAAAATATTTGAATAGTTGGCAATATCATATAGTGCTAGTGCTATTATACCATTTTGATTTTAATGCATTATGTTGTGCTGTAAATACGTCATATTTCTTCATACAATCAAAAATATGTCATGTCAAACTTAGCATTTCCTGTTTTAAATAAATCCTTTTTTCATTAATTAATTGTTTATTAAGACTTTTTTTCATCCAGCATGATAATAAAGCAAATAAGAGTATGATGTATGTGAGCTAATGAGATTAACTGTAATTACTAGCTTTGTTTATATATATATATATATCGCTGACTTGAATGTGGGGGACTCAGGTTCAAATCCATGCTGCATCAGGAAGAGCATCTGCCGCAAAACCTTTGCCAAGTCGGTAAGCGACTCATTCTTAATAAAGGAGCAGCTAAAAGGAGAGACATTTTAGAGTACACTTAATTTATGCAGATGAAATCTAAAGATTAAAAATATTGATCAGTTAAGAAGAAATTATTACTGTTCTTAAATTCTGTTTATATATATTGTATACCAATGATAAGCTGAAAGATCTTAAAAAAACAAACAAACATGTATTTAGGCTAGATTGTTAAGAGTTGTAAAAATATTTAGAATATTCAAGCTTTGAAGCGGTTGGCCATGATTTTCGTCATCATAAGGCGAATGTTTAGTTTATTTAAATAAAAGGTTTTATACTTTTATAATTGAATAGCTAATCAAAAATATGTTGTTCTTCATTTTTCTAAAAATCTACTTATTTATATCAGTGTGAAATCAAAGCAGGTACAGCTTTCAGAAGTTAGAAGTAGAGAGGCTCCTCAGCTGCAGTATGAGATTGGCCTTTTGACTTCACCCTCAAGCTGTTGTGGAGGGACTCTTCAGCCCATGTGGAGACAAATTGTGTGTTTTTTCTTCTCTGTCAGCACACATACACACCACCCCCAACAAGTAATAGTGTTGATATGAATTCCCTTGTACACAGACAAGGGCTGCCTGTTGTATTGAAACGATGGGGCTCTGTGTACTCTCATGGCCGTGGGGGAGTTTTTGCTTTCATCAACGAGGTCAGCCTCTCAGCAAGAGCTTGTTGCTGCCTAGTCATTTATCTGCAGTACATTACATGTGATAGATGGGTAATGGAGAAGCCATAGCCTTCTTATTCACAGCTGTATACCGTTTAAGATAAATCTTTGAGCTATATGTTTGTTTTTTCTTTAACTGAGAAGTTTGCACTCTTGTAATGTAGCTTTTCTATAAAGGTGATTTGATGTGTTAGTGTAGTCCCTCCGCAAAAGGAAACACATAATATTTTTCCACAATATTTAACACAAAGAGTATTCTAGATACTAAGCTAAAATAATATATTGTTTTAAATTTTCTATATATATTTAATTAAAGAGCTCTACATATAAATTCTATACCCTTAATATCAGCATATTAATTTAGGGCTTTTAAACCTCTAGCCCATATTGGTCATTACCATTATTGTTAAATGCCCTATATCACATGCCAATTCAAAACACTTAGATTTAAGATAATGCCTATTTCACTAGCAAGGACCACGCCAAAACGATTATGAGTTAAAGATTTATTGTCTGAATTAAATTAAAAGAGGAAGGGATGGGGGAAAGGGCGGATGAAGGTACGAGGGGAAGAAGGGGTGGGAGACGGAGGAGGGTGGCCAGCATCTAAGAAGAGAATGTTGGGTATGAAGATTTTAGGGTGGGGCTATAATCTTCTGGAAAAAGTTCAGCGCAGGTCAATTTTTTTGTGCCTGCATGGGACCCTCCAGACAGACCTTGTAACAGAGAGGTAAGAAAATGAGGTGATTAGATTGATGGAAAGAGAATGAGAATGATGGGATGAAGAAAAGGGGATGAGGATAAGGGATGGTGGGGTTGACGAAACAGACTAGGAAGAAGGGGTAAGCAGAATATTAATAGACTGCTTGGAAATTGGAGGAGTGGTTTTGGGCGTGATCCTTTTCCCATACTTATGTAAGCAACCTTATGAACTGAACTCCGGTCAGTCAGTCTGTCCAGACAAAACTTTTTGTACCCCACATTAAATGAGAGAAAAACCTACAATGGTCACAAAAATAACTTGAATCTGACAAAAGTGACAATTGATTCTAATAAAAAATGAACCAGTATAATTCAGACGTCACTTAATGACCATGCTTTAACAGAATCAATTTTTTAAGAAAAACATGGAAAAAGCCTCAACAAAAATTAATTGTACTCTTGGCTTAATATTTTGTTTGGCAAACTTTTGAGGCAATCACTGCAATCAAACGATTTCTGCAGCCCTCAATGAGACTTCTACTCCTCTCAGCAGGTATATTCTCCCACTCATGAGCAAACTGCTCCAATTGTCTCAAGTTTGAGCGGTCCCTTTTCCAGACAGTGTTTCTTTGCTCCTTCGAAGAATGTTCAATAGGATTTAGGTCAGGGCTCATAGAATGTCACTGCAGAAAGGACTAATATTTTCCTCTTAGCCATTCTTGGGTGTTTTTAGCTGTGTGTTTTGGGTCATTACCCTGTTGGGAGACCCATGACCTGCAACTGAGACCAGGCTTTCTGACACTGGGCAACAAATTTATCACTAGAATCCCCTGATAGTATTGAGATTACATTATACCATGCAGAGATTCAAGACATCTCCTCCATTTTTCACACAAAGGCCAATGTTCTTTTTTGATTCTTTTTTTTTTTTGTCTGTTAACATAGAGCTCATGTTCTTCTGAAAAAAGATTATTTTTTGTCTTATCTGTCCATAGAACATTCTTCTAGAATTGTTGTGGCTTGTCAACATGTAGTTTGACAATTCCAGTCTGGCCTTTTTTGATTTGTTTTTAAAAGCGTGTCCACCATTCGTATTTTCCTCCAGCGGCCATGTCAAGGAGGGTTGGCGACAGTCCTATAGATCCCAACCTTTTGAATTATATGCAAAACTATAGTCAACCTGCTTGGAGATGGTCTTGGTCTTGGCCTGTTTCATGAGTTTATTTTTAAAATCATTCTGCTGAAGCATGGTTGAAAACAAATGTCTACAAATATCAATGTCTGACTTATTTTTGATCAGGACCGCTAATTCAAATCCCATACCCAAAAGGTTTTTTAGAATTTCCTTCTTTCATCTCTGGAAATTGCAAAAATTGAAATATCCTGTCCAGGGGTGATGCTGAGAAACTAGTCCATGCATTTGTTACTTCAAGCTGGACTAATGTAATTCTTTACTATCAGGTAGTCCACAAACTGTAGTTAAAAGCCTTCAGCTGATCCAAAATGCCGAAGCCAGAGTTCTGCTGAAAATTAAAACGAGATATCATATCTCTCCTATCCCAGCTTCTCTTTATTGATTTTCCTTTAAATCCAGAATAGAATTTAAAATTCTCCTTCCCACTTAAAAATGCTTTAGTGGCCAAGCTCCATCTTATTTCAGAGATCTGATTGTTCCTTAAGTTCTTAACAGAGCACTTTGCTCTCAATCTGCAGGTTTACTAGTGGTTACTAGAACTTCCAAAAGTAGGCAGATCTATTCAGGCTCCTCTCCGGTGGAACCAACTACCTGTTTTAGTCTGTGAGGCAGACACCCTGTCGATTTTTAAGGCAAGGCTTAAAACTTTCCTTTTTGATAAAGTATATAGTTGAAGCAGCTCAGGTTATCCTGAGCTATCTATTTATAGTATGCTGCTATAGGCTTAGACTGCTGGAGGACATAGGGACCCCTTTCTATCATTCTGCTTCATTCTACTTCTAGTCTCCCATTCAACAATATTTGTTAGTCAACCTCAACGTCATGCTCTCTTTGCTTTATTTCATAGTAACTTCATCTGCTCTGTTCCTGTTTGGCTGTGACTCCATCCCTGAGAGAAATATTAACTGTGCTGCTGCCATCAGCACCTTTGTTTATAGAAGTTAGAGCTTGGCCTGATTTTCAGTGTAGTCCTGTTTCTCTTACTAATAACTATACATCCTCTCTTTCGTTCTAAGACATGGGAGCTGGCTCGGAGTTTGTCTGTCTGGCTGTGTGTTTCCTGGATGGGGCCGCCTGAGGAGATGATTTAAAGTTGCCTTTTGTATCTCTGCTTCTTTCTCTATGTTTGGTTCTGTCTCCTTAAACCCCAGTTGGCCTCAACAGATGGCCGCTCACACTGATCTTGGTTCTGATGGAGTTTTCTCTCCACTATCGCTACAAATATCCTTGATGTGAGGGATTGCCTTGGAGTCAGTGAGTCGATGCAATCAACTGGTTTTCCTTAAATAGAAAACTTTGAACCAATCTGACTGGATGATCTGGTTGAATTGTCTCTGTAAAGTTCCTGGAGATTATATATGTTGTGATTTGGTGCTATATAAATAAACTACATTTAATTGATTTGATAACCTGCCTGCTGATTTAAAATACACTTAAATAATTTGTAGGCTTCCCATATCATTGTTACGCCTTTCTGCAGGCCACCCTTACCACAAGCATTGAAATATTGTACACAATGGCAATGTCTATTAGAGACATAGATACAGATACATGTTAAAACGAGTGCACTAACTCTTTATTTTGTGTCAATATTGTATTTATTGGTCAAAACGCCTTAAGGGGTTGGAAGATTGTCATAGTAGTAACATAAAACATTTTAAATGTACTACTTCTGCAAAACGAAATTATCAGGTAACCTGAGGAAGCTCAAAGTCGGTGTGCAGTTTGCTAATTGACATTTTACCAAATATTGCTGGTGTGTTTTGTTCTGATTGTGTGTAGGTTTAAGAAACTACACAGCAATTTCAAGATGGTCTGAGCAGTATACATAGTTCTTTGATACTAAAAAAACAATCTGATCTGTGTCTGACAAAGGTTAACAAAACCAACTACTTTCTCTATCCCTAGCTAAAAAGAAGGTTCTGCTTGATATTCAGCAGACTTTGCAGCTAAAATACTAAGGTTGGATTCTGGTAGACAAGGGTCAGTTACAGTTATACGGATTGCCAGGTTTGAAAATACTTCATTTGGTATCCTTCTAGTACATCAGAGTCATCATTTCACCTTGTGGTTCCCATAACACAAAGTTTTATTTATTGTATAAAGAATATTTTTTTATGGAACTGGTTATGACATCATTTTCAATGAATCAACTCGGTTAGAAGACAGTCTAATATGATGTTTTTTATTGAAGATAATTACATGGAAATACATTCATTTGTTAAATACATTCTTATGCAGTAGTGGAATACAAAAAATAATCATTTTTTGAGAATGAAAATCTGAATGACTTCTCTGATGAGTTTGAAAACTTCCTCTGTTCATAAACCTCTTGTTCCAGGATTGCAGAGATAAGCCAAAACCATGATAAACACAGCTGCAATATTGCTGCATCTGGTTTATATTCTAATACTGAATCTGTGCTGCTGCAATAGAAATAGGGGAGAACTTGAGATAGCTTGAGGTAATCTGTATGAAGTATGGGGTATATTCATCCCAAGCACCAAATAATCCTACCTGTTTTAAATATAGAATAGATAACTGCTGGTGTGATGGTATTCTGGGGAAGATGATAGACGGTGAAATGGAGTCAAAATGAATGGGCCCTTAGTTGAACAGACCTAAATTCATTCCACGGACCCAGTGGAATAGAGTTATCTGAATCAACTGTCCTCCATAGCTGCCTGAGGGATATTGAAGACAGCTAAGGTCAAATTACAGGGGAAGTCAGCTTGTGTGAGTCTGTGGTGAAATTACCTTAAGAGTTTACCGGAGCCTGACAGTCAGCCAGTCTGCTACGTGACAATCTGCAAAGAAATGAGCCAGGTTGTTAAAGAAATAGATGGAAATAATCATACTTTGAGGAAAAGCTAATGTATTTACTAAAATGCTATCAAATATCACAAAAAAAAAAATGTTACAAAAAAGGTTTTGCCAAGTGTGACTCAGCATTGGCATGGCTATGAATTTCTTCCAAAACAATACCCCGACATTAGGAATTAAAAGTAAATACAGCGACTGACAGCTGCTAGTTTTCTCTGGGAAATTGTCTCTACTCATCCACATAGTTACAAAGATTAAATGACCATGGATCTCTCCAGACACTCCCAGGTCCTCTAAAGAGACTGAACTTAAGGTGTAAATTAGTTACACATCTTTGCTCATTAAAGAATCAAGAGCAGCAAATCCACTAGGTCGCTCCAGTTCTGCTATACATGATGGAGATCCATTTGGGGAACATCATTCATTATTATGGTAATGTATATCATTAAGGCTTCATGGTGAAATTAAAACAATTATACTCCTTAGTGGGTCATAGCCAAGAAAATCATATGGGAGAGAGATGGTTTCCAACAATGAGCTAAGGGTGAAATGTTTTTAGGTACTTACTGATTGAACTAGTTTAACCATTTTATTTAAGAAGTACTATCTGTCTGATTTACAAATTGTTGACCACAATGAAAAGGTGTTCATATACTTTTAACTTCTGTACAATTTTCCCCACCTAAACCATGAACCTCCTTCATTTGGTTTTAGTGAGATGAACCAAGCAAATAAATGTGTAGAAAAAAGATGAGAAATCTAAAAACTTGTTTCTCCATTAGTATTCAGTCACTGTCAGTTAGTACTTTGTAGAAGTACCTTTAACTAAAACTACAACTGTGAGTCTTTTGGTATTCTGTGCATTTACAGACGGCTTTATCGCCCATCCTAATGTGCAAACATACTCATGCCATCTTCCCATGAACTCTGGTGGGTTTTGATTCTTCGATAAACAAAGCTATCTCTGGAAGATATAGGGGAAATAATCTATTCAGAGTTCAATATATTGTTATTTTTATGCCTCGGAGTCAGTAAAAAAGAAACAAAAAAAAAAACTTCATTTCAGTCGAATATAAACAAAACCATCTTTCTGTGTATCTGTCAGTGTAGATGGATGGCCATGCCTTAGTGGGTTTTTAATTTTTCCATACTACTTTTCTTTTTAAGTAATGGATTGAACAGTTTTCTGTAAAATATTAAAAGCCGAGGTCAGTGTTTTATATCTTAAGCCTACTTTCAATGTTTAAGGCATGTTTTATCCAACTATTCAAGTTCTTAACTAAAATTAATAAGTTTCATCTAACTAAAAAATAATTCAGGGATAAAGATGTCCTAATCCATTGTTTTTGTTTTGTTTTGTGTTTTTGGCTCATTAAGCAACAACATGGAGTTGGGTAAAATAAGAAATAAACTAACAATGAGACACCAGTGTCATCTTTGAAGATGGTAGACATACGAAAGAATTCTACTGAGGAAATTGTTAGATTAAGAACATATTGTCAACTTTTTAGGGTGTCACTATTTGCCCTTCAGTCATATTAAAAATCTACGGAAGAGGATTAGGGCCACTTAAAAACATGGGAAAAAAGTCAGAATTCTGACTTTTTTTCTCAGAATTTTGACTTTAATCTTAGAATTCTGACTTTTTTCTCAGAATTCTGACTTTAATCTCAGAATTCTGACTTTTTTATTCTGACGAGAAAAAAGTTAGAATTCTGAGATTAAAGTCAGAATTCTACGAAAAAAGTCAGAATTCTGAATTTAAAGTCAGAATTCTGAGAAAAAAGTCAGAATTCTGACTTTTTTCCCATACTAAGCTGAAATAACTTTTAAAAATCAGTTAACTTTTTTTTTCCCTCTGGCCCTAATCCTCTTCCGTAAAAATCGCCTCTAGGAAATTGAAAGAGAAATTATTTCACATAAACTGGCGAATAGACCATCTTCAGAACCGTGGACAGCTCCGACTCGTCTGTGAATTCTGAACGGACATTGAAATACCGTATACGTACAGTAGTGGGATGATGAGCGCCATGTGAACCTGCTGAGCCCTTAGACGTTTTTGAGTGATTTGATACATTTTCTTTCCGTCAGTTGACAGGTGACCTGAAGTCACCACAGTCATTGTATTCACAATATTTGTTTCCGGTCCTTGATTTCATTAAGTCTTTCTTTGCTGCACAAAAAAATAAATAAAAATAAAAATCATCATCCAAAGCTCTTCATAATCAGCTTAATGGTAATAATTTTGGATGTCCTCCAAGCACACAGCCTGGAATCTACCTTTCATGAAAAAGTCAGTGTAAGCAAGAAACTCTCAGTGTTTCGGATACAATTCCATCACATCACTTTCCTTGGCCCTAACGGCACATTAATTAACATTGTAAAGTAGTTCTTTGCGAACCACTAAAACGCAACAGCTTCGCCCCCTGACCTGTAAGCCATCCTACATTCTCTGATGCTGATTTTGGTCACCACTATCTAAAATGAAATAATGGGCCTGGGTAAAGCACTGATCCAAGCCGCTATAATATGTAGTGTCATGCTCATTATGAAAATGCCAACCTCCATTCGTTCTATCAGTGGCAATATCTCTGCAGCATGATGATTTAAACCGAGCTGCCTTTGGAGTGCCACTTAATGACTCACGGTGCATGCATAGGCATGATCGGTGAGGATTGCACGTTATGCCCAACACCTTTTTTGTCCTCAAACTAAGGTGACAGCTCAAACAGAAAAGGATGTTGAAATGATCTCTGGGGGATGGGTGCTTTTTCGGATGCAAAAAAAAAAAAAAAAAAAAAAAGCTGCTCAGGAAGGGGAAAATCTTTTGTTTTGTTTTATCTATGTATTTATTTATTTTTTTGCATTGCTCAATTTCTTAGAAGCAACTGCAACATTGAAAGTGGCATTTGAAACTTAAAGTCAATGCCATTTTCCTCGCAGGTCAGAGTTTCAGCCAACTTGAAGGATGGAAATGAATGTTCACAAAAGCGATTATTATTCTAGCCACGGCGCCTACCTCTGTCCACCCTCCTTTGGCAGCTATTACAGAGAGCTACTTGTGTTTTAAACATGTGACAAAGTGAGAGAGGGGCGCGGGGGCGGGGGCCGAGGAGCTCATGCCTGCTCTGCTGACAGTTCCTAAGATCCGGACTGCGCTCCTCCACACGGCGATGCGGAGAAGGAAGGGGGGGTCAAGCAGCAAAATACGCGGCGCTCAGACAGAATCCACAGCGGAATATTTAGCAGTTTGCTTCGGGTTTGCGTCTCTTCCCACGTCCTTACATCCCATTCCCTTTGTCCGACGCTGGACCCTGCTGATGCCTGGCTGAAAACACAGCACCTAGAGGTCCCTCTCATCTAATCGTCAGTGACTTTCCGCTCCTGGTTGCACCCCTCCCCTCTGCTAGTCGTCTTTTCTCTTGACTTCATTTCGTGCTGGACGATTTCATTTTGTAGTCATTATCCCCAGAAAGGTCAAAGCCTCTGTTTGCTGGAAGCTCGTTTTGGTCTGGGATAAGCCTGAGAGTCTCCCTTCTTTCTTAAAGTTTCAGTGGCCAAGAACCGCTCATGCTGCTCCGTGTTGCATCCTTTTTTGGTGACCTGCACGTGCGCTAGACTTTTTATTTTTCATTTTTTTAAGAGGGTTTTTATAATTATTATAATCTCCATTCTTCTCTGTGGAGTGGCTGTTGTACCTTATCAAACTGTGAAATGAGTTTCGCCTCCTTTCTGCTTGCTGATAGCGCTGAGATTCTGCAAAAGAATGGGGCATATTGAATTCAACGTTAGGTGTTCTTCCAAACCTTGGTACGTAGCTGAAACTGCTTCTTTATATTAAGTGTTTGTTATTGTCTTAACTATGTATGTGTGGGTGTTTGCTGCTCAATTTACTGGAGTTTGACCTTATGCACATGGCTGTTACTGTGTTCCTCCTCGCAACATGAGCAGATCTCTATAATGCTCTACATATTTATTCCACTACAGTCTCACACATGTGCGCAAACTTATGTTTTCAAAGGTTTTTAGACATGAACACCCACATAGTTTCCTTTTTTCATACAAGAACATTCTTTATCTTTCTCTCTTTCTTTTCCACCCCTTCTCCCCCTCATCAACACGCCAGCTTTTATCTGTCTTTCCAAGAAACACCTCTAATCTATATTACTTAGGGTGTATTGGCATTTTCCACCTGAAGAGGATAAGATCTCCAGCACTGATGCGTGGACAGAACTGAGTTGGCACAGCATTCGCAAGGAAAATAAACTAGCGTTCTGAAATAAATGTAAGAAAATATGAATAAATTCTCCCACCGATTTGACAAATATACATTTATATCTTAAGCATCCTTCTCAAAATATGAGTCAGAGTAGCCTCATGAGATTATCAGTGGAGAATGTGATAGAGAGCCAAAAAGCCCTCCAAGAAAGCAAATAGGATTTTTAAATGTCATAATAATGACAGCAGTAGTTTGGGTTCGGGATTGTTTTAGTATTTTAACTTGTCTTCATATACAGCCCATATTTTGGGAACACTCTATATTGATGCTGTAGAAAAGTGGTTTTGTTTTTGTAAAGCTTCATAACATAAAAAAATGCAGCAGCTTTTATTGCCATTTGCTGTGTTTGTACCAGACTGCCAAAGTCTGGTCTTCTGTTCTGAAGTGTCCCTTATCCATCCCTGGAGACCAGTGAACCTGACCGCATCCAGGCCTGAAAGGCAAACTGTCTCCTCCACTGTTGAAACAAATGTCTCTCGTATGTGTCAGTCAACAAGACCATAAAATAGAGATGTAAACTGGTCCGCACATGGCTTGATTATCTATATTCCAACTCTTAAGATGTACGCGTGGGCTGCATATTTTTCTTTTCTAGAATTTTGTGCCAGTTTTTTTGTTTACCAGGGAGATAAATACAAGACTATCTGTTGTTGAAGTTAACATACTGTACATATAAGAGTAGACAAACTAAACTGCCAAGCTTTTTTTTTGCATGAAAACTGTGACTGAGTCAGGAAGCATGTAGAGGCTTTCAGATTAATGCTAAAGGCAGGAATTACATGCCTGAGAGGGCTCCTTGTCCTTACAGCTCAGTGTTGGGAGGCTGATAGAGCTGAATGCAGCATCATTTGTACGCTTGATGGCTGGCAAAAGAAGGAAGAAATGGAATGAAACAAAAAAAGAGCTTTGGCAACCTTCTCCCACATTGTAAGCAAGCATTTCCAAATAATGCAGTGCAAGAGGGTTCTCTTGCAGCTTATTCTGGATAGACAGGTCAATATGTTTTCATCTTCAGCGCTGTGCATAACAGCCCCTACTGAAAGCTTTGAATTAAAGTTAATCATGAGTGATGTCTAATTGTAGGTGGGAGTTAGAAGCCTGAGGTAAAAACAAAGCTTAAAATAGAATTTAAAGGTGGTGGGTGGGAAGGAGTCTTAAAAGCTTTGGGGTTGGGGTTGTATTTTAGGGTCAAGGTTTTTTTAAGTTAATGCCCAGCGTCCGCAGTTCATTACATTATTAATGAGCAAGCTAAGTATTTAACTTTATTTATTTATTTAACTTTATTCTAAAATTGAAAGGTAAAGAAGGAAAGCGAGGAAAGAAGAAAATTTCATTGAAGTTTTTGAGATAGACCAAGCTTTTCAATAGATTATTTCTTATTATGAAGAGCTGGGGTAGAATCTCTCTTTCTAAAGCAACTGGTAATTGATTGTAGAGAAATATTTTGGAGATTGAAAGAAAACAAACAACAGTGTTCTTACAGCAATTTAACACTTGTATTTTCCTTAATATATTTAGGTAATTCTCCACAGTTTAAACATACACCATACCAAAGAATCAAAGATGGGGTTATTTTGTTATTCATATCTGATGGTGTCTGGTGGTCAGTGGACTGTAGCAGAGAACAACACAAGCAAAACAGAAAAGCAAGAAAAGAGCAGAGAAAACTGAATCAGTCACTGTAATTTAAGATGAACCTTTGTCCCTGTTCGCACAAGGCCACTACTAGAAGAGATCAATTTGGGATTCACTGTGATTTATAGAAGTGTCAATGTCTGTATGCTCTCTGCTTCTCAGTGATATGCAGCTATAAAACAAGCCTGCAAGTGAGAAGTTGCACTCGGAGTGACAATTATTAAAAACAACCTTTTTCCTCTGACTATAGCTTTTCAGTACCTTAGCCTTGAGACTTACAACACATTTTCAGAGATAAACAATGAATTTTAACTTGCTAAAATCTAACAAATAGAGAGTTCTCAGTGAGATCACATAGAACAAAGTTGAAATAACTAAGAGATGAAAAAACTCACCAACACTTCTGTCTGTGTAGATATAATTAGTTTGTTTTGCTATATTCAAAAAAATGTTTTGCTTTGAGTGCTTTGCAAACTAGTTTGAGAAGGTAAGAGGTAATTTTCAAGTTTTATTTTCAATGTTTTTATAGAATAAATAAAAAAAAAGCTGCTGTACTTCCATGTAAGGTTCATAGTTTTTCTTCTGATCTCTATTTCATGTGAAAATAGCTTTTATTCTTTTATTTTTTTTATATTTGAACCATGTTTCTTTGTTGGCCGGAGAGTTGTCTGCTGTCAAGTTTCTAGCTCTTAAAAGGGAATTCTGACATTTTCAGGATCAGATTTGATTTTTTTTTGTCAAAAACGAAGGGTGTTATGCTCCTTAAACACAATGACACACTGTGCCACAGCAGAGTTGCACAGTGGATTTCAGAAAATTACGCTCGCCTTTGGGTTTTTGCTCTCCGACTCCATGTCTTATTCAGAACTGAGGATAGAAGTAGCAGCCACATAAACGAAGAACGCATGACATTTGCTTTTACTTCACCCTGATCTTGGTGCCACAGTCACACTCAAGATTAAATAATTGAGTGTGCTGTTTCGTTCACTTCCTTATATTTCAACAGGACAAGTTTACCCAATTAGTTTATATCCAAATAACCATTTGCATCCTCGTGAGGCATTTAAATTCAGTGATGAAAGCTTTGTTATTGCTTTAAGTGTCACAATTCTAATCTCTTCGTTCTGTATTGTGGCAGCCAGGCTGACTGTTTATTTTTGTCTTAATGTGGCTCATTGTATCCTCTAATCCAGCTCTAGGTGTTCAGTGTTAGGTGGGGGGGACTCTAGGACCTCCTATTTGAGTCTAGTTGTGCCTTTTTTTGGTGAAATTATCAATAGCACTTAAAGGGGTATGACCAGAGTTATTAACTTTCTAAGATTTGAGCGTTTTTTTTTCTTGTTTAGGTTTTTCTAAGTTATTTGTGCTTTTATTTGACATCCAGATATTTTGTTCTATATTTTAACAATATAATGGCAATTTAGTAAAGTGCAGATTTACAATTATCTGCATTTCTTTTAATGAATACATCTGTTTAATTGTTTAGAAAATATAGCTAATAAGTGGTGTAGTACATCCCGGTCCTCCTCATCTATCAGAATGTGGGAAAAGAGCATTTAAGTGACTTGTCATAGACGGTGTCTTTAATTTTAAAGAGATGATCCAAAATGCTAAGATAAGCAGGATTTGCCTCGATGAAAATGCCTTTTCAGGGATCAAATGAGAAATGCCGTACCGGATTGTGTTTGCAGAAAGGCAACTCTTATTAAGAAAAAAAAAAAAAGCCTCTTTCGAGCAAGAAGTTGTGGAACACAAGCTCATATGATTTCAAACCTATCTTGGCTGACATTTACACAGGTTTACCAAATATTGATATTAAGATGTCAAAAGAGTGTTGACTTAAGCTTGGACGATACAAATTGGCAGTGATTCAATTAATCATTCTTGATATATTGTCATAGAAACAAATGTAAAAAGTCTTTGAAGATTAAAACATACTTGTATTGTCAGTAATTGCAATTTTTGATTGAATAAAAAAACAGATTCTGTCCTAATTAAGCTCAAATAAAGATGATAAAACTCAGACTTAATCATTCCATTTGCTTAACCTCAACAGACTTTAACTTATTATTATTATTATTTAGCGAGTTTGTTGTATTTTTCAACCACATTCTTTTTTTTTAAATATTTTTTAGATGAATTTAGTTTTGTGTTTTTCATCAATTCAATAGAAAATAGGATGGGGGGATAAGCTTTGTTGTTTCTAATACCTCTGATATATGTTGACCTTGCTTTTTATTTCAATAGTGTTAACGCAGAGGAAAAATAACTCCCCCAAATCCAGTTTCTACATGTTTATACTGTACTATAGCATGCACAGTTTGATCATGTAATAAGCCAGCTTTAATCAGGTTTTATGAATTTGTTGCTAAATAAGGACACATTAGAGGTTTGGCTATTGCATATCATTAGGGCTGCAACTAATGTTTTTGTTTGCTAATAGAATAATTTGTTGAATATTCAAAATAACAGATTAGAGAAGGAATAGCACAAGTTGTTTTTTTATTTTATTTCTGCAGAATCTGACCAGGTTAAAATATTAATCTTGATTATTCAATATTTCTTTCTAATATGTTACTGCCTATGTGTACCATTGCTAATCAGTTCTATCTTTTAAGACACTAGTATAACCAATAATGATTTCATCGTTATCTAATGCCACTCAATGCATTTTATTTTCTTACCTACAGGTAACATGTTGTGGTTGACAAACTGAAATGTGTGGAGTACACCTGTCCCTTCCAAAACAAAACAAAAAGTATATTTTCCATCCAAATGCAAAATGTGTTTCGGACTCTTCGGAATTTTGTAAAATTGGACGCACAACCTCAAAAGCAGTAAAAAAAACAATTATTTAATTGTTTAAAGTGATCAGCTGCTCAGATGCCTATGCATGCTTTGATTTTCTCATACATTTCCAACTGTATAAACCTTTAGTCTGAGTCACAATTTTCTAAATCCGTTCTTTGGAATTGTGCTTTAAATTTTATGAAAGATATCTTTTTCTTTGTATCACCGACTTATCTATAAAATATATAAAATAATGTATTTTTGTTTACTTTTTCAGTTTGAATAGTTTAGTGGGTTAGGATCTAGTATCCTTTTTTCCAATGCTTTCTAAGATCTCATAATGACTTTGCATTAGCAGCATAGTTGATTGTAATTATAAAAAACACCCCATCAAAAGACTATGAAGTCTGCCTTTTTCAATCTAGGGCTGTTACCTGTGGAACAAATAACCATATCAAATGATTTCTAAAATGAAACTGTTTATATCAGAGGTTAGTTCTTCATACCCTATAATAATGCAGCGTAACAATAAATTAGACCCTAATCATCTCCAATATACTTCAACCATTAGCAATGCATTAAAGAAATAATACGACGTGATTCTCTACAAAATCTCATTTGTTTTGTTACGATTAGACCCACGCCAGCGTAAAGGATCGGCATCTTTGTACAGGCATATGCATGAAAGTGCTTTAAATAAAGAATATCCCACAAAATACATAGTGGGACAAAAGGCAGAAAACAGAACACAATACCATCAGAAAGGGCAAATAAAGACATACATAGCATCAGCCTTTAAGGGGCTAAAAGATAAATTTCCTCTTTTTTCACAGAGCTGTGTTTTATACCTGTTCTGTTTGTTAATTGAATTAATAAAAAGAAAACAAAAAACACACACACACAAAGTTCCAAAAAATCTATCAGGAAGCTTAGTCATTCCCACTCAACTTTTGTTTTTTTGCATAAGTCCCATCCTCCCATAGCTACTATGGGAATGTTAGACTCCAACATTTCATTTGACCTTCCACTAATCCACATATCACAGATTCATATCTTCTTGCTCTGGGCTTCACTGTGAAATAATTATAAATGCATGTTTGCAGCTTTGTAAATGTATGTTTATCAGCCTGCCTGTGAAAGCTTTTAATGGTGACATTTTTTGCTTTGATGTTTTCCTCCCAGGACACCGTGACAGCTTATCCTTTGTGGGTTTTTTTTGTAAGACAGCCGGATGAGTGCAACTGGCAGTCATATTAGAATTTCACAAAGGCTGTGTTTTACCGCTGGTGCTCGTATGAGTGGTATTGTTGACAGTTATAGGAGGAAAGATAACTGGGTTAATTAGGGCCAAAAACTTCATTAGTCAGCACGGAAGGGAAGTTATAAAGTTTATCAGTTCCTGTTTCCCTATTTTGAGAATGGTTTAAGGCCTTGCTTGCAGACAAGTTAAACAGCGGAACCCATAAAAAAAAGAAATAAAATATTGAAATGAAATATTTTAATCAAATCCCCTACTGCAAAGCACTCGCCTCCCAAGCATATCATTTTTCATCAGTGTTTTCCTTTTAATGGGTTCCAAGTATGAGATATCACAGTCCATTTGCACATATTCAGGCAAACAAAGGAGAGCTGTGGTGGGGAAAGTTCCAGTCATTGATATGAACACAGAGAAACCACACAGTCAGGTAGATTCACACAGAGACAAAGCTCTGGAAGGTGAACATCGCTGCGCTGGCATCCTTCAGTTAGTGAGCAGATGTTCAGGGGCTGAATGGTCTTTTTTTGTTCTGGTCTCCAAAGGAAACGGCTGCTGAAATAAGAAAAAAAAAATTAAATGAAAAAAAAAAGAGAAAAAAGATGGTATGGGAGTTCCCTCATCTCATCAAGCTAAACGTAACCTCTAGTAGACAGTCAGAGTCCAACACTGCAGTCAGTAGCCAACATTCTTTCTGGGGGGGAAACATGTAACTTTTATTCTTAATATAGGGGCTGCAGGTGATTTAGGGTAATATAAATACTTCTTGAAATTTGAATGACTACAATTAAATTGTTGAATTAAAGCATTGCAGATTTTTTAAAATGCCCAGTAAATGTCGTTTTTTAAATATTCGTTAAAACAAAGGGAATATTGTTAGCTGAGTTCAAAATTTCTGAATCAGTTGGTTTTAGAATATGCTTCAGGTGTGATAGCAATTGTGATCACAAAAAAATTGAATTGCATGAATAAAGCTGCTTTACATTTTTTACCAAAAGATACTGAAATAAACTATTCGGATGTAGGCTTTGGACTCAACCTAGAATATATATTGCTGCAATTGCCTTGATAATTTAGAATGAAAATGTTACATCACAAAGAAATAGATTTATACACAAATGTTTCAGATTGCCGGAGGACATACAGTACCAACCTCACTGGGTGCACGTCAAACCGAGGTTTAAGTATCAGAACTGCTTGTAATGAGAAGTGTCCTTGGCGCAACATTTACTTTTCCCTTAAAAGATCTTGCTTCAAGGAATAAAACAGTATCCTTTAAAGAAAATCTTTCATGGAGAACATACATACATACATAGAAAGAGAGAGAAAATAAAAAAATTGAAATAAGATCCTGTAATAGTCACAGAAAACAATTTAATCAGATCAAAAAAGGATAAAGAAATTCTATTAAAATTAAAATAAAGTCAGACATTACTTTTCAACCATGCTTTAATAGGATGATTTTCAGCAGACTGTTCCAATTGCCTCAGGTTTGAAGGGGGCCAATTTTACCTCTTCTGAGAGACGCTAAATAAGATTTAGATAAAGGCTGATAGAACGCCGCTTCAAAATAATCGTGTTTTCCTCTTAGCCTTTCTTTTTTTGTCTTTAGTGGTCTCTTTTGTGTAATTATCCTTTTACAAGACCACTAACCTATGACCAGTGATGGGACTAACGGCGTTGAAAGTAACGGCGTTACTAACGCCGTTACCTTGTTTTAGTAACGAGTAATCTAACTAATTACTTTGACTGTAACTATAACGCAGTTACCATTGCAGACACCCCGTTACTGCGCGTTACTCAGGTCGCACAATGAACCTTTTTTCATGATAGGACTCGTGCGCAGCTGCGTGAAGCTGACACCCCACCCACGTCAAAAAACTCTGCAAATAGACTGAATGGTTAGTGCAACGTTAGTGCAGATTTGTGCAGAAAAAAATATTGTTTGTGCTACTTTTGTTTAAGAGATATTAAAGATTATTTTTTAGGTCATCCAGAGGTGCGCGCCTTGTCATGAGAGAGGGGAGGATGAGAATGGCTGATGTATAGTGAGATTCCGTCTGTCAGTTGGGTAGGTGGGTGTTTCAGCTGGTGGGTGTTAACGTACAGCACACACAGAGAGATGGAGAGTGAGGAGGATCCAGCAGCAAACAGCGTTTTCCTGATGGAAATACCGGTGTTACGTCGAGCTGCGTTTCCCCATCAGATACGGTTTCCTCTGCATCTCCGCACAGCGCAGGCGGCACGAGTCACGCGCATGCTCGCTAAAGGCGCGCACCAGTCGCCCTGTGCTCGCGCCACATGAGAACTATGGAGAGCGTGAACGATCAAATGATAGCCTATATGGAGAAAGGGAGAAATCTGGATGGATGGATGGATGGATGGATGGATACTACTGTATTTTTTATTTTAAACATTATTTGATGGCCTTTGTGGCAGGGATGGAGATCCATATTTTATGTCACACACAGAGTATACATCTAGATAGATAGATGTATAGATAGATGTTGCAGTATCTATAACAACCCAAACACACAGGATTTCAGAATTAGACATCCCCAGTTATTAATTTCATATACTCACCAGATCTGAATGCCCTGTTAAAAAACTTCACATCGCGTTCCCCCCTGATGTCATTTACATTGAGTTGCAATAAATGCAAAACTCTCTGCAGGTTCTTGTCTTTGTCGTCCGCTCTATTCATCTGGCTTTTGAATCACACGGCGAGAAGGTGGGGGCTGGGTGGTGAGGTTTACGGGGCGAGAAACGCAAAAGTAACGCAATAGTTACTTTTACTAGTAACTAGTTACTTTTATTGTGGAGTAACTCAGTTAGTAACTCAGTTACTTTTTGGGAGAAATAACTAGTAACTATAACTAATTACTTTTTCAAAGTAACGTGCCCAACACTGCCTATGACTGAGACCAACCTTTTGACCATCTGTAGTACTTTTATCTCTAGAACTTTTTGATGGTCTTGAGATTTCATTGCAACAGGGCCATTAGATTTTGTTTTGCAACCAAAGGGTTGTCAGTTTAAGCTATGGCTTTAAATGTTGTGTGTCCTTGGTCAAGACACTTCACCCATATTGCCTACTGATGGTGGGCAGACTCCCTAGTGGCGCTTGTGTATGGCAGCCTTGCTTTTTTCAGTGAGCCCCAGGGCAACTGTTGCTACAATGTACATTGCCTACATCAGTGTGTTTATTGCGATTATTCACAACATGTTACTGTCTAAACAAGGTGTCTGTAATCTGTTTAGACTCTGACTACTTTCCATTATTGTAAGTAAGGGGAACACACTCTGTCCACGCAGAATGGGGCTCAATACAGAGAAGTAAGGGCTGCATGATGAACTGTTGGCTCTTTACAAAGATATGAAAATAAAGTGCCGACTGAGTGAAATCCATTGATCTCCGTTTATTTAACTGGGGTAAATAGTTGAATACTTTCCCCACTACATCTGCAAATGAGACCAATCTCTCTGACACATTTCTCTCTGGAATCTTTTGATAGTTTTGAGATTCCATTGTACCCTGCTGAGATTCAAGACATCCTGCCCAAGATGAGGCAAAGCAGTCCCAGAACAGAGTCTCACAGTCTCCTCTGTGTATCACAGTGGGAACAATAGGCCTCATGCAGGAAGTGTTTGTATGAAAAAATGTTTTCTTAAAGCTACAGCGTGTAATTCTTTGGGACATCTAACGTCCAGACTGCAGACCGCAGCAAAATGAACATCTCCCCCCCATCGCTTCTCCCCCCCAACAGTACGGCGAGCGTTACGGGACAAAATGTCTTCCACGACGTCCGCATCACCTACCTTCTCAAGTGATGAGGTTTGTCTACATAGATAATTTTACAGATAGTATTTCATTAGTCTGTGTGTTCAGTACCGTCTCAGTTCATCTCTCTCAACTTGCCGTAGTTACTTTCGAGTGTGATGGGCGATCTCGCAATCGCTAGTTTGTTGGCTCTGCGCTGCCGTAGCGCAAAGATGTCTGCCTCCATGGCTGCGAGACCCGCTCCTATGTACCGTAAATCCTCTAATATAGGCCGGGGCTTTTATTTCACTCAGGTACATCTTGGTCCAGGCCATTATTGGAAGGAGGCCAGAATTAGAGGCAGGCCTCTATTTCTATTTGATAAAAACAGACGACCAGTGGCATGAATAAAAAACAGATTTTGTTTCTCTTTGAACCTATAAAATGCTAGGTTCATTTATTGAAAAAGTACAGTTACCATAATGGTATACAGAACATTATTCAGAGATCTTCCAGCAGCTGCAATTTTTCTGAACGGCAATACAAAAAAAAAAAAAAAAAAAAGACAGAGTGGAATCTTGGGTAAACTGACTTGCGAAACAAAGTTTAAAAAAAATTTAATGGAAACTGCTCTGCCATCATAGCGAAATTTTATTTGAGGCAGGCTAAGTGGAAGTTGGCTACCAGTATCATATATTTTAAGGTAAATTTAGAACAACGAAGACCAACGAAAATCTGTCATTTTAACGCTGCCTGGTTACCTCCAGACCTACCCGTAATCACATTTGTCTGTCAGATCAAAACGATTTTGAAAGGCCACTACGATCTCTGTGTAAGGATGGGACTTCCCATGCTAATGGCTTGGATTTGTTAGCAAGCATTGCCCCCCTGTGGTACTTGTATGTTACTATCACAAGTTGTTGAGGACTGCCCAGGAACATCGTTGGTTTTAATTATAGCCCCGGCCTGTATAAGAGTCCGGCCACTATTTACCTGCGCCGACAGCCAGACAGGCCATTATTAGAGACCCGGCCGCTAATGGAATACAGGCCAATATTAGAGAATTTACGGTAATTATAAATAACGAATTCTAAGGCAACGCAAATATTAAGGTTAAGAGGCTGAGCTCGTAGATGATGATGAATAACATAGTTATGTATAATATATTACATTTCTGACTGTATATCCCTGTAATTATTACACGCTGTAGCTTTAAATCACGTGTGCTAGTGATATAGGAGAAAATGCATTGAACATTTGACTCCCGTTTCTAACCTTCTCTCAGGTACAAAAAAATTATAAACATGCTCCAGACTTGACATTGGAGTCCTGCACAATCAGTCAGCTGTTATCCAAACCTAGTTTTTAACAAAAATGACTAGATCTGTTGTTACTTAGAAGTAGTTGTCCATGTTATTAGGCTACATCATTACTCAACTTTGCAATACAATTTTTATTAGCTGATGACAGAACAGTTGGTCACTACACTCGCAGCTGGCACGTCGATATCCAGGGTCACTGGTTTAATTGGTTGTCATTTTGTCAAAATAAAGTGCAGTCAGTGAGCGTTATGCGAGATGAAGAGTGTGATGAAGAGATGACAGATGTTTCTACAGAGATGTAGAATAAACCTCTGATTGTGTATTATAAGGAGATTTTGCAGAATACTATGTCATTTTGATTGATGGCGAACTCATATTAAGCATTTACATCATATGTTGCACTTCTTGCTTGCACTAGTGGTTTTTATTGACTCACTTAATGAATTACACGTTCTGAAGCGTGAAAAATAGTATCTTTATATGGCATTATTGGGGAACTATTTATAAAAATATACATTTTTCTGGAACACGGCCTCATGCACAAGTGCACTACATCAAATGACGAGGTTTATTTACTGAAGTTAATAATCTTTGTTGAAACTGTTGTGGTTGATTCGGTCGGCCCACAGTAGGAGAAAATGTAAGAGAAATTATGTCAAGAAAAGAAGAAGGTGGTTGCATCAGACCCAATGTTTCTATCTTGAGTTGCTTTATTTTTCCATCTGAGAACGTAGAAATGATGTGCCTTGACAAAAAAATCTATCGGGTCTCATTTGTGCATAGGAGATTCTCTCAGAAGCTTTGTGGCTTGTCAAAATACAATTTGGTAAATTCCAGTCTGGCTTTAATATGTATGATCTTTTTTCAACAATGATGTTCTCCTTGGTATTCTCCCATGAAGTCCTCGTTAGCTCGAAATTAAGTCAACTTTAGATCGACCAAGAATGCTGCGATCATCTGACACTGCTGTGTCCTTGAGCTTGAAGTTCACCTTTAAAAGTGTTTTAGAAGTTTTTCTGGGCTCTTTTTTTACCATCCCAATTATCCGTCTCTTTGATTATTCTGCAGTTTTCCTACTGTGACAAAGTCCAAGAATCTTGTCTACAATCATGTGGATCTTTAATTTCTGAATAATACAACTGTAGTTACATGAAAAGGATATGGTTTTATAGCCTTTAATTGTACCAACACACATTGTGTGTTTTTCATATATTGTTTTTAATATATGAAAAACAAACTTTTCATATATTAGCAACATCATATATTTGATTTTATTGAGCTGAGGAATTCAAATGCAGATTAATGATGTACGTACAGTTATTCCTTAAGCTAATAAATGGATTAATTAATTTGATCAACAGAACTAAAATTAACACTCCTTTAACATTAAGTGCTAGAAAGATATTTGCAGCAGTTTTTGCTCTCATATTTGATCATCTGTAATAAGCTCTTCTGGCTTAACAAAAGGCTATTATTTGACTCAATTTTCAGACTATTTAAATAGCAGGACACTATTTTTTCAATCTTAAATTGTCTGAAAGAACTCTTTGACCTGTTTAACACTACCTCATAGTTTCATATCAGAACAAGAAAGATTTCCAAATCGATGCAGGAACATACTGTTGATTGTTACACATGCTGACTCAATTTAGATAGAGAATTACAAGAGCTAGAGAAAACATCCAAGTCATTTGTGTAGGGTAGACAGAGTATAACCCCCCCCAGCAAAAAAAAAAAAAAAAAAAAAAAAACGTTGAAACCATTCTGATTTTAAAGCATATTCAAGCCACATTTTTATCTCAATATTTCTTGTTAGTCCCTGTGATGGAGATTCAAGTGTTTATGAGATGATTGGTCTGTTATGTCCCACCACTGTCTCTTCCTGGACATTCATACTTTATATCTCACTACCCGTGGCAGTGCCAGTGCTCCATTCTCATTCTCATAGCAAGATGAACAGCTTTGCAGTCCAATGTAAAGCCATTGGCATCAATAACCATATACCCCTGGCTTTGCTACTCACATTTGAGCATAGAAAGCCTTTGGATTTTGGAATGTAATGACTTGACTTGAAAAACAAAAAAGGTAAAGAAAAGCTTGGTATAAAAAGCTAAGTACATGTGAATCAGATAGTGTTAGGACTTACTCAAGAGTGAATTGTAAAAGTAATGTAGATCTGCCAATGTTGTTAATTGACATGTAAGTACCACATATGCTAACCTGTGTTAGTGTTAGAGTGATTGATTTTGTCAGTGTGGCACTATAAAACATAAAGACTGAATCAAAGCAACTTAATCTCTTCTTGATAGTCTTGATTTACACTTCGCTGGCTTATATATAGTCAAGAATTTGCAGTGAAAAACCTACTACTTCTGTACGTGCATACATGTATGTATGTGTATATGTATGTATGTGTGTGTGTGTATGTACGTATTTATATAATTATATATGGCCCGGTTGCTAGGGTAGCCCACCAGCGGCCTACCCTGTTTGTTAAGAAAAATCTTAAAATACCAGAAATTCTAAAAAACTTATTGACAGTACTTGAACCCCAACTATAGTAAAAATAAAAAGTAATGTAAAAATATTGTTTTAAATAACAAAAACCTCCCTCGAATTCTTAATTAAGCCAATAGATTTTTAAATTAGCAGCGTAATGCTGGTAACTTTTTCAGTTAGAAAAAAGTGCAAACATGGAACCAACAAACTGATTCCAGAAGTTATGCATTTAAAATGGCCCCAAGCTCAATGTGCTTTATTCTAATCACCACTTAAGTGACTGACAAACCTAGAATATAAAACACCTTTAAGATATTTCATTTTAACTGGTGTTGTATAATTACATTATCTATTTTTTGCTTTTGAGTCGGAAGTATTTTTTTATCTGAAGTGTAAATACTAAGGGTGTAAATCACATCCATCATGGCGATTCGATTCAGTATCGATTTCCTGACCCAACGATTCGATTATTTTCGATACTCAAGAATACACCACGATTGGATTGGATTCGATTAATCGATTAATCGGTTGTTATTTTTTTATTATTATTATTTATTTTTTTTACACCTTACAGGCTAAACAAAGTTTCAAGTTTGAAATAAATCAATGAAAGCTGCAATATCATTATGCGTTTTTTTTTTTTAGAAACAACAGCAAATAACAGAAGTAGAAAAGTTGTATCAAAAAATAATGCACAAAATCAGTGCAATGAGTGCAATTCAATACCTCGGCTCCAGACATCCCGCCCCTTTGAGAGACGCTCCGCTGCACCTCTCCCAAATTGTAGCTGACCGCAAACAGTGCCACAGACAGGAGGCCGGCTTGTTTTGTTTTTATAACCGAAATTGCGGAAAACAACTCATGAAGTTTGACCCGCTAGAAGAGTGAGGTGCGCGAGAACGCTGAGACCCTTTTTCCACCTGGATCTCCGCTCTTTTTGGCCCTCATGTCCCTCCGTCGTCAGACTAAACTCGCCCCCACTTCCTCGCCGCCTCGGCCGTATCTAGACCCACAGTGTGTAGCACAGACCACGCTTCAATACTGAGCATAATTTAAAAATGTCTGTGTCAAACTTACTGCAACACACTGCTGCAGGAGTATAACCAGGAAGCAAGGTAGGAGGGCCAAATAGGTTTAGCGCCACCGCAGCACGGGAGGAGAATTACGCCCAGGAGCAAATGGATAAAAATAGACCGGAGGGGAAAAAAAACATGAATTGATTCTCTTGCAGACGTGTAGATGCATCGGATTGTCGGCTGTTGGATCGATGCATCGATACAAAACGATTATTATTTACACCCCTAGTATACACGTTGGCTATATGTTGTAGAGGGAGCTCTGATGAAGACTGCGGATCCTTAGCTTGCCTGCTGCCTGCGCTCCATTGTGCTCCTCAAGTACCACTGCCATGCATGTTTAAATGTCTCCCCATTGCAGCACACCTGATTCAAATTGTTGCATGACATCCTCAGCAAAGATAAAGTCCTGCAGAAGTTTATATTCCTTTTAAATATGATAAGTTTGGCAGCAAGGGTAAAACTAAAACAACCAGGGTAGTGACACATGACGACCACAGTTAGGATCAGCTTCTCTAAACGCAAACAAACATAAAAAAAAAGAAAACAGAACTATAAAGCAAAGCCTAACTAATGTTGAGTTTGATAGAAAAGTTTAAACCATGATTAAATTAGCACATGTAATAATAAATTTTTCTATTTAGTAAAAAACATGGCTGGCATGTTAAGTGGTATAGACCCATCTCATAAATTTAGGGTAGTCTAACCCTTCTGGGTTAAATTGGGGATTTGGTGTTTAGATTCGTGAGTCACAGAAGGATGAGTGGATGATGTGCTTGCAGCAATGCTAGCTGGCTTTGTTTCCTCTAACCACAGCCTGTCTAACATTATGAGCTCTTCTTATTCACCGTGCACTTGGGTTGGTCACCAGGTAAACAAGTAAGCTCCACGTCTCTTCCAGTGCTCTTTCGACTTCGTAAAAAGAATGTGTTCGACTCTTTCTTAGTGACATGTTGCCCAATTCAAAGAAGTAAGCATAAACAGTTAGAAATCAGACAGAAGGTCTCAGGGTTCAGTTCAATAAAAAAAACACTTGTCCGACAACTTGCTATGTGTTCTTGAAATTACCAAAATACATCACCATTGCACTTTTAACCATGGCACTCAGTGTCAGTATGGATTTCTGACAGTTTTTTTGTTGTTTTTTTTTTTTAACCTGCTGAAAATTGTCATGCTTTTTTGTCTATAGCTAGAATATGGGGTGTAAATAAAAAAATAATAAATTTTACAATGGTCAACCTTTTAAAAAAGCAGCCATGTTTGTGGAAAAAAGTGATCAGGTTTTTGCAATTGCCTAACTGATAATGAAAGAAGTGCAACCCCTTTAATGAATTAGAAAACAAAAAGCTGCTGCTTTTACTTCTGCGTGTCATATTTTGCATTTTAACTGAAAACAGTCCTGCATGGCATCCGCATACTTAGGGGATGCAAATATTCATTATATATCGACCTGGGAAACCTCTTCAACATTTGCACTATTGTCACAACTCCATTGAGAGGGTGTTGCACCATCAAAACTGGCTTTCATTTTTATGCAGCATTTCCAGACAGCCTTGGGCTATTGCTGGCACACGTTGTACAAAATCGTATTTGAGCCCCAATGCTTGCTCTGTGCTTTAAATGAATTTTCCCCCTGCTTTATCCCCAAACCTTTGATATGTTGTTTCTAGATTAAGGGTTTTTTTGCCTCAAGGAAGATAGATGGAAAGCAGTGTTTGCATAAGATTAAACATTTTTTTCCATAGTCCAAACAGCATGTCTGATATCAAACAATTTACTTAAATAGCCCTACTAGATAATTGTATTTGAATTATACTGTATTACTTTATCTACCTACATCCATCTGAATCTTCAATAGGAAAGCTGTCACAGTAAGCATGTAAATGTGGTGAATGTGAATCAAAATTGGGTTTCAGAGGTATTTGAGATTGCAAAGGATTAATCTTGGCTGTCTGAGGAAAGGAGAAATAACCAGAAAAAAAGTAAAAATGTGAAAAGTCGGAAGAAGGTGTTGATGAGAACAGACGTGGCAGAGTTCTCCTGCATCAGCTTTTGGATAGCTGCCTGCGGGCTGATAGGATTAGAGTGTTTTAATGTGACCTTTGTGCTCTGTTTTTATATCAGCATGCTACAATTTTCTCTTTGTGCAAGGTCACTCTTTGTACATAAAATGCATGATGTAAACCAAAGCAGGTCCCACCTGTTAAACATAAAATGAGTGTATATGTTGCATTATTATACAGTTTGATAGAGCAACACTGTATCTTGTAAAGCTAACATCGTAAGACAGTTGCTTGTGACCTTGTTGTCAGATTGTGATGATAAACACAACGGGTGGCCCTTTCCAACTGCAGAAACAGACATGTTTAAAAAAGCTAGATGCTTGAGCTCAAACAGAGAGAATGGAAGAGGACAAAATAAATGGTGGAAAGACAGATCTCTCTCTGTTTCAGATAAACTATTCAGTACTGCCAGAATGAGAACAAAAGCTGTTGAAGTAGTCACTCTTTTAGTGCTCCCAGAAAACCAAGTTATGGAGAAAATGCATCTTTAACTATAAAATAAATTGCTCTTTTTTTTAATGAAAACTATTCTAGCCTAAATCACTTTCCATGTTATAGTCAAGAAGTAGTTACAATTTTCTATTGTTTTAAAAAATTAAAAAAGAGAATGCAGACACTGTTTTGAATCAGAAAAAAATGTGCTCTACTTAAGAATCTTATTTTATATTGAAAGATATTTTAAATGAGATTTTACATAATGTATTCTAGATAAGTCTGATTAATAAGTAAAATTGGATTACAGTGAGTCATCTAATTCAGTTCAGTGTATTTAGTGCCAATTCATAACACATGTCACTCCGATTTTACAGAGACAATTCCAACAGATTATTCAGTCAGATTGCTAAAACATTTTCTATCTAAGGAAAACAAGCCAACTGTCATTGGCTTTGCAGGACACTCTCCTCTTGGATGAGCATGTGGCAACAATAGCTGTTCGCTTGTGTTGGGTTGTTGACACTGCAGCAATCCCTTTCACCATGCATGCTTGCATGCAGCAACAGTGGAGAGGGAAAACTATTGGGAAGATACCTCCAGCAGAACCAGTTTCAGTGAGTGGCCTTCTGCCAAGTCGTAGGGCTCAGGGAGACAAAAGAGGATCAAAGAAGCAAGATCTGTAATTTTTTTTGTATTTTGGAAAGGTAATGGTAAACTAGCTCCATAGGTGGTTCTGTTTAGGAAAAAACTGTTAAGCAGACAAGCCTTAAACCAGCTTTCATGTTGGAAGGGAGGAACGAGAGCACATAAAATTAGAAACAGTAAAAGTTTAGCCCATAACTATGTCTAGAAGAGAAACAAGACTAAACACTGAAAAACAGGCCAGACTCTATGATCCAACATCAAAATTGATGATAGCAATGATGTCGCCAGGATGATGTCACCGATAAACAGAACCAGACCAGATTAATATGGGAAAAAGAAGATGGAACATAAAGTTAGTGGTTGAAATAAAAAATACTACAAAATTGGATAATTGAAATAGAAAGAAACAGAATGATTTAAAGTGCTCCCTATATTCTCCATGAGCCTAAGCCCATAGCAGCATAACTATAGAGATAGTTATGTACATAACTTGCTTTTATGGACAGACTTTGTATGAACAGCCAAGGGCCAGAGGGGTCTATTTAGGGGACCAACTCATTTTATATCGGCTTTCGGTGGATGGCATGGTTCTGCTGTTCTCCAGCAGAAAAATATGAAATTTCCTTGTCTCAGTAGCATCAGTGCATGAGTGTCTGTTTGTCCTCTTCATAATACTGATGCACAAAACCAGACGGGTAACATTTTCTTACCCCCTGAGAAGCACCAGTCTGTCTTTTAGTAAGAGAGTAAGAGAGTAGAGTTTCCTTCAGTTTTTACCTGATTTTAAAGCACTGATAATGTTGCCATTTTATTTTTAGAGAATTTTTAAAACTTGTTAAAAATTCAAAAGACACAAAGCCAGTTTCTCTTATGATTAAACATATACCTGTGCTATTTATACTGGCATATATTTTTCCAACAGATTTATGTAGCATTTACAGAATTCTGAAAATTATTCTGCTGTATGAACCAGATTTATGAAGGTTCAAATGTCTCTTCCAAATCTTTGCAGTTTTCTTATTTATTTCTGTGTGTCACCTGTGCCGATTTAAAAAGCATATTTAGTTCCTCTTATTTAAGTCAGATGTTAGCAAATGAAATTATAAGAAGCTTGCAAAGCTGTCAAATAATTCCTGTGTCTGAAGGCTCAGAACATAGGGCCTAGAATTCATACAAGACAGAGAGTGCTTTAATAAAAACAAACAAAAAAGAGTGTGCCGCTGTTCGTCTACTTTGGCAGGCTCACTGGAAACTCTGCATGAGTAGAGGCTCAGGTCAGTGACTTACTCAATTGATGGATGCTAATGCTTATGAAAGCCACCAACCTGACAAAGTTCAGTCTGTGCCCAGAAGAAGGAGTGTTGTCCAGAGCAGAACTCCTTTGCTTTTTGCTAAGCCTACGTCAGAGATCCCAGAGAGAAGACAAGCACTGTCCTCCAGCAGACAGAGCACGCATGGGAACCGAAAGATCCAGAAGAGTAATCCAAGCCGTAGTCAAAAACAGGTCCAGGGTCAGCACCAGGGTGGGAATCCAGGTAACAGTCCAGAACAAACAGAACAGGCAAACAGAGCAAACAGGGGCGGTCGAAAACCCAGAGGTCCAAGGGCAGAAAACAAATCAGGACCCGACAGAATCAACCAAAAGGGAACGCTAGAGTTAGACTTGCTAGAACGCTTGAATAATCTGGAGCCAAAGGCTCAGGTCCAGAGGCTTAAATAGCAGCAGATGCAGGTGGATAAGATGAGAGCTAATAAGCAGAAGGCAGAGCAAAGCAGAGGAGAGCAACAAGGAAAAAACACCAGCCTAAAGGTGCTAAGATCATTACATCCTTTGTCTTCCTAAATCTTTTGAAAATAGAGAATTCTTGCTATATGCTGGTTTTCACAGAGTATAGCAAGGTGTGATGTCCTGGCTTCAATACAGTAATCTGAACTTAATGAATAATATGTTTAATACTGGCCAAAATGTTATTCTTTTACTTTTTTAACTGACTAAAAAGTCTTAGTAGAACCCATATTGTAGTTATTAGATATGTTTGCATAATAGCTGCAGCATAAGGAACAGTCAAGTCTTTTGCCAAATAGAATCACTGTGAATTGAACTCTCCTTTGGATTAAGGTTTTGAGTAAAGATGAAGGGTGCTAACCAACAGGCAACAACAAGGCTCACTGTGGTGGTTGCTTAGGGGCCAAAGCTGTAATTTAAATGCTTGTACTGTGCCTTTCAGGGAGCCAAAGAAAAAACTCTGATTGTATTTATGGGAGAGAAGGTGTAAGCAGTAGCTCATAGCTCACTTCCTAACTAAACAGAATGCAGGAAATAATCTAAATTCAAGGGTGGGATAAATTACTTAGCATGTAAATAGTCTCCCTTTATAAACTATTCAAATTTTTTTGCTGTTATGTTTGGTTTTTGGTGATGTGTCCTTACATCCCGTGAACAGTTGAGCATATGGTCCAAATAACAAAACAAGTCTCTGAGGGGTTTGACAGTCTTTAAGTGTTATGGGTTGTTAAGCTAGTTCAGCCATGAAATATGTGTTTGCTTACTGCCGTACCCACGATATAGATTACAATGTAAATGTATGTTGTTTTTAAATAATCCAGCATTGCCCTGAATAGAGACAGACTTGTTTTCAGGGTCTGCAGGATACCCGAGTCTATGTGCAATCGCCTTATAGTATTTATAAGATAAACATGTACATATTTTGAATTTTATGCACAAATATATACTTGCAGAGTTCTGCACAAATTAGACAGGTGTGAATGTTTGTTTGTTGTGATCCAATTGTTGCTCAGAGTGGTTAAATAGTGGGTTACCGAAGAGAAATTATTGATATTTTGCTGGGCATGTCATTTTTTAGACAGAGGAGCGAACGCCCATTCAGATTTCCAGGGCACCGGCTAGAATCCAGGTGAAACTTACTAAATCCTGGCTGAGTGGATGCATTTCGATTTTCACACGGGGCATACCAAAACCTACTTTTTTGGCTAAATATGGTGTGGTGTGCAAAGGCTAATATTTATTTAGCTACATTAGAAGATTTATAAGATGCTGTTAGATTTAAAGTTAAGCTATCAAGAGATCTTATTCATTTTTATTTTCTCATTTCTCTGGTTTGTTCAGGGGCAAGGCTCTTGATGATGAAGCATTTATGCAAGAAAATCTGAAAATAAACATTGCTTGTGCATTGTTACCATCTCTTTATGAACATTATAGGCACAACTTATTATGCCTTGTCTTTTTTTAAGCATAGGCTAAAGGTTTTCTTTATGTAAATGATTGGTACCTGCCTGTCTGCTGCAATTGCCTATGGTTTCCTCATCTTATTCTGACAGATAAGCTGAAATCATTCATTATTTATATTTATATTTGATACTTGCAGATGGGGTCAGGTTGTAAAAATAAATGCTTTGGGGCGGGTAGGGTAAGGTACTGTCATATTAACTTTCTCCATGGGCTGGGGGAGCCCATGGAGCCCAGTATTTTTCATTGCAGCCCAGAACGGGTTTGGAAAGAGTTTGAAGCTTCCATGGGCATGTAAATGACAGGAGCCTGGCTGTTTAAGGCAGCCAGAACAAAAATCATTATGAAAGTAAACGGCAGAATTGTCAGCAGCATTTGGCGGGCCTTTTGCAGGACATTAACATACTGTAAGAGTATTAAAAACATTTGTATATTGTTATCATTGTTGGATCAGCTATATTCAGCTTCAATGTAAACCAAGTAACTTTAATTTCTATATTATACATGTGAATCATATAAGGAATTTCAATATTGTTACTTTCAAGCTATTGGTATGATCAACATCTTTGTGAGTCTGGAGATCATAAAGTAAATAATAGATTGTCAGTGACTTTACAAAATTGGTATTTTTTCGTAAAGCATTTGAGCCTTAGAATTAAAATGTGTCATAATATTTTGCCAAAAATAATGGTTGGACAATTAAGCACATTCTATGAAATACATCAACAGCTAAAACTAAGCTTACAAATTAATTATAGATTCTGTATGGGGATGCAATATACCTACAGACAATAAGTGAAAATGATTGAAGGCCTCCATGACTAAATGGATTTAGCTTTTTTTTAAGATTAGTTGTGTTATTTTTAAGTATGCATATGGGACAAATATTTAATGTTTAACTGTATGCATACAAATTCTGATCTCCCTGACGCTGCATTTAAGGAATAACGTCAGAATAAAATTAATTTTCAAATTGCTAGGTGATCTAATCTAATTAAAACCTCTACATCAACATTCTCCTGCACAGTTATGTTCCAATAATTAATCCCTGCGCCTGCCTCTGTCAGTGCATACCAGATAATGAACAGTGATGTAACATTTTTAACCTGTAGTTGCTCTTGCGATCCACCAGCTGTTATGCATTCCTCTCATGCTGTCAACTGTGTTTTCTGAGTATGGTGATTTTTCAAGTGTGCTATCCCCAGAAGCGGTCACATGGCTGAGTTAACTTGACAGATTGTCATCAGAATACTGTAATGGGACTCAAAACCATTGGAACGCCACACTCCTTAGTTGACTGGCAGCAATAGAGAGCAATGGAGATGAGGACTAGCATGAGCTCTGGACCACAGTCTGAACTGATCTACTGAAATTCAGTTTAAGACATGGGCTGTTAATAATTCATATCACTGATAATTTCCCTGTTTTTGTGATCCATGATTGTAGAATGAATAAAGGAACCATATAGTTATATGCAACAGGAAACTAGAACAAGACTCAATGAAGGGGATCAAAGCTATACAAGGATTTGTAAAGAGAAATGATGGAAAATTATGAAGATATGGTTTTTAAATATTCTTGGACTATAATATTTTTTAAAGTAGGAAACACTGCCAAATAATATTGCAAGAATAATAACAGAAAACATAGGTCATGGATCACAAAATGATTACAAAACTCTTGTAAAACACAAATCTTTACAATGAATAAAATGTAGAACTTGTAAAGCAGTAGAGAGATGTAAAAATATAAAAATACACTAAATGAACACTTTTATTAAGATCTGCTGTATATAATATATTTTTACGTACCAGTTTAAGAAAAAAAATACATTAGACAGGGAAATATATTGGACATTGTAGAGAGTTCACTTGAGATTATTTCGATGTCTTTTTGATCATTATTTTAGGACAGGAATTACTTCTAAAGTAGGGCTGGAGGATATAGAAAAAAAGCTTATCGATAAAAAAAATGCATATTGATCGATATCGATAATTATTGAAAAGATTTGAAACCATATTTTATGTGCAGCTCTGCCTGGACTTTTTAATGATATTGCTAAATGATTTAATTTTAATAAAGAACACAAACACAGAATTCCAATTAAATCTTTATTTAACCAACATTTTTAACCATAACAGAATTGTTTTAAGGAAAAATAACTTAAGAGACATGAGTTATGTTATTAAATACTGACAAAGAATAAACTAAACGGACCAGAAAAGTGACCAAAATAAATATAACAAATAAATAAATAGAATACCCTATTTGGGTGGGAATAGTACACCACCAGCTTGTGGTAATTAAAAGATTGTAGGACTAGGCTACCATGTAAACTCCACTCAACAAGAACAAAAACCCAAACAAAAATCAACTCACCCTATAGCCTAACATTTCTATGGGGTATTTTTTCTCACCCCCAGGTTTCTAACCGCAGTGAAGTTAATATCCTACTTGAAACTAACTTCACTGCAGTATTGTACCAGAGGTGCTGCTGGCACCTCGTTATGGTTCAGCTTAGTTTCCTGCTTTAACCTGAGTTGTTACTTTTGAAGTTGCTGGCCCCTCAGTATTTTTCTCTCAATTGTTAGAACTACGTGGGAAACTGCCCAGAACTGAATATATATATATTTTCCCAAAATTCCCGAAGATTCCTCGGAGGGGAGCCGCACCGGGGCCTACACAGCTCGTATTCCTGCGGGTGTGAGCGGCTGAGATGATAAAAAAAAAGAAGTTGGTTGTGTTATCCGACTTCTTTTTCACTGGTTCCCTACACATTTTACAGATTACTGTGGTTCGTTTTTTGTCCGACTTGCCATGACCGAAACACTGCCAAACTGGCGAACTACAAAAACCCTTCTTTGGAACAATTTCCTCCGCCTCTCCTTGCTGCGACATCTTAATGTGCTCTGTGTTGTGGTTTGAGAGGGCGGGTCTTTATGATGGTGTTCCTGGGTCCGCGATTGCGATTGGTTGGGAGGAAGTAGTGACTAGCATAAACCTACATGATAGGCTACATGAGAAGGAAGGAAAACTGCGTTTCTTTATCGAACTTTTATCGACCCTGTTTTTTTCTATTGCCCCACGCGTCTATCGATCGATATATATCGTTATTGAATTATCGCCCAGCCCTATTCTAAAGCACCCTGGACTTAACAGGTCAAGAACCAAACTACCTTATAAAATAACTGGGAAGTCGGACAATATTGTTGGTACCCCGTGTATAGCAAAAAAAACCCCAAAAAACTAAAAAGTCACTTGAACTTCTTCTGAAACATGCTACAACAGACTTTAACTCAAAAAAAATAGGCCTGAGCCAAAATGACAATACCCCTAAATTTTGTCTTTTGTTGGACAGCCTTTGGGGGAATTGCAGTGACCATATTATTCCTGTAACTGTCAATGACACTTCTGCTCCTCTCGCCAGGTATTCTGGCCCACTCCTTATTAAAAACTGATCTATTTATCTCAGATTTGAAGGGTGCTTTATCCAGACAACATGTTTCAGCTCCCTCGAAAGATGTTCAATAGTATTTAGGTCCGGGTTCATAGAAACTCCCTTCAAACTAGTCCAGTGTTTTCCTCTTCGTATTTTATGAGAGTTTTTAGCTGCGTGTTTTGAGTCATTATCCTGTTGCAAGACCTGTGACGACACAGTACATTTCTCCAGAACCTCCTCCATGTTTCACAGTAGGGACAATGTTTCTTTTTCAGTATGTTTATTTTCTTTCACCCGCTAACGTAGAGCTGATATGCCTTGGCAAAAGGTTTATTTTTGTCTCATCTGTCCATAGGAAAAGATACTAGAAGTGTTGTGACATGTCAACATTTGGCAAATTCCAGTATGGCTATTTTATGATTTTGTTTTGATTTCGTTTCCTACCATTAAGTCCATTTAGATAAAACTACAATGGATGATGTAATTTGACGCTGATGTACCTTAAGCTTGAAGTTTTAAAGGTTGAAGCTTTAACCTTCTTAGAGGTTTTTCTGGGCTCATTTATTTTTATTTTATCCATCTATTTGATTTGTTATGAACTTTCCTCTTGGGTCTGCTCTAGGTAGTGCCCTAAAATGCCCACTGACTGATTACTAGATTGTAGACACCTGTGATGCTAATTAATGGACATACCTTGCTTTAACATTTCCCTTTGGTCTTTTCTATGGGTACCATTATTACTGTATTGTCCTAATTCATTAGTTCATTTTAAGTTCTATCTTTCTGTGCTTCACAAGAAATGTCTTGCTTTTATTTATTCATTTAGATTTCTTTTCTGTTTTTCTTTTTTTTTTTTTTTACTTTTGCCAGATTAAAGTTATTTAGCTGACCATTGTGGATTTTTCTTTCATTAAAGCAGGAGTTCAAAATTTTTTGGTCCATGTTGAGTATGGTACAAAATTAAATTATAACTAATTCTGTATACATCATTACTTTCACCACATCTGAATTAGTAGATGTGTGAAAACATTCAGACACTCTGTTTTTTTAAGTCACATCAATGTGGGGATTGAGTTACAAAATCCTTCCAGTTAACATAAAAATATTTTCTGGCTTTGATGGGGTTATAATCTGGGAGGAGAGCTTACATTTCAAAAGTGTTTGTTCACAGTGATGGCTACTGCTGTCTGAAACAGGGGAGGCTCAATATTGTTAATTTAATCCAAACATCATATATTGCACAGACAGAGTTCAGCATTAGTTCTGTTCTGACTGATTGATAATTTTTCCCTCTCAACTCATGAGGAAAACCTCCTCACATGTTTGCTAATCAGCATCAAACAGCCAGCCTCACGCCCCTGCTCCATACCAGTTTTGCTAGTATGCTTCTGCCCGTCAGTCTGGAATTTATAGGGAAGCACAGCCGTTTCCAGCCAAAGCGCAAGGGGGAGCCTATTTGAGAACTCGCAAGAACTTTGGCAGATGGTCACGAGAACTTCAGCGGTGCTGGCAGGAGTGTTTATCTTCCAAAACAAAAATGGCGTGTCTGCAAGATATCACGGTCACAGAGATGGATCTAGAGTTGCTATACATTAAAGAGGAACGGGTTCTGTTAATGGATTTGGTAAAAAGACAAAGAAAGGCGCGTAGGTTGTCCATTGTAGTTGTTCCTCACCGGAAAGGCATACCACGGACCAATCACAGGTGCTTTTTTTCTGTGCACTACCTGCTCGAGGTCTGGGCGGGTTTGCCTCCCTCCGACACGTAGTCAGGATTTTTTGAGGTGCGCGACCACGCCCCCTTCGCAAAGGTTTTGTCTTTTTCTTTTGATTTTTGGGAAAATCAATCTTCCCAAAGTTTATTCATTATATAATAATTATTATTTTTTTAGCATAGTGATATTAAGTATTACACATATTCTCACTAAATAACAAACTTGCAAACGAAATGTGGATTATATAGACAAACAAAAGAAATTAAACCTCTTAATATCTGTCACTACCATAGCCATGTCATTATCGAATGGTAGATGTGCTCTAGTTTCTTGTTTGAAGTAGCTTTACATGTTGCACAGCCAGAAAAGCTGTGCAACTTTAAATAAGGAATAGCAGTGCCCTGGTGAGTAAAGAGGGATATTTTCAAAGACAGGGAAAGGACTTCAAAGTTTAATTACAAATACCCTACTTTTTCCATCTCAGTGTGAAATATTACAATTATGTTATTTTATAATAATGATAGAAAATAATAAAAACAAATGTATGATATAGTTTTTTCTTTCACTACAAGGTTCTGCTTGCCTCAAGTGCTCCCTGGCAACCTTCAATTCCCCTTTCTGATCTGTTGCTCTATTTGTTTTTTGTTTTTGTGGAACTGCACTTAAAAAATCATGAACAAAAGGGTTAGGTGTGCTCCTTTAATTTTCACCGGGTGACTTTCCAAAAAGCAAAGTGTCAAAAACAACAGAGACGTGTGGGAGTGTCAGGTACAGGAAGGTCACTCAGTTTTAGTTCCGGAAAAAACAAAAACAAAAAAAACCCAACTCCTCTCATTCCAGATCTTTCCATGATCCAGGGTTGGGTTATGCAGCTTATCAAATATTGTCATTAAATGGGTCTAGGTCTTGTGTGTACACTTGTTAGTAAATATAGGTGAAACACTATAAAAATAAAGAGAAAATGGCATGGCAGTCTGCAAATTAGTTAATAGAAAGGAAACCTGTAATCAAGGTTTAAAGGAGAGCAGGGCATGTCATGTATATAATAGTACAAGAGAATATATCCTGTTCATGACCAAAATTAAATTCTGTAAATGCACTCCATCGGCTTTATGACCTGTGCAGTTTGGGCATTGAGGGGCTCCTGTAGGAAAACTCCATCAAGCTTGAGTATTTTATGTCATGAAAAATTTGCTTTGTTGACATCTGAAGACAATATTTTTGTATTTATAATACACAAAAATGTTGTGTTTTGCAGCACTTCCTTTAAAGTAAGTGTATTGCTAAATCTGTGTATGCAATAATATGCTTTTTAAAAATATAGTTCTTCTGTTTTATTAGTTTTATGGTGTTTTTGGGGGCTGCTGTGTTGCTTCTCTCCGTAACTATGTGTTTATATCTTTTTTAGACGTTTGGTGGGCATTGAGGTGATGCAGGTCCCTCGGATATCCCAGTGGAGGACCAAGCTAATGACGGGTGTATTTGTCTGCTGAACGTCCCCCATCACCACCGGCCTCCATCCTTCCTTCCCTCCCTTACGCCCTCCATCGCTGATGGCTCTATGGGGCATCATCAGCCTCAGCCTTCATTGCTGGGTGTGTTTACGATCCTGTGCGACAGCAACAGCTGCTCCAGCCAGCCTCCCTAATGACAAACCCGGGGGACCTCTCGACTGGCTGCTTTCAGATAAGGGGCCCTTCCACCACTCCCCAGAGTACATCGACTTTGTGGAAAAGAACCGCCAGGGCTTCTCCACTAGATACAAAATTTACAGGTGAGTTATGCCAAAGTGATGAAGAGGCACTTTAAATGTATCTTTAAATAACACCTTTATTAGATATTTTACAGGCCTCCTTTCAGTTTCCCTCAATGTTTATAAAGTCGAATTTAAAAATGTTCGCTGCCTTTCAGAGTTTTTAAACTGCAGTAAATATTGTAATTTATACAACTTGACATCTTTTTTTTAATCACAGGCTTTGCACCAAAAGATGAACCCAGAGCTACTTTTTTACATTTGAAACCCTCTAGCTTTTTATTTGATTAATAAAAAGGAGAAAATGATAGATGGGAGACATCATTTTAAAACATTTATGCTTTGGAATAAATGCAGTCATTCCTAGTGAAAATTTACTGGCGCTGCAGACAAAATATAAGCTATTGGACTCTAGATGAATACATTTCTAAAGGTGTAGAAACATAATGTTATAATGTAGAATAGGGGTTATCTTGCACCTTCCCAAGAAGGCTGAGCTGTAGTGCCCTTTATTAAAATCTAATACCAGCAATAGTTTTCAAAGGTCACTTAAATAATGTACATTTTTTCAAGTTGTGCGTTACTAAATAATTTAGATGTACCCATTTTTTGTAGGCTTCAATTTTTTTTTTGAGAATATTTGTAGACAAAGAGAAGCACAGCAGGTAAGTTAGGAGGACAGTTGTGAATAAATTTATAGTAAGGTTGAAATTTAGAACAATATTCTAAGTACTGGACATCCCTTTAAAAGCTTCTTTTTTTTACATTATCAAAATTAAAGATAATGCCACCACTCCAAAGGTTTCAAGACATCGCTCAAAGTGATGGCTTATCCAAGAGGGTCATGATAACTCTGGGTTGGCTCTAGTTAAAATGGACCAATCTATTAACATAAGATTAGTTTTGTGATGCACTAGTAAAAAAAAACAGCTGTGGAAAGAAACAACAAGTCCTATTTGATCAAATTATAAATGTAATCAACCAAAGATATGGCTGAAACTGCTATGGTTAACTGGGGTCAAAATTTAACTTTTATGCGTTGATATGAAAAATATGTTTGGCAGAAAACTAATGTCATACTTATCTGGTTATCCAAATAGTGTACTACAGTGGTAGGAACATCATGTTTTCTTAAACATGGACAGGGAAGTTGGTCTGGGTTGACAGTAAATTAGAAACACATGGGAATCCCAGATGAAAATTTATGAGAGACTGTAAAAGACCTGGAAGTAGAGTGAAAGTGTCCCCCTGCATTGAACACTTACAAAAAAAACAATAATTACAACCTTGTTAAATGTATTCTGCAAATGGGTAGGTATTTAATTAAGTGGTAGAAATGAAACCAAAATTTTGCTATTTTTTATCTTTTTTCAGTCTCACTAAATTAGCTGCAAATTGACCAAATATAAGCCTAGGGACAATTATTGAATTAGAGGTAAGTACATGCTGTTTTGTATTGACGTCATAATATGTATGAGGCATTGTGAAATATAATGATGACCCGTACGTGTACTTTAAGTGACGTTCCTTGGTTTTATCAAAGTTTAACAGAGAAAAGAAAGGGCAGTTAAATAGCTGTTATTAGTTTTTGGTCCAAGTGCTTTATGAAAACCCTCTTACTGTTGGGTTGGTGGCATGCTCCATTATTAAAGATTCCTCACAGCAAAGGTTCACACAATCTGGTTGACACGGGCAGAATAATGACATGTTACATGCATGGATGAAGGTATCAGATGACTGTATATCACATTCTGCTGGCTTCCAGAGCCTGAGGGATTCACCTGATCATGTGGTCAAATGAGTTATGTTGATTAGTGCTTTAAAAGAAAAAAAGATTTGTCAGGAAAACGGCACAGTCTGAGGTGTTGGAACACATGCGTATTAGTGGAGATTGTATCATGAATCATATCCATCATCACTAAGGAGGATGTTTTTCCTGGCTCCTGGAAATGGATGGACAGGGTTCTTGACATCTATGGATCGCTGTAAGGATGTTTTATAGCTTATGTGATCAGTTGCCATGTTAAAGCTTTTTAATATTTCCTTCTCCGGCAAATGGCAGTGGTCCATTGGAGCTGAGCTGCATGGGCGGCAAGATTAATAGTCTTATCATGTGGCCAAGTGATTAGTGAGCTCTTAGTACTTATTACTCTGCATTATCACAGAATCCCCTGAGAGGTTTCTGTCAGCTGCGAGGTTGTGTTTGAAGCCCACTAGATTACCACAATGTGGCACTGATTAATAGTGTTGATATTAAAAGGAAAATATAACCTAAAAAGTAAATAGTCTGTAAATCTCCCCAAATTGAATTTACTTGGATTTAGTCCCATTCAATCTTTTAAACCAAACTAGACAGCTGTGGGATTGTTTTGGTTTGAGCAAATAATAGCTTTATTCTAGTGCCAGTATGGGTGAACTGCAGTGATTTTGCAAGCTGGACTTTGCTTCAACTAAAATCTGTAAGATTGTTTGATTTAAAAAAAAGCTCACCAAAAATGACTTTCACATAGGTGAGTACTGTTCTAAGCCTGTCATATGTAACAATGTGTTTGACTTTAGTAAAAGAGTTTATTGTGAGTTATACCAAGTGCTATATTGTAGTATATAATAGTTTATTAACCTGTTAATGTGTATAAACTGAATATCTAAAGTAATTGAATTGTCTCAAAGTATCATAAATCCATCAATGATATGAAAGATCTTATTTTCTAAATTGCTATGTAACAGCCTCCTTAAATGTCTGTGTCTGATAACTGAGTTGCCATATTTCATGGCTAGATTTACTCAACAACTGTTTTAGCTGGGTTTTAATTCTTCTCAGGAGTGCGGGCATGGCTCCTTTTTAAAGAGGGGAATTTGCTATGGAAGGTTATGTTGCAGCAAGGTCTTTTGAGATATGTAACACCTGGTGTTCTCTACCACCAGAGCCAATAAAATCACTACCTGTAGCTATTAACTTCTCTTTCTGAGAATGCTGACAGCACATTTTTGTAATTCTTAGCTGACCAATCAGGCTTGTTGTATTTATTGAAGTTTAAGACAGATGACTAATGTAAATATAATTTTTATTTTTTTTCCCAGTACACAGATTATTTGTAAGTGTAACAGTTTGCATATCACCAGATATTCATTTTTGATTAGTCTGAGCTTTCCAAGTAGTTTTATTATACCCAGATGTCTGATTTCAGAGTGCTTGCAACTTGCTTATTCAAGCCTTCTCCATCATGCCACCAACAATTTTTTTCACACACACAGTATTGCCACCATAATGTTAGCAAGTTAATACAATAACATTGTAGTTAAAAAATGTGTCTTGCCTAAAAGTCACAAATTCTATATACACAGTGACCTTATATGTTATATGTAATTTTGCCTAGGGGAGATATCCATGTATGCATTGCTGTGCATCTTAGAATTGACTAGTTCATCACTAAAAATTATATTTTGTCATAGTACTACATTACAACCTTGAATTTAAAATGTGTTGTCCCACTGAGTGAATGACCATATTTGACTGATAAACCTACATAGAATGAGTATTTATCTAAAAGAGGTTACTTTTAAGTCCTAGCTTTGTTTAAAAGAAAAAAAAAAACAACACACTGAAATAAAAATAGAGAAATAGCTTGCTTGACATGTTGCCTAAGCATACATTTTTTCAGTCATGATGTTGTGGTAGCAAATAATTTTATTGATGGGAAGGAGAGAACTGAGAGAATAATTGCAATATTTACATACTTGTATAGTACAGATGGATTGTAATTACAGACATTTACATTTAAACTGTGCTTAAAAATTGAAGCAGCACTCCTGTTCTCTGACAACAAAGCACTTTCTGGTAATTACCACTCAGGGATTTGAGTTTGTTTTCATAGAAACCCTGTAAACAAAAACTAAAAAAGGAAACTAACAGCTGTTCATCATGCATCTTGATTTTTCCCAACTAGTACATGTCTTAGCAACTCTGAACCTTAATTTTTCAATTCACCATCATAACCCAGGGATGACGCTTCTCCAAGATAATGTCCTTGTGTCAGCTAAAGGATAAGTAACTCAAAACCCTCTAAAAAAATCTATCTATCTATCTATCTATCTATCTATCTATCTATCTATCTATCTATCTATCTATCTATCTATCTATCTATCTATCTATCTATCTATCTATCTATCTATCTATCTATCTATCTATCTATCTATCTGTATATATATATATATATATATATATATATATATATAGGGGGAGAGAGAGATTTAGAATTACATTTCTACAAGAAATATAAAATCTCTGGTCTTCAGATTGAAGTTAGTTATTATAGTAACAAAGGTTTTTTTGTTACTAATAACAAAAGGACTCTCTTACCAGTCAGTCAAGTTTTATTAAGAAGACGTACTTTGAAGCAAGCAAACTTCTTCAGGCATTCATCAGTAGTAATGACTTTTTCAAAGACATATTTAATTTCGGCTTACAGAACATGAACTTTGTTGTACCTCCCCAGGGTTAACACGTTGTTGTACCTTTTTTTAGAGGCATTACCTGCACATCAATAAATAATGAGCTAAAACAGCAGGATTCCAATAATTCACCAGAGACCATTTATTTAACAAACTAGAGCACATATGGTACACCCTCCCTCTGAGGTTGATGAGATCAAATGGAAGGCAACTTTCTGTTTGATATAAGAGAGTCTTGAAGAACAGTGAACAGCAGCAGGTTTTCTAAACCACAGGGGGATTTGCAGATGCTCTGAACAGAGTTGATGTGAGAGTTTTAAAGCAGACTCTCCCTGCGGTGCTCCTTAAGACCCCAGTGTTACATTTTGCTTATGTTTGTTGCTTCATCTCTTTTCCTTAAGTCCCCTCTGAGGGTTTAGCAGTAGCAGTTGTCACTTTTGGTAACATTCTTTCCCAAGGGTTTTTCAAATACATATTTGACCTTAACCTTAAGACCAATTTCCATTCATATTTATAAACTTGGATAATCTCTATCAATTCTGTAAAAAACAAATTCACAGCTAAAGTTTATTGCTTTAGGCAATGCTAGATATATACATCTGTTGAAGATTACCATACACTTGAACATGACATTTTCACTCTGTTACTGTACTATTTTTGGGGGTTTTCTCTCGTAGATATATCAGTATGGATGCCAGGAAGCATTTTCAGTACAAGACGCTGCTCCAACCGACTCATGATAATGAAATAGACTGAATTTAGTCAAGACATTTTTTTTCCCCTCTGCAAATAAAACCTAGGGCTTACTTTGGTGGTTCATAACGTTTCCCCTTAGACCTACCAAGAACTTGGCATTTTGAATGAAATCCTCCCACACTTTGAGATTACACCATCTTAAAATCCACAGCACTGTCTTCTAGGTGAATTGTAATTTATGAAATACCTTTTTTAATGCTACCACTCATCTTTAGACTCGCTAATACCACCAGTTCAATATGTTGTTTTTATTTTCTGCAAATTACATAATAATCTAGAAAAAAAATAGGTGTTCCTTTGTATTGCAAATTAGCATTGTGTTTAATGTTGTTTATCATTTACTATATATAAGCTATTATTGCAACGACAAATTTGAAATATCCCTTTGGAGATACTTGCTTTTATTATTATATGCAAAGTCCTCTAAAAGTGCATATCTTAACCATGCAGTAATCCTTTTTTAACAACTTTATAGTGATGTTATAATCAATTTTCACTGGCTACTAGAATGCACTGTTATATGCAGTATCCACTTTCTTTTGTTTCAATGCCCCATCATACTATTTCATATATGTCTTGCATTCCAGTGGCACGGGAGATGAATGGCTTGAGGTTAATACTGGGCAAGGATCAAATACAACCTGATTTTTGTACCTGAGGGGCCTCCAAGTCCACTTCTCCAACACAGCAGATATTAATTGATCGAATTACCTCTTGCCATTCATTTGATTCTGTTGTGTTAGAACAGGGATGTATCTGAAGAGGTAGCTCTAAAGAACTAGAAAAGGGTACTTCTTCTTTATGCAATTTGGTCTTCAGCTTACCAAACTGACACATTTGCACAAGCTTTTTGACGCGTTTCGCAGAAATTTTCCAACTTCATATTTTTGTTATGAATTTATGAAGGTGCTCGTTTAACTCTGTTTATGACCTGTGATGATAAACATGATAAACAATAAATCAATAAATCATACAATTAAATGAATTGCATAATACATTCAAATAAGGTAAATCATATGTGTTTCAAAGCTTGCTAGTTTCTGTGGGGTCTTCCTGTCTTTCTAATAAAAAGTCTCTAAGACAAAATGTTTCACTCTAGTCTACAGGTCCCCACCCACCCCTATCCTTATAAATTCTTTAGCAATGCAAATTTAGCTTTGGAGTCTCATACCTGAGAAGTGTGCAAGTCAGAGCAAGATTTGGAAAAACTGAGAAGGAATTGCAACAGCTGCAGTGTGGGAGCACTTTGGATTCAAACCTATTGAAAATATTAGTGTTTATTGCAATAATTTCTGGTAAAATTTAGCGTCCAGCAGATCCAGTTATCGTGAAAGCCCTAGCTGGGTTTTGAAGATGCTGTCAGTGCACTGCTAAATTTACTTTGATGTTGGCATAATTAACGGTTGGAGTTAAACCAGAGGGAGAACAACTTCTCGAATTATTCTGAATGGGGTTTGCATGTTCTTCCTGTGCATGTTCTTTCTAATTGGCCTTCCAAGATTTATATTTGATAAACAAGATATAGATTTATTTCAATATAAGACATAGACTTAAATAGAACTGTAATATGTAGATGTGCATTTAATAATGATATATTAAAATAGGATGTAAAAATAGATTCAGCATAAATAGATTTAGATAAAGATTTATTTTAATTTTGCGTTTTTCACTAAATGTGAAAGAGCATCACATGTGCAAAAATTGAGCTTAGTAACATAAAAGTGATAGGAACATTTCCTTTCCAAAATTTTGACATTTGGTGCCCCATAGAAAATACACTTTCCTCTTGGTTGTTGGATTTGTAAGGTAAACAATTTAGATTTTATGTCGGATAAAACTTCTTTTTGACTTACTCTGCATTCTCTGCCAAGCTGACTTACTCTTTATCATCAGCCGTAGTCATTTTTGTTCTAAATATGTGCTGACAGTCCACATATGCCATCATTAACATGTCTAATTAAATAGCTTTGAAATTTGCACTTGGATGCATCTGTCCTGCTGTTGCCATGGTGAATCACATTATCTATTTTCAATTGATGAGGGCCTCTTGTATGCTCAAGCTTAACTCAGAGTTGATTAGATACTGGGTTTATTTACCTCATAGATATCACCTGTTTCAAACTAAAACTCTAAGTAAGGGATAGTTTGGTAGAACTGCTCAGAGTATCTGATTTCTACTCAGGATAGTATGGCTGTTCTTTATGAAATGGGGCCCTCAGAAAATAGTTCTCTATGCATTAAATACAGCAGGTTTCATATATGGAGCTATAGTGTCAATATTCACAAACTCACATGCGTTTGTGCATGTGTGGATCGTATTCTGTTTATGGATCTTGTCCTGTGCATGTGTAAATAGCTTATGTGAATATTGAGACTGTTCTAGCTCCATCTGCAAAACAGATGGTCTAATTTTTCAGGGGTTCTTATTTTGTCCATTAACAAACTATTGCAGTGTCAGTAAAAGTGATCACAATCCTTTAACATTTAGACCAATGCAAAACCTATGTTGCAGGATAGCTCAAGTTGTGCTTTTATCAATTGATATTTTTTGATGCAGCATTTTGATTTGAAAGTCAATTTCTTTTGCACAGAGTTAAGAACAGTGGTGAATTAGAAGTGACAATTTTATTTTCTGTTCTGGTTCTCCTCATGCACAGTTCAAATCTCTGCTAAATCCTAATAAATGTCCAATGACAGGAGAAGATGAATTACCAGAATCAGATCTTCGAGCTACCACAGCAGTGATAGAGTAATAAATTCACACCACGTTATGCAAGCTACTCAATTTCCTGCATTTCCTACTGATTGAATTTGAAAGAAGTTCAACGAGTGCGTTAAGGTAAATGAAGGAAGGTTTGTGCCTTTGAATATGTACAAGCATATTTGGGTTTGTGTGCTTTGTGGATTCACTGGAAAGCATCCCCATGGTCTTGAATACAAACACAATGTGGGCCTTCCGCCTCGGCCACCTGTTTACAGCAAATGTTGCCAAGGGAAAGCTGCCATATTGACCAGAGTGAAGGCAGGAGGGATGGTTTGTGTCCTTTATTCAAAGCAAATTGTATTGGGACAGTCTTTGTGTTTATTTCATTGGTATATCAATTTAAATATATACTATATTTCTGGCTCAAGTTAATTGCATGAGGAGCTATTAGATTGATACAAAAATAGAAAATATGATATGATACATTTAAAGAAGCACTTACTGTATATTACCAGTTAAACCTTTTGGGGTTCTCCCAGTAAAAAAACACAGACCTTGAAATCTATAATCCTGTGTCCCAGTAAAAAATTCAATATAAACAATATATATTTTCTGTTTTGACAGTTTGACTGCTTTTATTACCTCTATCTAAATTACATATAGTATCTTTATTCATTTCCAAATGTATTTCTGTTGAAAAAGAACACTTTTATAAATGCAAAATGTAACTTTTAGACTTCAGACTGTAAGCTTTGGGATCTATGAACTGTGTGGATGATTAACTTTCTATTTTGTGCATTTTAATAGGTGACAAGCCATGACAAAGAATAAACAAGTGTGCCCAGGGCAAATTTGTGTTATTTATAGATCTTGAAAGACTGGACACCTATGGAGAGCTGTTTCATAAAAAAAATTTAAATAAACGAATACATGAATAAATAAATAGATGCTTCTATTTATAAATTATTTATAGATATTATATATAATAAACAAATTTTACCTTGAAATAAAACTAAAATATGAGCCATTTTTTATCTAATTGTATATTATTTTATTATTTATTGAAAGGTATTTTCATATTTCAGTGATTTTTTTTAATCCCGTTTTTCAAAGCTTTTTATTTAATAATTTTATATTCAAATGAGGCAGGTGGGTTTTATCTGTGGATTGGTCTTGCAGGCTGCCAAGTGCATTTGTGTCCCCCTCTAGATTTGATGGATCCATCAGTAGTATCCTTCATGTTCCACTATTTTTCATGATTCAGTATGGGTCGAAACGGATTGGTATCTAGGATCAAAATAAAATTTTAAGATTCCTTGAGGCAAGAATGTGGGTTGGTTAAACAGAAATATCCACTCTGTTCATTAAAAAGGCTTTTCCTGTTTCTCAGCACCAGCTCGCCTCAGTAGTGGTGAGTCAACTGGGCATTATTCCCTTCCTCACTCAGGGAAGGCACCAGATTCTTGGCTCACTGCATTGAACCTACTGCTGGGTCAAACCGCTGGTTGGAAGTTAAAGACATAACTTATTGATATAATATTCCAATGCTCATATTTTGCTTATTTAAGACTTTTATTTTTTTCTGTGGATCTAAGCTGAAACTAAAGTTTATCTTCTGAATGAGATAAGAGATTAAATAAAAAATAGGGTTAAAAAATAAAAGTCATTGAAATATGTAAAGCAGCTTCACAAATTGAAACTAAAAACATCTATTATGAGATAAATAAATAAATGAATTAATAAATGTGGAGGTAAATAATCTTCAAATAAATTAAAGCAAAATGAAAATGGCTTAAAATATTTATCTAGTTTCACTTAATAGTATCGTTTATTTATTTCATGGAATATGTAATAATAATATGTCAATAGTGTTGTGATACTTTTAAGATGTTTATTTTGCTACCAGGTTGGGGTGGTAAATATCTTATTTAATCAGATGTTATTCTGACTATCATATATTGTCTATAAACACGCCCTAATGGCTGTGTGTTGGGACAATAAATGAAAGAGTGACTCAAGGTCAGATCATAGTCAAACAGATCATTCTGCACATACATGAAATAAATTCACCATTATTTTTAAAATATGTGAGTTTATTAACAAAACTCATTAGCTCCAAGTCAAATATATTTCAATAAAAAAAAAAAAACTCTCGATTGAAAACTAGTGAAACTAAACTCAACTACCACAGTATGTACAAAAAGGAATGAAAAACCCTTTCACATTTTGTGTTTGAAAACCAAAGTTATTGTTGAAGAATTTGGGATGTGATCAAATTAGCTTTTCACTCATTTACAAAGATTGGAATTTTTTTCAGACCAATTCATAAAGCAAATCCATGAGGTGAATAAAACATTATTTTACCAAATAATGTTTTATTAAATTATTTGCTTAATCAGGAACCAGTAACATTTAGTTAAACGATTCTTAACATTCTTTGAAACACCTAGTAGGGAATAGACATGAGGATTCCATTTAATGACTGTTGGTCATAATTTTAATAAACTATCAATGTAAATCAGCTGTGCTTGAGCAAGGAAACCTCTAAAAACCTCTGTAGCATAGCGTACCATGCGATCCATCCTGTTAGCTTTGGGTTCACTCATCAATAAACACAAAATATTCAAGACATATTGTTTAATTAGAATCTTTCCCTAATTGTGAAAGATCATATACCTCTGTTCCCATCCAGCAGCTTAGCACAGCAGTTCCCACAGCAAAGGGGGGGGGGGGATTCTTTGCTCCATGCGGCTCACACCTCCAGTCCGGCTCTGTAAGTTCTGAAATTCAGAGAAATGTGGTGCAAGTGTCTGTTTTGCAGCAGTTTGTTTCTGAAATGTCAACGATCATAACTTAGGCTTGGTCATTCTAAAGATCTGGGCCTTTGGGTCTGGCACCATGGTGTTGTCCTCTTCCAATGTAAACCCCCGAACAGTTTCATGGAAAGAGAGAGAAATCCTCTGTGCTTTAGTTTTTACTGTTTTTATTCATGTATTTATTTATTAAAGTTTGAATCAAACATTTCTATATTGTGTCTTAGGTTTTCCAATAATTTCACACTGATGGAAATCAAATATGTGTGTGAATATATATATATATATATATATATATATATATATATATATATATATATATATAGATATATATATATATATATATATATATATATATATATAGATATATATAATATATATATATATATCTTTGTGTTCGGGTCGCAGTGGTTCTGAGTTCAAGTCCCAGACACTCCCTCAGACTCTGGGTCCCTGAGCAAGACCCTTAACACCGGACTCCCTGGGCGCCAACAGTGGTAGGAGTTGGTTAAATGCAGAGAGTGAATTTCAACATTTTGGGACAATAAAGTATTTATTTATAACATAATCAAAATGTCATTAATTATACATGAAGTTTGTATGTTTGAAATTTTTATTATTTAAATAGATTGTCTAAAATAAAGTTATTATTTCATCAATTTGTTCATTGCCCATCTATACCAACTGATTGTTATGTATGTAAGGGTTTGTTCCAACAGCGTTTTTCCAACAGCACTTACAGGATGAGTCCTATTCTTGTATTAACGATTTTGCATTTTGTTTATTGTACTTTATTGGTTTAAGTTTAAACCCTTCTAAAATCTGTTTACATTTCTAAAATTTGTTAATTTTGCTCAAAAGATAGGTACAACACCCTTGTTTTGTGTTTAAGCACATGCACATAGTGCCATTAAAACATTAGTTGTTCCTAGGACTGCGCTCTTCTGGACAGAGACCTCTGATGTTTTACCTGGAATCTGCTGTTGCCACTCTCCCAGTTTGGGGGTCACAGCCCCCAGTGCTCCAATTACCACTGGCACCACTGCTGCTCTTACTTTCCACATCTTTTCTAGCTCCTCCTTCAGCCCTTGGTATTTCTCAAGCTTCTCGTGTACAGGTGACCGGGGTTTGATTCCTGGCATGGACATCCAGGTGGACCCTTAGGCAAGGTCCTTTGTGCTTAGTGGCCTACCTCAGGCATGAGTGATACCGCAAATACAAGAGTGATACCGGCTCGGACGTCGCCTGGGTTAACAAGGTCCGCGTCAGAGCATACACATATATATATATATGCTCTAGTCCATCTATGTCTTGTTCCATATGTTTTAATTTGTGGGTTTTATAATAAAATGAAAAAAGGTAAAGATTAAAACTAAGTGCCAAACTTTGAAGATATAATAGGTTATTAATATTATCATGAGTATTAATAGTGTTTACTATAAATGCAAAGGTGGCTAAAACCTCTCAAATATGTCCCAGGATCCCCTTAATGCTATTCCACCCTTCTTAAAAGATTTTAACTAAAGCCTTTGCAACATATGCTCAATGAAAAAGGCACAGATACAAGATGATAATTGCGACAAACGTAATTTGAACTGTATTTAAACTTGTATCTTTTTCAACAGAAATTTACTAAATTTCAAATATAAAAATTATAGCTTGAAGCATTTTTTTTCACTTCTACATGCAAAGATCTTTCAGGACACAGCAGGACATGTTTAGCAATTTTATTAAAAAAGCAACGGTGGTGAAGGTAAAAATCTTACAGGAATCGGTAATCAGGGGACATTGAAACATTGATTGGGAGAGCTGAGAGATTCATGATGAGTCTTGATGCTTACATAAAAAGGAATGAATCCTATGGGTTTTAATTGAACAACTGAGGCAGAGTGAGTGAGCATAGTCCTGTCTCAATGGTTGTTGAACAGAAGCTCCAGGGAGTATGGAAAAAAAAATATGGAGGGAACCACTTACCCCTGATATACACAGACTAGATTATCGGTTTTTCTCTTTCATAAAATAGAAACGATATTAACTGATGGTTTATTTCCCAGCAGAAATTACAGATAATGGTGAAGAGCACAGTGGCTTTTAAAAAACACATGAGCAAGACAGGAGGAGTAAAGTGCATTATGTACATTTAAAATTAAGGGTAATAGCTGTTTTGATGTATAAATGGATCGTATGTGCATATAGGTTTGATTGCTGCACATTTTATCCCCAACGGACATGGAATATTATCTGTGTGAAGCTAGATTTAAGCTGTGTAGAGTATCTTGTACTTCTTATTTCTTATTTTTCCATCATTGTTTATGGCTGTCCTCTGTTGTTCTATTATCAGTGATGACAATATTATAATAATTGAACTTCAGTTGGTCACTGTTATTTTTCACTACCATGGGAAGGGATTCTCACTTTGAACAACAGGTCCGCAATTCTTCAGTGCACAGACTTTTCTGTACACTATACTTGCTTCATGGTGATGGTATTCAATATATGAGCATTCTCATTTTAAAACCTGCATGAAACTATTTAAGAAAAGCTCCAACTCAAATAGATTGAAATGAATTCAGCGTTTATACTCCATTATATTTGTCTGTTCATTTTTTGATAAAAGTGGAAACTATCTTTTCTTGAAAATAAAAATCCTCAAATTTTAGAAAGTCTTCTGCGCTTAGAGAATTAAACTTGTGAAACTGATGTTGCGCTGCAAACAGGAGCAATGAAATTGATAATAATAATGACTTAGGAGGTTGTAAGGGGATTGCAGAACCTAACATCAACTCTGTGGTGAAATCCATTTCCTTTCATCCTCTTGCTGCAGGATGAACCATTTGGCCTATCGGGGTTTTAAGATAAGACAGGGCTAGCTTATCACAGTCAGCGATAAGTGAAGAAACGAACGACGGCAGGGATTTGCGAATACTCTTTCTGGACCTGCATTCCACGAACTTCTCTCCTCCTATTCCTGTCTTCCTCTTTTATTTCCTGCACAAAGCATGCTGCACCTTTACACTTCAGTTTCCAAACTACAAATTAGAACTCAGGAGATAATATGTCCCACATGAAGAGGTCATTTATTTGTATAGAATAAAATGAGCATGAGATTTATAGCTATACTAGTTATGTCTGAGCAGGAAATTACTCTGAGGTTTTGTCTGAATACTGTATTGTCAGCAAAAAGGTCAACGAGCACCAAATATCCATTTAACATCATGATATTTACTTCCAACACTGCTTATAGCTTTCATTTAATACAGCGAGCATCCGTCTCCTGCATTCCTAATAAGTGATAATCAATTAAACAGAATTGAAGCACATTTGTGGTACCTGCTCTTTAGGTTTTCTGTCCTGTAGTTTGAAATCCAAGTGATTTACACCTTGTATCATTTAAACATCTGTGTGTTCGAGCTTTCCTCATTACTCCTTGTTTAATGTGATATATACCCTTTCAAAAGGCCACACTCCTGCCATTTATCATCTGCAGCCAAGGTTGCCCAACCCTTTCTGATTACAGCAGTCAAGCTTTTATGGTGACGAGGGAAGTACAACATTTGACTGATTGGACAATGCACTTGATATAAATTTTACTAAAGGTTTATATCCGGCCACACATTGGAGTATGACTGAAAACAATCAATCACTTAAGACAGGATTTGATTTTCAGATTGCATCCAGATATAAACCTTCAAACACACATTTTCTAATGAATTTTTTTTTTTTTAATATGGCTAATAGTTTGAGATACATATTCCCTTTCATCTCTCATCAGCATGATTATTGGGAAATGTAGCTGCTTCTTAACAGGCTGACAGAAAAAACAATTCCACACTTTGGACCTGGGTTAGAAAAATCTCAGCTTTTTTAAAGTACATCTTTATTCCCTGTCAGTGATTTCATCCTAGAATTTCAAAACTTTTAGAAATCCATGGTAAAGCTAATTTGTAATGAGTAGACATACATTCATAATAAGATGGAAGTCTGTGATTTTATATCAAACATCAGATGTCAGACTTATAAAAACAAAGTATATCTGTGCTTGTAATTTTCAGCTTTCCATAAACATTGTCCAACATAATATGCATACTTATGTTTTTAATAACATGTATGATGTCAGTATCATGTTATACATCCCCCGGTTATTAATGAGAAGGACGGTTTTAGAGGCCAGCACAGGCATGTAAGTTATTATCAGCCAATGACCTTTGAGACAGGACTACTCCAACACTCGAGTCTGAGGCTTCAACCTCAAGAATGAACTGGAAATGGGGGTCAGGATGAACAAGAGCCTGTAAGGATTTTCTTTTAAGTTCACTGAATGCAATCGGCTTCAGGGGGTCCTTGAGACAGAAATCTGAGTGAAAGTCAAAGAAGTGAGGAGGGTTTTGGTTTGACTGTAGCTGTGGATAAATCACGGTATAAATGTGCAAATCCAATGAACTTTAGTAAGAATTTTCTGTTAATTGGCTATGATCCATTCCTGTGGTGCCTTTATCTTTCCACGGTCTCTATGTACCGGCTCACCCTCAAAAAATGCACTTGAGCAAAGAAACTGATGACCTGTAGAACTCTAATTTCTCTGCCTTAAAGATAAGCTGTTCTTGAGGAGGTGTTGAAGGACTAGGAAGACATTCAATATTATTTGTTTGAGTCTTCTGTAATTAATATATGGTGCTGGGGGGAACCGTCCTTCTTGGAAACCAAGAAGAAGAGAGCTCCCGGAGGTAAAGATGAGTGTCTTATCAGTCTTGCAGAAAGTGAGCATTCATGTATTTTTTTATTAACTCATGTTTCAAAATTATAGAGATGACTTGAAGGCAAGGGGAAACCAGAGAGCAAATCAGAGACACAATCATTAGTTCAATGAAGTGGAAGAGAAGAGCTTAGTGGTCAGCTTCAGCTGAAAGGTGTGTATGGGAAGATCTCAAAAAAGATTATAACAACCAGACTTTGTTTCAGGTTAATCAAATTTACAAACAAAAAGCAGGTCTGATCTCAAGAGGACTGACAGCTGATAATGATTCCAAACCAGTTAATCAAATACATAAAGAGCCTGATCCACAAAGATTTCAAATAAGCGTTATTGGATAATCCCCTCACCAAAGTGGACCTCTTGCAGCTGATCAAAACAGATGCTTAGGAAATGGATAACCAGGGTAGAGAACGTCACTTTAATAGGAAAGTGGCTGGTATGACTTCTGTAAAGAATAGGAGCAGCTGATGACTGTAGCATCACAGCTTATCTAACTCAGAATAAAAAAAAACATCTCTGCCAGGTGATAGAATAGCTCCTGGACTACAATGCCCTGTTTCTAACACAACAGCCAAATATACTTCACAGTTATATTGAATTACTGTCCAGCAGAAAACATGCAACCTCTGCATCTGTTTTGAAGCCCAGCTCCCTCATAAATTGTCTCCACCTGGCAAAAGCTGCACCAACAGGATTCCCGTTTTCTCCCGGTTCTTAGTTCTTTTTCTTTTTTTGTTTGTGAACAAAGAGTGCAGATTGTCCTCCATTTCAACACAGTGTAAAGTAGAATAATCTGATTTTGTTTGTTCTGATTTCCTCTACAATGACAACACTGTGTTTTGATACAGGTAAAACTAGGGCTGGGCGATATAGAGAAAAAGCTTATCGATAAAAAAAAAATGCATATTGATCGATATCGATAATTATTGAAAAGATTTGAAACCATATTTTATGTGCAGCTCTGCCTGGACTTTTTATGATATTGCTAAATGATTTCATTTTAGTAAAGAACACAAACACAGACTTCCAATTAAATATTTATTTAACCAACTTTTTTAACCATAACAATTGTTTTAAAGAAAAATAACTTAAGAGACCTGAGTTATGTTATTAAATATTGACAAAGAATAAACTAAAATGACCAAAAAAGTGACCAAAATAAATATAACAAATAAATAAATAGAATACCCTATTTGGGTGGGAATAGTACACCACCAGCTTGTGGTAATTAAAAGATTGTAGGACTAGGCTACCATGTAAACTCCACTCAACAAGAACAAAAACGCAAACAAAAATCAACTCACCTTTTAGCCTAGCATTTCTATGGGGTATTTTTTCTCATCCCCATTCTTCTAGAGGTGCTGCTGGCACCTCATTATGGTTCAGCTTAGTTTCCTGCTTTAACCTGAGTTATTATTTTGAAGTTGCTGGCCCCTCAGCATTTTTCTCCCAACTGTTAGAACTACGTGGGAAACTGCTCAGAAATGAATACATACACACACATATATATATATATATATATATATATATATATATATATATATATATATATATATATATATATATATATACACTCACCAGCCACTTTATTAGTTACCCCATGCTAGTAACGGGTTGGACCCCCTTTTGCCTTCAGAACTGCCTCAATTCTTCGTGGCATAGATTCAACAAGGTGCTGGAAGCATTCCTCAGGGAGTTTGGTCCATATTGACATGATGGCATCACACAGTTGCCGCAGATTTGTCGGCTGCACATCCATGATGCAAATCTCCCGTTCCATCACATCCCAAAGATGCTCTATTGGATTGAGATCTGGTGACTGTGGAGGCCATTTGAGTACAGTGAACTCATTGTCATGTTCAAGAAACCAGTCTGAGATGATTCCAGCTTTATGACATGATGCATTATCTTGCTGAAAGTAGCCATCAGAAGTTGGGTACATTGTGGTCATAAAGGGATGGACATGGTCAGCAACAATACTCAGGTAGGCGGTGGCATTGCAACAATGCTCAATTGGTACCAAGGGGCCCAAAGAGTGCCAAGAAAATATTCCCCACACCATGACACCACCACCACCAGCCTGAACCGTTGATACAAGGCAGGATGGATCCATGCTTTCATGTTGTAGACGACAAATTCTGACCCTACCATCCGAATGTCGCAGCAGAAATCGAGACTCATCAGACCAGGCAACGTTTTTCCAATCTTCTATTGTCCAATTTCGATGAGCTTCTGCAAATTGTAGCCTCAGTTTCCTGTTCTTAGCTGAAAGGAGTGGCACCCGGTGGGGTCTTCTGCTGCTGTAGCCCATCTGCCTCAAAGTTCGACGTACTGTGCGTTCAGAGATGCTCTTCTGCCCACCTTGGTTGTGACGGGTGGTTATTTGAGTCACTGTTGCCCTTCTATCAGCTCGAACCAGTCTGGCCATTCTCCTCTGACCTCTGGCATCAACAAGGCATTTCCGCCCACAGAACTGCCGCTCACTGGATGTTTTTTCTTTTGTGGACCATTCTCTGTAAACCCTAGAGATGGTTGTGCGTGAAAATCCCAGTAGATCACCAGTTTCTGAAATACTCAGACCAGCCCTTCTGGCACCAACAATCATGCCACGTTCAAAGTCACTCAAATCACCTTTCTTCCCCATACTGATGCTCGGTTTGAACTGCAGGAGATTGTCTTGACCATGTCTACATGTCTAAATGCACTGAGTTGCCGCCATGTGATTGGCTGATTTGAAATTAAGTGTTAACGAGCAGTTGGACAGGTGTACCTAATAAAGTGGCCGGTGAGTGTATATATAAATATTTTCCCGAAATTCCTGAAGATTCCTCGGAGGAGAGCCGTGGCGGGGCCTACACAGCTCGTATTCCTGCGGGTGTGAGCGGCTGAGATGATAAAAAAAAAAAAAGTTGGTTGTGTTATCAGACTTCGTTTTCACTGGTTCCCTAAACATTTTACAGATGACTTTGGTTTGTTTTTTGTCCGACTTGCCATGACCGAAATACTGCCAAACTGGCGAACTACAAAAACCCTTCTTTGGAACAATTTCCTCCGCTTCTCCTTGCTGCGGCATCTTCATGTGCTCTGTGTTGTGGTTTGAGAGGCGGCGCTTTGTGACGGCGTGCCTGGGTCCGCGATTGCGGTTGGTTGGGAGGAAGTAGTGACTAGCATAAACCTACATGATAGGCTACAATGAGAAGGAAGGAAAACTGCGTTTCTTTTTCGAACTTTTATCGACTCTCTTTTTTTCTATTGCGTCACACGTCTATCGATCGATATATATCGTTATTGAAATATCGCCCAGCCCTAGGTAAAACACTAAAGGCTGACAATTTCGTCCCCTTTCAGCTTCTACGAACAAAAATGACGACGCAACTTGGCCTCTCCTTTTGGGTCCATATATTTATAAACTACTAATTTAAACCATGAGAATGTTATTAGACTTTCATAGTATCTATTAAAACAATACTTGATTTTTACAATTAATGTGAATTTGTTACAGATTGTCCCTCTATAAAAAGTAACTACTTTTCTCTTCTAGTTTGTTTTCCGGAAAAGTAACTCAGCTAGTAACTCTGTTACTGCTTAATCAAAGTAACTAGCTACTAGTCAAAGTAACAATGTAGTTACCTTTTATAATCTAAAATGTCAAAGGATTTTTATGTCTTTTCTGTTATCAGAAATGTAAATAAACAACAGGGAGTTTAATTATAAAATATAACATCTTTATTATAAATTAATACGTTAAATAATTAATTCAAAACATTGTTAATCTGCTCTCACATTGTGTGTAGTAGAACAATTAAGTTGCAAACTATTTATGTAGACGTGATTTTTAAAATTAGATATTTTAGAATTTTTTTTTTTTGTTTTTGCACATTGACAGACTTGTTCTGGCTTCGAAACAAGTATGAAGATGAAAAATAATGCTTTTCAAGCAATTGAGCGATTGAACAAAAAATAAAATATACCAATATAATTAAACAGGAGTAACAATATTCCAAAAAAACAAACAGCAGGACTGTATTATCCCAGTATTTTGTGTAAACTATATACAGTGCAAGTGGGCAGCCAGCTGTCCTGTCATTTCTCAGATGATATGAAGGGTTTTGTTTTTATATTAGAGATGCTTTTATCTGACATATACTAAGTATTTTTTTTCCTGCAAGTAATGAGGAAATCACAGTAACATTTAGCCCTTGACTTCAGTGAGTGTTATTTGTTTCCTATGAATGATTCAGTGTGCTATCATCTCTCCTCTCAGTCTTTGATCAAGCATGATGAACACCCGCCCCCATTACAGTTTCTCAGCCAATCGGCATCATATATGCCTATTTTAGTTCCATGCTCATCCCTGCTGTAAAAATCTCTCCCCACAGCCAAGTGAACTTATGAACCGTAGCGTGTTTGATTGAGTTGAAGTAATGTGATGAGTTAAATTGCTAGCAACATAACGGCATGACCAACAAATAAAAAGTAATTAGATAGATTACTTTTCCAATCAAAATTAACACAGTTAATAATAATTATTATTCTATAATGCCATCGCTCCCAAAGCTGTGGACAACAGAAACATAAACATTTTGGTCTGCCATATTTAACTGAGAAAATTGCATGTTCTACTAACAGCTGTTGTCAACAAAAAACATCTACATTGAATAGGCTTGAAAGTGCCTTGCTTACTGTAGTTCACTGCAATCTATAGCACAATACTACTACTAGTAATGGATTAAAGAAACAGTACCCTTATCCCGATTTAATGCAAGATTAAAGGAAGACAAATGTGTAAAAAGCCATATTTCAGAGTCTCTATGTATCTCTTACTGCAAAAATCTAACAGGAAAAATTTTATTGATAACATTAGATGAAAAACTGAAAAATGTTGTTATACCTTGATTAATATAGAAGTTTTAATTATTTCGTATGACCTTTCAATAAAATGCATAAGAAAATGTCAAATAAAATTTAATTTAAAATAGTGAAAACACGTTTTGAGGAAGATAAAAACAAAGAACTACTTGAAAGCCCAAATATTCTCTCAAATATCCCATTTGATCATAAGCCCTGATCAGCTGGGAGGGCTGTAGAAAAACAGCTGATGTCTGGACTCCATGGAGAGTATTTCAGATCAATGCTATGCTTTTTACTGGTTGTAAGCTGTTAATTTAAAACACATAATGATTTAAACGACTCTTATAATCGTATATTATTTTACTTTTAATCTTTATCCTTGTGTGACTATTCTCAACAGGGAGTTTGGACGATGGAAGGTGAACAACCTAGCAGTGGAGAGAAGAGATTTCCTGGAGTCTCAGTTACCTTTAACCCCTGAGTTCATCAGAAACATCCGACTTCTGGGCCGTAGGCCCACCACCCAGATGATCACTGATAATCTGATAAAGAAGTATGGAACCCACTTCTTATTAACTGCAACACTTGGAGGTAATTAAACTATTATTGCTTTTTTTTTTTTTTGCAAAAGGGATTTGATTTATATCTATCAAGGCTGAGTAATATAACAATGCATTTGTGTTACTTTATCTAAATATTACCTTTCTATCAGACTTACTAAACCTATATTTAACTTGTTATTATTTTAAACCTTTATTAAGACCCTCTTAGCATCTTGGGCATTATTAATAGTGTCAGGTGTGGATATTTATTGAAGTAAATTAGCCTCCATCATGCTGAATTTGTTATGGATATGTAAAGTGTGAACATTAAGTAAAGAATGGCTAATAAATAATCTATTCTAAACAGTCTTTAGCACAATTAGTATTCTACACTATCCTGGCTAGCAAGACTGACTGACACTCTGTATGAGTCAGTCTGATTAGGCTCATTACTGTCCAGTCTGTAACAGACCAGACCAATCACAGCACTGGAGGTGGGCTTATAATGCAGCAGTGCTTTTCTATATCTGTTAAAGTCAGGATTGCAACTGCAAAGGACCAATGTTTTAAAGGTTCCCTTTATTATATCAAGAAAATGTTTGGATCATTAAGATCTCAATAACTGGGTGAAATCAGTGGTTGTCTTTTAAAAAAAGAGCATTTTTTTCTATCATATCTGTAGTTATTTAATGGATTTTAAAACTGTTTCAACTGACTCTGTTAGTCTTGCCTTTTAACTCAGACTTTGTTCATGATTTAAATTCTTCTGGATGGCCAGGCTAATTTCCATTATGATACTGCAAATAATCAGCTGTAGTTTTTGCATTTTAAATGGATTCAATAATTGAATCCATATGACTTGCTTTAAAGGTAACTACTTTCACGGAGAAGCCTTGAAATCAGTTGTGAATTTGTTTTCTCTTAAAAAACTATAGAATTGCTGAAGGCATTATTTTGTTGGGAATAGCGTAGAACTTTTTTATATAAAAAAGAACAGACTATATAGCAACTTTACAGTTATAATTGTGACCGTTATGAGTGTAGGTCAATAAAAAAGGAAAACCCTCCATTTGATAGACAGTCAAGGAAAAGGGATGTTTTCAGAAAAAAAAAAATACCAAGCATTATTTATTTGTTGTATCAATCCATTTTATAAACTTTGCAAGTTAAAATTAAATGGATGCTGGAAGACATGATCAGCTGTGACTGTGGCGACGATAAGCTTATCTTGTGAGATTTTTGACAACATATTGTTGAAGACAAAATATTAAAAAATGTTTTTTTTCTGTAATTGTATTCTTTACAGGGGAATGATTAAGCCCATACATTATTTTCCAACTGGGCCATACACCCAGGTGTGAAATTAAACAAAAACAAATATTTTTCTCCATAATAACCAGGACTTTACCCATCTAGACAATTTTAGAGAATAACATATTTTTTTTTCTTTGATTTGCTTTCACGGTTTTCTGCATGGGAAGCGGAAAATTATTTCACATTACTGGAGTTTTCTTAGTGTCCATTGAACACATCACAATAGAATTCAAAACCCGAACAGCACACACAGTTATGTGTAGTTGCACAGACTTGTGAAATGTCATATTTAAGAAAATCTTGTGTTTTTTCACAGACATTTGAATGGTCATACACTAATGGTTCCCTGACTTTTCTGAAAAAAGAAAGAAGAAAGGAAAACTTTTTAAGATGCCAGAGAGGTCAAGGCTTTTCTCTAAGTGATTTCCTTTTACAAAGCAACACTTGTCAATTACTTCAGACCTAACTCAAAGCTTTGAAAAGGTTGCTGTTGTGATTGGCTGCAAATAATGCAACCATCCCTGGCATCCTGAGCTGATGTTACCCTACGCTCTGGCTCTTAGCCAGTTTGTTAGTGCTTTGGACAGAGCAGAATGAGGAGTTTGCTTTGGATCTTTGCCCGAGAAATGTCTCTGTGGTTCTGTATGAATTGCCTCTGTGTTCAGAAACATATGGACTTAATGAAATTAATTAATATAATGTGATATTAGGAGTGTGCCCTTCAGCAGTTGAGTAAGAAAGGCAGTTGGCAGAAAAATGACTTGGAAACATTAACACTGCATTATAATGAGAAAGATGATGTGCAGTGTCTGAGAGACTCTAAAAGCATAGACCATCTGCTGCACCCCAGCCCTTAAACTTATAAAGAAGTGATTGCTATGATCAGTGGGTTCAGATGTAAAGTGGCATGGCCTATCCTAACTGTGACCAATAGTCTTGTGTCGAGTGTCGGCTGTTCTGGAGTTTCTTGGTACTATGGGCCGGATTTATCAAAGGTTTGCGTGTATTAAAACGTGAGCTATTTCATTGCGCACGCTAAAAAATGTACAAACTGATCTATCAACAGCGTGCTAAAAGGATTTGGTCTTTAAAACGTGCTAAATAGCGCCTCTTATCCATTTAGTACTTTTTCTGCAATGAATATTCAATATGGGGCGTTTACACGCAAAAGTGCGTCTTGTGGGAGGAGAACATGTAAATATATTAATTTAGCACTCGCAAAGTGATTTATCAAACCTGAAAGCAATTTTGCTAACGGTATCTGACTCTATATTTAACACGTTTCAAAAGAAGGTGCAAATGGTCTGTATGCGTAATTGCGCACACATGGCAGCGGTTATTGTCGCAAGAAGGAGACATCGAAATGAAGCAAGGAGACGCAGAGAACGCATTTTTTCACTCCGTGTGAATATTTTTGGAATGAACGAGGAAATCGAAAACGTATCGTTTATCCAGCATTGCCATTTTGGAGCTGTTGGGGGAACTCCGAATGGATTTGGAGCCAGCCACAAGGAGGACCCACGCAATACCAGCTATAACAAAACTCCTTGCAACGTTGCACTTTTTTGCATCTGGGTCATTCCAGCGTACGGTTGCAGCGAGAGCTGGGATCTCCCAATCTAATTTTTCAGAAGTGCTGTCCGACGTTCTAAATGCCATGTGTCGCCGTATGAGAAAGGTCATTAGGTTTCCACACAACCGGCAGTCACTAAATGACACCAAACAAGGCTTTTTTGCAATCGCTGGATTTCCCGGAGTGATTGGAGCGATTGATTGCACCCATGTTCAACTTGTGCCCCCTGCAGAAAGTGAGCATGTGTATAGGAATCGCAAACACATGCATTCTTTGAATGTGCAGTGCGTTTGTGATGCCCAAGGCCTCATTACCAACGTTGTGGCAAAATATCCCGGGTCAGTGCATGACTCTTTCATTTTAAGAAACAGCTACCTGTTTTCCAAGTTGCGTGATGGAGAGTTTGGAGATGGCTGGCTTGTAGGTGAGTCAAATATTTAGAAAAAGAAATAATTTCTTCATCAGTGTCGTATTCACCCAGATTTCTTTTTTAAGGTGACAGTGCATACCCCCTACATCCCTTCCTCCTGACACCCGTTCTCAACCCGACCACTGCTGGAGAAATTGGATACAATGAGGCCCATATTCGCACCCGGAACATTGTGGAGCGCACCTTTGGGATCTTGAAGAGCAGGTTCCGATGTTTGGACCGTACTGGTGGAGCACTGCTGTACAAGCCAGAAAAAGTTGCCCAGATTGTAGTGACCTGCTGCATGCTTCATAACATTGCCAAACAACACGGGCTGGAGCATGACGCCCTACCGGAGAATCCCGACCTCCCCCCTGCGCCTGTGGAGCAACATGCCAATACTGCGGGAATGCGTATGCGCAAAAATCTCATCCACAGTCACTTCTTGTGAGCCATTTGGTATGTGCATTTTTCTACAGGCCAATACAAAACACCTGTGTTTTTTTTGTTTTTTTTTGAGGGGGTGGGGGTGTTACTGTAACATTTAAATTTCTTAATGCACTAGTTTGTACAAACTACTAGTTTGAGCATCTAATTATGTTAAGTCCAGCAAAAGTTACACTTCCTTTAGATTAAGCAACATGGTAAAAGAAATATAGCCTTTTTTTCCCCCACAAAGTGAAGAATCAAACAGACAACTTAAGTGTTGCAAGTATTTATTTGTATCTCCTTTTACGCAGGTGGAACTTGCCCACAGTGCGCACTCCTTCCTCTGCGGTTCCTGGCTGCCTATTTGTTGCTGTGCCACTTTGTTGAGCCGTTTCTCCACCTGGATTGGGGGTAGTCATTGGCCGCATCCCTTCCCGTATCCCTCTTGCCACAGAATTGACAGCCATCGTCAGGGCAGACACTGCAGAGACCATCTGTCTGCAGTGGGTGGCTATGGTCTGAGTGTCGCGCCTTGCCGCCCGTGCCAACGTTGATGCCACACGCATCTCCCTTGCAATTGTCTGCAGGGCTGCAGACTGTTTTTTTGTTCTTGCAGCAACTCCAAATCAATATGTTCCAGGCTCATACGAGGCCTCACGGGGGTGGCAGCTGCTACGGGGGGATTTGATGATGGCTGGACCTCTGATGCAGATTCTAAATGTAAAGCAAATGTTTAGTTACGTATTTGACTTGAAACAGCATTAAATTCACAGGTGGTGCATTCTTTTCAGTTCTGAATAAATCTTTTCAATAAACCTTTTCTGAGATTGTGCACCTACCGTGTCCTGCTGTTTGGTCAAGTGTGTCATACCCGGCAATCCCAGTGATTTGCTCCTCACAGAGCGTCAGCTGTACTTGTTCCTCAATGCTGGTCAGAGGCATCTCATCTACTGTGCCCCCTCCTGTTTTGTTCGCAGATGTTTTGTTATATGCCAGTTTTTCTTTGGTTCGCCTTCTAATATCCTGGTATCTTCTTTTTACTTCATCCACTGTTCGCAAGGTTTCACCAACAGCGTTTACTTTATGACAGATTTGTTCCCATATCGCGTTCCTCTGTGTGACAGTCACACCTCTTTGCTGTAGCTCACTCAAATGTTTGTTGGCTTCATCCACCAACACCTCCATTTCCATGGGGTCGAATTTTCTTTTGCGCTTTCTGCTGCCCGAACTCGCCATGCCGCAAACCACAAAACGCGCAAAACCATCATTTAAATAGGGCGTCTCCAACAGTTTTGCACCTGCCACCAGTTACGCAATCACTCTTGTTAAATCACCCGCAAACCATGGTTCAGCCCCTCGCGCAAAATTCCAGTTTGCGAGCGCAAATTACTACACGCAAAATTGGATCTTGATAAATCCGGCCCTATATTACCTTGGAAATTTCTGGAATATAACAGTTTTGGATTTATGTTTTCTAAACTGTAGATAATATTTTTAATTACACAATAAATTCCTTGTGGGGGACATTTTTCAAATTAGCAGTTTTTCAAGGTTACATTAAAAAGAATCTTGGAAGGCAAGATTGTGAGTTGCGCTGACTTTAGACATGTCGGGACAAAAGACTTAGACTTAACCTTGGTCTAAGTAACAACAACAAACAGTTTAGACTTGACTTAGATATAGGCTCTATAGATTAAAGACCAGGTTTTTACATGGGGTCAACAGACTTGTGTCTGATGAACAATCTTTATCTTATACAGTTTAGCCTGAGAGTATGCCAATAATTATACATCCTTGGAGAAAATGATTAATGTTGTCTTGATAATGTTATGCACATCAGTAATTGAGTCTCTCTGATGGTTGTGCTGTGTGTAAGTCAACAGTTATTGATGTGGGAACTATTAAACAGCCAAATGTTGTAAAGCTGTTTTTATTAATCAATCTTAATTGTGTGTTTTAGGCAGCAAAGCCTTCATTTATGTTTTTTATTTTTTTTCTATAAGATACCACACCTGGGCTTTTCAAAACATTCTTTCATCAGAAAAAAGATCAGATTTTTAGAAGTAAATAATGTTTGATACACTAAAAACAGGAAGAATGTAGCTCTTGTCATTAATTCAATATATTTTTCCAAATTCAGTTCAGTACATACATGTACAGTACAGTAACAGTCAAGACTAAAATGAGATGTTTTAATTTCAAATAGAATTTTTACTTTAAATTATACACAGCATTTGAGCAATATACAGTTCAGCCAGAGAAAGTTGCTCAATATAATGTCAGACTATCTACATCTATGTAAAACACTACTTGGGAATCAGTTTTGTCTTTGATTCTGATAACAGCTGAGCCTTTCTTGGAGTCATTTAGTGTTTGAAACTGTTGTTTGTTCACAATATCTTATCAACATATCCAAACAGAAAATGCAAGATTGTAATCATTTTCATAGAAAACCTAGTTAAAGGTTATATTAGACATATTTATCACATTTAGATAAATATTTTTTCAACAAGTTTTGAGCAATAAAGCCAGAGGAAAAGTCTTAAATTAAATAAACAGCAGTAACCTTTTTTAGTCACTTATACGCAGTTTAGATTACGGATCAGCTTCTGTTAAAAGGCTTTAATGCACCACTGATTCACTTAAAAAGGACAATGTAAAAACATGTTCCTTTTTGATACAGGGGAAGAGGCCTTAACAATATTTGTGGACAAAAGGAAGCTGAGTAAAAAAGCAGAGGTGAGCGATTTCTCCGGTAACTCCTCTACTGTGACTCTGGAGGCTCTGCACCAGCTCGCTGCTTCTTACTTCATTGACAGGGAAAGCACTCTGCGCAAACTGCACCACATCCAGATTGCCTCATCCGCCATAAAGGTAAGGCCTTTTTAATACATTGTCTTTGTTATTTAATTTGTATAACATGCTCTATATAAACATGTCACACCTTCCATTCAAATGGATTTTCATCTATTTCATACATTAAAAATACTTCACTACTGCCATTATAAAATAACCTGCAAAGGTAACAATATATGTGCAGAAATGATAAATGTATATAATTTTCTTACATACTATATGGGGCCAAAAAAGCAGCACAAAAAAGTGTGGCTGTAGAAATGTAAAGCAAATATTGAATTACTTATTAAGGCGTATTATTTATTGATTGACTTTATTGATCTCAGAGTGGAGAAATGTACCCGTTACATCAGCTCAATAGTCAAAAAAGAAGAAGGTGCCATAAGGAAGAAAAGGTGCATGGGGTATATACAGTATAAACAGTGCTTCCATATTTAATATATATATATATTAGGGCTGCAACAACGAATCGATAAAATCAATAAAAATCAACTTTTAAAAGCGTTGGCAACGAATTTCATCATCGATTAGTTGTGTCGCGCGATTAATGCGTCATCCGCCGTCGTCGTCATCACGTAACGTAACGTTAGTTTCTCAGGTAGCTCATCTGATGCTTTCCTTGCCGTGTTAGTAGGTTACAGACAGTGATAAGGTTGGCTACTTATTTTACTTTTAATTTCATTTGAATTAGCTTAAGCAGCGTTTATATTTTCTTTATAAATAAATTAACTTGCAAATTATGAGGGCAAGGCTTTTAAAGTTTAAATCTTCTGGCAAAGATAAAGTAAAGAAGATCCTGCAATTTATGGAAGTAAAGCAGAATAAAATCCAGCAAGATCAGTAATATGTCCATTAATTATATGCCACATTTCCATGTAAATATCTGTCTTTGGAGAATGTGTTCTTTAGCACCCCTAGTTCTCTCATTTTTATTCCAAATACAATTTATAATTTGAATCACAGGGCTATTTTTATCTCTATGGTTAAGTATTTTCTCAAGTAGCAACTTTAACTGCTATACTTTCCTGTCTTAAAAGGCATAACTCTTCTAGTAATAAACAAACAAACTCATTTGTTGACATGGGGGGACCTATTGTTTGAACCCCTTAGGGGCTTTTAAAAACAAAAATGTCTTTTTTTGCGCTTTATGAAACAAAGTACCCTATATTTTGTGGATGTACAGCTACATTTCTCATGTAAGTTTGCGTAGTTTTAACACAAACATTTATTTTTCATATTGCACCAGTACAGTTAATGAGCAACCTCTACTTGTGTGCTTGTTTGTTCTGTGTAAAATGTTTATTTTGGTATAAAGAGGTTAATATAAAAAATATTTTTTGTCCGATTCATCGATTAATCGAAAAAATAATTGGCCGATTCATCGATTTTTAAAATAATCGTTAGTTGCAGCCCTAATATATATATATATATATATGACAGCTGAAGTCTCTTATGTAACAGGACTATTATACAGGGTTATTGTAAAGGGTATTTACATGGGTATTTATATATATATCTATTGCAATGGGTATCAAATATAAAAGAAAAAATATTATTTGCTCTAACAGTACAAAACAAACAAACAAACAAAAAAAAACTAATGTTTGCTGTTGTTTAGTGACAATATCTAAATAATTAAAAAATAATTTCACAAAATGAATCTGTTTGTTTTGTTTAAAACTTCCAGGGAGCAAACATTTTAGTTTTCAATCTAGATAACCCTAGTTTAGTGAAAGTGCTTATGATAAATTCAAAGTTCCTAGCAGGCTTAGGTCATTCAATTTGACAATCAAAGTCATCAGTCACAGCTGCTGTTGTTGGCTAAAAAGTTTGCATGTATTCTTTAATTATATATTTTTGTTTAGTTGTTATTCTCTCAAACCAAGCTTATAGATGAAGCTAATTTTATATATTCCATGCTTAGAAAATTGATTAAAATGTATTTGTTGACGTTTAGCTGTTTAGCAGTAATCTTTACCTAGAAGTATTTATTTGAATTTATTCTAATGAAATGTATGTAAATTATTGTACCAATTGTTTTTAAAGTAGTTTAACAAAAAATATTTAAACACCTTCATCAAACAAGCTCATATATTTGAATTTAAGATCCATAATATGTTTAAAAATGACAACAGTGCACTGTTTTAATAGTTGATACCCTAGGTAAATTACAGATTTAATTAAATCTTACTAGAGAATAGTTTATTTTTTGTCTGCGTTTGATGAAATATCAGCATCATCTGCTTTTAGCCTGTTGAGGCTGCAGGAAGAACTCTGATGAGCACATATGGTGAGGGGAGGATAAATGACTCGTATGAAACACGGCTGGTGACAAGTCACCAGTTCCAGGTTTCACCTTCAGGTTGCATGGGTTAATGGGGTGACAGAGGAGAGGGCGGCTCCCTTCTCTGCTGATTTCTCCGGACACAGTGGGAGCTAGCTGTGTGGTTTGTGTTGCTCCCCAAAAATATGAGTCATATCTTATTTTTATATCAAAGCTCAGTGGTTCTTGCTAGAAAGATGAGGTTTTGCAGTAAAGGTTAGCACTGCACAAGAGTAGCATCAAATGCTTTTGTCTTTTTTATTTCTTGGGAATCAAAACTCTGTCTGTAGCTACAGAGGGGAAGATAAGATGTGAGGATGTGTTTTTATGGTCCAAAGGCAGTCATCTGGTGTGACTGACAGGTGGGAAGTGGAAAAAGCACAAATTCACCTATATAATCAGTGTAAAGTGAGTCAAAAGGATGAGAGATTTTCCACATGTGCATTCTCTCCAAAAGGCATTGACCCACAAGATAGCAAAACAGATTGCAGCTCTCGGCATAAATTTAAGATCTAGAAAGCTGAGGAATAAATTATAGCAAGACGATGAGGTCTGCCTTCATGCTGCCTCTATTCAAATTGCAAATTGAAGTTCACTTTGGAGGTGTATAAATTTTAGTATTATAATGCCTTGGAAATATGGGTTTTCTATAGGGTTTGTTGGTGGAGCATTCAGTCTGTGATTGGATCTACTTGTTTTCAGAAAGAGTAATGACTTTAGAGTTGTCCAAGAGGAAAGAGGTGCATTTTTGTCACACCCTGCAATTCTTGTGAGCTAAATCATTTGATAAATCTCTGCCTTATTCAAATGTTATTTTCCACTCACTCTACAGATAGTGATAAACAAAGCTTCAGTCTTGACCAAGGGAACAACTGGGCCTTTAAACTTATCCTGAGTTATGATATTGCTTCCGGATTTATTGCCCTGTTGGAATGAGAAAAACATTTCTGTGTACCTCGCCTTTCACTATCGATTGATGTCTTTTCTATGATCAAATGGAATGACAATTTTGAGAAAATACAAACGTAAAGGACTCAAACATGCTTTTCACGTGTGGAAAACAATTTCCACATGTGAAAAGCAGTCTGTTCTTAACAGGTTTAGAAATTCAAACTATTAATGATGGTGACAGAACTGCCTATAAAAAAAGACTTGACATAAATGATTTTTTGCAAACAATTTACTTAGATGTATTTTTAGTACGTTTAGAAAGGATTTAGAGCAAGCCGTTCGGCCTCTAAAACCTTATTTATATGTAATACACTAACAGGATTTGTAAAAAAACACCAATCCAAGTCTGTAAATCCTTTAAAATACCCCCAACTGCAAACCAGCTCTATAAGTCTGTTTTGAAATAAATAGAGCAATTCAACTGTGTTTTAAAAGTGGTAAAATAAGCAAGTAGTTGGCAAAAATCTATTTTATTTTCTCAAGATGAAGTTTTGTCTTACTGTGTCGTCCTCATAAGACAGACAAAGCTTGTCGACTCTCTCATATGTGTACGTAATTACAGTATTTCTACTGTACAGTAAAGAGGATTAAATCATAACCACAAAAGATAGCTAAAAGACTTTTATGGGATTTGTACGGTCATGTTGTAGTTATACATTTATTTGCGTAAGACAAGATGCATGTATTTAAAAAGTATTAAAAAAAAGTTTGATTTTTACTTATTTAGTCTTGGATTTAGAACAATTTCAATTAAAGTCCTTATATAATTCAAAATTATTTTTTTCTGAGATTTAAAGTATGTATAATGCTACTCCTTTATCAAAATCATGCCCATGAATAACTCTACATACAGTAGAGCAGTGATTACCCGACCCCCCAGAGAGCACCTACTTTAACTTTGCTGCCCCTGCTTAATACACATGTTCACTTTCTCCAATCAGCAAGTGGTGATGTAAAGCAAATCGCAATCATTATTGCTCTACGTTGAGACAATGCACCTCGTTTAACACTGAATCTGCACAGTGGCAGGTACTGTTGTTTTTTTTTTTTTAGCTGTAGTTGGCAGAGGTGATGTGATATCATGCTGTAGCACAGATGCACGCATTAGGATGTACAGTGGGTGATGGTTGGAAATGGACACTTCACTCTCGCTCCGCGTGTTTCACAAATTGTGTGAAAAACATGTGACTACTATAGCCACTAGGTGGCAGTCTGAGTCCATTTCGGCGTCCCATGAGTCAGGATTAGATAGGTGAATGACTGGGAGGGGTATCACATGTTGTGAGCTGAATAGATTATTGTTCCCCAGGTTTAGCGTAAGGGTAGGGTGATTGGTCTGCAATTCAAAAGGTTAAGGGTTCGGTCCCAGCTGTGGTCAAGTTATTAATGTTGCCTTAAATTTTTTTCTTTTTTTTTTATCACTTGATGGCCTATGATATCAGAAATTGTACAATAACTTATTTAACTTATTTATATATATTACGGATACTAGCCTATTATGCTGTTTGACTTTATGGCATCTTTCTTTTATTTAGATCAGCTGATGTGCGCTCCACCTTTCCAAGGAATTACATTAGACCATAGGGATTATCATTCTACAGCCTCAATATCTTAATCTGATAATAATAGGCGAATTGTTATACTATTTTTGTTATTTTATTATCATCTAGCTGGTAAAATTTTCAGTTTGATCTGGAAAAGGACACTATGATGCCTTATAACAAGCATGAAAGGCCCAACCCCCCAGGCTTTTTGGGCACATTATGCAAGAATGCTGCTTGCTGCCGCGATGAATAGTGGCATTTCTAAACTGTTGTCAGGGATGGCTGTGACCCAACCAAAAGTCAGTGAGCTAATCCGGAGTATTCCCATTTTAAATACAGTGAACCCTCGTTTATCGCGGAGGTTACGTTCCAAAAAGAACCAGCGATAGGTGAAATACGTGAAGTAGAAACCTTTTTTTTTTTTAGAGTTATCATACAATGAAATACTCCATACAATATTGCAATCAGGGAATAAAAACTTTATACAGGCCCAAGCATTTGTTTAACAAATAAAAGTATAAACGTTAACTACTGTACTGTACTGTAAAATAATATAGTTATAAATACTTTTAATCATCAATACGAAATGAAGGGTTAATATTGCGGGGATCAGCACCGTGCCGCCGTGACGGATTGGATTGGATTTTTCTTCCAAAACCTGCGGTGCAGCTGTGTGTTTTGGAGAGAAGAACATAGTTATGTGATCAACGCGCAAGTCAGTGAGCTAATCCGGTTTATTCCCATTTTAAATCATGTACTATTTAACCACGTATGACCAGAACGTAATCTGGATATAATGGGTTCCTCTTTTGTATGTCATCCTGTTCTAAACATCACCAATTAATTAAGCAAACCACTTAATGCAGGAATGTCGCTACTACTGTAAATAGCGGTGTTTGAACTCTATTGTCAGAGAGCAAGAGAGTAAATGTCTACACATCGGTTTTTCCAAGACAACGATGACGTCATAGCCTTGAATGGAGCAGCGACTGGCATGTAATATTCAGAGGACCAAGAGATACATGTCATTTGCTATCAGTAATATATTGATTTGAAATGCAAATAAAAAACATTTTATATGAGACATTTTCCTGACTTTATGTTTCACTATTATATTATGGGCTACTATATAAATCTTTTTAAGCAAACCTGTAAAAATTTAATGATGTCAGAATATTGGACCCAGAATTCGAGGCGAGACAGGTGTTATGCCCAAAAGTGCATGCCTGCCGAAATATGCATCCCCAGTCGCGGGGGCGCGCCTCGCTCTGTTGAACTGCATATAGACGAGGAAAACGGATTAAAATATGTTCAATGGAGCTTAGGTTCTTATATTAATGATATAAAAACGTTTAAAAATACCTCTCGTGGGAAAAAAAGTTGTGGTTATTTGGCAGATTAATTTACAAAAGTACGGATTTTTTGAACAACATTAAATCCAAAGGTTTTGACCATGGTACGGCTGATTTATTTGTTGTGGTATCTTGCTATTTACACACAACACTAAACCGTGATAGCCGAATTGAGTTTTGAGTTTGCAAAGCTTTCTCTTAAGTGGAAAATCAAACGCGCATCTACATAGCACAGCGTTCACAGACCAGTGAGATGCGTTTGCTGCGCGTCAGAAAGCTATGGTGCATTCAGGAGCATTGGAACATTTTAAACTGACAAGAATGAGGCATAAAACAGAACTGTATTTTTACTGAACTGTATTGTATTTTTTATTTGTTTGTTTATGCACATCTGCTAGCTTTTTATTCTAAAAAATCTATAATATTACAGCAGCAATTTATCAAGGTTTTTCAAAATCCTGTTTAAAAGCTCCAAATGGGGCTTCAGATCATATGAAGCAACAATTGCACTGTCATTGTTTTACAGGGCAGAATTTGCATTTGCTGATCCTTGTACTTAATTACTGATGAATATGCAGGAATACAGACGTACAAGTGTCAACTCCTCTGAGATAGCAGGGGATGCAGTTTTTGGCAAGGACCTGCCACAAAATGCATCCCCCTTGTTTTTAACCTAAGAATTGTCCTACACACATGGAATTCACACTGGTAGCTCAGCACACATGTGGAAGCATGTAGAAATCGAAACATCAGCTACAAATCTATATTTCTGGAAAAAAGCAGGGGATGCAATTTTTGGCAAGGACCTGCCAAAAAATGCATCCCCCTTGTTTTTAACCTAAGAATTGTCTTACACACATGGAATTCACACTGGTACCTCAGCACACATGTGGAAGCAGGTAAAAATTGAAACCTCAGCTACAAATCTATATTTCTGGAAAAAAGCAGGGGATGCAATTTGCGGCAAGGACCTGCCAAAAAATGCATCCCCCTTGTTTTTAACTTAAAGATTGTCCCACACACCTGAAATCCACACTGGTAGCTCAGTACACATGTAGAAGCAGGTAGAATTTGTCACATCAGCTACAAATCTATATTTCTGGAAAAAAGCAGGGGATGCATTTTTTGGCAGGTCCTTGCCAAAAATTGCATCCCCTGCTTTTTTCCAGAAATATACAGTTGTAGCTGATGTTTCAATTTCTACCTGCTTCCACATGTGTACTGAGCTACCAGTGTGGATTTCATGTGTGTGGGACAATCTTTAAGTTAAAAACAAGGGGGATGCATTTTTTGGCAGGTCCTTTCCAAAAATTGCATCCCCTGCTTTTTTCCAGAAATATAGATTTGTAGCTGATGTGACAATTTCTACCTGCTTCCATATGTGTGCTGAGCTACCAGTGTGAATTTCAGGTGTGTAGGACAATCTTTAAGTTAAAAACAAGGGGGATGCATTTTTTGGCAGGTCCTTGCCAAAAATCGCATCCCCTGCTTTTTTCCAGAAATATAGATTTGTAGCTGATGTTTCAATTTCTACCTTCTTCCACATGTGTGCTGAGGTACCAGTGTGAATTTCATGTGTGTGGGACAATCTTTAAGTTAAAAACAAGGGGGATGCATTTTTTGCCAGGTCCTTGCCAAAAATTGCATCCCCTGCTTTTTTCCAGAAATATAGATTTGTAGCTGATGTTTCAATTTCTACATGCTTCCACATGTGTGCTGAGGTACCAGTGTGAATTCCATGTGTGTAGGACAATTCTTAGGTTAAAAACAAGGGTGATGCATCTTGTGGCAGGTCCTTGCCAAAAACTGCATCCCTGCTATCTCAGAGGAGTTGACACTTGTACGTCTGTATTCCTGTATATTCATCAGTAATTAAGTACAAGGATCAGCCAATGCAAATTCTGCCCTGTAAAACAATGACAGTGCAATTGTTGCTTCATATGATCTGAAGCCCCATTTGGAGCTTTTAAACAAGATTTTGAAAAACCTTGATAAATTGCTGCTGTAATATTATAGATTTTTTAGATTAAAAAGCTAGCAGATGTGCATAAACAAACAAAAAAAAAAATACAATAAAGTTCAGTAAAAATACAGTTCTGTTTTATGCCTCATTCTTGTTAGTTTAAAATGTTCCAATGCTCCTGAATGCACCATAGCTTTCTGACGCGCAGCGAACGCATCTCACTGGTCTGTGAACGCTGTGCTATGTAGATGCGCGTTTGATTTTCCACTTAAGAGAAAGCTTTTCAAACTCAAAACTCAATTCGGCTATCACGGTTTAGTGTTGTGTGTAAATAGCAAGAGACCACAACAAATAAATCAGCCGTACCATGGTCAAAACCTTTGGATTTAATGTTGTTCAAAAAATCCGTACTTTTGTAAATTAATCTGCCAAATAACCACAACTTTTTTCCCACGAGAGGTATTTTTAAACGTTTTTATATCATTAATATAAGAACCTAAGCTCCATTGAACATATTTTAATCCGTTTTCCTCGTCGATATGCAGTTCAACAGAGCGAGGCGCGCTCCCGCGACTGGGGATGCATATTTCGGCAGGCATGCACTTTTGGGCATAACACCGGCAGTGGGAAAGTCCAAAGCGTTTATTAAACACCAACAGGTGTGCGGGGCTGCTCGTCTGCTGCGGGGCAGATCTCTGCAGGGATAGGAGAATACTGGGCAAAAAACTCTGATTACTTCCAAAGAAAAATTATTATAAGAGCTGCAGAGTTCAGGATTATTCAACCACTCTGACGTTCCCCATAATTTGGCCTTTCCCGCTAACAGAGAGATTACATAGGCCACCTTGGCTCGATCAGAAGGAAACGCAGAGGGCTGTAATTCAAAATGAATTTCGCACTGAGTCAGGAAGGCTCTGCATTGATCAGGATCCCCTTTAAATGCTTCAGGAGGGGACAGACGCGGTTCAAGAGAAGCTGGACTATCAGTAGCAGACGTGGGCGCGGCAGCTGTCACGAGCGGGGCAGCTGGAGCAGCCTGATTAATAATCAAGGATCTCCTGCATGCCTGATTCTAGCCGGGAAATACTTTGATCCACATCATTTCGCCACTGCCCGTCTGCCGATGGGTCCATGTTTTGGCCAGGTTATTCTGTAATGATCTCAGAATATTGGACCCAGAATTCAAGGTGAGACAGGCAGTGGGAAAGTTCAAAGCGTTTATTAATCAAAACAGGTGCGCGGGGCTGCTCGTCTGCTGCGGGGCGGATCTCTGGAGGGATAGGAGAATACAGGTTGGAGACTGGATGTGGAGCTGAATGCGACTTGGAGCAAAGTCACTGACTTGATTCAAAGTTCAGTTCATTCGCGGAGAACTCAGCAGAATCCAGAAGGGAGATTTGACTGCAGTTGCGGCGGCCACGCCCCCAGAGTTCCTAGAGAGCGAGCAGCAGACGCCGCTGATCCACAGGACAGAAAACTGGTCATAATCAGGGAAGCAGACAGACTAAAGAAAGCTAGGAAACGTCTCACCAAAACACACAAATAACCTGGCGCTGATGGGAGGCAAACACACAACTTAGAACCGCAGAACCAATTAGACAGGGAGCAAGGAGCAAAGGAAAAAACCAAACCATCAGCGCCAAGATCATGACAAAAAAACCCATTTCCATTTCTTTCGTTTTTAAAATTAAATAAAAAAAAATAAATGGCAAAAATCCAAACGTGTCTGCTAGTTTAAAGTCCATCTTATTTATTTGAATATTTAACGAAAACATTGCAGATACCACACACGCACACAAAATGACAGAAAGAAAGATCCGAGCGTTTTAGTTTCTATATATATATAATACCTTTCAAAAACTGTGTTTTCAAAAACTAGTGATTTTTTGAAAGAAAATAAAAGAATAAAAACAGTTAAGCATTTTAAAAACATCTTTACAAAAAAGGAACATAACAGCATTTTTTAAATAAATGATTTATTATGAGAACATATCATTTCACCATTTATTGGGGGGTAATTAATTGAATGCTTATTTATTTATTGAACATGTATATATTTATGTATTTATTTAGATTGGATTAGATGTGATTAGATGAGCTTTATTGATCTCACAGCGGAGAAATTCACTCGTCACATATTGGTATAGAAGTTACTGAAGGTGCAAACATGGAGGAAAAAGGTGCATTAAGAATAAGCAATATATATACCGTATATCCAGGTATATACAGTATATCAAGATAAATAGGATTAAGGTGCATGTGTACATGTATCACACACAATGAAAAACAAAACAAAAATAGGAAATAAAAAAATAAGAAATAAAGATATGTACAATCCGGATGGCTTATATACAGGTGGAGAAATATTGCACATTCAACATATTGCACAGCATATTGTTCACAGTCAATAAATACAAAACTATAATGTAGCTGCACAGTGGTTTTTACAGGAGTTATTGTTGATATAGTGCATTATTATAGAGTCTGGTGGCAGCAGGAATGAATGACCTGCGGTAGCGCTCCTTCTTACAGACAGGGTGTCTACTGTAAGTCTCTGACTAAAGGAGCTGCTCAGCTCCTCTTTTTATGCATGGGAGGCTCATGCGCGAATGTCCAACGAATAACTCCAATTGTTGTTTCAAAAATAGAAAACCTGGTTTCGTTACTTAGTTCTGCCCTGGATGTTGTAGCGTTTGTGGACGCTACATCGCTACTTGATAAAAACAATAACGTCACTACTGGAAAGTTACTTGATAAATAATGCAGCGGCGCTACTGCCCATCAGTGGAAACTATGTAATGATAATGATAATAATAAATAATAACAACACACAAAAACAGTATAACAATACGCCTGTTATTATCAGAGTAAGATGTTGAGGCTGTAGAATGATAATCCCTATGGTCTAATGTAATAAAAAAGCGATAAAAAATAAAAATCAAGGCAACTCGGCCACAGTTGGGATTGAACCCGCAATCTGTTGAACCACGGACCACTGAGCCTAACCTCTGCGCTATCAGCACGCAACACATGACACCCCTCGCAGTCTGCTTGTTGACCAGACTGGGAGGGGTGTCACGTATTGCACGGCAAGAAAGTAACACACAAAAACAGTATAACAATATGCCTGTTATTATAAGAGTAAGATGTTGAGGCAGTAGAATGATAATCCCTATGATCTAATTTAATAAAAAACGGTGTGGTAGCGACAGGTGGCTGCTTTTTTTTTATTACAGACCAAGCACAGAAACTCTCGATGGATTTTAATGAACACAGTTAAAGATTAGCTTGACTTTTGATCCTCAAAGCTGTCAACAGCACTTATATTTTACAAAACTAAAGAAAATATATTTTCTTACATACCCTTTTGAATAACTTTGGCTTATCTTAACGAGGAATCAACTTTGGATATGATTTTAATTTCAACATCACCAGCCGCAGCACTGTCTCTGTCGCCTTTCTCTGGTTGCGCCTCAGTCCGTATCCCCGGCTCGGACTTAATTAATTTTATTTTTCATTAAATAATAGAGATGCAGATAAATAGAAATAAACATATCTCAGATAAGATCGGAGGTGTATCTATAACTACGCAACCATTTTCATAAAATAAGATTATACAGTCCCTATGTTAAATTAATTCATTAACTTTATTTTAATCAAAAACAAAATAAAATAGCACAATACACACCAAGATCCCCAATAAACCTGCTTTTCAGTTGACTGCAGGCCCACAAACGTCACCCTCAGCACGGCAGAGGTCCCAAGCGCCACCTGGTGGTGTTCTGGGTACATTGCAGTTCTTTTTGAAATAAAAAAACTGGCCTCAGGAAATACATCGTGATTCACACAGGAATCACACAGGAATCACGAAGGAAACCGGCCATTTCCAACCAGTGCCCACTGTACCAATTTTTTTCAACCCAAGCATGAATACAAGTGGTGAAATTTCATTACATGCACATGCTGAGTATTGATCAGGATACTAAATAGAATTTCATCATAATTAAGATTTTGATTATATTCTCTACCACGGATGCACGATATTGGGATTTTGGCCGATATCCGATATGCCGATATTTTAAAACTCATGTAGCCGATAACCGATATCGATACTGATGTTAAAGCTGGACAAAAATAAGTAGTCATTGAAAACAGCAGTTTTGTTATCCATTTCTGACACTTTGAAAAATAATAAACTCAAATATATTTTCATATGCTGATATCAAATTGATTTTTAAAAATGCGGTATCGATCTATTTTACTTTCAAAATCTCATGAAATTTCATCGTTCTGTTACAAACTCTCGTGATATTTTGCAAATTCTTGTGAGATTTTGTTAGTAAAATAGATCGATACCGTGTCACTATATCAACATATAAAAATATGGCAAAATTTCGTGAATTTTCGGGGATTTCGTAGCATAACGATGACATATAGCAATATTTCATTAGTAAAAGAGATTGATATGATGTTTTTAAATGGCAATATATTAGCATATAAAGATATTGTGATATTTTAATGTATCAATATTTTTTCCCTCGTCTTTAGAAGTTTTTAAGTCTGTAAAAAATAAGTTTTTGAGGAAGAAGAAGAAGAAGTAGTATTTAATTTTTTTTTAGACTGTAGAAACTCAGAAGCTGATCAAATATCGGGTTAAATATCGTTGGGGTGGCCGATGTCCGATATTCAGTTTTAAGGCCGATACAGGCCGATACCGATAGGAGGCCGATTATATCGTGCATCCCTATTCTCTAACATGCTATGCAAAAAGAAGAAAAAAATAACACTTAGGTTGAGTCCGGTACATTGAGGTATTTTTTTTCTTCTTTGAAAATTTTGACAAACATAACTTGGGATCTTTATTTATTGAGAAAGGCTTACTTTTAAGGTTTTTAAAACAGCAAAGCTTTGGTTACATACCAGGTTTGATCATAGACTGATAAGGGTATTCCCCTTTTACAAAGCAGGGGCTGCTTCTTCTCTCATCTTTATTAACTTGAAAATACCATAACTGCTTTGAGATAGCTCCTTCTGAGCAGTGTGGGTTTTTAAAAAAAAAGCTGTGGTTTGTTGTTGTATTTTATTTGTTTGCTGTTGGTTTGTTTGTTAATATTTGATACCTATTTGTAAATCAAACTCTCTTTATATGAGTTTTCAATTAGAAAAACATAGGCTATGTCTGAAGAAAATAGTAAACAAATATAATCCATTGGAACTTTCAAAACCCTTTTAGAGAAAATGTCAATTCTTTAACAAATGTTAGCTGTGTGAAGTAAATAAAACCCTGTCCTTTATTTCAGTTTGCTGATGGTTATTGCATTTTTGAACCTGTTGGCTGCCATATGCAGGCCTAAGGAGCCATTTTCTGAGGGTCTTGCAATTTTACCCAGAGTGGCAGTCTGTGGTGTTTGAACTGGGTATTTACAGCCGTCTTCAGAAAGCAAGCACTCTGCTCTGACCACTCTCTCTAGTCAGAATTCTAGGAAAAATTCTGCACTTTTTTTACACAGTGGCCCTCATACTTTTATATATTTACGTATATATATCCTTTGCTATGTTTAAATGAATTTAGCAGCTAAAAACCCTGTGTCAACGGTTAAACAAATCACTTTTTAAAGGGTGATTGGCTAACAACAGCTAATATGTGTGAAGTAATACAGAGCAATAAAAAAGGTTTAATCATGTTGAAAATGTATATTTTAAATATTTTTTGCATACTCTTTTTACTTAAAGGTCCTTTCCAAAATTGAATAGCAGCCTACATCTTAATCAAATTACAAATTAATACAAATATATGAATACATATAAGATTAGTTTACATACAGATAATTAGTTTACATACCATATATATAGTTAATTTTGAACTTCATAGTTAGACATAGTGATGGTATTTGCTGTCATTTGAGAATCCTGGTGGCATTGTTAGCAGTTAGTTTTCTCTATTTTTAGTTTTTCCTTTCCTGTTCCTTAATATTCCTGTTAGTTCTGAATATTCCAAATAAAATATTCTGATAAAAATATTATCTCAATCAAGAAAATATTAATTTTATTTTGAAATATGAAAGATTATGAAGATTTCCTTCATATTTCCGCTGCTATGCATGGGTGCCAGTACAATGCAAAAAGTAGAAAACTTCCACATCATGTGGCAAACTTTAAAACACAGAGACTAGTCTAGAATAATCTTCTACATCCCACTCTACTTCCACATTTTATCATATGTCTACAGACAGGTGGCTAATAATGTCCTATTAAGCTTTTTGTAATATACCAAAATGTATCAGCAGTGAAAGGCAGCTGCTAAGTAAAGCGGAAATTGAATGTTCTGCTCATCATTCAATGTTTTTTTTTCCATATTGGATATCATATGGCTTATCAAATAATTCCTTTTATGAATTCAATATTCATGTTTAGAAGCCAGCAAAATGTGTCTCATTTCCTCACATACATATAAGCATTAAAATTCCTCATAATTCAGGAAAGCATTAATAATGTGATTTTAATATAATATTTGAAGACAAGCTGAGAAGAAAATGTATTTTCTTCTGCCTTGGGAGCGTGAATGTTCTTCTCCCCCTTTAATTTTTGTTGCTGTTTGCGAGGATTTCCAATGAATGCAGCTTATTGAGATTTATCAAGCTTATAAGGCTTCTGAGCTCTTCAACCCTTTACTATGGTCTGGCTGATCAACTAACCCTTACTGTCTTGCCTATTTTCTGACAAGCTTGAATGGGACAAAATGCTGAGCAAAATGTTAAGTCCAAGCTAACAAAAGGAACGAATAAAGAGATCTATTTAGGTTTTGTCACTATAGGAAAATGGGAAAGTGTAGAATAGGCTCAGTTCTTGCCGTTGAGGTGAAGAAAGGGGCTTTGTAGTTACAGTCATTTGGAATGTCTTTAATTAGGCACTTAGACAATAAATAAATGAACTTTCTGAAAGCATTGTTACCTTAAACTAAGAACAGGGAAATGCTCCTAGGGCTATCCAGCAGAATCAAAACGAGTTTACTTGTTTTAAATTCAAATGATAATTTTAAAAGGACTTTATTTCAAAAGAACAGTGATAGTCACTTACATTAACAAAGAAAAAATTTTTTTCTCATCTAGCAACATCTCAAGTACTACTTGTTATTGATGCACTTTGCTAAAATGGATAAAGTGAAGTAGTTGTAAATTACATTTTCTTATTGTTGTTTCCTAGGTGACAGAGACGCGAACAGGCCCTCTTGGGTGTAGTAACTATGACAACCTTGACTCCGTCAGTTCAGTCCTTGTTCAGAGTCCTGAAAATAAAGTCCAGCTGCAAGGTTTGTAAAATGTTCCTTTGTTTTTTGTTTTTTTTATTCAAAGATCCACCATTCCTTTGCCAACTTTCATTAAATAAAGAAAAAAACAAGAAATATATGTTTGGCGTACAAATTTACTGATTTATAGATTTTATTACTTAAGTTATCAGCTCAGCCGGCACTTTATGGCCCCCACACTTTTACTGTCATTCCCTACGTGCACATTTTCATTGCTGTATTAAACCTGGCTTGATTTTACAGGCTTGCAAGTGATCCTACCCGACTACCTAAGAGAAAGTTTTGTGAGAGCTGCTCTCAGTTACATAGCCTGCAATGGAGAGGGTGAGTTTGTCTGCAAGCACAACGATTGCTGGTGCAGCTGTAATCCCAAGTTTCCAGAGTGCAACTGCCCATATATGGACATCCAAGCCATGGAGGAGAGCCTGGAGAGAATTACAGAGACATGGGAGTTGCTTTATAAAGAATTTGAAGAATCAGGTGAGGAAGTTCTCCTTAAAAACATGGAATTATTTATTCCCCCGAACTTCTATGCCCTGTTATAACTGCAGGAAATGAGACTTTTAAATATTATTCCTTTATATGAGAGGAGATGGGAATGAATTCAGTTCTTTTCTCTGCACTATTAAACCTGATTGAAAATCCTACTCTTAGATTGCGTCCTACACTTTGATTTACAGTTAAACAATAATATCTGAGTAAGAGTATTGGATTCCGGTATGCTATCTGCATATAGAAAATTAGAAATATGACATAGATCGAATAGAATAGTATAAAAGCAGAAAAAAAAGAAACAACTTTCAGTTCCAGCAGTTTACAGTAAGTCTAGAGAAGATTAATCAGCTATAAAACCATTTTATTGCTGGCCCAGCTTTTCCAATCACCGGAGAAACAGAGGTTGAATAGAAGCTCTTAGGACAATGTTTAGTTATTATTGCTGTGCTCAGTCACCCTGCCTTGGCCATTATTACTCAGGTGAAATCAAAATTGATGTCTTTTTATCCACATTTGCATTATTCTGAAATATTACTCATAGCAATTACCTTCAGACTTTATGTTTTAATTGCTGGCTGTAAAGTGAGGGCACAAAATGTGTCCAGAACGTAGACAAGTAAAAGTGTCGTAAATGCGTCCTTCAGCAAAAGGTCTAACACTGCAGTGCTTTATCGACAAAAAATGCAAATAAGTCCATCCACTAATAAAAGATAATGGTTAAGGCAAAGGAATATATCGAGTGTCCAAAATATAACATTAATATAAGAAAATCGGTAGCTGTCGAAATGTACCAGTTTCACCACCCATATGGGTATGTGTTGCATGTTGTTCTTTGTCTCCAAGTTTTTTCCTGAGCAAAAAATTAAGGATTTGTATATTTTCTTAAAAAAGACAAATGTATAACATAAAACAACTCTAACATATAGGAATAACCGTTTTTGTACTATAAAGGTACAACATGGTATCGCTTTAGTGTTTAAAATTATAACACACATTTTGTTGAAAAGATGTGTTGTTGCCTGAGTTTACTGCATTTCCGTTCCAAAATATTTATTTAAACAATATTTTGCAAGATCTATTAAACTGGATTCAAAATCCTTATCTGCCTCATTTTGACTGACATTCTGGGGATTTCTCCAAATATGGGTATTATGGAAAACAAATAATTGGATTTAAGGACTAAATTAAGATTTTATATTGTTTCTCAAAATAGAGAGAAATCTTAGCCTGAATTAAATACAATGCATGCAGTCTTTTGTGTCAGAAGTAATTCTTGTAACATGGACAAAACTGGTGCTAAATTAAGTGATGTAAACAAGCTGTAAGCATGAGTGCAGCCAAGCTTTACAGGCTCTACTCCTGTGACAGAGATATATAAGTAAGAAGTGTTTCAAACAAAGATGAAAATAATTTCCACTCTGTTAATATAAACACTAGCTTATGACTTTAGTCTGTTGACAATTTTTCTGTGTTCTTCTGTAATTATTTTCACAAACTTTCAGCATTTAATTTGTATACACCATACTTCCCTTTTTATATATCTGGGGAATTTGGAAATTCCAATTAATAGGTTCATGAGTATTTCCCATAATATAGGTCCTCATTATGTTATGTCAAATGCTGAAAGAACATAGTAAATTACACTCTTTACTCTCTAGCTTTTGGTCATCTAAAATATTCTCAGTAAATGATAAACCCTTCTGTTTTCAAATTGTACATCCTAAATTTACCTCTGCTGTTTCTACTTTTCATTCTATATATTTCAACACTATTTTTCCCTTTACATCTGAGTCAAACCCTGTTTTGTTGTGCTGGAAACTATTTTTATGGGCATAAACATTAAAATGATGCTGACCCTGATGGTTGTTGTTGCAGATGAATTTAAAGCCTTCTACTCTAGGCTTCCCCAGAGCTACTTCCTGAATGTATCAGCTATTCAACACTTGTGGTCCTTGGACAGCCTGTTTCAGTGGCGATATGAGCAGCTTGAGAACAGCATGCGGGTCCTCTCCAGAAGAGCCAAGAGAGTGATTTTCAAGCTCTTCAGTCTTAGCAAAAGATGTCACAGACAACCTCGAGTTCGGATACCTAGGGAGCGGTGAGAACACATTCCTATTCTTCCCTTATACCTGAAGAAATTTTAGTAATACTCCATCATTAATCATAATATCATAACTATGATACTTCCAATGCTTTGACTATGTTATTCTTATCTAATTTAGACTGTATATAGAAAGATTTACTTTGGCTTTTTATATGACTGTCTATTTTTTTCCCTCTAGCTTTCTATTTTGACACAAAGGGTTTAAGCTTTTTTTTCATTCCCTACAGAACAGAAAGTCAATGCTTACTGATCTGTTTTTAAGAGCTAGCTTATTTCTTTAGAAGTAACCTGGCTGCTGCTAGTGAGGTGCAGTTTACACATTTTGTTCATACTCTGCAAAGTAAGTGTAAACATATCAAATTACAGTTGGTTGTGTGTTTTTTTCCTAAGGATTTTCTAGTAGAACTTGTCAAAATTTCTGGTCTTATTCTAAAATTTTATTTTCTAAATGGCTAAAAATTACAAATTTGAAAGTTTTTAGATTACCATAAATGGTTTTTCTGGGGGAGCAAGTTGACAACAGTTAGCCTGGCCAGACGTATACAAGGCGTATAAGTCTGGTAAAAAGTTGGCAGAGCTTGACTTCAAAGATGGGATTAACTGGGTCATTAGGTTAGAACAGATCAGATAACAATGGATAAATGAGGCAAACATTCCAAGCAACACACTATGTTCTTGTAGTTTTGTATCAAATGTATCTTTTTCTAAAAGACAAGATACTAAAGCTGTCTGTTCTTGAGCTTTTAAAGTTAGATCAATCTCCCTTAGGACATCAGAAAGGGTACCAATTAAAGCCCACCTACCGGGCTTTAATTGGTGCAGCCAGATTTGGCCGTAGTCAACAGTTATTGACTAGACTGAATTAGGCTCTATGTAATCATTCTGGCAGGCCAGGCTAGAAAGCAAGAGTCAAAGATGTTAGGGAAAAAAAAGGGGGTTTTAATTGAACCCCAAAATTGAAATTAGAAAATGCTGAGCTCATAAAAGGTGATCATAGAAAAAAAATGATCTCAAGAAGAACTTATGACACATTCTAAATATCTCAATTATAATTTAGAAGTTTAGGAAAATGTGATGATTTCAAACAGATTGATCTAGATAATTTGAATTTTAGGCATTAGGGTTGGTTTTGTATATTCTGTTATATTGTGATTCAGTACATCGAAGGTTCTGTTCATTTAGGTTAGTTAAAGCTTCTAAGCCTAACCATTACCAGGTAATACATCTTAAACCAAAACTATTCCCTTACTCACCAATCTGGCATGAAAATTGACTTTTTGTTAAAAATAATTTGTTTGTTATTTGTAGATATTTTACAAGGGAATTTTATGTCTATCAAATTGCATGACACAGGAGCTTGATCGTCTACATATTTCTATTTTTTTGCTTAAAATATCACATGTAGCAATACATTGTGGGAAATGCACTTCACCGAAGTTTGCTTAGATGTGTCCTAAGCACACCTCTATAAAATAAGTAACTGATGCCAGGATGGCATTACCCTCGCCTTTATATGGCAAATGTGAAACTGTAGTGACAAAATACAGTATGCATGAGTGGGAATGCACAAAAAATTACAGCGAACCATGTTTTTAGATGCTAATGCTAACCAAATGCAGTGGAATGAATCACAGAAATTAACCTGAAAGCTAGCTTATAAATAGCTTATTTTTTAGAATATAATTGAAAATCTCTTTAATGTCCCATATGGAGAAATTGTGGGGTTTACAGCACAAAGGTTATAGTAAAAATTGTCACACAATGTTTATCTTAGAAAAATGTATAGAAATAACAGATAGGAAAATAAAAAATATAATATAATACTCTGTATCTGGAGAATAAAAAAATCAATAGCTCTAGAATTTATTTGTACAGAAATGGATATATGAGAAATAGCAGCAGCACCAGAGATGTGCAAAAAAAAATGCAATGACAGCAACATGTTATTTAACTAAGACAGAAACTGTGCAACTGTGTTGTAACCTCATGAAATTTCTTTTAAACATATCTAATTTATGTTATACGTTAACTTATATTATTAATTCTTTGAATGATCACAGGAAATGCCACACCCTAATTAAGAAATGTTTCTGCTTGCTGCTGAACATGACCAATAGGGGTAATGTCACATCATGTTTGAACACAAGATCCTAACCTCTAAAATAAAAGCATATGACACATATCCAAACACTCAGCAAAAATATAAAATTGAAGTGTTCAAGGGCAGAAGTGAAGATATTGGAGCTGGGCCCCAGGTGTGCGCAGCCCTGGCCAACATCTTTTGTTCGGCAACCACAATGGATCACAGCAGGCAAGTATTGGTAAAAGAAACAAGAATTAATCATGAGCACAAATGATGTAACTATCACCATAGTAACATTTTTCCTAGAGCTAAATTGGTCTGGAGCAGGTTTTCCTCAATAAACTCAGTATCCCCTGTCTCCACCCTCCTTAAAGCCAATCACGCCCTTTAATTTTCTGATTTAAAGCCACAACCAAAGATTCCTGGGCAATTTTCCAATAACACCTCTTTCTTGTCTGTTATTGTAAGAAATTGTTTACTAATTGCTCAAAGAAAATAAAGAGAACTCTCAAATACCACATCTTTGTGGAATGTGCTGACAAAAAAAAACAACACAAAAATTCATCAATGGAAATCAAATGTGATGTGAATTACTTAAAATAGATCAAAATTATTCCTCCATGAGGACATACACAGGAGCTTGTAAAATGCACAGGCATTGTACAAGAGAGCATGTACAATGCCTGGACATGCTCCTGATGAGTAATGGATTGTCTAAAGTAATTGTATCAATAAAATTCTTCTAATTGTCTTTTTCTTTCCGTGTGAGTTTTTCAGATTGAAGTATGAAGTAACTCTTTGTAAAACTAGAACAGCATATTTCTTTTCATTAAATGAGGAGATTAATAATAATGCTAGATGTATTTTTTAATACAGTTGCCAAACTGACAGACATACTGTATCGCTATTTCAGGTTTCCATTCCCCCAGCTCTTAGCATTTATGACTTTAAGGGATTCTTTAAAAATAGGATTGATTTGTAATGACCCGAAAACCGAAGACCCAGATACAACAAGAGACGTTTAAACAGTTTATTAGAATATGAAACTGTCATAGGTTGGGAGGGACTAACCAAAGTCAGCGTACAGAACTTCTGGAAAGAGATGGGACAGTTGAGTGACCAGACAGAAACAAAGGGAAATGTTTCTAATGTTGAATTGTTGTTCACTAAACTTCTCGTTTCTTGAAGATGCCGGTTGGCTTGTGACGTCACTGGTGAACCTGATTTGGAAGAATTCTTCTTTGACAGTTAATTGTTGGTCCAGGGGAATTCACTGGGTCAGATCTGTGAGAGCAGAGACAGGCAGAATGATCAAGGGGACAAACCAGAGTTCGAATTCTAAAGCTGGTCCAGAGTCAAAGCCAGGTTATTCAAGATCCAGAGACATTCAGGGAAGAATCTGGGAGCATGGTCAGGGCACATAAAACAGGTCAGAGATCCAAAAACACACTATGACAGGGTTAAGGCAGGCTCAGAGAATCAGTAGGCAGAATCAAGTCAGAAACAGGCCGGCAGGCTGACAGGTATACAGGAGTCATGGAAAAATAACCTCACCAATGACTAGTGATGATCTGGCCCAAGTGATTGGTCTCAGAGCTGATTATCTTGCCAGGTGAGCAGGTGAATCTGACCGAGGATGACTGAGAACAGAGCGGAGCTGATAGGTGTGTGGAATCCTGAATCAGACCACCATTAGTGCCTGGAGTCATGACATGATTCTGTAAAGAGAAACAAATATAATAATGGCCACGTAATATGATTAGGCTTTTGTAAAAAGTATTAAAAACATTGTATGTGTTCAATACTTTTTCCTATGTCATTTTGCTTTATTACACATAACATAATTCCTCTAACCATGGAAGTTAGAAAGGTCCAGAACTTTTAAAGCCAGTACTGAGTTGTGAAGATTAAGTGATCCAACAGGGAGACCTGAAACACACACAAGGAAGAGCAGAGTATGCTCTTGACGTCTCTAAGGAAGTACAATTAAAATCACAGGGAAAAAAATGGGCTTGACTATACAACATATGTTGACAATCAGGCAGAGAGAGGTTCTCTTCCTGCTCTTTAAATACACAGCAAGCCAGAAAACTTTAAACAGGTGTGTCCTGCCGCAGCTCAGACTGAGGCCAGAACCATGAATCAAACTCAAACCTAGCAGGATTACTCCCAGCCTATCCAGCTTGACCAATCCACAAGAATGGCAGTCGGGATCAGCGGTATCTTGGAATGATCATGAATCAGTCCCAATGAAAAGTCAAACACGGTGGCAGAAAAAAAAGACTAAATGGCATGGCAAAGGATTTCTGACTGCTTAAATAAGCAAGTCTGGCTCTTGAAAACCTCTCTCTCATAAGTAATTGTCAGCGGGATTCAAAGGATCTTCACAATCACAATTTGTGCTCTAAATTTTTCTATTTATTAATTATACAACAAAGTGAATACCAGGGTATAAGGAAATGATACAGAAGAAAAAAAATACATATTAGTAAAGGTTGGTATGTCAAAAAGGAGAAGAAATAATAAACAAATAAAGGGAAAAAATATTTTAAATGTTAAGGGAACATTTTGAGCTCTGCTTTTTGGTTTTCAAGTTTTTTTATTTTGACGTTTAAGTTATTTTTCCCTCTGAATAACATTGGGTCTTTAATGCAAAGGCACCTTATTGGTTCCCAAACAGCTTTCTACAACAATATCCTATCTAAGAATGAATCCAGCTTCATGGTACCGGAAAGTAAGGATTAAGGATGTCTCACTTAGGCATGGCATACACTGTACGATACGTTTCAATCATTGTATTCAGCTACAGCTTAAACTGTAAAACAAAACTAGTGTTGCACCGATACCAGTATCGGACGGGGCCCCGATACTGCCCTAAAATGGTGGTATCGGTATTGGCGACTACCAACAAATAGGGCACCGATACCATTTTGAGAGCCATAAGTTTATTCAACTATTGTCACCCACTCCAGGTAGGCAATAAAAAGTTCTACTGGATTCACTTTGTATTAGATTTTTTCCTGCTTCACAAAGGTAGGCAGCAGCTTGACAAAGCCATGATGGCAATTATTTTACATTATTATGGTATCGGCCGATACTGCACAGCCAGGTATCGGGTATCGGTATCTGGGCCAAAAAATGGCATTGGCGCAACACTAGACAAAAACACAGTGTTTAAAAGTTCACAGCTCATGATATATGTTCTTACACTGTATGGCCCGATGCTCTGATGCGATCTTACCTGCTCAGACTGTATGCCCAAAAACCATATTCGGACTCAACGCCAAGAGATGGCGCTGGTGGAACTCGTCAATCTTAAAAAAGAAGAACAAGAACTCCCTTGTTTGCACATGCGCAGTTTGCAAGGTTCTGGTAAATCGGTCAATTGATGCTCAAAGGTCTCCTTCAATAGCAGGATTTGCCCACAAACATCTTTTGAAGGACAAGTGAATTTTAAACATGTTTGATTTTCTCCTGACCTTACGATTCCTGATCGAGAAGTGGTCATGAGAGGCTAATGGCCCCTTCTTATGCCTTGTATACTACGCAGAACGCACAATGAGGCTGAAACTCAGCCCACTCCAAAAAATTCTCACACGCCTGGAGTATCAGCCCTAAAAGGGCGAAAACTCATACAGTGCCTGGCTTATACCAGTAATTCTGCTTTGCGGTACAGGTCTCTAGCCTCCAGCAAAATTCACTACTAGAAAGAGCACACACAACCACATGAACAACTGGGATTGTTATTATTGAAACACTGTTTATGAGCCATGCTAAAGTGTGTGCACACCAAATTTCAAAAGTGGAGTGCGTGAAAATGAATCCTAATTTTTGAAATCGTGTGCATGCACAATACCAAGAAATGTATTTGATATTTTCCCTTTCTTCACAGCTGTGCCACAAAGTTTGCGACCAAGGCTTCACCTCATTTGTATTTCAATGAGCTGCTGATCACTGTTATTTAATGATTACCAATGGCAACCAATGCCAAGAAAGTGGGGAAAAAAGTGCACTTTAACCAAGAAAGGAACTATACATAGTATCATTTCACAGTATCATTTTGTTCCTAAAAGCGGCTTCAGGCAGAGAGTAATTTAATTGCTAATTATGTTTAACACATGTGGAGGAATTTGCGCTTGCAAGAGCTGCCAGAAGCCACAGAGTTAACAAAAAAAAAAAAAAAAAAAATTATTTGGGAAACCAGCACACCTATCTTTCTATCTATAAGATTTGTTAGATTTTAGCTGCATCATCTTAATATAATTAGGTGTTTCCAAGTCTTTGTAGATAATTTTTAATGTAAATATAATTTACCTCTGATTTCTTAGATCTATTGTACCCAAAGTCTTTTTTTTTTCTTTGATAAAGTAACCTGGCAGAATCATATGGTCTTTGACGACATTGATCGATGATATTGTCAAAAATGATGTTCATTAAATCATTCATAGACGATTTGATCAAAATTACTTAGGCTATGACCTACCTGTTTCTACCATATATGAAATGCTTCTTGAGATATTTTTGAGTTCACGTTACCACATTACCAGAACTTAGAAAACAATCAGTGACTTTTCAGATGTCTCTGTCTGATGTGAGTACAACTTTTTGTATACCCTTACATGTGCATTTATAATAAATAATTAAAGCTATTGAAGTAAGCCCTCAAAAGGAACAAACCTTGACATCAGTATTAATTAAAGCAGGCAAAAATAATAAATAGAAAGAATAAAAATTGTTAAGAATAGGACACCTTATTGTAAGGCCAAATACAAAGCATAATAAAAAAGTTAACAATTTTGAGCGATGAAAAAGATATTATTATAATAGGAAAATGAAAAATAATAAAGGCACATACGAAAGCAACATGGAGAATATAAATTTTCCACTGATGAGAGCAATTTCAAAAAGCCAAAAGCTATTATTTTGTAGACAAGGAAAATGTTGTAAATAATGACATAGATATAGAAAATTTATTTAAATAGTTTTTTATATTAAGAAAAAAAAAACACACCAAAATCTATGGCAACATCTAAACAAAACTGAAATGTCAGTTGTATGGAAGTTAGATTAATATACGTCGTCCATGCTTCTGGGTAATTAAATCTATTGTTAGAAAAAGAAAATAAAACATTTACAGATAGTGAAGGACTTCACATGACCTTTGCCAAAATGAGCTCTAGCATTTGTTAAAGTAATAGAAAAAAAAGATATGCAACTCAGAATGGACACAGTTGGCTTCTTTATGGATTTAAAGAATGCATTGGACACTGTAAAATATTATGTTATTGTCAAAATCATACACATATTGCTTCAGGGGACCAGCTTATCCATGGTTTAAAGTTATATCAATAATGAATTGCAGTTTGTTCAAATTAATGTTCAACAGTCAAATAATAGAACATATGTAGAGTTCACTAAGGGTCAGTTTCTGGCCCTTTCTTTTTTGATAATGACCTCTGTAAGGTATCCCTTTTATTACAGTTTTAGTTGTTTGATGATAATACTTGATTGTGATTATATTTTTTTCTGTAAATAATTAAAATGTTCTTTCATTAATGGAAGATAAACCAATCTAAAAATGTACCACATGCAAACTTTCTTCCAAATTGGAAACTAAACTGCAGTAGTAGTTTTTGTCTCTTTTTTAGTAATTCTGAAATTAAGGTGTAGTTTAACATGCACAATATCTGGTCATTGTTGACACGCAGGAGACAGTGGTACGATGCCAGAAAATGGAGAAATTGTCCTTGTGCATGTAAACATATTTGGATTGACAAACATAACAGCAGTAGCATAATAATAATGATAATCCGCAAGAAAAAATGTCTACACAGGCCTGCACAAATTAAAGCAACCGAATGGCAGACAATCTTTATAAAATTAAATCAAATATAAAATAAATAAATGAAGGTAAATACTGTGGGATGTTTATAAAAATTGAAAGTCAAAAGAGCCTGAAAGAGACCTTGCAGTGATATCTTTGCAACAGGGTTTTTTTTTCTCCCTCAATTTAATACAGAATAACCATGCATAAAGCATAATTATGTTTCTTTTCTTTTTAACTGTACCAGTTTGAGATATAATCTGAGTTGGGCTGTAAATATTCAGTATTATCTTTAACTTTTGTTTTTAATGATTGCTACCTCCAACTATATGTCATAGAACTTAATTTTTTAAGACCACTCCCCGTAGAGCATGCAATCTTCTTATATTAATGGGCAGAATTAATTTTTTGTCGTGTCTTAAAATTTGCATAGCAATCTTTGTATATCTACTGCATCAACCATCCCCACTTATTGCACAAACTAATAAACACATGTGCAATTAAACATCTCTTATTTGGAATCTTAGAAGATCAGGCCCTCTATATACCAAGAATTTAATTGTATGTGCTTAGTACTATCCCTTTTTTTTTTTTTTTTTTTACATCTGGGTTATATGCAATGACCTTTACCTGTGATGAGCAGGGATGGCATTAGACCAGCAAAGTTTCTCCAACCCCGCTTAGAACATATAGATCCAAGAGCAAAGCTCTATGGAGTCTGATCATCTGATAAGCCAGTCATCATCTTGGGTCGAAAAACATTGTTAATCCCTGAAAATACATTGTCCCGTTAAAAAGTCTCCAGCATAGTCACATAATCTGTTGCACACTATTGTTTACAATGTTTACAGCTATCCATGGGAATTCCTTACACCTTGGTTCATATTTATATATATATGGGTCCTTATTACTCACCCCAAATTCCATTCAAAATATTAGAATTTAGTAACAAATCCTTTAACCCCCAGTCAAACATATTTTATTTAAAAACTTGAAACTTGAATAAACCAAGTTTATATGTACACAAAGAAGAAGAAAAACAAATGTTTGAAAACCAAAAATTGGCATGACTATTACGTGTGAGAACCAAGAGTTGTCTTAAAGAATTTGGAATGTGGTCATATTAGCTTTCAACAAATTTTGAACAATTAGAATGTGTTCAAACCAATTCACAATGCAAATCCAAGAGGTGAATAAAACATTGTTTTGGTAAAATAATATTTTATTGAATGATTTGCTTAATCAAAAAGTAATAACCTTTAGTTTAATTGTTTCTTAACCTGCTATGATTAAGCCAGTAGCTTGCAGACATGAGGGGATTCATCTTGAATTTACTCGCTGGTCATATTTTGTCAATCAAATTAGATGAGCATTCGAAGAAACACATGAACCCTTATTTTTTAGCTTTTTAAACAACAGGTCATGTCCCTGTGGGAATGTCTTGGAGAGAGGAAGAATTTGCAGCAATTGGAGAGGAGGCCAACAGCAGAGCAAAAATGCCTCATTATGTCAGTATCCATAACCTAAATTGAAATCTAGAAATGTACTTGTTTGATGCCATGTGATGCTGCACATAGCACTTTTCACTTTCCAGGCTGGTGCACAGAGGCAGAGAAACAGACACATCTGCTCAGAAATGTGGCTCAAAGTCTGCGTCTTTGCACCTTGATCCCGGAACCAATTTACCTTTCAACAATCTTTTATTTTCTTCCTAGGGCTATGTGGAAAGAGTCAATACTTCTGGTGTTCTATACTTTTTAAATTTATTTTATGATGATCATTATTCCAACTAGAACCACTTTGCTTTAAGCACCAAATGATAGTAAAATGTCTACAGCTGAGTCTACATTAACATTAATCATCAGCAGTAAAATTACCAGCATTGTTAGTAAATATACTAACAATATGCAAATTTAAATAGTTATGAGGATAGAGATAAGCTGCATGACAATTTTGCTGAATTTATTCTGTCCTGAGGCACATTTTTAATTCATGTCTAAATTCTATTGGCGGTTAAAGACACCAATTCACTAAGATAAAGATTTCTGTTGCACCTTTGCGTTAAGTTGCTCTCAGCAACTATCTTAATCCCTCTTAACTAGCTAGGAATTTTAAGACTATGATTGGAGCTCTCTGAGAGAACCCTGCCTATTACCATCAAGATTTGATAAATGAATCAATTATCCCACAGACCTGTAGATAAGTAATTCTTTGTAAGCATGGGCATTTTGTTAAGTTATGTGGTCAGATGGTTTTACAACCTTTAAAATCCATGTCTCAGTTTCTTTCTGCTTCATAATTTTGTGTTTTCAAGTTTATTTCTGTCATATAAAATTTCATGCAGTTTTGTTTATTTATATGTCACCAGTTCACAACACCTTCTGTCAGGTGATACAGTCCTATAGGTTAAAAACGTTCTATCTAAGGAAAACTAGTTGAGTGCATCAAGTTATGACTTGTAGAACATACTCCTCCAATATGAGTATCTGGCAACAGTAGATATTGACTTGTATTTTGTTGTTCACTCTACAGTAATCCCTCACATGACCATGGATGAAGTGACAGTGGAAGGGAAATAATCTCTTTAAAGCGAAGTAACCTCAAACAAACTGAGGCTCGGTGAGAGCGGTCTTCTGCCAAGGCCAACTTGGTTTCATGGAGAGAGAAGGAGACTTACAGAAGGATCATAGAAACACTGACCCATACTTTCTATGTGAGAATATAATGGTAAACTAGCTTCATCTGTGGCTCTGTCCAGGGATAAAGGAGTTTTCATGTCAAAAGGATAAAAAGAGTACACACTGTTACTTACAGTTAAACCTGAGCCCATAGCTAAGCCTAAGAAAGAAACAGAACTTGCTATAGGGGAAAACGAAATTTAAATCTGAAAAACTCACACAAAGAGAAAAGACAATTAGGAGAAATTAATTGATACAATTACTTTGTCTTTGGCACTCAGACCTCGGCAGGAAACATAGCCCTTAATTTTGATAGATATGCATGAACAGGAGCAAAGAACAGGGCTGTTTCCCCCCCCCAGCCCTGAAACTGGTGGTGGAGTGGAGATAGATAAAGTTGGTCAGTCTGTAGACTGCTGGTTATAAAGATGGTATGCTGAGCTTTATGGGGAGATCCAGTGGACTGCCTGAGCTGATACTAGAGCTTCACTCAGGGACCTGGAAGATGGAAGTCCAGTTGGATAACACAGGTTGAGAGAACCTGTCCATGATGAGCAAGCATGAAGCAACAGCGGAGAGGAAAAACTCCCTGTTGGGAAGAAACCTCTGGCAGAACCAGGCTCAAAATGGCAGTCTTCTGCAGGACCAGTTAAGATGAGACAGAGAACACAGTAAGAGACCGAGGGGAATGATACTCTGATGAAGCTTTAGCTACGATGGTGGAGGAGGGGCTGGAGGTGGGTTGAAACGGTGTAATATGAATGAAGTCAAGGTGCATCCGCCGCCTGCGCACAGGAGCAGACAGGTATGTATCGGAGGCCTTTTAAGTTGAACTTTGGATGCCGATTGGCTTTCGTGTTCAAAGCTAATTGGCTGTGTCGCAAGTGGATGAAGGAAAGCAATGAGTATCTTCAGTTGAACTTCTACCTAGGCTCCATATCATATACTCTGTTTAAATTTCTCAGTGGATATTTAATGCCCTCTATAATTTGAAGTTTAGTAGTCTCTTGTTGGAATATTCATTCATAGTTTAAATAAGGCTGATTGAAAATGAAATTCATCTGTTGATTTCAAGTCTACTTGATTTGGTGATGTCTCAACTACTCAAGTAAGATCAAGGTTTTTACTTAGAAACACATAATTAGTTTTAAAACATTATTTTTGTAATAGATTTATATTTCCAATTTAACAGATGTTTAGAATTATTTTTACTTTGTCTTTTATGGAGTAAAAGGGACATTTAAAATCATTTCAAGAAGAAATTTCTGTCAATTACTTTCTCTTCACCTGAACATTTAACATTTAAAAGCTGTGTGCTGAGATAAAAAAAAAAGTAAAAGTACATATTTTGTCAATAAGTTGAAAAGTGAAAATTGTAAAAAATAAAATAAAATAAAAAATCCTAAACTGAGGCAGAATCCCGAATCTGGAACCATCATCATTAAACAAAGCAGTGGCAAGAAGACTGAAAAGGTGGACACAAGCAAAATTGACACAAACACTGCTGTGTACAGCAAGAAGAAACTGACATGCTGTCAACTACAAGAGAAAAGACATAATTGCAGGGATAAATAATTGGAAAAAAATATGCAGGTAACAGGAAACACAGTAAATCCCTTTCTGAAAATGAAACGTACCGGTAGAGCAGAGTCTAAAAAGCAGCAGAGGTGGGCAGAGACAGGGATGCAGTAAAATTGTGAAGTTTCCAGTATCTTAAATTTGTATAGAAAGTAATAAAATTGTGAAACTATCCAAAAAGTTTCCAGACAAATAATGGATTAGTACATTTAAAGGGAAAGGTAGGATATTTTAAAGGGATGGGATTAGATTTAATGATCAATAATAATTGCCTTTACATGCCTACAAAGATGGCATTTTTTCTTAAATTAAAAAAAAAAAAACAATTCCTGAGAGATAGCGGGAACCTGCATTGACCCCCAGTCCAGCTGTTTTTTTCCATTTTAACATTTCAGCATTTCTCAGTGTTAGAAGATTCACACAAATGGTACAAAATAGTAATAGTGATCCACACTTTCAAAGGGACCATTTTCAGGTTTTATTGCTTTTATTTTTATTTTTTTGGCTAGACAATGTTTATGTTGTTTTTATTTGGTTGACTATTAGTTTATGAAGAGCAGAATAAACCTTAGGATTTTGCCGCAGACTGTCACTTGTACAACAGCAGCAAATATAGAATTTTCATGTGCTCTTCCAGGTCTCCTTGGTATTAAAAAAAAATCTGGTGGATTTAGGTTAATGAATCAGTTGATCAATGTGCGTTTTGTGAATTAACATCAAAGTTGAGTAAACAGAGTAAGCAGAGGTATTGGCTAATTAAATCCTAGTCCCAACACTTTTCCATTGCATATACTGTGAATTTTAGTCTAGTATGTAAATGGTACAGTAAATGACCTGTACTTATATAGCTTTTTGTCAAGTCAGGAGACTTGACCAATAAGGTTTACACAACTTAGTCATTAACGCACCCACTTAAACATGGAGGATGGCAAGCTACATTGCAGCTGCACTTGCCCTGTCTCACTAATAGAAGCCAGGCTGCCTTACACAGGCACCACCAGGACCTATTTATGTTTTTATCATACATTAGTTAAAGCTTTTGCCTTACCCACAGGTCCACCATTGAGAAAAAATGTGATTTTGGTTAATTTCACTGTAAATATATGTTAACATTTTACTCAAAACTGAAAATTTCTAAACATTGACTATATTTTCATGAAATATCATATTACATTATATATATATATATATATATATATATATATATATATATATATATATATATATATATATATATATATATATATATATATATATAGATATATATATATATATATAGATTTTTTTTTTTTTTTCCATCATTTGAATGTTATCTAACAAATGTGAATTTTGTGAAAAGTTTCGCTCAATGCAACTTATAAACATTGCATTTCTCCTCCAAAAGAATGTAGCTTTTTTCTTGTATATTGTGAGAAAAAAGCTAAAAGGAATAAAGAGATGATAGTGGAAAAATTGCAGTAGAAGGGAATCAAACTCGAATTCACAAAAGGGAATTGTGTGCATATCTAAAACTAAGCCACCCCTCGCCTACAGCACACTTTTAATATTTATGTCACAAATTGATCAAAGACAACTTTCTCCTGTCTCTGTTGCTGCATTTTATAAGACTTTTGTGCTCATATTCTAGCCATGTATAATAGAGTAAAGTAGGACTCCAAATTCATAAACATTCATTAGAATCTCATACATAGAGAAAAAAGGCAGGCTTCGAATTTTCAGGGTAAACAACACATCATGACTAATGAGTGTTAAATGTATGACTCATTTTTAGTGCCTATTGCCACTTTTGATCTGCATATGACCTTAACTAGGATTAGTGAAATGATTTCTGGCTTGCATATTTAAAATTTATAACCCAGTGCTCTCCAACTCCAGACAGGTGTTTTTTAAAGCTTCACTCTTTTCAAAAAACTCTTGCTGAAAGAATATTCTCATCTCATTATGCTGCTTTTTTTCCCTCTGTTTTTGCAGGCCTCATTCCTACTGGCTTGTATATCTTCAGTCTCTCCTGTATTGTTCAGAGAACAATCAACTTGGAACATTCTCTGAGGAACTCCATAGTTGCACCTGCCGATATGAACACAACCTCTGTCAGTTGCCTCCACCCTGCTCTGTTGGAGAAGGCTCGGCCTGTGCAACATGCGCATCAGACAACCACACCCGATGTGGGAGCTGTAACCCGGGATTTGCCTTGCTGCAGGGGGCCTGTAGACCCATGGTGGCAGACTCCACAGAAAACTACCTTGGTTTTGAGACGGACCTCCAGGATTTGGAGTTAGGGTACCTACTGCAGAGAGCAGATCGTAGGCTTGAGGTATTTCTTTCTGCAGTTTTCTTTAGTAATGCCAGGCTCACTATTAGTTGAGCTGCCTGAAAGCTCTGCCTTGGAAAAACACCCATGGACTCCTGGGATTTCATTGCATAGGGGCTTCTAGGAAATTAGAAACTTTACAGTTTCTCCTGGTTTCTGTTTCACAGTGTATCACGTTATGTTTTAATGGACACCATTTATATTTCTTTCAACCAGTATAACATTAGTGTTCCCAAGCTAGTTCAACCTTGGTAGTTTTCTAAGGTATAAAATAGTTAGCACAATCTATGTGGATTTTCTGTGTGGATGCCACAGCATTTTGAAATATTGACAGCATGTAGATGCATGACATTTTTTAATGTATTAAAATTTGTAAAACGAAAACTCAGTCATAAAGCTAATATACTATTTTACAGATCTTTCAATCATGGGTATGTGGATTAATTACCATACAAAACAAGGCATTGTCTTTCAAAAGAACCTAAGATACTGAAAAGTAACTCATTCCTGTAATCAATTAAATTTGATTAACGTATCTTCAGTATAGGTTCCAACAAATTTATAGGATTTGAAAGTTTATTAGTTGGCAGTATGTAACTCTGTTAATAAGAAAGACTGTAGCAAACATCAGAGAGCACCAATTATTGGTGCTTAATTATTCATTCAAGACCTTTTACAAGTGGATGAAAATCAAGCCAGCAACCAATATTGCCAGGAGTGAATGTTTCCTGCAACTTTACTCCAAAGACCATGCAAAAAACAAAGACTATGAGCTTTTCTTCAAACTCTTGTAGCCAGTAAATATGTTTTCAGTTAGACTTCATCACTTGGAAAAATGTGTGATAGCTGTGACATCAACAGGCACTGGAGGAGTCATAATGGTTAATAGCCAGGGGTAAAGTGACTTGGATAGATGGAAAAACTTTCAACCAAAAAAAAAAATATATGGACACCACTTATTTAAATGATTGATGATTACAACTATCTTTGGGAAAATGGGGTGAAATGCCCAATTCAGAGGTATTAAACATTATTTATTTGTTCACAGAAGGCAAATTATGTAAATAAAAAAAACTATAATAATAAACTGAATTGATCACCTTTCAGATTTTACTATTAGTCTTTACTATTTACACTGAAGCCCTTTCACACACTGATATATTTGAAAAAAATGAGTTAAATTCCTTGCCCAGGTGCATGCTCACATGTGGCAGGAAGGAACTGGAATCAAACCCAGAACTTTAGAGCTGTAAGAAAACTTCTCTAGCTTCTGAGCCAAAGCAATAGTCAACAAAACTTTCAAAACCAAAAAAACTAAAAAGTTTTCTTAGCAAGGTGGTTTTGCTTTGTTTGTGGCTAATTGTCATTGTGATATGTCTAAAGTTTTATTAATATCTTATTAATTAATCTTTAATTAACCATGTTACAGACTTCCTCTTATTTTGAAAATAAACAATTTCAGTTTTACATTGTTTGTGCTGTAATCTGATAATAATTTTATTTCTGAATTCCATCACAGCCATTTCTCCTCTTCCCTCACCTGATGTCTCCCCAAAGCTATAGAACAAGATATTTTACCAACACAGACTGGTAAAAATCAGTCTGAGAGTGAGCTATACCCAATGCATAGTTCACAGTGAATGAGAGGGAATCATTAGTTACGTTTTTTTGCTCAAACATTTTATTTTTTGACTGTAGCCTTACATGTAGTAGCTGAGCGAGGGCTCTATTGACTCTGCTGTTGTATAAGTCATTTACCAAGTGTGTGGCTCTGTTTGTAGCATCCAGAGTGGAAAGGAAGGTTCCAGAAGAATACTTTCCTGTTCAAAATAGCTCTCTTTCTCACAGTCGAAATATATCCTACATCTGGCTTTAGAATCCTTTTGAATCCCCAGTAAGAACTAAACAAGTCTGTCTTGCTTAGAATAGATACCTTGAAAAAGCCGCTTCTAGCTAAATAAAATGACAATATAACTTTTGTTTGCAGTGCTGCAGTTTGTGAAATATTCTGATCTACTACTGTCATACAACTTCTTGAAATCATGATCAATTCTACATTCTCAAAACAATAAGTCTTATTGCACTGGAAGATTATCATACTTATCTTGAGCAGAATCTTATCAAAAGAAGGTGCATAATTTAACAAAATGTAGTATTTTAATTTCAAAACAAGATCAAAAAGACTTTCTGCCTAGATATGAGTTTGTAAGACATGGTTACATCAACACTTTTGAATCCCCCCAGGGCTTGCTTTACAGTTTATATTCGACTAAAAATTTCAAAAAATTATCTGGAAATCATCTCATATTTATTAAATCTAACAGCTTGCAGTATTATAAAGGTTACCATCCAGATTAAGAAAACATAGAGCTTGCACAGCATGTTTGCTAAAATTTGTTGCCTTAATAGTTTTTGTTTTGCTAATTGTTGCTGGGATATGTTAAATGCAGCACCCATTCAATATACAGTATGCATTTTTTTCAACCTAACTAATGTTTTTTTTTTTTTTTTTTCTGTCCCACAGGTCCATGCTATTTTCATCAGCAATGATATGCGACTCAACAGCTGGTTTGACCCATCATGGAGAAAGAGGATGCTGTTGACGTTAAAAAGCAACAAATACAAGACCAACATGGTTCATATGCTGCTTGGAATATCCCTTCAGGTCTGCCTTACAAAGAACAGCACCCTGGAGCCTGCTCTCACTCTCTACATCAACCCTTTTGGAGGGAGCCACTCAGAAAGCTGGTATATTCCGGTTAATGAAAATGGTTTTCCTGATTGGAAGGCTACCAAGCTGGACCTGCCCTTTGAGTGTTACAACTGGACTTTGACACTGGGTAACAAGTGGAAGACGTTTTTTGAAACTATCCACATCTACCTTCGCAGTAGGATAAAGACTCAAGATGGAGCAAATGACAGTGTTTATTATGAACCTGCTGAAATGACAGATCCTGCTCAGAGTCTGGGTTACATGAAGATCAACAGTATCCAGGTCTTTGGCTACAGTATGCACTTTGACCCAGAGGCAATCCGTGATTTGATCCTCCAACTGGACTATCCTTATACCCAGGGCTCCCAGGACACAGCAATCCTTCAGCTCTTGGAAATACGAGATCGTGTTAATCGGCTTTCCCCTCCTGGTCAACAGAAAATGGACCTGTTCGCCTGTCTTCTCCGCCACAGGCTTAAACTAACTCCAAGTGAGGTGGTTCGCATTTTTGCCTCCTTGCAGGCCTTCAGTGCACGTTTGCCTAATTCGATCATTTATGAGACAACTAAGCTGTGTAGTTAACAGCTAGTTGAAAAGAGAACTCAATGTAAATTGTGAACAAAACTTTTCAGATCCTTGATGCAGATGCATACACATGTGCTTTGTCTCTATGGATTACAAAACTCTTAAGTTAACCATGAGGCATTCAGCTGTGGACAGCTGAAGAATGTACTTATCTGACTGTTTTGAATTTATCGTTGCCCATTTAAGTACTACATAAAAATGGGCTGGAACTTTGAGGAAATGCACAATTGTTTCTCAAAACAATATTTCTGCTGTAGACATTCAGAATCCACTGCAAAAAGTTAAACCATCCTGTTCCGAAGGTTCTGCTAATTTATACTGCAAGTACCAATGCTAAACGATTAGACATTTTATGGTTAAAATGGTACTCTCTGTTTGTTTGTATTTTTTATATGTTTATTTGCTTTAGTGACTGTGCACCATCCATGACTTAAAATTGCAGTGGTGTAAAACAAGATTTTGTAGATAAATTGATATTAAAGACATGTTATAACAGATTTAACCCTTCAAATTTTTTTATGTGGCACTCAGAAGAGTCAGCTGAAATGATTCAAAGTCAAGAAGATATATAATTTTATTATGACAGGTTCTCAAGAGACTAATACTGATTTTCTTTAGAGCAGTGGTTCCCTAAGTGGGACAAAAGACCTGGGGGGGCATAGGGTATGTATATATTAGGGCTGAAACAATTAATCGGATGAATCATGATTAATCGATTATTGAAATAATCCACTTAATCAGTACTCAGTTAATCCTTAACTGCAGTATAGAGACATGTCTTTAGCTGACAAAGTAACCCACTTAAGGAGTAATTATACCAAGATTTAAGAAAATAAAGAAACATTTTGGATTTAACAATTTGTCTGTCAAAATGCACTATCCAGAACTCCGCAAGTGAAAAAAATATTCAACTGTTTTAATTTCATAAAAAGTTTTCTTTAAGGAACCATTGGCTATACAATCATTAATCGATTAATAAAAGAAATAATTTTTATATTAATCGATTTGTAAAATAATCGTTAATTACAACCCTAGTATATACACAGCAACATAAACGTCTGAACTTAAAATAATTGCATTCCTTTAAATCACAAAACTATCACTGTTTTAGGATTTAAGAGATAACATAATTTATTTTATTGCAATATTTAATTTAGTTCACTTGACTTTTCTTTCTTCACTAAAGTTGTCAGTAAATACATCCAGAGCAAAATCCCTTAAAATGGCAGATAAATACATTTTCTAACATCTTTATCAGATACATTGTGGTATTTTAAGGACATAATTTCTTTTTTTACCTCCAGACCAGCTTTAACTATCCAGGACGTTGATAAAAAAAATAAATAAAATAACTGTCAAAACATTTGTTAATCGTTAGTCCATTATCACATAACAATTTTGCACAGGACCAAAAGAAGAAAATGCATGTTTGACATCCACATATTTAGGATAGCAATCCTTCCTTCCACCGTTTCCCAGAAATGCCCAATTGGGCCGTGATTTGGTGACTTCTTAGGCAGCTAAATTATAGTAAGTTGACAAAAAAAAATGTTTGAGATCTCTATGCTGAGCCTTTTGACATGGTTGTTTGTGGCCAAAAGAAGACAGGTACATAATGGTCATGAAGGAACAGTATGACCTCGGTCAGCGCCAGTACCGAGCTCAGTTGTGATGTTTAAGCCTTTATTCTCCCGACCACTTGTAACATGTTTTCAGTGTATTGATACTTGGCTGCTCTCTCCTTTAAACAATGTTCAGTTGGAATGAATGGTCCTAAAGTGTGCCTATTAAATACCCCTAAAACATTTATCTTAACATCTGACAATATTGAATGAGGCATTTTAATCCATAAATAGATGCTCACTGCAGATTTTGCCTCTCTGGACTATAACCTACCAACCTGAGAAATTGTGTATGAAATTAAAAGTATGAATTTATGCGTTTAAAACTGAATTAATTTGCTTTAAAATGTATTTAGGTGCATTTAAAATTCCATTTGGCTTGTTTTACTTTCAGCTCTATAATAACTGTGGCAGCTAAAATGTATGTGTAGTTTCCCCGTTGATATGTTGGAGATGATGCTTGACATGGTTATGAGAACTACCACATTCATGTGGACTCCAGTGCTTAAACTCAGAATATGATCAAAATAAGTTTAACCTGATATGACATATGAATGCATGAGGAGCTTGATCAACCAGGTGAGGCTTGGATTAGAACCGCTTATTCTCCACATTGAGAGGAGCCAGTTTGGGTACCTCAGACATCTTTGTTGGATCTCCCCTTAACGCCTCCCTCAGGAGGTGTTCTAGGCACATCCCACATGGAGAAGGCCCAGGGGACAAGCCAGGCCATGCTGGAGGGACTATGTCTCTTGGCTGGCAAGGGAGCCTCCTGGGCTTCCCCCAGCAGGGCTGGAGGAGGGAAGTATGGGAGCCTCTGCTGAGACTACTGACCCCGTGACCCAGTGAAAGACGATGAGTACTAGAATATTCTCCTCTTTTTAGGGTTATCAAATATAATGCTGCAGATATCCTATGTTTTCGAATCTACCACTTTGCAGCAAAAAAAAATATATGTATATATATTTTGACTGACACACAGTGTTTTTTTTTTACACAAAATGGTTTTCAGTACAACCCCAGTGAGTAACGATGTACGGCTTTGAAAAAACATAATTGCAAAACGGCTTTGCAGTCAAGCACAAATTGATAGTTGGATGATGTGATGAATTAGGTCCAGTTTACAGTGGGGCAAAAAAGTATTTAGTCAGCCATCAATAGTGCAAGTTCTCCCACTTAAAAAGATGAGAGAGGCCGGTAATTTTCATCATAGATATACCTCAACTATGAGAGAAAAAATGAGAAAAAAAATCCAGAAAATCACATTGTCTGATTTTTAAAGAATTTATTTGCAAAATATGGTGGAAAATAAGTATTTGGTCAGTTACAAACAAGCAAGATTTCTGGCTCTCATAGACCTGTAACTTCTTCTGTAAGAGGCTCCTCTGTCCTCCACTCGTTACCTTCATTAATGGCACCTGTTTGAACCCGTTATCAGTATAAAAGACACCTGTCCACAACCTCAAACAGTCACACTCTAAACTCCACCATGGCCAAAACTAGAGAGCTGTCAAAGGACACCCGAAACAAAATTATAGACCTGCACCAGGCTGGGAAGTCTGAATCTGCAATAGGTAAACAGCTTGGTGTGAAGAAATCAACTGTGGGATCAATTATTAGAAAATGGAAAACATACAAGACCACTGATAATCTTCCTCGATCTGGGGCTCCAGGCAAGATCTCACCCCGTGGGGTCAAAATTATCACAAGAACGGTGAGTAAAAATCCCAGAACCACACGGGGGGACCTAGTGAATGACCTGCAGAGAGCTGGGACCAAAGTAACAAAGGCTACCATCAGTAACACACTACGCCGCCAGGGACTCAAATCCTGCAGTGCCAGACGTGTCCCCCTGCTTAAGCCAGTACATGTCAAGGCCCGTCTCAAGTTTGCTAGAGAGCATTTGGATGATCCAGACGATGACTGGGAGAATATCATATGGTCAGATGAAACCAAAATAGAACTTTTTGGTAAAAACTCTACTACTAGAATGCTGAGTTGCATCCAAAGAACACCATACCTACAGTGAAGCATGGGGGTGGAAACATCATGCTTTGGGGCTGTTTTTCTGCTAAGGGACCAGGACGACTGATCCGTGTGAAGGAAAGAATCAATGGGGCCATGTATCGTCACATTTGAGTGAAAACCTCCTTCCATCAGCAAGGGCATTGAAGATGAAACGTGGCTGGGTCTTTCAGCATGACAATGATCCCAAACACACCGCCCGGGTAACGAAGGAGTGGCTTCGTAAGAAGCATTTCAAGGTCCTGGAGTGGCCTAGCCAGTCTCCAGATCTCAACCCCATAGAAAATCTTTGGAGGGAGTTGAAAGTCAGTGTTGCCCAGCGACAGCCCCAGAACATCACTGCTCTAGAGGAGATCTGCATGGAGGAATGGGCCAAAATACCAGCAACAGTGTGTGAAAACCTTGTGAAGACTTACAGAAAACGTTTGATCTCTGTCATTGCCAACAAAGGGTATATAACAAAGTATTGAGATGAACTTTTGTTATTGACCAAATACTTATTTTCCACCATGTTTTGCAAATAAATTCTTTAAAAATCAGACAATATAATTTTCTGGATTTTTTTTTCTCATTTTGTCTCTCACGTAGAGGTATATCTATGATGAAAATTACCGGCCTCTCTCATCTTTTTAAGTGGGAGAACTTGCACTATTGGTGGCTGACTAAATACTTTTTTGCCCCACTGTATATTGTTTTTATTTTTTGTGTTATTATAGATCTACACAGGATTTTCAACAGTGCTGTGATTATTTTCTGCTTTGCATGTGTTGCACCAACATGATGCCTCTTTGGTTATTTTTAAGTCTCTTTTGCAAACACATGGGGTTGTGCAGTGGGCTTGAAAGTCTCATGCATTCATGAGTGCACAACACAGGGCTGTGGTTAATGTGATCAAGTACAGACACTAACAGAGGACAGGAGCTACTTCTATTGTGCTGCTAACATGCAATTCGGCCGTGTGTTCACTTTTGCTGCAAATACAAATTAGCCCAGATACGATGCTGCATTTTCTGTTCCACTCAATGCATTGCCAGACTTTTAGCAAACCACGGCTGCAAAAACTGTCTTTTTGATAAGCTGCGTCAGCTCATCAAAGCACTCAGAGAAGAAGGAAACAAAAGTGCTTTATATATAATCAGTTATTCTCTTGCTCTGTGTTTATGTGGTTCAATTATAAAACTTAATCATGGCTGCAGGATATCAATCCTGAAGTTTTTTCATAAAAGTATATATTGAATAAAACCGACACTGTGAACAATGTAACTGCAAGGTAAACCCATGTATTACATAATCAACTTTGCAGCCTAACTTGTTAAACTTCAAGCTGTTTGCAAGTCTTTAGAACCTTGCCACAATCAAAATGTGAGAGCCACTGATAGTTTGGTTCCATGGACTCGTGAAATTTGTAGGCACGTATGTCTGTTTCTTTTTCTTGAATGTCATTCATTATGGGGAGTGTTTGGCTGTGATGGACTGGTGGACTGTCCAATACGTACCTTAATTCTTACCCAGACACCACTGGAGTTAGAAACACCCGCCCCTGCATCTAGGGATGCACGATATTTGGTGGACCGATAAAATATCAGCGGATTTGGCTGACTTTTTTATCTATCCGATAGGTACATTTTTCCGATAAAAATAGCTGATAAATCAATTGTATTTGGTTTAATTTTATTCAGGCAGAGCAGACCCAAAGCGGGGTTTTGCGTGCCTTACTAACAGGACCCTTCATTAGCTGACTGTTAACGAGCAAACATGTCTTCACTAGTATGTTTTTTCTTTTAAAAACTGTTCAGCAAGAATACAGATAGGCTGACAAGTGTGTTGGCACATCTAATTTCATGTTTGAAAGTATTTAACTTTGTTCCACAAATACCTGTGCAGATTCTGGACATTTTTTTCAAGAGATGCCCGTTTTACTTCGACATTTGCTGTGGATATTTTTGTGGATGCACTATTTTTGATGACATTTTCTGTTACTTAGTAACTGTTAATGTATATAATCTTATATTTAAAAAATACTGGATTTCAAAAAAACCTCTGTAGTAAAACCATAGATTGGTTCAATAATTATTTTTCTAGAGATGCTCTGTGTGTTTGAATCAAAACCTCTTGGTAAGCTAGAACAGCTAAATAATTTTTCAGAGCTGTATCCACCGCAAACACCAGATTATGCAAAGATTATACTGAATATGAATCTATCGGTATCGGTCATGAAAAGCAAAAAAATATTAGTTATCGGTATCAGTTCAAATGCTTAATATCGTGCATAACTACCTGCAATCATACGCAGATAAGGTATTAGAAATGGATGGATTGGTGTTAAATTATCTTTATTCTTTCAAGAAAGTAACAGTGTTGAAATGGCTGGATTAATATCCACACCACAAACACTTTAAAACAAACCGATGAGGCTTTGAAACTGCCACGCAAAATGAATGCCCACAATTTGGTTAAACCTCCCAATGAAGGATTTATACTTTTTACAGACCCCTAATTTTCACCATACTAATAATGAACTGCTGGTTAATCTCCTACTGCGGTATGGGATTTAAGGTTGTTATTAAGTGAACTTCCTTTAGAATGTCACTGATATAGTACTACAATCCAAGTTAATCCAAAAGTAAGTACAATAAATACACGTTTAGATTATATCCCTGCAGATTTTCTTATTAACAGAGGTTACAATGTCTCAGCATCAAATATAAATCCATGGTTCTGCTTAAAACTAAGGTAACAACAAAAATGGAGTCAGGAGCTTTTGTTGTGATAACTGAAGATTTCTTCTCATGACTCTGAGGTGATCGTAAGATTCAAAGCTTAAAAACCTACTGTTAAAATGTTTTACAGATTAATCACAATTTTCAGCCTTGTCAGAGGAGTACAAACTGTACTGGGAAGAGGTAGGTGTTAAGGTCCTGTGTACATGTAAATAATGATTTGTGAGCAGATGCCATTATAAATGGCTTAAAGACCTGACATAACAAGACACTGCTCAGAGGTGGATGTAATAAAAATGTAAAGTAGTTCAAGGTTAAAAAGATACACACAGCATGGTGCATTGCAACATCTAGTCTTCCAACTTATTTAAATCTAAGCCTCCAGTCTGTGCCTTCACTTCCCCCTCCTATAGTCCTTCAGAGTAGTGATGCGGAGAGTAGTTCTTTTGAGTAAACTGAATCATTAAAATGGTTCTTTAAAGACATACATTTTCTGAATCACTCAGTTCATGCTATTGCTATGTTGGCTCTACTTTTAAATAGGCTGCTTCCTTTCCATAGTGTGCTATTTACAGAGCATTGACCTAACCTCTTACACCCTCAGGGGGTGTGAGGCAGAAATAAATTTCTGCCTCACAAAAACACACAAAAGTAAATCACTTATAGCCTCACAGCTATTAGATTCAAGAAGAAACTTCTGGTACCTCTGTAAAGGTAAGAGGTCATAGAATGGTTTTCTGGTGTCAGCACCATTGTAGCTTTGACCCTGCCTGAAATATTAGGGACAAAATACAAAATATTTTGCATATTTTGAACCTCGCCAAAATTTTCTTGTAAATAAACATTAAAAAACACTACCAAAATATTATTTATAGCACAAAAAAGTAGTACAGACTTTTAAATCTAAATGTTGTGTAAAAATATACCAAATTTGGACTCAATCAGATTAATCATATTTATTTTAAAATGGTATTAGTGAGAAATTTCTTAGGCGGAGAGCCCATTTTGGCACATTTATCCAAAAATGTCACCAAACTGCAAAATGTGTTTTTTACATCAATACTGGGGGTTTGTTAAAATTAAATAGCTTATTACCATCTAATGACACTTTCACACATATACATATAATATAACCATTGGTCATGACATTTACCCCATTTATATGCAAAATGTACCATTGTGCACAGTATAATATGTATAATAATGATGAACTGAAAGCTCTTTCTTTGACTCCAAATTGAAAACTTTTATTGAAACAAGGTAAAACAGTCAAAAATACTTTTTGAAGTAATTTCCAAGAACAAATAAACAATTTTGAAAATCCACCACCAAAAAAAAAAAAAAAGTTCAAAAATAAAAAAAAACTACACAACTACACTACCACAAACTACAACTTTATATCTCATCAGCTGTTTTTAAATAGCTCTAAAATCTTAACATTTTGGGCAAAACCTTTATGCAGAATAGTTTTTGAAAGATTAAAGCCTCTTTTAGCGGATAAAAAAAAATTAAAGGCACGTGGAGCCTTTGTTTACAGAGCGAGCCGAGGTCACGTGGCTGCCGGACCCACCGGTGGGTCCGTCGGGTTCTAGGGGCTAATTTTCTGCACCTTTATATTTACAATAGGCAATTTGCATGGCTTTATTGATATCTACATCTTCTGAAATGTATGCATTTTAGGATTACATCAGAAAAAAAAATCCTTAATTAAATTGATGTATTACCTATTACATATCATGTCATTCCTATCTCAGTTTATTGGTATATTATAGGTGAAACAGCACCACGGTCAGTTTCATATACTGACATCTTGGCTGGAATCGCGGCTCAGTCAAAGCACAAGCTACATCCCCCCCTAATTTGAACAGTAAGTGACCAAAACATCAATACATACAAATCACCACTGATTTGAACAGTACCAGTAAGGTTGAACCAGCATCATTTCTGATCAGTACTACTTAGCAAATCACCTTCAACAGCGTTTGTCTGTGTTCAGCAAGTTAGCTTTGCAACGCTAACTTCAGTCTTTGGCTTTAGCCAGTTTTAGCCATTGGCTTGGAGCAACAAATGCTGTCCAGTGATTCATGGAACATGGAAGTTCCCCCCCCCAACTGGATTCTGCCTATTCAAACTAAACCAAAAAGGTAACGTATTATTTAATGATAGTGATTCGGTTGATTTCATTCACACTAATATTTTTTTTTTATTTGAACGACCTAAATGACCCAACTTTGATAAAAAAGACTCACGGAGTACCCTGTAATACATGTCTGCATCTTTCTGCACTGAACGTAGATCAATAAAGCAAATTAATTAGTACTTAGGTAAAGGCATGAGTCCTGAGAGGACTGTGGGGCATTCTAGCTAAGAAATATTTAAACCACTTTGTAACTGTGTTGTGCGAAGGGAGTTTCCAACAACTGTACAACACAAAACCAAAAGGAGGAAGAGTGGCGGCTCTGACTGTTTATGGAATGCTTTTTTCCACTTAGCCTAAATTCTGACCAGGCAATATGCCCTTGAACCTCAGAGCTCTTTTTTTGGCTTCTTCCCTCTCTCTGCCCAATGGCCAACTCTCAGAATGAGTATCCCTGCATTGTCTTCTTGCTTGTTGCAAAAGGTCCCAATCCAATTCAACAAGTATGTCATTTAATTTTCATAATTTTTAACAACAGGTAACAGCTCAGAAAAACAGCTTTAGCTAATGGCTGGAATTCTCTTAAAGAAAATTCTGGAAGTATAATAATCTGAATATAAGGTCAGCAATTTCTTTTTTTTTTTTTTAACTAGTCGACAGTGTTTGATATATAATACAAAAGTGAAATTAGCATTCAGTCATTTTAATTTTCAGTCAAACTATTAACCAATGATGATTTTAGATCAGATCGTTCCAACCTGTAAGAAGAAAAGTTAATTTAGTCATACAATATTTTAATTATAAAAATTTGGAGAATGCCTAAATCAACCTTTTTCCCATGTGTGGGAAGGGCCCAAAAAACAGTTTTTAGCAAGTGTTTCACAAGCGGACCCAATCTTTTGTTCACGACTTTTCAAGACTGGAAATTGTGAACAACCCCTTACTTAAAATAATATTGTTCTAAAGACAGTAAACCCATCTTGGAGTCAACCTTTCCATATAAATTGAATAAAATATTGTTTTATATATGTTTTATATATATTCTCACTGTTAAGGCACTGTCTGTAGGCATTTTCCCTGTGTTAAGTGTCTCAGGTAAAAAGATGCAATATTAAATGAGTAGATCGGTGATGCTAGCTAGGCAACAAAGCTGCATTATATTATGTTCTACTGCAATATATCCCTCTTGTAGTATAGATTTTTTAAGCACTCAATGATACACAGCTGCTCTCTTAGGTTTTGGGTTTGTTGGATTATTTGCTTGTTTTATTGCACAATAGGTCATAGTTTAAATCTGTTTACAATTCATTGCAGGGTGCATACCCTAAGTATATACCTGCTTGACTGGAAGTTTTATACTTTAATCTATATATATGACAGACAATAGATTTCAGAGACTTAAATTTATTTGAGAACAAATCTCTTTTTATGAGTTTGCTTTTTATACCTTATGAATCATCACAGCACATTTCATTTCATTACAGGTGCAAAGCCATCTTTAAACGATTTGTATTTATTTTGTTTTTCTCTGACATTTAGTTCTAAGGAGAATATTTGAAGCACAGCATTGCTGTTCTTTTGCTTAAAAATCACTTGTCTGTTGAAAATGAACCCCTGGGTTTTACTAAATGATTCCAACTTTATTTGAAGGGTAAATATCGTTTGAAATTTTATAACACCTTGCTGTAATAAATTTTAAACATTGGAAAGTCTAAAGTTCAAAATTAAATTTTACTTCCTCATGTTTAATAATGTGGGTTTGCCTTTGATCAAACAGATCTGAGTTTTCTCTTCAAGGGCAAATAATTCAATTGTCTTTTAACTTAAAAATTACAATTAAGTTAAAGAGATACACAAACTAAATGATTTTTTTTTTGTATCCCTGGTCAAATGCTTTGCTTATTGTGCAGGTCAAATGTTCTATAACCATTATTAATGTCATGTGCAACTCTAATCGGAGAGCTTCAATGAGCATCAGTGATACTGAAGACCAAAGGGAACTCAAGCATCTGTGAAGGTTAATAGTCGTCACCTCAATATGTCTACTCCTCCCATCAACTCCAGCTCATGTCAAAAGTTACATTGGACAAGGGCTGTTTATGGATAAGTAGTGTTTGATGAAATGTAAGTGGTGGAATGCATTACGAAATGTCAGCATGTCTTTCCTGTGGAAGAAGCAGTGTCAATTACATTAAGGAAATGAGTTTTACACAGGAGCATAAGCCATGCAATATTTAGAGACAAGCTCTGGTTGTGTTTGTGAATTTCTTGTGACTTTCTGTCAACCCTGAGACCACTTAGTGACCAAAAATGTAGCTTTGTTTGCAAAGAAAAAAAAAATGGAGAAAAAAATTATATGAACAAAAAACACTTTTGATATTTTCCCACATCTTCATAAAAAGGTTTAAAAAAATCAACAATCTGAGCAATTAGGGTGTTTGAAGGTCTTTTCTAAAGGGATAAAGGGTATGGGGAAATTAGATATATCTGTATATTTATTCATTGTGCATGTTCCTCTCTAAGCAAAGTTAAAATCCCTAGGTAGTGTTCACATAATTACCATGTTTAATAGCACTCTGCTCATAGCACAATTACCAGACTGGTCCCTAAAATCCCTTTCTGTCGTGGCAGCTCACTTAAATTTATTGCTGCTTGTAAAGAGCTCATTCCCCAGCAGTTGCTCCTGTCTTCCTTGTGACAGTATTAGTCTAAAGAAAAAAAATTAAAAGCTCTGACTCGCTGTTGTATGTCAGTTTAAAATAGACAAAAAACAAATTGAGCTCTTGTTATTCTCCTTAATTAAATTCTCAATTTGAGATATAAGGCTTTTCCATCCCTATATTTTCTGCTTGACCAAACCTGGGAGGAATCTCGACCTTAAATATTAAATTTAGCAAGTTAACTAGACTTTTACAAATGTTCTAACTTCAGACTGAAAACAAGACAGTCAGTTACACATTTAATACGGCTGACCAAACAAATTTTAAATCAAAAGTCTGTTCTATTGTAGCATAACTATAAAGATAGCTCAGAATAACATGAGGCCCTTGAAAAGAAAAGCCTGAGCAGACAGGGTGTCTGCTCCTCTCGAGTCTCTTTGATTTCACTTGAGAGGAACCCCATAACTAAAACATCACATTTTATCTTTAGAAATTATAGGAACCACTAGTGTTGTGCACATTGAGAATCAGGGCCTTGCTAGGGATGTAGGGAACAATCATACCTCTCAAAAAGGACATGCCTGTATTCTCAATAATGAATTACTTTAGTTTTATCAGAATTTCCACACAATTAAGCGGATTATCATTGAACAGTGGAAATTAATACCACTCTGACTGGCAATTTAACCAAATGGCAGCTTAGTATATACATAATAAAGAAATTTAACCCTATGTGATCCCTGTGCTTGAGAAGGATTTTTAGTAACATGAACAAACTAAAATATTTTAGACAAATAAGATTTTAACCAGCCTAGTGCTGTTCCCTTAATTACTACAGAATGTCAAAGTCTTCCTAAAATAATATTGTGATCAATGCAGCACTGAGATCTAACGGGACACGTTACAACAAATGTCTGTTATCTAAGGTCATGAAAATATCATTAGTGACTTTCACCAATACTGTTTCAGTGCTGTGATTAGCTTTAAAACATGACCAACACACTTCAAAAGGGTCATTACAGTTTAAATGCTCACTCACTCAAAGCAACTATTTTCCCTCAAATTTTCTCAAATTGCTGTCTTTAAGCCCACCATCTATCCTACTTAGTGATCAGCTGCTGAAAACAAAAAGAGCAATTGTAAGGAGCAGGGATAACAATTTAACAAAATTTCGGACTAAGTTGGAATAAGGATGCCACTTCCAGAAACAAAAAAAGATTTAAAAAAACAAATTGATATTTACCAGTTTTGCAAATGTGAAGTTTTTAGTTTTTGTATTATTTTTTTTCGTGTATGTTAATGAATTAGGTGTTGTAATTTTTTTTTTGACATCTGGAAAAAAAAAAAAAAAAAAAAAAAAACTTTCCTGTGTAATGCACAGGTGCAACACAAGTACTGTAATGAAATGCTTTAAATTAGCTTCCTTTCAGAAAAAAAAAATAGTGTTTTGTTGACATGAAGATTCTGTTGACAAGCACTACTGGGGGCGGTTTTGCAGGCAAGTAGGCACAATTTTTCAAATTAACAGCTTTTGTTACCATCTATATGGCTCCAGGCTGAACCAAAACATAGTTTAAAGGGTTATGTTAGAATTCTGTGGAAAGTGAAAACATTAAAATGGTTATATCTTCTTTAATTATTTTTCGATTTCCACAGGTTTGACATAATTCAAAAGGATTGACCCCACTTCTTCAAGATCTGTAAATAACTAAAAAAGGCCCCAGGTAGATTTGTTCATTGTTTTGCCATGGCCTCTTACATTTATCTTTATATAAAATAGCTGTTGTCGCTATACATATAAAATACAACTGAAGTTCCATTAAGTTGTGGAATGAAAACATGCAGTAGCTGTGTGTATCACCTTATCAACTTTGGCAACAAAAAATATGAAACTCAGATGAAAATTTACTCTGGGCTGCAAAATTAGGAAAATCAAGCTGAATCAACATAGAAATGGTTTATTCACAAAAATCACATTGTCATCTGCTGATCTTAGTCCAGAATCCTAAACCTTTAAAAAAAGAATTTCTATACTGTAACTAAAATAAAAGTCCACAAAAGAGGATCCAGAATGCTGCAGTAAAAGACAAGTTGTCTAATATGCCAAATATTTATTTTTTGGTATTTTCCAACCTTTCTAAATGTTTAGGAAACAATTGCCATATTAAGTGGGTTGTATAAAGTATTTTTTTACATCCCTTTTACTCCCTACTATATTAGATATACTGATATTAGAATTTGGCATTTTTTTGTTGTTGCTTGTTTTGCTTTTTTATTTCTAGTATAAGTATAAACTACTAAAATAAACATCTTTAATTATGTTTTAAGGGTTTTGCACGTTTACCAGTGAATGTCAAGAAATGTTTCAGTACCAAGGTTTTTAAAAAAGGCCTCATTATTGCTACCATATCTGTTTGTACTTAAACCTACCCCATTTGTTTCCTTTTTGACTCCTAACAATTACAAAACCAGATACTACGAAAAACTAAGGCAGGTCATTTAACAAAGCATGGAGGCTAATAAGAAACCAGTTCACAATTTGAGATACAGAGAAAGGTAATCAGTACATTTGCGAATATTGACTGGATAAGCTGCTTTGACACGCACACAATTCACAGATATATGCTTGTTCTGATCAATACCTTGTGCAATACTTTTGCAGTGTCTAAATTTCAATGTCAGAATGGATGTACTTTTACTCAAAGTATAGTGCTTCGTCTTTTGTACAGACCAAACTTTTCCTCCCTGGAGACCTGACAGAGGAATGAAACACAGAACAGGAGAAGAAGGCAAAAGGTAACTGCCCCCCGCCAATAAATCAATACACTGCTTTATTACTTCAGAGAACAAAAGGCTCTGCACCAAGATCGATTCCTAAGCTGAGGAGCCTCCAATATGAAAAAAATAAAATAAAAACTCTGCTGGCTGGCATTTAGCTGCTCCTTCCCCACGACCAGATCAGCATCAATTTATTACTGATGTGATGGTTTCCGCCTGATGTGTTTTTGTATAAGCACAAATCAATTGTGAGTTTATTAGCCACTATGATGCATTGTAAAATGACATTACTTGTGGTGCTAGATGAATGTCATTCATTAGCAGGGCAGACTGGATCGACCGATGTGTTGAGAATAGAAGAAGGAAAGCAATAGAGGTATTACAAGTGAAGCATCAGGGTATGTTTGGTGAACACAATAACTACATATTCTGCATAAACTTAAAGATGATATATTTTATACAATATATCCATTGATAACATACAAAAACACAGGATAAACAATTACCCCCTAAAGTAAATTAGGCAAAATCAGCTGCATAAATAAAATCATCTGTCTTGTTTTTTTTTTTTTTTTTTTTTTTTTTTTTTTATGGGATATAACTTTTAAAACGCTATATAGTCAATTATATTAAGCTTACTAAATACCCAGTTTAAAAAAAACAGTTTGTAATACTAAAGTCAATTCTATAGTTCAAAAGAAAATGAGCTAAAAGGAAAGATACATTTTGAGAATTGAAGCTCTGGCGGAAGTTCAATTGAAGAAACTCTGGCTTACCTCCATCCAATCAGAAGCTGATCCGTCTCTGAAGCGAGCCAATCAGCTTCGAACTACTCCACCACGAAGCCCAACCAGCGTCCTGCTTTCACTTTATAAACTCCTTCAAATCCTCATCCCAGCCCGCTATCCTGCAATCGCAATGTCGGATTTTGATTAAGACAACCCTGCCGGGTCCCCTGTTCCTCAACCCAACCCAATCCCTGCTCGGAGAAGCTCCCGTTTGGCCGCTCTCCCATCTCCTTCCGTGTTACACTCCAGAGGCATATTGCCAGGCTCCAACCTAGATTCTGCTCAGCTGTCTCAACTAGCCTCCCTTCCACCTCCTCGTGATTCATCTCCATCTCCCCCGCCTTCCGCTCTTCAGTCTACTCCGATTCCTGGTCGCAAAAGATCATGCAAGTCCTCCGCTCCCCCGGCAAGCGCAGCAGAGGCCGTCCCAGTTCTGTCCCAGCAGCAGCCACCGATACGCCCGCTCCTTCTCACCGCGTCGATGCAAGCCTCGGACCCTCTTCAGCTTCTCGTTCCATAGCAGCTCCCCCGACCAATCCTTCTGCCGTTGAACAGCTCTCAGCCTCCCTCTGCTCCACTCTGGACTCACTCACTCAATCAGTCTCGACGCTGTCTGCACGCCTCCAAAACTTGGAAAATCCCCACACTGCCACGTCATCCCTGCCGCTGCCTGCTCAGACGGACCTCCCCCCTCCCATCCCCTCATTCACATTAGCGAACGCCCGCCCCGGGCCAGCCCTAGGTAAGACGTATTCAACCATGTTTTCATTCATAATTTTCTATCTATTTGAGTTCGCTCATTATGCTCTGTCTGCCTTCCTATTCAGGCATACCGTATATTCCCTTGCATGCTAATATTTCCTCTAGCCTCCGTTCTAAAATTATTCAAGGGAAGTATGTTAATTTAGTCTCTCTCATTCTTCCCTCCCCCGAAGTCGATCACCAGGTCGCATCAGCAGGTGACGTCACAGCTTTCTTTAAATCATCCGATCCCCGTCTATCCAGAGATCTTTCTATTGGCCAATTTCTTGCCGCATTTAGCATCTATCGTGACGTTCTATGCTCAGTTTACCCCGATCGCAGAGTGGAGCTTGATACCTATTTATCTCTAATAGCAGACCTCCACCTTAAACTTGGTGGCAACCTTTTCTACCTATATCACAAATCTTTCTCTTCCAAAGCAGCTACTACTCTGGTTCAACACGGCGTCCGTTTAGATTGGTCTGTCGTGGACACAAACATTTTAATCATGCTGACTCAGTCCTCTCCTTGTTCTTCCTGCAATTCTATCGGTCACCCCAGCGCCTTCTGTCCATCAATTCCGTTTAAGCCTAGCACTCCTTCCCTCCCTCCTTTGCTTCCCTCTACTTCTGGTCCACGCACAGACGCCAGAGGTAGAAGAATTCAGGTATTTGACTCCAAACCCATCTGTAACAATTTCAATGAAAGTTTCTGTTCTTTTCCTAAGTGTATGTTTCTCCACATTTGCAGCTTCTGCAAGGAGGCTCATCCAAAATCAGTCTGTCCCCGCCGTGCTCACTTCATAAAAAATCGTACCTTCAAACCTTAGCAGCCCGTCACCTTTCCACCCCTATTATCATTTCTGAGTTATCGTCCTGTCTCCTTCATCATCCTGACCATACCTTTGTTAACTTCATTCTTTCTGGTCTCTCTCAAGGATTTCATGTAGGAGTTTATAACCCCCCCTCTCTCACCCACATATCCCCCAATCTTCAATCTGCTCTTAAAGAACCAGATACCGTAGATCTTCTTCTTAAAGAAATTTCTAAAGGGTTCATGATCGGTCCCTTCAAAACCTCTCCCTTCATTCCCTTCCGAGTTAGCCCTCTCGGAGTAGCCACCAGAAAATATTCTGGGAAAAAGAGGCTCATTCTGGATTTATCCGCCCCCCACACCAGTCATCACTCCTCGATCAATAGCCTCATCCCGCCTGCCACCTTTTCCCTTCATTACGCTTCCGTGGATCACGCTATTCTTCTGATCACACGCACCGGCAAAGGAGCCTGGCTGGCTAAAGCCGACATCACCGATGCGTTAAAAATCGTCCCTATTCATCCCTCCCAGTGGCACCTGTTTGGTGCTAAATGGAAATCTCTTTTCTACTTTGCTGTCCGTTTGACGTTCGGGTGCAGGAGTAGTCCATGTCTCTTTGACAAAATCTCAGAAGCTCTATGCTGGATTCTCCTCAATGTCACCCATCTTCCATGCGTTCTTCATCTCCTGGATGATTTCCTTCTTATTGATCCTCCCTCTAAACTTCCCAGTTTTTCTCTTCCCAAGCTAAAGGAGCTCTTTTCCCGCCTCGGCGTTCCCCTGTCTGAAGAGAAAACTATTGGCCCCACAACAAAAATCGAGTTTCTCGGCATCGAGCTTGATTCAGTGGCCATGATGGCATCCCTGCCCGCAGATGAACTGTCTCGAATCCATGAGATCTCTCAGTCCTTTTGTTCCGCATCAGTCGTTTCTAAACGCCAACTGCTCTCCCTGCTAGGTCATCTAAATTTCGCCATGCGCATTATTCCTCAAGGTCGCTCTTTCATTTCCCGTTTGCTCGATCTGGCTAATTCCGTTCCCTCCCTCCTTGATCAGGTTACTCTGAACGAAGGCTGCCGTTCGGATCTTTCCTTCTGGTCCAGTCTGCTTCTAAATTGGAACGGAAAATCATTTTTCTACGATGACATTATTCAATCTCCTGACATGCTGCAGTTTTTCACGGATGCTGCCCCATCCGTAGGTTTTGGGGGGTTCTTTCAGGACAGGTGGTTCGTGGGTTCATGGCCTTCTTCATTAAACACCCAATCATCCGCTCTGTGTGAGGTCTACCCCATAGCCATAACTTGCCATCTGTGGGGCCCGCTTTGGGAAAGAAAACGCATATCGGCCTATTGCGATAACATCGCAGTCGTCGAAGCCTTAAATAAAGGTCGCTCCTCCTCCCAGTCTCTCATGCCCTTCATCAGAAGCATCACCTGGCAAGCAGTCACTAACAATTTCATTATCTCAGCGCGTCACGTTCCAAGCCATTCTAACACTGCTGCTGATGCTCTCTCTCGTTTCAAATTTCAGACTTTCCGTCATCTTCGACCTACCTCCGATTTCCATCCGACCCCTGTTCCTCCTCTGGAGGAATTCACCCTCAATTAACTCCCTCTCTTCATTCATATCTACTTTCCTCCAGCTTCTACATGAAATCTGGTTTAGCTCCTTCTAACCTCAGAACCTACAACTTTGCATGGCAATTATTTGCAAAATTCTGTTCAAGTCTCCAAATTCCCCTGTATCCTTTACTCATAATTTCTGTTATGGCTTTCATTTCTTACTGCTTCGATAAACGCCGCTTCAAATTATCTTACATTCACAGCTTGTTAGCAGGCATCAATTTCTTTTCCAAATGCAATAACCCTAATTCTTCTAGCCTTTTCGCTGACTACTCCATCAAGCTTCTCCTAATAGCTCTAGCTAAACATTCTTCTGGTACTTCTGACACTCGTAAGCCTATTACTTTTCCGATCCTTAGGAGACTCGTGTCCTCACTTTTTACTAGCACCTACTCATCTTATGTCAAGTCTCTTTTATCTAGTTCCTTCTTATTGGCCTTCTATGGCTTTCTGAGACCGGGGGAATTCACTTCTTCTAATAGACACTTAAATCATTCCCGAGATCTGTCCATCTCAGATATTCGTTTTTACATGGACCATTTCAAATTATCCTTAAAACATTCTAAAGGTAAAGGCGCTTGTTCCATCTTCATCGCACGAACAGATGGCCCCCTCTGTCCCTTTCTCGCCATGTTTGATTTCGTTCAAAGACGACACTCTATGCCCTCTCATTCTAAAGCACTCTTCATTACACCCGAGGGTCATCCTATGTCCACTCGTTGGTTCCTTCATCACCTCAGGATACTTTTAGAATCATGTGGCCTTCCCTCTAGTGGCTATTCCGGGCATTCGTTCCGGATTGGAGCAGCTACAACAGCAGCTAGTCGTGAGGTTTCTGAGGCTTCCCTCCAGCAACTAGGCTGATGGTCATCATCGGCCTATACCTCATACATCCGCCCAGAACTCCCATCAATTCTCGCAGCGCAGCGCTCTCTCTGCCTCTAGGTAACTCTAACACAATACTGGTGGTGGTTTGAACTCTTTCTCATCATTCCCTGACCTAACCATGACCATCCTCTAACTCATCTTCTTCTACTCCTACCCTTATCAGTTATCTACATTATTCCCTGCTTTCTGCAGTCTTCATGCTGTCTCCTTGCTATATTCATGCTGTCTTATTCTGGCTCGTATCCGTGCAATCTCACCTTTTATGTCAGGCATCAACATGCCTTCTCTTGTGTGTCTCGTCGTGTCTGGTCTGCGTCTCGTCACACGTCCTTTACGCATTTTGCCATGCATTCCCTGATGCATCAACATGCACCCTGTCTGTGTCTCGTCACGTGTCTTGTATTTCGTCATGTCATTCGTTCATATATGTTATCATCCGCAAGAATCATCCGTAAGATCATTAACAGACTCATTCGCAAGATCATTATCAGATTCATCCGCAAGATTCATTATCAGACTCATGCGCAAGATTCATTATCAGACTCATCCGCAAGATTCATTATCAGACTCATCTGCAAGATTCATTATCAGACTCATCCGCAAGAATCATCATCATAATCATCCGCAAGAATCATCATCATCATCCGCAAGAACCATCATCATCATCATCCGCAAGAATCATCATCATCATCATCGTCATCATCATCATCATCCGCAAGAATCATCATCATAGTCATCATCATCATTATCATCATGGTAAGTTTTCGGCGTCAACTGTGGTTGCCATCCTCAACTACAACCTGGCTCGGTAAGCTGTTTGCATACCTTCTCAGCATTTCATTACACATTCTTCATTCTGTTACTAGTAACTGCCTTACGAGCATACGAGCTCTCCGGCCTCGACCTCAGCTTTTGGGGGACCATCCCTATTCTCATTCATCTACTCATTCATGTTAAAGCATAATTCAGCATGAATGTTCCTGCCGAGGTCTGAGCGCCAAAGACTATTCTTTCTTATCAATAAAATCTTTCTAATTATCTTTTATCTCTGTGTGAGTTTTTCAGATTGAAATGAAGCTCTAGCGGAAGTTCAATTGAAGAAACTCTGGCTTACCTCCATCCAATCAGAAGCTGATCCGTCTCCGAAGCGAATCAGCTTCGAACTACTCCACCACGAAGCCCAACCAGCGTCCTGCTTTCACTTTATAAACTCCTTCAAATCCTCATCCCAGCCCGCTATCCTGCAATCGCAATGTCGGATTTCGATTCAGACGACAATTCACCCACTTCCATCCCCTTCTCCGCCATCGCAGCTGAATCATCCTCCATGACATGACTTCACCTCAACCTCATCAGGGAGTATTAATCCCAGTTGTCACCATCCCTCGTGTCATTGCATTGGTTCGGCAGAAGACCACCGTGTTGAGCCCGGTTCTGCCAGAGGTTTCTTCCCAAGGGGGAGTTTTTCCTCTCCACTGTCGCTTCATGCTTGCTCATCATGGACAGTTCACGGTACCTGCATGACCAAGCAGGACCTCTATATCCCGAGTCTCTGAGTGAAGCCCCGGCGTCAGCTCCCTCAGTCTTCTTGTCCCACAATTCTGCTCAGCAGATCACCTTGTCAACCAGCTCGAATTAAACCACCAGTTTCAGGTCAGGGGGAACATCCCTATTCTCATTCATCTACTCATGCATGTTAAAGCATAATTCAGCATGAATGTTCCTGCCAAGGTCTGAGCGCTAAAGACTATACTTTCTTATCAATAAAATTCTTCTAATTATCTTTTCTCTCTGTGTGAGTTTTTCAGATTGAACTGAGTTTCTTTTGATTTTTGTGACAATATCTTGCACAAGTTTAAGTGCCACAACTGCTAAACTCATATACACTATATTGCCAAAAGTATTTGCTCACCTGCCTTGACTCACATATGAGCTTAAGTGACATCCCGTTCCTAATCCATAGGGTTCAATATGACGTCGGTCCACCCTTTGCAGCTAGAACAGCTTCAACTCTTCTGGGAAGGCTGTCCACTAGGTTTAGGAGTGTGTTTATGGGAATTTTTGACCATTCTTCCAGAAGCGCATTTGTGAGGTCGCACACTGATGTTGGACGAGAAGGCCTGGCTCTCAGTCTCCGCTCTAATTCATCCCAAAGGTGTTCTATCGGGTTGAGGTCAGGACTCTGTGCAGGCCAGTCAAGTTCATCCACACCAGACTCTGTCATCAATGTCTTTATGGACCTTGCTTTGTGCACTGGTGCACAGTCATGTTGGAAGAGGAAGGGGCCAGCTCCAAACTGTTCCCACAAAGTTGGGAGCATGGAATTGTCCAAAATGTCTTGGTATGCTGAAGCATTCAGAGTTCCTTTCACTGGAACTAAGGGGCCAAGCCCAGCTCCTGAAAAACAACCCCACACCATAATCCCCCCTCCACCAAACTTTACACTTGGCACAATGCAGTCAGACAAGTACCGTTCTCCTGGCAACCGCCAAACCCAGACCCGTCCATCAGATTGCCAGATGGAGAAGCGCGATTCGTCACTCCAGAGAACGCGTCTCCACTGCTCTAGAGTCCAGTGGCGGCGTGCTTTACACCACCGCATCCGACGCTTTGCATTGCACTTGGTTATGTATGGCTTGGATGCAGCTGCTCGACCATGGAAACCCATTCCATGAAGCTCTCTGCGCACTGTTCTTGAGCTAATCTGAAGGCCACATGAAGTTTGGAGGTCTGTAGTGATTGACTCTGCAGAAAGTTGGCGACCTCTTCGCACTATGCGCTTCAGCATCCGCTGACCCCGCTCCGTCAGTTTACGTGGCCTACCACTTCGTGGCTGAGTTGCTGTCGTTCCCAAACACTTCCATTTTCTTATAATACAGCTGACAGTTGACTGTGGAATATTTAGGAGCGAGGAAATTTCACGACTGGATTTGTTGCACAGGTGGCATCCTATCACAGTTCCACGCTGGAATTCACTGAGCTCCTGAGAGCGACCCATTCTTTCACAAATGTTTGTAAAAACAGTCTGCATGCCTAGGTGCTTGAATTTATACACCTGTGGCCATGGAAGTGATTGGAACACCTGATTCCAATAATTTGGATGGGTGAGCAAATACTTTTGGCAATATAGTGTAGATAGATATATGAAAGGAATGCTTTGCACATAAAAAAACAAAAACAAAAAAAAATTTGTTATGTTTTCATGGCTATCGGTAATGTACAAGTCAGTTTTCAATTTAGGACATAAATCATGTTCTTAAGGCTCCCTTCAGTGCCTGAGTGAAGACAATCAGCCAGGAACAGAAGAAACCTCTTGTGCCAATCACTGCCCCTTGAGTTGTTGCTGTGGTTACTTTTCAGTGCACATATGACAGCTCTTCCCTGCAAGGAGGACCTTTGAAAGTGGACACGAAACAGTGTTTTTTTTATGTGTGTTTTTTGGTAAAAGAATGCATTACTGTACAATCTCACATGCCACATAATGCAAAGTATTATTTATTTTACAACCACATAGCAGGCAGAGCTATACTTAGCAGGATTTTTGTTGATCGATATACCATTAATGGTCATTTATGTTGATCATTAAAACAACACATTAAAAAAAATATTATTATTCATGAGAATTATTTTATTTTTAAACTAAGCTACACATGGGCTTTGGAAAATGTAAAAATACAGTATCCTTGTAAATCATCTCTCATACAGAGGATGAAAGAGCATGATCCAATCAGCATAGAGTATGACAGAGTGAATCAGACACTGGGTCTATTTTCATATTGGAAACATTCTTTTAAGTTGTTACATAATGTGGTGCTAATAAGACTGCTCAGAAATTCCAGCAGAAAACAAACGTTCCAAGCTTCAATGGAAATGCAGCTCATGAATCACCAAAAGCCGACTGTGAGCTCGCTTTAGAGTGATACTCCACTCACACTTGAGGACTGCTGATTTATATATGTGGTACAAGTTGCTAAATATACAGTGCATTATTAAAATGATGCTGGCACCTTAAATACCCCAGCTAAAGAAAGTAATAGACTTCTAATGAATGTCTTCTACAACCAGTTTTTGTGATAAAAACTAGGGCTAAAGGCTGATTTACACTTCGAAACTAGGTTGTCTGCGTAGGTGTCGCAGTCAGTGTTTGGCATGTTACTTTGAAAAAGTAATTAGTTATAGTTACTTATCCCAGAAAGTAACTGAGTTACTAAATGAGTTACTCCACAATAAAAGTAACTAGTTACCAGTAAAAGTAACTATTGCGTTACTTTTGTAATTTTCGCTCCTCACCACCCGGCCCCCACCTTCTCGCTGTGTGTTTCAAAAGCCAGCTGAATAGAGTGGGCGGCAAAGACAAGTATCTGCAGAGAGTTTTGCATTTATTGCAACTCAACGTAAATTACATCAGGGGGGAATGCTATCAGATGGGTCTATAAACCCCGTTAGATAGCGTTCCCCTGCTTAACATGTGGGGAACAGTATCTGATGGGCTTCTAAACCCCGTCTGACAGCGTTCCCCTTTTCTTCACATGGGGGAACGGTATCTGATGGGCTTCTAAACCCCGTCTGACAGCGTTCCCCTTTTCTTCTCATGGTGGAACGGTATCTGATGGGCTTCTAAACCCCGTCAGATAATGTTTCCCTCTTCTTAACATGGGGAGAACGGTATCTGATGTGGTGTAAAAATCATCAGGCTGCATTACCTCTACTCATGGGTGTGAAGTTTTTTAACAGGCCGTTTGGATCTGGTGAGTGTATGAAATTAATAACTGGGGATGTTTAAATCCTGTGTGTTTGGGTTATTATAGATACTGCAACTTCTATCTATCCATCTATCCATTTATCAATCCATCCATCCCGATTTCTTGTTAATGCCATTACTCCCATCACTGGTCGCAGTGAACGCAAAGACTTCCCTGTCCCTTCCGCTATTGCGGAAAACGACTCGCGAAGTTGGACCAGCTAGAAGAGCGAGGTGTGCGAGAACGCTGGGACCCTTTTTCCTCCTGGATCTCCGCTCTTTTTCGTCCTCCTGTCCCTCCGTTGTTGGACAAACTTTCCCACACTTCCTCAACGCCTCTGTATCTAGACCCACAGCTAGTTCATGATTGTACCTCTTGCGTGGTGGCGTGGAATACAACATAGAGCAGAACACGCTTCAAAATTGAGCATAAATCAAAAGTGCCTGCTTCAAGCTCACTGCGACACACTGCTGCAGGGAGTATAACCAGCCCTTAACTGACTAACTGCTTGTTTAGTGCCAGCTTTTGTTTTAACTTGCCCATTTAGTAGAGTAAAACTGGACCAGTCCTGTGTTTAGGGGTTTGACCAACTTGAAAATGATGGTGTGAGAATGATCCAAGAAATGATATATTCAGTAGCAGTTGTACAGGGCTTTTATGAGGTCAAAGGACTACGAAGCACTTCACATTATAGACAAGATTCTACTGATATTGACATAGCTGAACAAAGGAGAACCAGGTTCTATGCACTCTATGTTATAGAAAATCCCTATCTTCTAGGAACAGTCTAAACAGTCTGAAATAAAATGTTCATTGCTCATCATGCAGCAACATTGTTATGTTCTTATTATAATTGTCTCTTACTTTTTCTCCTACCGTGGGCTTTTTCAAACGTCACCCGTCAAATAAAACAAATGTTCTTAAATTTACTAAATGATCCTTACAAATTTTATATATTTCACCTGTGCATAAGTGAGCACGCATCCCGAGAATTGCACATTTGCAAAATTACCGCCCTAATAATGGCAAATAAGAGGAATTTACACGCTTGTTTATTCATAGAAATGGCTTTGAAGATAAAAGAGAGACTTTACCACTTTAGAAATCGAGGTTCTGCTGTCTGTGTCATGATCGGTTTAATATCAAACCCACATGCAGAACACAAAGGAGGCTGGGTAAAAGTTTAACAGAGTTTATTAAAGATGTTTGACACAAAAGACATGAACTGGATCTGGAACAGGTCCGGGGTTGGGTTCACTGAAGTCTGCAGAGATGATAGTTTGATTAGCTGGGCAGGCAGATGATTAAAGAGTCCTTTTAGATAATTTTGATTCTACCTTGACGGGGTCCAGGCTTCTCTTGTGAGAGAGGGAACCGTTGGGTCCAGAGACTGTTGGTTCAGCAGAGTGCTCAAGCAGCTGCAGCGTCTAGCTTCTGACTTTGAATGGCAGACCTTGATCAGAGTTTACAGCTCTTCACAGAGAGCAGCAGGGGAAATCCAAAATAGGAATCTTAAGGTTTGGCTCACCAGGGCTGGTAGGCAGGTTAAGCTCACCCAGAGCTTCAGGCTTGAGACAGGTTTCCTGTGAGCAAAGACAGAGGAAGGTTAGAACCAGCTTTCTCACTTAGAGATAACTTAGATTTTTCAGGTAACAGAGGCTCAGGTTGCTAACCAAACTAAGGTCAACACTGCGGCGTCGAAGAAAGGTCTGGCAGCTGCTTATGAAGGGCAGGTCTCCTGATGAGTAGATGCGTCTCAGGTTTGCTGGAGGGCTCCAGCCCAGGAGACCCACAGCGCACTCTGCTGGTGGAAGGTGGTACATCTCCAGATCCCAACAGTACCCCCCTCTCAACGACCGCCTTTTGGCGGTCCTGAGGAAGTGGACGGGAGGGACCTCTCATACTCCTCGATCAGGGACAGATTGAGGATGTATGAGCCAGGAACCCAGGTGCGGTCCTCCGGACCGTAGCCCTCCCAGTCGACGAGGTACTGCCATCCACGACCTCGCCGACGGGAGTCCGGCGAACTGTGTAGGCCGGATGGCCGTCGATGTCCAGGGCGGGTGGAGGGGAGTCGGCTGGTGGGCACAGGGGGCTAGTAACGACAGGTTTAACTTGGGAGACATGGAACGTAGGATGGATGCGGAGATTCGGTGGCAGGTGCAGGCGGACAGCAGAGGGGTTGATTATTTGGGCAATTTTATATGGGCCGATGAACCGGGGTGACAGCTTTTTAGACATGGCCTTGGGGGGAACGTCACGTGTTGACAAACAAACCTCTTGGCCTATGGTGTAATCAGGGGCAGGACGTCTCCTAGAATCTGCGAAGCGTTTTGAAGAAGCAGATGAGCGGTTGAGGGTGGTGATGGTGTCCTTCCAGATGCGCTGACAACAGCGGATGTGGTGATGGACTGATCTAACTTTTTTCTCTCTCTCTCGTCTGCAGGGAAAAGTGGAGGCTGATAACCAATGGAAACTTGGAACGGGGTTAAACCAGTAGAAGCGGATTTTAATGAGTTATGGGCGTACTCGATCCAGGTCAGAAACTGACTCCAGTCAGTAGTGTTATTGGATGTTAGGCAGCGGAGAGTGGATTCTAGTTGTTGATTCATACTCTCCGTCTGCCCGTTAGACTGTGGGTGATAACCAGAGGTGAGGGAGGACTTACAGTTTAACGCAGAACAGAAAGCTTTCCAGACCTGTGAGATGAACTGAGGACCGCGGTCAGAGAGGATTTCTTGTGGAATACCATGGAGTCGGAAAACATGCTTCACGAGAAGCTGGGCCGTCTGGAAAGCCGTGGGAAGTTTCCTGAGGGGAATTAAGTGACAGGCCTTGGAAAAACGGTCGACGATGGTTAAAATGGTGGACATACCTCTGGAAATCGGGAGACCTGTGACAAAATCTACGGCGATATGTGACCAAGGACGGGTTGGAACAGGTAGAGGATGCAGCAGACCAGAAGGTGGTTGATGAGAGGTCTTGTTTCTGGCGCACATGGGACATGCCAAAACGTACTCCTTAACGTCCTTGTGTAGTGATGGCCACCAGAAATGTCTTGTAATGAGGGCAATGGTTCTGCTCACTCCAGGATGGGCGGAAAATTTAGCTGCATGCATCCACTGGATCAGTCGGGATCTGACGGAAGATGGAACATACGTTTTATTTGGAGGGCCGTCACCTGGGTCAGGTTCAGAGGCTAGGGCAGAGTTGATGAGATCAGTGATCTCCCAGGAGATGACTCCAACAGTACAGGAGGCAGGAAGAACAGGCTCGGGTGTCTCAGGTTGATCAGTGGAGTACAGACGAGAGAGAGAATCGGGCTTGACGTTCTTGGAACCAGGTCTGTAAGAAATAATGAGGTTGAAACGGGAAAAGAATAATGACCATCTAGAGTGACATGGGTTGGATCGTTTTGCCGATTAGAGATAAGCCAGGTTTTTGTGGTCTGTCCAAACCAATACTGGATGCTCGGCCCCCTCGAGCCAGTGTCTCCATTCCTCCAGGGCGAGTTTAATGGCTAGAAGTTCTCGGTCTCCCACATCATAATTTTGCTCCGCTGGTGAGAGTCTACGTGAAAAAAAAGCACAGGGGTGAGTTTTTTGGTCCGAGGCAGATTGCTGAGATAAAACAGCTCCAATACCGGAGTCAGATGCGTCCACCTCTAAGATAAACTGCTTAGAGGGATCTGGCTGGATAAGGATGGGTGCTCTGGAAAACAGGTTCTTTAATTTTTCAAAAGCGTTTTGGGCTTCAGGTGTCCATTGAAAGGTCTTCTTTACAGAAGCCAGAGTTGTGAGAGGTAGAGCTGTTTGACTATAGTTCCTTATGAAGCGTCTGTAAAAGTTTGCAAACCCAAGAAATCTCTGAAGCTGTTTGCGGTTTTCAGGAGTCGGCCAGTCCAGAACTGCCTTTATCTTGTCTTCAGATGGCTTCACCTGCCCACCCTTGAGCACAAACCCTAAAAAAGTGACAGATGGTTGGTGAAATTCACATTTTTCTGCTTTCACAAAGAGTTTGTTTTCCAAAAGTCTCTGAAGAACTAGACGAACATGTTTCTTGTGGTCAGAGAGGTTCTTGGAGTAGATCAAAATATCATCGATGTACACAAAAACGAATACGTTCAAAAAAATCTCTGAGAACGTCGTTGACAAGAGCTTGGAAGCAAGCAGGAGCGTTTGTGAGACCAAAAGGCATGACCAAATACTCAAATTGGCCTAAGGGGGTCTTAAAGGCTGTCTTCCATTCATCTCCTTCTCTTATTCTAAGGAGGTGATAAGCGTTTCTCAAATCGAGTTTAGTGAACACTGTTGCACCCTGAACAGGTTCAAACGCTGATGCCAGTAATGGTAGGGGGTACTTGTTTTTGACGGTTATTTGATTTAAGCCTCTGTAATCTATACAGGGTCGTAGGGAACCATCTTTTTTACCCACAAAAAAGAAACCAGCACCAAGAGGAGAGGAAGATGGACGAATAATTCCAGCAGCTAGAGACTCATTGATATATTTTTCCATGGTCTCGCGTTCAGGTTTCGAGATGATGTTTAGTCTACTGCTGGGAAGGGGGGCTCCTGGTAATAAATCTATGGCGCAGTCATATGGTCTGTGAGGTGGAAGAGACGTCACACTGACCTTACTGAAGACTGGTGCCAGATCATGATACTCGGGAGGAACAGAAGTAAGGTCAGGAGAGTCCATCTCCCCCCTACCTCTAGGGGACTGAATAGCAGGAGCCGCAGAACGAAGGCATGACTCGTGACAGGAAGGGGACCAAGACTCAATGTGGCGTTCAGCCCAGTTGATATGGGGGTTATGACGTTCCAGCCACTCGAATCCCAGCACCAGAGGGGAGCATGCAGAAATAAAAACAAATATTGTTAAAGTTTCACGATGGTTTCCAGAGATTAAAAGTTCTAGAGGTTGTGTCTGATGAGTGACTTGATGAAGCTTCTTTCCATCAATAGCAGATACTCTGAGAGGCTTAGATAAAGGGACAGTCTCAATATTTAATTGCTGGACCAGATCTGAATCAATGAGATTTCTTTCACACCCAGAGTCAATGAAAGCCGACAAGGTGAGATTCTGGTTGGAGAAGAAAAGAGTAGCAGGCAACATCAGATGAGGAGTTTTATCAGTTTTCAGATGGCCCATCAGACTCCTCAATTCCTCTGACGGGCCCTGGCTTTTGACTTAGCCGGACATGAAGCAATGAAATGGCCAGTCTCACCACAGTACAGACACAGATTGCCTCTAAATCTTCGTTGTCTTTCCTCAGGGGATAGCCTTGTGTGTCCAATCTGCATGGGTTCGACCTCCGCTCCATCTGAGTGAGAGACTTGGACAGGCACAGAAAAAGTCTGGTTTTTAGACTTAGGCTTGGAACTGGGTTCTGTGGGTCCAGAAAAAACAGAAGCATTGTTAAATGCAGGAGCTGACACAGAAAAATTTAGACTTCTTTGTCTAGAGTGATTTTTAGTTCGGAGTCTGTTATTCAGTCTGATGGTTAAACAGATTAAGTCCTCCAAACTAGCTGGTTCGTCGATTGTGGCTAGTTCATCCTTGATGTTATCATTTAAAGCCTTAAAATAAGCACTCTTAAGTGCACATTCGTTCCAACCTGAGACTGCGGCTTTAACCCGGAAGTCAATAGAGAACTCAGCCACTGTAGAATTTCCCTGTTTTAAATTTAGCAGGGCTCGGGAATCAATTGTTTTATCTGAGTCGTGGTTAAATACTTGGGAAAACTCAGATATGAACTCGGAAAATGTACAAGAAAAACTGGACTCTGAAGAGAACCTTGCCTCTGCCCATTCAAGAGTTCGTCTAGTGAGTTGAGAGAGAATGAAGGATATTTTTTTCCTATCATTCGGAAAACTGCCTGGAGATTGTTCAAAAAGTAACACGACATTGAAACAAAAATCCTTTACAATCCCTTTGGTTACCTGAAAATCTTTCAGGCGGACTTGGATGGAACTCAGGAAATGACGTCACTGCCGGTGACCTTAGAGGCGGAAGTGGATCCGGAACGGGACTTACTGCTGGCGTGGCATTAGCGCTTTCCATGTAGCTGGTATATGTTTGTAGCACTCTGTTCTGATGTTCAATTTTAGTGTGTAACTCACGGAGGGTATGCGCATGTCCAAGGATCTGCACGTCCTGTTCCTCAAGCCTCCTCCGGAGGTGATCTGCTGGGCTTTGTGTTTGGCCGCAGTGTTCTGTCATGATCGGTTTAAAATCAAACCCACATGCAGAACACAAAGGAGGCTGGGTAAAAGTTTAACAGAGTTTATTAAAGATGTTTGACACAAAAGACATGAACTGGATCTGGAACAGGTCCGGGGTTGGGTTCACTGAAGTCTGCAGAGATGATAGTTTGATTAGCTATGATTAAAGAGTCCTTTTAGATAATTCTGATTCTACCTTGACGGGGTCCAGGCTTCTCTTGTGAGAGAGGGAACCGTTGGGTCCAGAGACTGTTGGTTCAACAGAGTGCTCAAGCAGCTGCAGCGTCTAGCTTCTGACTTTGAATGGCAGACCTTGATCAGAGTTTCCAGCTCTTAAAAAGAGAGCAGCAGGGGAAATCCAAAATAGGAATCTTCAGGTTTGGCTCACCAGGGCTGGTAGGCAGGTTAAGCTCACCCAGAGCTTCAGGCTTGAGACAGGTTTCCTGTGACCAAAGACAGAGGAAGGTTAGAACCAGCTTTCTCACTTAGAGACAACTTAGATTTTTCAGGTAACAGAGGCTCAGGTAGCTAATCAAACTAAGGTCAACACTGCGGCGTCGAAGAAAGGTCTGGCAGCTGCTTATGAAGGGCAGGTCTCCTGATGAGTAGATGCGTCTCAGGTGTGCTGGAGGGCTCCAGCCCAGGAGACCCACAGCACACTCTGCTGGTGGAAGGTGGTACATCTCCAGATCCCAACAGTCTGAGAACTTACCAGCAGAATTAAAGGATCATTTAAGGGACAAACAGTAAAAATGAATAACACGAGCTTTATATGCCATGGTTACACTGTTACAGAAGTAAAAATTAAATAAAAATAATAAAAATAATTTGAGCCAAAACAGTCAATAAAAACAACTGATGGAGGAAAGAGGTGCAACATTTAATGCAAATGCTTAATATGAGTTCGATATCAATCATCTCTGAGCAAGACCCTTAACCCAACACTGCTCCCCGCCACACAATGCCAGTCCACTGCTCTCCAAAGGGATGGGTAAAATGCAGAGAGTGAATTTTGTAGCTTTGTACCTGTGACAATGTAATGACAATAAAGTTGAAACTTATTCCATTCTACTCCCATGGAGTGAACTGAATGCAAATCTTACCTTTTAAAGAGTTCCAGGCATACTCTGAACTTTCTAACTATTTTCTGTTCCAGATGTTATTTCAATAGTAGCTTGATCTCAAATAGAGCTCACTTACTGTTGTTTCTACAGTATGTTCCTGCAGCCAGAAGCTGTGCGAGCGGACCGGGGCGTTGAGGTACCCTGCCTCGACCGCCACCCAGTCCTCTCAGCACCTGACCCCTACTGATCCCTTATATAGAAATGCTGGCTGTAGTACAATTTCACATTAAGCCCCAGAGTCCATTCTGTGGAAAAGCTGTGTTCCAAACAATACACTAATAATTACCTTTGAAAAAGGTATAAAATATTTTCTTTTGTAATTTCTGTATTTCCCCTATTTCCAAGAGCAATTTAGAAAGTCCATTTGAGCTAACAGTCATAGTTTCGAATGTGGGAGGAACTTGGATATTTATACATTTATTCATACATTTTTAAAAATATTTAAGTTTTAACATATTCTCCTAGGATATCATTTGGCATTTAATTGTGAAGATTAAATACAGTAACCCCCCCCCCCCCGTTTATCTTTATTACAAGTGACAGTCAATTCTTCATCTTCAAAATACCCTTTAGGTCTGCAACCACGCATTAACAGATAAATTGGAATACAAAATAGCCTTAATAGGATAATTTAATGTGAAACTGTCTAGTCACCTGGTGAGTGACTGTAGAAGCCAAGGGGAACACTGAAAAGCAAAAAAAAAACATACTAATCAGCTGTCCCTATCGAGAGCCATTTTATGCCGCAACATCAATTACTGAAGAATTGCTTTAGGGAGACTGTGGCCAGGCTTTCCATTGCTTCCCTTATTAGTCTCTCCTTTGCTGTGACATGTACTCATCTGAGGATTCAGGCTCAGCCACGAGACAAGGTCATTTAAAAATTATTGGGATTGTGTCAGATTTTGTACATATAAAGCTTCACAGCCAATGACTGGATCTGTTTATGTGTGTACAATAGTGTGGATTGTAAAATCAGCATTATGTATTCTTTGGACATAAGAGGCCTGTGGGAATGAAGCTTGAATATAATAATTCTGATAGAACAGTTGTAATTCCAATAGGATTCCAATAGGATTTTCTTAAAAACTTTTACAAGCGCAACATGTTTATACAGTTGTTGGTCTAAAACCTTGTTCACTATTTGTCATTAAATATATCCCTAATACACATGATTTTTCAGGGATGGGAACTTTCCCACCCTATTTTATAACCATTATCCAATGATTACATGCATATTTGTGCTTGTTAAAGTTATGTCTTTGGGAGTAGCCTATGCTTGTCATGTTAAGGTTTGAAGAGGACCCAAATGCAGAGTCTGAAGCTGAAGGTGCTTTCTTGAAGATTTAATAACAAAAAGGTGGCAACTGAAGCAAAAATCTAAAAATAACAAAATAAGAAAATACCAAAATACAGAGGGATATCAGGAAAAAAAACAAAACACAAAAGTAGCCAAGAAATGATGAGGAACCACCAAACAGTGACTGAACAGGAGGTGTATAAATGGGAGAACCAAGACCAGGCTAATCAGCAAATTGGGAGCAGGTGTGGGCAGAGGAATCAAGAAGAGAACTAGGATAAGGAGACTGAGACAAGAGTGTAACATTGTGTAAACAAGAAATACATAAGAACTAAAAAAATGTAACCGAAAACTAGAATAACACAAATTATAAAATAAACCAATACACTTGAAAACACAGAAAAAAATGAATCCACGTATAACTGAAACTCAAAAAGAAAACTTAAACAGAACCAAAAATAGGCCACAAACAAACTTTGATTCCATAATTCAACAATAGGACATCCCATCATAAAAATGAGCTAAAGCCTCAAGTTTATATTTGCATTTGTAAAATCATCTCATTAATAATCTCTAGAATAAAATGTATTTCCACAAAGCAGTGATGGACTTCAGTGTTCTGCAGAAAGATCATATTTATATACCAAATTCAGAGTCGTGAGTTCAATGTATTAAAAATTGTTCTAAACAATTAGGAAAATCTAAAAAGATAACAACTATTTATCATATAATGTGATTTAAAAGGTTTTGCTGCTGGGGATCAGTATTTTGTAACTGCATAAAGGTGTGAGATATGTAAATGGTGATTAAATTTTTTTTTATATATAATTGGAGACTACTGCACCAACAAGATGACATTTTAAGGGCTATTGTTTTTTTTTTCAATTAATATAAATAACAATGCATATGATAATTAACAATAATGAAATCAAGTCACAATCAAATAGGATTGTTCAAACTGGCTGTGGTTTTGGGGGTTTGATTAACAACTACTGTAGGAAATGTCTATAATTTTCTCTGGTGCCATCCCTGATTTGATCAGTGAGGACTGTTTAGCTTCATGTCGTCATACATGTTTGTCTAGGTGGTTTCCTGAAAATGATGTGGGATACATTAATAATTTGCAATCTTTTGGGGCAAACATGGTCTGATTCAGAGAGATGGCATCCATCCCACTTTGGATGATGCAGCTATTCCTTCTAAGAATCCAGACAAATTTAATAGTCCTCCCAAAACCTGAGAGCTCAAGGTGCAGATCAGGAAGCAGAGTTGTAGTTGAATATCTCAAATACAGCCGTTAAAGCTATTTTAGACGCAATTGGGGTTGTTGGAAATGTGAATAGTCCCACATATTCTCCTCTTCATAGGATGTGAAGAAATAACAGTATTTACTTACAACCCTGTCCTCTCTAAACACTTTTTAGAAACCATCACAATTACTTTGAGTTCTCCTCCCCCAAAAGAAGGTTTGATATTAGCAGATCATTGTCAGATAATGCAGTAATACATTTTGGATAATCTGTTTCACTTTTTCTCTTCTCTATATCACTGAACAATACTGCTGAGGGAAATCTTTTAATTTATTCCCCTTCACAAATAAATCATTTTCTAAATGGTTTTACTAGTTCCCTGCGGACTGCCTTAGACAACGTACCCTCTTTGAACAAAAAAAGTTTAGAAATAGAAAGGTGGCCTCTTGGTTTAACACAGAGCTGCACACTTTGAAGCAAAGTGCTAGAAAACTAGAGAGAAAATTGTTAGGATCAGAACAGGTGAACCTAGTATTCAATCCAGACAAACATTTTAGGTTTAACTTTTTATGAAGAGCAGAAACCTAGCAGGCAGGGTCAGTGTCGACAACCCGAACCTCGTTGACCTCGCGGAATCAGTTATATTTGTTCATAAATCCTGTTAAAACGAATCCATTTCATGGATTAAAGACATCACCTTAAGACATAGAAACCTGGATGACTTGTACATTTCTGCTTCTGAATGCAAATAAAAAAGAAGTTGCTGTCTTTGGACCAGAGTGTCTGAAAAGAAGCTAGTCAGTCACTTTATTTCGAGGGGATTAAATCTGTTAAGTCTGTTTAAGTTTATTCAGATTAGGGGTGGAACGGTTCAAAAAATCCATGGTTCGGTTCGATTCACGGTTTTGTGGTCACGGTTTTCGGTTCGGTTCGGTATATGTTGATTGTTACACCGAAATCCCATAAAAATTAATGAAATTAATGAAAAAAATCCAAAACAATTTATGGATTATAATTATTTTTATGACCTGCGGAAACCCTGGATCATTTCCGCATGTTTTGCTGCTTTGAATTTATTCATCTCGCGCATGCCCTCTACGATCTCCAAGGAACTCAGAGCTGAGCGGACGGGAGCCACAGCGGAGGCTGTATGCTTTGCTTTGTGCAGGCGGTCTGGTGCGCAGCGGGGCGGAGCGCTGACAGAGTATGTGGGATTTCGGGGGTTAGCATGACATGTTGGTCATGTTGCTGTTAGCATAAACAAAATGTGTTGCACAATGCTTGCACACTGTTGCACTTTTATCCACAACCTTCTTTCCGCCGTCATCGTAGGTCACGCTAAATGCAAAGTGGTCCCATACAACAGATCTATAAAGTGCTGCTGGCGCGTCTTCCAACTCCTGTTCTTTCCCACTCGCCATACCCTCACAATTCTCCACAACAACTGATTTTTTTCTGCTATACGCGGCTTCGCTTCTTCTTCTTCTTCTTGTTTACTACTGGTGGTTGGCTTTGGTCGCAGTACCGCCACCTTCTGCTCTGGAGTGTACCCGCGTCGCCTATGAGAAAAAGGAGCCGCACATGAACCGAACGCAACACACGCGAACTGAACCGAGACAGTCGAACCGAACAGTTCGGACGGTTTTCATAAACTGTCCCATCCCTAATTCAGATGCATACAAAAATCAAATATCTATTGTGTTTACATAAACAATATAGTAGCAGAAAGGCTTAGGTTAAAGCAATAGCTTATGAATGCCTGCGTTATTACAACAAAATTGTTATGGTCTTGGTTCTGTAAAGTTTTCTTTGAGTTTTTAGTTTTATGTTGATTCTTTTTTTCTTTTTTTTCTAGTTTTATTGGTTTAATTCCTATTTTGTTGTGTTTTTGGATGTATATGAGTTATTATGCTATCACCCCAAAAGCAGCAAAGGCAGCAGGAGCAATTAGTTTACATGCAAAGTCAATGGTTGACGCGCATCAAGGCGTACCAAAATGTCCTGCAGCGTGTTTTGAGCAGCACATCTGAGCAGCTGAAGCAGCGTGTCGTGAGCGTTTGTCGTGCACAACGTGCTGCCAACCCAGCTGCTGGTGGAGTTGGAAAAACAACTGAGACCCAGCTTTGCAGCTCCAGCTGTGCATCAGAACAAAACTTGTACAAGCATAAAAAATGAAGCAGCACTTGCTTTTTGCTGCTCTTGCTGCTTTAGGTGTGAACATAGCATTATGCTTTTCTTTGCTGCTCTCTGTTGCCCTCTTGTGTTGGTTTCGTTTTCCCTAGCTCTTTTCTAGATGCCTCTGTTCACATCTTCTCCCAATCAGCTCTTTGGTCCTGCCTTTGTTCAGTCAGCCAGAAATACTCTCCCTGTGCAGTTCCTCAGTGCTGGTTCCTCGTCTCTCCCTATCTCCTCGTGCTTGTTTTCCCTGATTTCTCCATGGTTGTGGTTAGTATTACATAGTGATGGTGAGATTCAATTGCCATTGGTTCAAATGCCTCATGAGGCATTTGAACGATCCTCACAGTTCATGAAGCCTTGTGTGAACATGTCACCACCTACTGGTGGAGTGCAGAACTACAGTTAGTAATATAATCTGATTTTTTGCAATTGTTTTTCTTGTTTTTTTTTTTTTCATACCCTTTAAAATTGTTAATGATTTGTGTGTATAACAAAATCTTTTGTAAATTTTTTGTGTGTAAAATGTCTTAGAAGAGCCATTTTAGTGAAATAAGCTCAAGTAATCTATATTTGTACTAGGGCAAACCAATACAAATAAGTCAGCCCAAAAAAAAAAAAGTTTTATCGCAACTTTTAAGGTCTGAAGTGGGTCTTGAACTACCTACCACAAGAGTGGAAGTCCATCTATGAGAGCTAACGCCACTAGCAAGCTAAAAATAGTTATGAAAACTATACTACGTAAAACCCATTACATTTGTAACCAGTGGCTTGCACAGATTTTGATCATTACATTGTTTGATCTACCCAAACTAAATTTAACCAACTACACTACCGTTCAAATGTTTGGGGTCATATTGAAATGTCCTTATTTTTGAAGGAAAAGCCCTGTACTTTTCAATGAAGATAACTTTAAACTACTCTTAACTTTAAAGAAATACACTCTGTACATTTCCTACACATCTCTACACATTTCCAGCAACTATCACTGCAGTGTTCTTATAGTACAATGAGCTCATTGCCTCAGAAGGTTAATTGATGATTAGAAAACCCTTGTGCAATCGTGGTCACACGTCTAAAAACAGTTTAGGTTGTTATAGAAGCTACAAAACTGACCTTCCTTTGAGCAGATTGAGTTTCTGGAGCATCACATTTGTGGGGTCATTTAAACGCTCAAAATTGCCAGAAAAAGAGAACTTTCATCTGAAACTCGACAGTCTATTCTTCTTAGAAATGAAGGCTATTCCATGCGAGAAATTGCTAAGAAATTGAAGATTTCCTACAACGGTGTGTACTACTCCCTTCAGAGGTCAGCACAAACAGGCTCTAACCAGAGTGGAAAAAGAAGTGGGAGGCCGTGTTGCACAACTGAGCGAGAAGATAAGTGCATTAGAGTCTCTTTTTTGAGAAACAGACGCCTCACAGGTCCCAAACTGGCATCTTCATTAAATAGTACCCGCAAAACACCAGTATCAACATCTACAGTGAAGAGGCGGCTGCGGGGTTCTGGGCTTCAGGGCATAGTGGCCAAGAAAAAGCCATATCTGAGACTGGCCAATAAAAGAAAAAGATTAAGATGGGCAAAGGAACACAGACATTGGACAGAGGAAGACTGGAAAAAAGTGTTGTGGACGGATGAATCCAAGTTTGAGGTGTTTGGATCATAAAGAAGAATGTTTGTGAGACGCAGAACAAATGAAAAGATACTGGAAGAATGCCTGACGTCATCTGTTAAGCATGGTGGAGGTAATGTGATGGTCTGGGGTTGCTTTGGTGCTGGTCAGGTGAGAGATTTGTACAGGGTAAAAGGGATTCTGAATAAGGAAGGCTATCACTCCATTTTGCAATGCCATGCCATACCCATTGGACAGCGCTTGATTGGTGTCAGTTTCATCCTACAACAGGACAATGACCCGAAACACACCTCCAAATTGTGCAAGAACTATTTAGAGCAGAAGCAGGTAACTGGTATTCTATCGGTAATGGCGTTGCCAGAGCAGTCACTAGAACCCAATTGAACCGTTGTGGGAGCAGCTTGACCGTATGGTACGCAAGAAGTGCCCATCCAACCAATCCAACTTGTTGGAGCTGCTTCTGGAAGCGTCGGGTGCAATTTCTCCAGATTAGCTCAACAAATTAACATCTAGAAGGCCAAAGGTCTGCAATGCTGTAATTGCTGGAAATGGAGGATTCTTTGACGAAAGCACAGTTTGATGTAAAAAACAAAATCTAATTTCAAATACAAATCATTATTTCTAACCGTGTCAATGTCTTGACTCTATTTTCTATTCATTTCACAACGTATGGTGATGAATAAGTGTGACCTTTCAGGAAAACACAAAATTGTTTGGGTGACCCCAAACTTTTGGACGGTAGTGTAGATCTGTTGTTTTTCCAATCAAACTACTCTTAGAATATATTCAAACTCTATCCAACTGACAGCGACTCTCCTACAAACTCTCACATCGTGACTGAATACTGACGCTGTTTAAAGCCTGCCGAAATTGCGAGCAAGCTGGCCCATTTCCTGAAGTGGTCACATGGTATGGGGGGAATAGCGAGACTTCGGATGTCATCTATTTCGGCTCCTCCCCCAAATGAAGCAAGCCTCCAGTACCCGACACAGACCTCGAAGCCTCGGCTCATCTCTTAACATCACTAGTTTAACATTTTATGTTGGATTTTTGGATTCCTGCCTCCGTTAACTGTGATCATTCAATTAAAACTTTAAGAACTCACCTCTGCCTGCATGCCTCTGCATTTGAGTCCTCAAACCTTAACCAAACATTGACAAAAATTAAGCTACACTTCAATTAAAAATAAAGAAATCAGTTATAATAAAAGAAAATATACTTCACTCAAAATGATCAATATAATGTTGTCCACAGCTTTTTGAAAGGATGTACATAGATTTAACTCTGAACTAGCCGTGTTTCACATTCTATCTCTGGCAACAGAAATAATCTGATTTTGATTTCCTATCTGACATTTTGTAAGCTTATTTTACTTCATTGTATTACATTTTTATCATCTCAGATAATAAAGGAATAAACATTGGTGTTATTTTTAATCAGGGCCTGCCATTTAAATTCCATATCAAAGAGGCTTCAAGAATATCCCTCTTTCATCTCTGGGCAAATGCAAAAAATAGATATCATATATGTATGTACATGTATAGGGGTGATGCTGAGAAACTAGTCCATGCGTTTACCTCAAGACTGGACCATTGTTATTCTTTACAATTAAGTCAAGTGAGGGCAGGTGAGAGGTGAATTTTCTGGGTATTGTTCGTAAAAGTGCTTTGTAATTAGGGGAAAGATTGTCTTTAAGACCACCTTCTCTGTTGAGTGATAGTTTTTTCTAGGTTAACAAAAATGGCTTCCTTAACCCCTCTCTCAAACCATCGTTTTTCCTTGGCCAGAATATGGAGGCTGTTGTCCTCAAACGAGTCAAATTTAGCCTTCAGGTTTAAGTGAACCGTGGAGTCCTGTCCTAAGTAGTTAGCTCTCCTGTGTTGAACCATGCGCCTGTGTAACGGTTGCTTGGTCTCTCCAAAGCAGAGGTCTGTGCATGCTTCACTAGCCAAACTCGACGTCAAGTTATCAAGAAGAGTAGTTTTGGTAGCCAAAACTACCAAAAGCATGCTCCTCGTTTCCATATCAAATCACACAAAACATTCAACACAAAAGTTCAAAAAAAGGCCCCTTTATTTGTAAACTATGTTTAAGAGAGCTACTTGCCTAGGCAACAGTTGAAAAAGTAAAGTAACCAGTTGTACTTTGTTGTAGTCTTGTCTGGGGCAAGCCACTCCTTTTCATGTGACTACGCAACGCTTCAGCACAGTGGGGGGAGGAAGAAATGTACAGTGGTCACAGGGTTTTACTGCTTGGGCCCGAAATAACCAAGGTATTCTGTGTTAAGTTGACTTCATAAATCCAGGAAGATTTAGACCCTTCTCTTGGATATCTGCTGTAGGGGTCAACGAACAGCTACTTCCTTTCACGAGCCTTCACATAGAACTGCTGTTTCGAAATATGCAGATATTCCCTTTATACAGATCTAAAGCTTGATAAGGACTCCTTTGAGGAAATGATGAAATCACGACTTTGCTAGCAAAGTTTGACATTAATCCACTGTCTTTGCTGTGTGTTTGAGAACAAACAACTCTCAGCTGAGGTGGAGGCATCTATAGAGCAGCCATTAACTGCAAAAGAGGTAGGCAGAGCTTTCACCTGCCATACAATGTAACTCTGACACCAGACCATGCTGTTAGCTCTAAATTATGCTGAGATATGTAGTTATAGTCAATTTATACGCAGTTATAAAACTGGTGTTTCCCATTCTTAAATGTGATTGGCAGAACCACATGCCATGCTGTTATAAAATACAGTGTAACCCACACAGATATCCCTGCGCTTGTGACAGCAGTCGTAGTGCTAACAAAATGTTCCTCAGTAACCGCAGTTGAGCAACACAGCCCAAAAACTTTCAATGTTGGTCTTATAAATCACCAAAATCAGAATCTGTTGATCTTTGGTACTGTTTGATGTACATTGGCATTGCATTTTTCAGTGTAAAAATGAGAGGGACGTTTAATGATCAAAAGAAAAGATGGGTAAAATAAGGTTCACAAAGGATAAAGTGGGAATGCTCTTCAGATGTATTTCATTTGTATTGTTTCATTATTACCGACAAATTATTCAGTTCTTTTGGTCTGTTTGAGTCCGCTTCATGTCATTACCTGCTGTTTTAAAATTTAAAATGTATAAAATTCAAAATTTCTAGGTTTTTTGTACCTAGAATTGTTTTATTTTGTTACTTTTCTTGCATCTGTGTGTTTAAGAAAATATACTTTTTGCATATGTATAGTTTATAACGTAGTTGTTGAAATAAAAAATTACTAACGAGGCTGCCTCTGTGACAGTGAGTAAGAAATAAAGATATTCGACAGTCCTCAAAATAAAAGATGGAAATTGCATAGCTTAATCACTTAAGACAAAAAATGTGGTCTTAGCCTTCTCAAAAAGAATGATTGGAGAACAGGGAAGTTTATTAAAGAGACTACTTGTATGTGTTTATCACTGAAGCTTCTACTGCAGACACACACCCTATGTCAGAGTTTGGCCAGGCTGGAGTTTTAAGAAACAATCAATAAGAACCTAACTAGTACTCCAAACATTGCTGAGGATGCTTGTTCTCACAACCTTGTGTTGATGCATGTATGTAATCAGAAGAAGATGTTGACTGAATAGCTGGAATAATTAAGGTTGAACCAGCAAACATAATCAAAGTCCAATCAGGCAGTATTGTGGCTAACCACTTTGCCTGAGGAAGCATATGGTAATTTAAATCAAAATAAAATGTTTGGTCAGGAGAGCAGAGGTTTTTTGCCTTTAAGTAAGCTTTTAATCTAAACAAAAATAAATGTTATTGGTAATTTAAAAAAAAACCTGGTTATAGATGTTAATGCAGATCCACACAACACTCAGGGACATATATGTGTACAAAATGATAATTAATAATAGTTGTAATCATTAAAGTTTTTACATGCACATTTTCTAAATTAGTTCAAAGTGACTAGGCTGAGCCAGAGGCGACCTGTGGGGGGCGTTACCTTCACTTAAACCTCGAGGTTAACTTAACCGAAGTGGCCAAAGTTGAACATAAGCAGATTTTTTTGGTCTTAAGGATTTTCAACGGGTCTGCATTTTGAGTCCATTGCTTTGCCTGAGCAGGTAAGCTAATAAGTGTTTTTAAGCTTGTTTACAAGCGCTTGGATTCATCATTTCGAACTCTTCACTAACTTTAATGCTATTATTTTATGTTATATAGACTTTTAATAGCTAAATAAGGTATATCAGACTGCCTTTTTGTCTTCACTACACATATACCTTGATAAAGCATATTAGCTAATTTGGTAATTGGTTTTGATTTTATTTTTTTGTGGCGATATGCTATATGCTAAGTTACCTGGGTGCAGGCATGAGTCACTATGCTAACAATTTCTGTGTATAGACACCATTTAGTGGGTGGTTTTGGTGTGTTGTTTTTTACTGTATAGAGTTCAGGTTTGCCTACCTGTTAGATATAAAGTATGTAACAGGTATGCAAAGTTATCCCATCTTTTTGTTTAAAATGTATATTTTATCCCATAATGGATGATAGTGTCCTATGTCTCTCTCGTGTTGCAGGGGTGGATTTCATGCAGTGCAGATTTTGCAAATTCCCAAGATCCGGTCAAGACTCTTCTAAACCCTTCATCACAGACAAATTTCACATTGGCCCTGCATTCATACAGTATGCGTATATATATTTAAAACACCTGTAGGATTGCGATCACACCTCTTAATACCACCAGCAATGGTGAAAATCAACGAACATTCATAATTTCAAAGTGAATAGTGTGATTTTCAAGATTTGCAGAGAAAAGTGTCCTCTGTCTCCACTCTCCTTTGAGCCAATCACATTGTTTTGTTTACTGATATAATCAGGAGATTTTTGTTGTAGTTTTGTGCATGAAACAGAAACAAAATAATTCAGTGGGTCAGTTAGACAAATTAGGTTTTTAAAAAAAAAAGGTTATTTTGACAAGGATCTTATTAAAGAATGATCTGTATTATTTAACAGAACATGAATGTGTAATTTTCATATTGAGAAAATTCTTTCCTTTCACCTCGCAATCCATCACATAGCCTATATCCACCTTATCCATCCTCACATTATCAGCATTACACAGACTTATTCAACAGAACCTGATATCAATAAGAGGGCATTAGATATAGAATATATAGGAAACCCTGAAGCTCGATGGGTTCAAGATGTTCAGTTTGGCAAAAAAAAAGACAACTTAGTTGGCATGTGTCAGTGAAAAAATAATGCCAGCAATCATTGATTTATGTTCTTCTTTGACAGGTTTGAATTCAACAACATTTTAATTTCACCGTTCTATATAATTGAAATGCTTGTTTTACACTGAACTCAAACAAGGGTAGACATGGCTGGGTTGCATAAAGCATAGCCGTGTTACCTGCTTGCGTAAGAGTGAAACACACTCATTGTTTTATTACAATGCCTAAGGCTGAAAAATAAAAAAAATACAGCTCAGAAAAGTCACTGGGTTTATTTTAGCTTGAAAAGCAGCAGTTTCACAATTTTTTAAAGATGTTTATGTTATTTTAGGTTTATAAATGTTAGATTTTGTTTTATACACTTATTCTGAAAAAAAGTGGAAAATACTTGCTTCATAAATGTTTTTTGGCCATCAAAATGCTTCGGTGTTATTCTATGGGTCAAATAGTCCAGTAAAAGCATTTGGCACATTTGGAGAGATTTGGAGATGCTGGTGACACCAAAAAATCAAAGTCCCACAGCTCTGGAACTGTGGTAGCTAGAGGTCTGACATTTTCTGCATTTGTGGTTGACTTGATGTAGACCAAACTAATACAATGAGACCTGCCTTTTCTCAAGCACATCTTTATTACTGCTATTCAAAAAAGACCTATTATTTTCGAGAATAAAAGAAAAAAAATACTTTGAGTCATGTTTGAACTGATGCAGCTTGGGTGGTGTTTTACTCATCCAATTTTCATTGAAAGGCTAAACTATGTTTTAGCCTTCAAATGATGTATCACACATGTAATTTGGGCTTACAGTTCCTCAGTTATTTGCTTTTTCTTTTGGGTATGCAAAAATAGGTGAGGATTACTTCAAAATGAGGGGAATATTATAGAATACCCAATGCTGTTGGGTAGGCTATAATATGCTCACTAGATGCTCACTAGATGTCAGTCCATGCATTTGATGCATCCTCTTCTTGTAGCAGAATAATTAGGACATCTGTCTTGCCAAAGTAGCTGGTCAGGATAATCTATGGATCAAACATATTTCTCTTCACTACCACAACAAAAGCACTTGAACGCAATACGCTAGTAATTTTCACTTTGCAAGTAGAAATGATCATATTTAAAAGACCACATGAGGGAAGCATAATTTTATTTATTTATTTTTTTTGTTAAAGCCACCTGACCTATAAAAAAAACATTCCTTGCTTCTTCTCATCTCAAAATATTTTTTTCTTTTCTCCCGTTTTGATTAAAAAAAAAAAAAAATGTCTAAACAGAACTGTCCTTACTCATAAGGACCAGTCAGTCTGATGAGAAGACCGGATCCAGGTGTGCAGCAGAGAAATGGTAGAGCTCTCTAGCAGGGTTTTGTTCACTTTCTGTCTTTAATGGACTGGGAAATTTACTAAAATAATGATGAGAACACAATGCCTAAATTTTAATGAATGAATTATATCATTGTCATAATTTTTATCCATAAACAAGGATTAAAAGCTGTAAAACTGTTTTACCAGGAAAGATATAGTATTGATTGAAGGGGTAGATTAGAAATTAATGACCCATGTGGTCCACATTGAATAATCAATTTCAATTAATATCAATTTCACAGTGCAGCTCCTCTGTAACAGTTCCCAAGATCAGCTTTGGTGGCATTAATATTTCAACTCCTTGGAAAGAATATGTATACGCATTAAGGGAATGAAACAAGAGTGTAGTTGAGGGTACAAACAAAGCACTATTGCTGCCCTGATACTGATCTTCAGTCACAGTAAAACTACCTTTCTCTCATCACAACAAACTGATATTCCTGTGGGTTCCCTCCCAAGCAAAGCAAAGTGGAAGAAATTGAAGAGAAAGTGAGAAATCTTTGTTTTCCTACTTGGCTCTGAAAGACATCCTTCATACAAGTTTGTCTGAAATGACAGCGATGAGGTGCTTTAATATGTGTGTGGGTCTGTGCGCATCTGTGCATGTAACTACATGTTGGGGAGAGGGAAACTTTTCCCCTGAGGGATGCAAGTGATATTTTAAATCCAAATTGCTTGGATCGGGTGATTGCTCCACGCAACCAGAATAGTGACATCTCAACAGGCATGTCCTTATCAAAAAAAATAATAAGGAAAGTTTCATGACCAAAACTAGATATGCAGACTGTCAGATGAGAGGAAAAAGGTCCAAAGCAATTGAACCAAAGAAGATGCTTATTAGAGAAGTTCAATTTGCATAAATTGTGTGTCAGACATATTGGCTAAAATGTCAAAAACTAAATGAAAAAAGGGATCTCTAATCTTTGTTCTAAAATTGCTCCTTGATCACTGTGAAGGAATTTGACAAAGCAGTGACATTATGCCTTTCGCCTGGAAATAAGTGTCCCTGAGAAATATCAAAGATATATATATATATATATCTATATATATATATCCCAACAAAACAAAAATATGACCACACAAGGTGGTGTGCATTCAGACTTATTTAATTACCATTTTGATTAATAATTAGAATTGAGTTAATATTAACACTTTATCCTTCAAATCAAAATCAATCCACAAAGAAAACATTTTTTTTTTTGAGATCATCATACCTGTATAAACCTATATTCAACATTTTTTCTCATCAGCCAGAGAACTGACTTACTGAATTGTTACAATTAGAGGTAGCTGTTTGGCAAGAAGTCCCTTATTGAATTGACTAATACATTCCCAGAAGAATTAATTGGTGCCCAGTCCCCCCCTCAAAGGTTACTCACCAGCCAGTGGGCTGCCAACAAGATGCGGCGGGCGCCACCCAGAGTATCCCATATGCTGCAGCCATAGAAGAGGGAAAACAAGCAGGAGATCAGATCACTTCAATGCACTACTTTAAACTTCCTCTCATTGTGTTATGCAGTGAAAAAAAATTGAAATTATTGTTTAGCTAAGCAAAACAACCAATACACCATCCAACCATAATTTTTATTATTATTTTGAAAAAAATAAATACATATTTTACAGTCCATCTGCGGGTTTAGGCAAGTGTTGGTTCACATGCACAAAATATGCATTATAAACTCAGAATTGACACATTTCTCATTAGGTTTAAAGTGAAAAACGAAAAGGTCGATCAATCTTACTTAATTAACAAAATTGTGTTTTACTATTATCAATAATTAATTACAAATGGGAAAAATAGAATGTAAAATAGTATTCTGGTGAATTTCTAGGTTCACCAGGATAAGTATTATAATGAATTACTTCTGCTTCAGGCAAACTATCCTGCTAAATCACTTATAACATTTCTCTGAGGACAAAGCCAGAGGGTTTATATTGTGAAGTGCCTCTGACATCTATGACAAATGTTGTTTTCAGCCTATGGTTAAGAATATTAGAGCTATGCATTATTTAGGACCAGAGTGGTCCTAAATAAATAGAGCTGTTATCATTGTCATCATCATCATCATTAATTTTCAATCTGCTGTTTTCAGAAAGCAAATGTGGCAGCTAGTGAAGCCAATCATTTATGCAGGAACACGCACCTTTTAGAACTCACGAGCATTAATTATGAATCCATTATGAGCTCAAATCCATCAGAAACATGGACATTATGTTGAGTGGCAACCAGGTATTCTGAGCCCATTTTATGTTTTGTATGCAATGAGTGTAACAATTTCTTAGATTTTTGTGTCAAAAAAGAGTAGCCAAGGCATCTGTTTGCAATGGTTCAAAATACAGACTGAATGCTGATAAAGACATTGGTCTTCTTACATGTGCCTCTTTGCTAATTAATCAGGTAAGTCTGGGCAGCAGGGTATCATATCTTGTCAATACGTTCTTAACAGGTGCAAAAGATGTTGTTCCACTTGAGATTCTTCTAGGCACTAAAATAAAGCCATAGTAATGTTCAATATTTTGATGATGGTCAAGTTTACGGATAGTAAGGATAGTTAGTCTTACAAACCAACAGCATTTCTGCATTGCAAAAACAATGGCTTTTAAATATTTGGTTGGAGTACTGTTCATTATCACCGGTGCCTATGCAGAAATCTGCTTTTGCACACACCACACACTATCTCAGCTTGCGCTCCACCCCAACGCACCCAGCAGTTCATTGCACAGCCCACTTTGCCCTGGCTGATTAACACTCTCTGCCAAGTGTGAAAAATGCTTTTGTTTAGCTTCAAGTATTTTATTTCTTCCAGCTAACAAGAGATGATCTAAACTTTCTTTAATTTCTACCAAATGAATCCCTATATTATATCCAACATAAATATTTTGTTGCTTACTGTTTATTTTGGATTAAGAACCAGAGGATAAGACAAATAGATCATTAAACATTTCTCTCTCATAGTTCATGTTTCAGTCTTTCAGATAAGATATAAATGTTTAATTGTATTATCAAAAAAAAGTGATCCGTCTCCTTTGAATATTTCAATATTTTAGTTTAGATATTTTCTAAATTAAGGTCTGGATTGACATAGAATTGAATTGGCAAGACTCTTACACAAGTCTCCATCAAATGTGGCATAAACCAAGGAGATGCGCTTTCCCCACTGTTGTTCTGCATACGTCTGAACCCCCTCAGCCAAATAATCAACAAGACTGGCTACAGATACTGACTCAGGAACAGGGCCACCATCAGTAACCTCCTCTACATGGATGATATCAAGCTGTATGCAAAGAATAAGTGGGTAAATGACTTACTGATCCTTACCAGAGTGGGTCTCTCTCCCAGAAAGAACAATAGCAGACATTGAGGACAGTTAAGGGCGGGTTATTCTCCCGCAGCAGTGTGTCGCAGTGAGCTTTACGCAGACATTTTTGATTTATGCTTGATTCGCTGTGGGTTAGATACAGCTGAGGCGGAGAGGAAGTGAGGGCAAGTTTGTGTGACAACGGAGGGATATGACAGCGAAAAAGAGCGGTGGAAAAAGGTGTCCCAGCGTTCTCACGTACCTACCTGGTCAAACTTCACCAGTCGTTTTACGCAATTGTGGTCATAAAAACAAAATAAGCTGGCCTCCTGTCTGCGGTCACCTTGGGAGAGGAGCAGAAGAGTGTCTGTGGAGGGGGCGGGGATGTCTTTGAGTTCACTACAACACCTATACTGACGACCTACTTTTAAAGTATAAATCAGCCTTAAAGGTTACACCATAGAAATGAGAAGCCAATGGATAGAAGTAAAGCCCCTGTCACACCTTGACAATTTAGACCAGCGTATACCTGACGTATACAAAATCTGGCAAAAATGCTGGCATACGTTGGATTAGTTATTGATAAGTTTTGTATAAGTTATAAGCATGCTCAACATTTCACAACGTATGCCAGCATGTACCAAACATGTGGCATAAGTTACAGGTAAGTTATGTAATCATTGACACATGTTAAGTGTAACTTACTCATAAGTCGTGGAGTAGCTTATCCAAAACCTATGAGTAACTTATGCGTAACTTACCAAGAACTTATCCAAACGACTACTGAACATATTTCTAACTCACAGCTACTGTTTAATGGCGTACTGGCAGTGTTTTGGTATGAAAGGGGGTTCACAGGAGGAAACTGTCAGTTTTTCTCCAGACTGCAGTATCCCCATCGTAGTGAGCATGATGGTTAGTGTGATGGATCTTCCCTGCGTTTTCGCCCGCGACCAACAAGCGTCCTAGCTGACATGATGCTGAATCTGCTTCGACTTTAAAAACCTTTTTCTTTCTTTTTCTTTTTTCTTTTTATTTATGCTTTTTTTGGGCAGGCAGTAAACAGCAGCTAGGTTAATACTGCGTTCAAAGACATATATATATATATATATATATATATATATATATATATATATATATATATATATATATATATATGTGTGTGTGTGTGTGCACTACATACAAAGTATGAATTGATTGGCCCCCACTCAGTAATTATTTAGATTTTGTCCTAGGCACAGCTAAGGCTGTCACCTGGCCTTTCAACATACGTACACTGTACATAAAATCTGAAGAACATTGATTATTTCAGGATCTACTAAACTAGTTTAAGCCAGTTAAAAGTTAATTGCTCCCATGTGTGTTTTGAGCGAGCATTACAGTTTTCATGGTAATGTTTGCTATTTCCACCCACACAGGCAAGTGTACAAGAATACTTCTGTGAGTTCCACCAACATGCATTGTGGAGGAAGGGTAATGTGAAACCTATCCATCATGTTTTGATAACTATGTTTTTGAGCTCAGTGGATTTTAATGATAAACGGCCACATAAGTGCTTGTTAATACTTATGTACTAAATTTCTTTCTCATTTCTTTCCATATATGAGCAATATAATTTAGTGCTTACTGTAATCACAAGACAGCAAGGTGGATGTTTAGTCAGTTACCCTGTTATTTATACACCTCTCACATACAGTAGCAACCAGTTTCTGCTAAAATGGGTAGAGATATTTAGAAATTAGTTAAGAATAGCTATGCAGATGAAATCCCTTAACTCCATAACAGAAGTGAATAATACATAACCTGTGTGAAGTTCTAAAACGTGAAGCAGATCTTGTGATTACACTTGAGAAATGTGACAATCATTAAATATTAAACACTGTCTCATATCTTTGAATAACTGAATTTGTGTGAACATTCTTGGCCTGCTTCTTGGAATTTTCAATGTAAATCTTAAAAGTTTCAAATTTTAATGTTGGAATTACAGCAGTTAGAATTTTTACTTAGTTAAGAAATTGAATATAAGACAACATACAAAAAAAAAGAAAGTGTAAAAATGCAATTGCAACCTAATGAATAACAACAGTTGGTTAACATGAAAATTATTTGCATTTACTCATTTCTCCTATATGACATAGTTTCCAGGATTCTCATCAGGAGTTTTTTTTTATAAGCGTAATGGGAGGAGTTAGTGTACTTATCAGTTGAAACCAGCAAGACTTGGCAGGAGGCAATATCAATTCATTCCCAACTCCTGGGCAGGGGGTCTGAGTTAATGACAGAATAAAAAGCAAGCTTGCAGGTGGTCCCGTTGGCGGGGTGAGTGCAACAGAATCTGTCAAAATAATGTGATTTTATAACACTGACTCTAGGTCCTCATACAGACCTCCCACAGGTTTCTTACATATATGTGTGTCCAGGATAAAAGCTAATTGTAAAGCATAAAAGTTGCAGCAGTTTGATAAGTTTTCATTTAAGTGAGCATATGTCAGGTAAGGATTTATACAGCTATGAACAGCTATAAAGCAATGAACAGCCCAAAAATATAAATTCATGCCTCTAGTGAAATTTAAACAAAAAAATGCTGTTCATTATTAGAATATTTGTCAAAACAATGTTGACAAAGTCTTTTGAATAAAAGTTCACCTACTTTTATCTAAATATAACCTATCATCTAAACTGCAAAATTACAAGAAAAAAAACATTGCAATCTCATATGTTCAGATGCCGCAGGAATGTCTAGAGCCAGCTGCTGGTCTCATCCACAGAGCCTTACTCTCTTTTTCCCCTTATCTGTTATCGGTACAAAAGGCAGAGAAAAACCCTCCACCTCAAATGACCCATCCCTTTCAAAACTAGTATCATAGTGATCACTTTGCATGTTGGAGTGCTGCAGCCACTGCCAGTGTCATTTCCATTGTTAGCATCCTCAGCTGTACAGAGGGAAGGTGTTAATATACAAGCGTGTGTATTTTTTGTGCACCATTGTTTTGTAACAACTGGAGCAAAACTGAGAGTGTAGTGGTGCGTTCTGACCGAATGCAGTGTCCATGGTGATTTAAGTGAGCCCCACAGGGCTTTCTTCTTTTTGCATTTCAGATCCACAGTATTTACACCCTGGACTGTGTGATTAAATAGGAGGAGCTTCAGCTGCATAAAATTCCCCATTAACGTAAAAAAAAAAAAGGCAAATAGACTTAGTGCTTCTTTTTTGCAGGTTTGTGACATTAAAATGGTGATTTGTAAAAATGAAAAAGTAAAAAGTAAAGATCATATGTGCTGCTGTTGTTTCCATTTGCACACCAAAATGTCCATGAATTTTGGAGGGGTTTTTTGTGTCCTGGTCAGCAGATTAGCAGTCCTTAATTATTTCCTTAGTGGAAAGGAGAGCCCAAAAGATTTACTTAAACAAGTGAAGCCCTTTACTGTAATATTGCACAATACTGTAGGCAAGAAAAATATTAATTAGAAATATCATTGCTGTTGTATTAGATCCACTGCACATCGAGACAGACACAAAGGGAAAAATGGGAAAAAGGAAAAGGAGCAAGGTATGGAAAAAAGGGGAGAGAATGAGATAAGAATAGAAGGGAGAAAGAAGGAAAAATTTATTTTAAATTAAGATGTTTGGAGTCTGTTTCTACACCTGCAGGGTTAGAAAGAGAAAAAGTAAAAAAGAAAAAAAGTGTTACAGGTAAAAAAAAAGAAACAACCAACACATATATAAAACATTACTGAAAAATCAACAATGTTACTTAGGGAAGCAATAAGCAATAATAATAATAATAAGAACCGGTGTTTCAAATTGGAACAACACACAAATCATAAAGTGTCATAAAGGGAGCTCATTCAGGAGAGATTAGGTTGTAGCACAGCTAAATTCAAGATCTTACTGGAAAACAATTCAGCCACAGTAAGTTGCTGTGTAAATACTTGTTAGGGATGTTGAGGCTTCTTAGGTATTTTTTCGACTATTTCTGGTCTGCTTGTCTTGCTAGCTTCCATACAGGTGCTGGTCATAAAATTAGAATATCATGAAAAAGTAGATTGATTTCAGTAATTCCATTTAAAAAGTGAAACTTGTATATTATATTCATACATTACATACAAACTCATATATTTCAGATGTTTATTTTGTTTAATTTTGATGATTACAAATGACAACAAATGAAAATCTCAAATTCATCATATCAGAAAATTAGAATATTGTGAAAAGGTTCAAAATTGATGGCCCCTGGTGCCACACTCTAATCAGCTAATTAACTCAAACCACCTGCAAAAGCCTTTAAATGGTCTTTCAGTCTAGTTCTATAGGCTACACAATCATGGGGAAGACTGCTGACTTGACAGTTGTCCAAAAGACGACCATCGACACCTTGCACAAGGAGGGCAAGACACAAAAGGTCATCGCTAAAGAGGCTGGCTGTTCACAGAGCTCAGTGTCCAAGCACATTAATAGAGAGGCGAAGGGAAGGAAAAGATGTGGTCGAAAAAAGTGTACAAGCAAGAGAGATAACCGCACCCTGGAGAGGATTGTGAAACAAAACCCATTCAAAAATGTGGGGGAGATTCACAAAGAGTGGACTGCAGCTGGAGTGAGTGCTTCAAGAACCACCACACACAGACGTATGAAAGACATGGGTTTCTGCTGTCGCATTCCTTGTGTCAAGCCACTCTTGAACCACAGACAGCGTCAGAAGCGTCTTGCCTGGGCTGCTGGTGAGTGGTCCAAAGTCATGTTCTCTGATGAAAGTAAATTTTGCATTTCCTTTGGAAATCAAGGTCCCAGAGTCTGGAGGAAAAGAAGAGAGGCACTTCATCCACGTTGCTTGAAGTCCAGTGTAAAGTTTCCACAGTCAGTGATGGTTTGGGGTGCCATGTCATCTGCTGGTGTTGGTCCATTGTGTTTTCTGAGGTCCAGGGTCAACGCAGCCACATACCAGGAAGTTTTAGAGCACTTCATGCTTCCTGCAGCTGACCAACTTTTTGGAGATGCAGATTTCATTTTCCAACAGGACTTGGCACCTGCACACAGTGCCAAAGCTACCAGTACCTGGTTGAAGGACCATGGTATCCCTGTTCTTAATTGGCCAGCAAACTCTCCTGACCTTAACCCCATAGAAAATCTATGGGGTATTGAGAAGAAGAAGATGCAATACACCAGACCCAACAATTCAGAAGAGCTTAAAGCCACTATTAGAGCAACCTGGGCTATCATAACACCTGAGCAGTGCCACAGACTGATCGACTCCATGCCACGCCGCATTGCTGCAGTAATACAGGCCAAAGGAGGCCCAACTAAATACTGAGTGCTGTACATGCTCATACTTTTCATGTTCATACTTTTCAGTTGGCCAACATTTCTATAAATCCTTTGTTTTTATTGGTCTTCAGTAATATTCTAATTTTCTGATATGATGAATTTGAGATTTTCATTTGTTGTCATTTGTAATCATCAAAATTAAACAAAATAAACATCTGAAATATATGAGTTTGTATGTAATGTATGAATATAATATACAAGTTTCACTTTTTAAATGGAATTACTGAAATCAATCTACTTTTTCATGATATTCTAATTTTATGACCAGCACCTGTATATGCACACTGCTGCTTTTTTTTGCCAACATAAAATACCAAATCCTAGGCTCTGTTCTGGCAACCCTCATATGACTGTCTCAGGATCCACAAAGTAAACATGGGCTTCACACTGCACCAACACCTGTAGCACTATATGTGAATGTGCTTGGTGGATGTTCAGAGCTGCTTTAGCCCCCTAGGCCCTAGACACACACACACAAACAAACAACATCACTGCCACTGTGAAATCAGCTAAAAGAGGACCTGTGGAGTGACAGAAGGTAATGCAGGGTTCATATTCTATGTTGTATCCTGCTTGTGTTCAATCACGTAAAGGCTGACCACGATAGAGCAACACAGGATCTTCTCCACACATAAGATGACACAATGTCAGAATGTCAGCTGACATTGAAAAATAGATTATTAAGTTTGGAACTTTTGAGCATAGCTGGCTGATATAGGGGCAGAGATTTTTCCATTGTTAGGTGGCATCAAAACTGGATAATGTGACAAAAAAAGAGCGTTTAAATTTGCTCCTTTATTACACACGGAGAGATGCAAAACCAATATATGGCTGGGTCAAGAGAGGCGATAATATGTGCAGCTAAAGTCAAGATGACAATGCAAGATAATTCAGCCGCAGTGTGCAAATACTTGTGAAGGATTCTCTCAGGTGTTGTTTAGACTATTTCTAAGTCGCCTCTCTTGTTAGCTTCCATGTATACAGACTGCTGGTTTATACCAACATAAAATACCAAATGCTAGGCTCTGTTCTGGCAACTCTGGGAATTCTCATAAGATTGGCTCAGGAACCAAAATGTAAACATGGGCTTCACACTGCACCAAAGTAGTTTCACACTGTACCTTTAGGACTAAAGGGAGAACAACTTGACAAAGACATTGTTGATGGAAAGGTCTGATTGTTTATAGGGCAAATTACTTTCATTCTGTGTAAAAAAAATGGGAATAATATTGGTAATTTTACAATAAATATTTCACTTACAGCTCCTTTAATAGAGGGTATTTTGTAGTTACAAGTACAGTGTACAGTGTAAGAAAAAGCTTCTAGATTTGCATTTGCCCCAGGCCTCTTGGCCAGAATAACAGAAGTGAAAAGCAGCTGAGGCCAACCCTAATCTACTTTCATTCCAGCACCTCTCATCTTTTAGTGTTTTCTCACCTTTCAGAAAATAATAATTAGTTTGGCGGGGAGCTTTATTTTTTGCTGGCACAGCATACCATTGTAGCAAATATTGGAGTGGGAGAAGCAGGGCTGTTCATCTAGCTAAAAGATGTTCATATTTTCTCCCTGATGCATAAAAAAATAAAAATACACAACCCTTAACTCACACGCACATGAGTTTCCATGTAATATAGGGATATTTCATTAACTTATTCATTCATTTTATATGGCCTAACCCAGACCCTTACCTAACCCGAACTATTACCAACATATACCTAACCCTAATCTAAACTGAATTCCCACCGTAGTCATAAATTAATTATCCTAAATTAATCCTAAATTAATATCCTAACCCCAGGATATTTATGTGTAGGATATATTTTACAATTATTTATATATATATATATATATATATATATATATATATATATATATATATATATATATATACATATATATTTATATATACATGTATTTATATATATATATATATATTTGTTTATATCTTCACATCTATGCTCATGTATATTTCAGGAATGGAATGTTTTCTTGACTTGCAAGCAACCAGAATGTGACCCACTTATTGACTCTAACTGTAATAAGGGCTGACAGAAGGCTTGGAGTGGCCCCAGCATATTTGCTCCTAGTGCCTGGTAAGGCAGAGAACCATACAAAGTTTAGATCAGCTCTTATTCCCTCTGCTTTGAGATATTGCACTGACCTCTGCAGCCGGCATCCCAAGATTACCTTGACATCTGCTGGGGGGGTTTCTAAAAGCTAATTAATCCCTGCTGACCTTAGGTTTGGCTGTCTGTTCTAGAATCAAGTCTGGTTTTGGGGTAAGGATTCATTGAAGGTCAACTCACAGCTGCCACATATTCAGGAAAAAAAAATAGGACAGGCATTTCTTGAACAACTCTTTGGAAAGATTTTAGAAATTTGTGTCAAAATGTTTCTAATATGTAGTTAATAAGATATTTTTTAGTAAAAGACTACTTTTATCATAAATCTTACAACCCAGACTTCACATTTGGTTAAATATTTCCAACATTGTTTTCTCATTTCAATCAGCTCACTGAATATTGAATAGTTTTGACTATGAGGTAACATGATTAATCATGAATAATGTTATGCAAATGTTACCCTACAACCTCGGATGGCTGAGGGTAATGTGTGCGATGATCTTCCCTCAACGTGTGGTGCTGTGGTATGAGAAAGACGAAACACACATGTTGAGCTTCTTTACCTTCAACCGGAAGATTTATTCTTTTTGTGTGTTCCAAACACTTCATGTACAACATTCTTCAGTAGAGGACCATTAGCTTCATTACATAAGAAATGGCTGTAATATACCTTTAAACCAAACAATCAACTTTTAACATACTCCATTTAGCATTATGAACTATGTCAAATGACAAAATTTATTTACAAATGGCTTCTCTGTCTAACCATATGAACTTTGTAGTTAGTGCTTTAAATCCAATGTCCCTTTTTGTATTTTACTATCAAAGTAGAAATGTACATTAAATGGTTTTTTTTAACTATTTTAATAGCTTTTACCATTTTTAATCAGCATAAATAAAATGTATTTTAACATTTAAGCATCTTAGCTTTTAACAATAGTATTTTACATCTCACATAAACTCCACTCTCAATATAAAACTGAAAAAGACACAATATTCCTTTAATGTGCTTCAGCCTTCAGCTTCACATATATTCTAAATATATGGCTTATCTGGTTTTTTGTAACAAACCCATAAAAAAGCATTAAATAAAATAAAGAAACCGAAATTATTTCCTTTGAGTGTGGACTCCTTCAAAAAGTGCAAAACACAGGTTCAGATGAACTCCAGTCTTTTCAGCTAGCTCTAGCATATGTGAAGTTAGCTAACATTGGCTCTAATTAGCATTCTGAACTAGTCCCGTTTTGTACACAAAAACCATCACAAATTGAACTACATGACTCATTAGTTGAGATTCAATTTAAGATCCTTTTCGACTCTTCAAGAGTACTAATATTGGTACATAAAACCATATTTATACTGACCTGTGGTATGAGAAAGACGAAACACACATGTTGAGCTTCTTTACCTTCAACCGGAAGATTTATTCTTCTTGTGTGTTCAGTCTTTTTCACACCGCCAACGCGTCAGCGCCCCCTAGCGGCCGCGGCCGGAACTACATGGACTAAATGAATAACACCATATAATCTAATAAAATGAGAAATCAAAGACACAAAACGACAAAAAATAATGTTGGGGTGCCTGTTTTCCAACTTCTTTGTTTTATCCACTAAAAACTGGCTTTTCACCCCTCTACACTCTCCCTCACTTAAAGAAATGTCTCCTGACATTAACAATTTCTTGGGTGAGTCTCATTGTATGGAAGGGTACTGCTGATACACATATGGATATGGAATATAGGGAAATGGCAGTAGACCAGATGTCATTGTGAAGGGTTGGTTAAACAGCAACGGACTAACACCTGCACTCCAGCAGCTATATGATGGCTGGCCAAGGGTCTCGTATGTTAGTCTTTCTGTTGGTCTCCCTCTTCTCTCTGATCTCCGTATATCACTTTCCACTCTGTTTTCATCCATCTCCATCTGATCCTGCTCTCTTTCACACATCTCAGATCTTTCTTCAGTTTCAGAAGCATCTCTTTTATTGACAGTTGCTTCTCTGTCAGAGGGACAGAACTCCTCAGCCGTTGCACGCAGATTATTTTGATTTTCTTGGTTCTGTCTCATCAAAAGTTCTGGTTCAGGATTTTGAGTTTGGTCTGTCTGTAGTTGTTGTGGGTTTACAAATCCATAACACGGGATTCTGCTCCGGAGGTCATGGTGGTATGTGAACTCTTCTTCTTCCTCATCCGAGTTATGAATTTCAGATTCATTCTCGCAGCTTTCAGTTCGCTGATTTTTCTGTTTTGTCTGTTTTCTCACAGGAAGTTCCTCTTCCAGAGGTAGGTCATTGACAGGCAGAAGCAGGTTTCTGTGAAGCACACGCATGGTTTTGTTCCCTCTCTCTGGCTGCACTTTATAGACAGGTCCATCCCCCACTCTTTCAATCACGCGGTACACTGTCTGCTCCCAGTATGAGCGGAGTTTACCTGGACCTCCCCTTTCTGAGAGGTTTTTAACCAAGACTCTATCGCCTGCCTGAAGAGTGACACCTCTGGCACGTCTGTCATATTGCTTTTTGCCTTTAGCTGAAGATTTTTGACTGTTGTTGGCAGCAATTTGGTACGCCATACGCATCCTTTCAGCCCACTTTTTAACAAAGGTTTGATGGTTGCAGTCTTCAGTCTCTCTCCTGGTGCCAAAGAGCAAATCAACTGGTAGGCGCGGAGCCCTGCCATACAATAGGAAGAAAGGCGAGTATCCTGTCGCTTCATGCCTCATGCAATTATATGCATGTACGATTTGTGGCAGATGATCTTTCCATTCACTCTTTTTCTCCTCTTGTAATGTGCGCAACATCTGAAGAAGGGTACGATTCAGTCGCTCCACTGGATTGCACTGCGGATGATAGGGAGTAGTGCGTGAGTGAGAAATTCCTGAGAGCTGTTGTAATCTTTGGAATAAGCTATTCTCAAACTCACGTCCCTGATCATGATGTAGTTTCTCTGGGTACCCAAACCGAGGAATAAAATCTTGAAATATCTTTTCAGCTGCTGTCTTTCCGGATTTGTTTCTGGTTGGGTACGCTTGTGCAAATCGGGTGAAATGGTCAGCGACAACCAGGATATACTCGTATCCTCCTTTGCTTGGTTCCAGATGCAAATAATCAATAGAGACCAACTCAAATGGTGCGCTAGTTGTGATGGATCCCATTGGTGCTCTCTGTGGGACATTGGGATGTTTTTGTTTAATACATTGGCATTTCTTGGTCACATAATCCTCAATGTCTTGTTGCATGTTTGGCCAGTAAAAGCGTTCTCGAGCAAGATGAATCACCTTATCAGGCCCGACATGGCCCATGTCGTCATGCAAGCTCTTTAACACTAGTGGTTTGAGTTTGTCAGGGAGAACTAGCTGTCTGTTTTGTACTGTTCTCCGGAAAAGTAGTCCGTTTTCCACGACTAACTTGTTCCACTCGTACAACAGTCTCCTTGTTTCTTTATCCATGCTTCTTTTATCCTTTTCATTTGGACTCCAATTTATTTGTTTCAATGACACAATCTCTTTAATTGCTGTATCTTCTTGTTGCACTTCCCTGATGTTTTCAGGCATGATGGTCATGACACTGCCAAGTATGTTAGCATCATTTTCATCAACAAGTTGTAATGCAGCAATCCAGGGAACATCATTGCTTTGTGTTGCTTGGTTACCTTGCCACACTGCAGACACAACTTCAGGGGACACTGTCTCAGTATGATCTTTCATGTACTGTTCAAGGTCTACTGGGTGTCTGGACAACATATCTGCATCAGCATTCCTCTTCCCCGGTCTATACTTTATATCAAAGTGGAAGTCGGCTAATTCCCCAACCCACCTATGACCTACAGCATTTAGCCTGGCAGAACTCAAAATATAGGTCAGGGGATTGTTATCTGTATAGACCGTGAAAGTTGGTGCGTAATACAGATAGTCTCGAAACTTATCACAAATGGCCCACTTGAGTGCTAGGAACTCAAGTTTACCTGAATGAAGGTGATAGTTACGTTCAGCAGGTGTTAAGGTTCTTGATCCGTAGCCAATAACACGCAGCTTGTTGTTTTGGGACTGATATAACACCGCTCCGAGTCCTTCATTTGACGCATCAGTATGCAAAACAAATGGACAATCAAAGTCGGGATAAGCTAAGATGGGCGGATTAATCAGCATCTCCACCAGCTTGGAAAGCACAGTCTGATGCTCAGTTGTCCATGTAACAGGTTTGCGAGAGGGAAGCTGACCTGTGTTTTCTTTCATTTTACAAACTCGACTCTTAGAAGTCTGGGGTTTGTTGTTCTTACTTGTGTCGGCTGAGCTTTGAAGGAGTTCAAACAGAGGTCTTGCAAGTCGTGAGAAATCCTGAATGAAGGATCGATAATAACTAAGGAAGCCAAGCAATGTCCGAACTTCTCCAACTGTGTGAGGCTTCTTCTCCTTCAGAGCTATTACAGCTTCAAAATCTTTTGGGTCGATCTGGACGCCTTCTCCTGAAACCATTCGTCCCAGATAACGAATTTGTCTCTTGAAAAGCTCACATTTGGCTGGTCGAAGTTTAATGCCATGTTGTCGCATTCTGCAGAAAACCTGTCTCAAATGGTCGACGTGTTCCTCAAATGTTTTTGAGTAACAGAGGACATCATCTAAATAGGGTACGCAGCACTCATCCCTGATGCCTTCTAATACGCCTTCCATACATCTCTGGAATGCAGCTGGTGCGTTGGTCAGTCCGAAGGGGATTCTTATCCATTCGTAGAGACCCCAAGGTGTGCTAAATGCTGTCAGATGCCTTGACTCCTCACTCACAAACCCTTGGTGATATGCACTCCCTTGGTCCAAAATGGAGAACCAGGAATTCCCTCCAAGACTGTCCAACAGATCTTGAATGCGTGGTAGTGGATGGCGATCAGGAGTGGTTTTACGGTTGAGCTCTCGGAAGTCAACACAAAGACGCAGGCTGTGGTCTTTCTTTCGCACGCAGACAACAGGTGAGGAGTATGCTTAAACTGACTTTCTAATCCACCCTCTATCCAAAAGGTTTGAGATACAGTATAATCCTTAACCTCTTTATACAATGGCCGAGGAATAGAGTTATAATTTTTTTGGACAGGGGTATTATCTGTTGTGGTGATCTGGAGCTGTAAACCAGGAATACATCCAATGTCGCCTTCTTCAGATGCAAACACATCCGATTCTTCATACAACATTTGGCGTACCATATCCTGTTCATGCTCAGAGAGATGATCCAGATTAACATTTGGATGCCATTTCTCTTGTACATGAGCAGGTGTATGGTTTCCCTTTTTAGTGGAGTCCCCATTATTTAGCGAGTTCACATGGGCGGCGCACAAGGGTGGATCACTCTGTCCACCAACGTGTTCATGAGGTGATAGAGAGATGTTTATAGATTTGGTTCCATCAATTTCCTCAATGACTCCTAAAGCTGTCATTGGAGGTAAGAAAATGTCATGGTTGGTTGAATTCTGGACTGGAATGTTCACCATTTTTGAAGCTCCAACAGGTACATCAACCAAAGCAGGAAATAATTCCAACCCTTCTGGCACAATACTCTGTATGTCTGGTTCAAACAACATTACTCCTCCTCCTGGAAACGTTCTGATGCGACATTTCACTTCACAGATTTGGCCGCTTTGAACATTAAGACCCTTCTTTCCAACTCTCACTGCTGAACTCTTTGATTCTTCCTGAGACGGCATAGTGCAAACCACAGAGACCAGAGTTTCGACACTACTTTTTTGAATTCTCAAAGCCTCTGACAGTAAGTCCACCAAGTTGATGGTGTTTGTCTGGTCAGTGTTTCCCATTATGATTTCTTGTATCACATTAAAACCTAGCAATGGGCTGCTTATACTCTCTTGACTTACAAGCAACGGAACATAGAGAGCCACAGAACCATATTTGATACTTTTGATTTCGAGTCGGACTTCTATCCATCCATCAAATGGCACCTCGGTTCCATTTGCTGCTGTGACTTTGAGAGGGTGTTCTGGTAGTAGGCTCTCAAGAGGTTGGATTGTTACATTTGGTAGAGCTTTCTGTACCCATGACTTCTCCACTATGCTCACTTGTGCCCCACTGTCCAATAGCATCTGCAACTCGGCCCCATTTAGTTGGCATGTCACAGTGCATCTACCACCAATCAGCTGGGCAACATGTTTCTTCTTAGTAGAGCTATTTTGTTTGATGAGCCTGGCAGACGATGGTGCGCCCTCTTGAGGATGCAGCTTTGGAGTGAGATGGGACCCTGCTTTCGCTCTGGTCACTGGTGGTCCCGTCCCAGCGACCTCGCCCAGTTTCCCGACAGATTGTTCTTCATCAAACAGCCAATTGCTCTGTGTCCCTCTTTCCCACACCTGAAACAGTGGCAACAGCTATCCTTTCCTTGGGAGACACATTGCTGACATCTTCGTTTAGCGTCTGACTTTGCTGGCTGGTTTTGGTGGGGAAAAGGTGTGTGAATGTTTTCAGTCCCTGAACCAACAATAGGTGTTAAAGCCTTTTCTAAACTTTTGGTCAGTGATGAAACCTGTGCTGTTAGCTCTTGTATGGCAGTACGATTAGCTTGGACTTCTGCCTGCATCTGAACTGCATTCTGACTTTTCTTGTCCATCTGCACTGTACTGACACTAACTGCTTTTGGTTTGAGAGCCTGACCTAGTCTATTCTGTCTCTCTGTGTCTTCACCTACTGACTTTGTTATCACTTCTAGGATAAAGTCATCAGTGACTTCCTCATCTGAAAGGTGGGGTTTGAGATCTTGTCGGACATATGAATATTTTTCATGTATGCCCTGATAGAGTGAATGTAGGAACACTCCCTGAACTAATTTCTTGTCATACTGGAAACCTGTGCTTACTTTAGAAGCAAAAAGCACACGCTGTTTTAACCCCATCAGTCTATACATAAACTGTTGTGGACCTTCTTTATCGTGTTGTCTTGCGTTGCTCAGTTCTTGAAATAATTCAGTACTGTTCTTATCTTTAAGGTGCGCTCTGAGAAAACGCTTCAGCTCAGTTACAGTCAGAGTATCTTTTGTAATCAGCATATCTTTAAATGTACCCGGTTTAATTATTCTGAGAACTGTCCTAATAATCTCAGCCTCAGTGAAACCTTCACTCAATCCTTCATCAATTTGCTTACACAAACAGTTAAAACTCACATCTGAGTCAGAATCTGAGATCTGACCAGCATGAATCCGAAATTCTCTTCGTGGAAGTAATGCAGCAACATCTGTCAATTTTACTAACCCGGTTACCTGATCAGCAACAACTGGTGATGACACTGTCTTACTCGACGCTGATGCTGCTACAATCTGCTCAGTCTCGTTCACTGATGCCACTTTGTCTACAACCACTGAATGATGCTGGTTCTCTGTTTCTTGTGCTGACAGTAGCTCATCAACGAGGTCACGAAACACCAGCAGGCGCGACATCCCTTGGTCCTCCAAATTCCTCAATCGTTTACTTCTTAAAAAGTCAACAATGAAGTCATAGAGTTCCACTTCGGACGACTCCTCCCCTGGTGCGTCTTCTCCCACCTCATCTTGGCAAGATACTGCTAGTTGGTGAAGCAGCTCTCTTCTGGCGTCATCAATCAGTTGGTGAAGCAGCTGCTGGATCTCCCACTGAAGCTCATGTAGCGTCGTCATCTCTGGATACCTGATGTCTTGCCCTTAGAGCATCAGTTCATGTAACATAAGGTCAGGATCCCAAGGTTGTTGTTTTTTTTTTTAGATAGCACCAAGCCAGCAGGAGGTGCTATCCCGGACGAGCCCCCAAATTTGTTACCCTGCAACCTCGGATGGCTGAGGGTAATGTGTGCGATGATCTTCCCTCAACGTGTGGTGCTGTGGTATGAGAAAGACGAAACACACATGTTGAGCTTCTTTACCTTCAACCGGAAGATTTATTCTTCTTGTGTGTTCCAAACACTTCATGTACAACATTCTTCAGTAGAGGACCATTAGCTTCATTACATAAGAAATGGCTGTAATATACCTTTAAACCAAACAATCAACTTTTAACATACTCCATTTAGCATTATGAACTATGTCAAATGACAAAATTTATTTACAAATGGCTTCTCTGTCTAACCATATGAACTTTGTAGTTAGTGCTTTAAATCCAATGTCCCTTTTTGTATTTTACTATCAAAGTAGAAATGTACATTAAATGGTTTTTTTAACTATTTTAATAGCTTTTACCATTTTTAATCAGCATAAATAAAATGTATTTTAACATTTAAGCATCTTAGCTTTTAACAATAGTATTTTACATCTCACATAAACTCCACTCTCAATATAAAACTGAAAAAGACACAATATTCCTTTAATGTGCTTCAGCCTTCAGCTTCACATATATTCTAAATATATGGCTTATCTGGTTTTTTGTAACAAACCCATAAAAAAGCATTAAATAAAATAAAGAAACCGAAATTATTTCCTTTGAGTGTGGACTCCTTCAAAAAGTGCAAAACACAGGTTCAGATGAACTCCAGTCTTTTCAGCTAGCTCTAGCATATGTGAAGTTAGCTAACATTGGCTCTAATTAGCATTCTGAACTAGTCCCGTTTTGTACACAAAAACCATCACAAATTGAACTACATGACTCATTAGTTGAGATTCAATTTAAGATCCTTTTCGACTCTTCAAGAGTACTAATATTGGTACATAAAACCATATTTATACTGACCTGTGGTATGAGAAAGACGAAACACACATGTTGAGCTTCTTTACCTTCAACCGGAAGATTTATTCTTCTTGTGTGTTCAGTCTTTTTCACACCGCCAACGCGTCAGCGCCCCCTAGCGGCCGCGGCCGGAACTACATGGACTAAATGAATAACACCATATAATCTAATAAAATGAGAAATCAAAGACACAAAACGACAAAAAATAATGTTGGGGTGCCTGTTTTCCAACTTCTTTGTTTTATCCACTAAAAACTGGCTTTTCACCCCTCTACACAAAGATATGAATTATTAAAGAAGATATTAATGCAATAGGCAATGTAGTTCTCAGAAGTGTGCTACAGAACTTTTGATGGAGCCTTCAATTTATCTTCTGTTTCTATCATGCTTAATACAGGAAATAAAGGGAAAAATATCAATGCTTAGTACCTTAAACTCCATGGAAAAATTTCACTCTGTAATGCCTGGAGTTGCTACTACAGTAAGGTACTTAATGTAAGATACATTACTGAGAAAGAGGTTTGGATGCTTACAGATACTTGCTTATATGCTGCTCCAGTTTTCAAGCATATGAGGAGAACCTTTTGCAAAATTAAGTTTATCTGAGCAATGTTTGCCAGTTATGCTGAGGGAACCAGAACTCTTTCAGTTTGTCAACACACAGGTGATTGTGCTCAGTGTGCTCAGTTGCTGCATCAAGAGAAATTACTGCGTTGTCTTTATGGGAGGTCCACCTTTAATTGGAAAAACCATAAGCAAGCATGTCAGATTATTTTTTATTTGTGTTAGTCTAAAAAAAAATATTGTCTTTTTTAGTTTAAAAATTTAGTCAGAGAGAAAAATAGCATTATTAAAACCTTTAAAGGATTTTCTCCCATGTCCTCTGAGACCCATTTTACATTTAACATTTTGTGGAGTAACATTCAAAGAAACTGCCCTTACTGTGATTTAAAACAGGATTTGTCACTAAGCCCAGTCTCTAGTTATAAACATTACATAAGAAGGACATATTTTTCTTAGTATATAGCTTTAAATTAACAAATTAACATTTCAATTAAGGACATGTTTAAATGATTTGTAAAAAGCGAAAAAGATAAATTAATGCTTCAAGCCTTGTGGAATGATCTCTCAAACCTTAAGGCTGATTTTGTCATGATCATGGCGCTGATGGCTGGCTTTATTGCTTATTCCATTGATCTGTTTAACTAAGTTAAGTCGGTTGCTCATTACTACTTATCTTATCCACCTGTTTCTAGCTCTTATTTATGCTACTTGTTTTTCCAGCCACCAGTGCCAGATTAGTGTGAGAAGTATCGAGCGTTCCTGTATTGTTTTTTTGACTGTCTGATCCTGATCTGTTTTGCCCCTGGATTCCTGAGTTTTTGGTCTGCCCCTGTTTCAATCCCTTTCTGCCTGTCACCTGTTTGTACTCAACCTCTTAACGACCCTGGATCTGTCCCCTGTCCCTGGCTTAGATTATCCTCTTAGTACCTCTGCATCTCTCTGATCTTCTGGTCTTGACCCCAGCATTTTTACCTGCTCTGGATTCTGCCTCTGGACCCTCCTGTAGGGGTAGGATGACGAAGGCTTGGCTACTGTGCACACTCCAGCTTCGACAAGCCTCCCCTGGTCCACAAACCTCCAGGACACTCTCAAGAACATCCTGTCCTGCAATCTCGTCACCCACAATGTTTGTGGAGAAAACCAACCAAACTCACAGGAATTCTGCCTCTTTCACTAAGACTCTCCTGCATATCATATTGGTAGTGATGCCATTAAGGTCACATGGCAAAGACAAATATATGCAAACTGATCAAATGTAAAACAAACAATATAAAACAATTTTCTCTAAATTTCAGCAACTTTCAGGAAAGGGCTGAATGTCTGAAGCTCCTGAGAACAAAGAACGTCCCTGCTGAGAAGCTGCTAATACTGGAGAAACTCAGGTTTTACAAAATGGAGATAAGTAGAGATAGGGGTGTGGCACATTAAGGAGAATGACTTTCCTGCTAAATAATTTGTCTTTCTGATTATTGTTGATAATTTATTGTGATTACTGTTGTGTAAGATAAGTTAACAAGATGGGCTACATGGTACATGTTGTTGATATGTTTTGGGCTGTTGTTAGGAGACTGTGTTAGCTTGCACAGCACTGACTTTGGTGGCAATAAAAATGAGCAGACTGAATTACATTTGAATAAATTACAAGAATTATAGTTAGAGTCTAAGATACACTGCAAAGAGCCATAAAGCTAAGCACACTGGAATGAACAAGTTAAAGAGCACAGTAAGAACTGAATAGAATTTTCAGTGAATGAGGTTAAGAGCAGATGTAACAATGGCAGGAGTCATAAACGAAAACAAAGTAAGAATAAACAGAACTGTCAGCAAGGCATTAAGGACCTGAAAAAATGAGAGCTGCCCAGCCTGCAAGAAAATATGCAGGAATGATAACACGATAGGATGCTTTGATATTGTTTGCAAAACTAAGGTGCTAAATAAGTAAAGGGTTGAGACAGTACTGAATTCAGATCATCATTAATTTTTCATGCAAAAGCATTTCCTACAAGCTGCAACTGGGTCAAGGGCAAAAGTTATTTGGGAGTCAGGATCTAATAAAGATTGGGACACAGAGCTACAAGTAAACAGTAGACCGTTCAATTTTACAATTAATAGTGGGGCAAATACAGGACAAAAATGACTGTCGCTAAGCAAAGCAGGGGCCTAAACTGATTTAGTGCAGGCTAAGAGTGTAAAGTCCATAAGTAAGTCAAAAACATGTGTGTGCGAATTCCTTATCTTTTCTTTCTGCAAGGGCAAAAATACCAGAATGGATTACGGCAATATGCAGGCAGTTTAGTGAAAGTGTCATGAAAACATGGAATTTTTTCACTCCAAAACTGCTTTATTTATTTATTCATTTATGTTACCAACCTTTGTGTGTTCACTAATGCCAAACCTCACTGAAGGACAGGGCATGAAAAAGGAGCAAAAAAAAAAAAAACATACAACCAGATCTTATTTCTGTACATAGAGAAACTGCATCTGGTAGTCAATCCAGATGGAGAACCTAAAGGAGCACCTGCAAATGGACACAGGTAAGACAAAAGAACAAATAAGCAACAAAACATGTACTGTAGCAGGGTCATTTTGAGCTTTCAGAATTATGCAGCAACTATATTGTGGCTTAAGGAGGTGTGTGTCTGGGTTACTGATTGGTATTAGTTGAGTCCCAGATTATTATTATGGACAAAACTGAACCTGAGTGCAACACATTATGAATCTGGCAGGTTATAGGAGTTTCTGGAGTGAATGATTGTGGAGTGTGAAACAATGTGGTCTCAAGGAGTTGTAGTTACATTCACAGTGGCATTCACAGAGACAGTTGCTGATCTTAAAAGCTAAGATCTCTTGGTTTCATCACAGGAGGCAAGCTACTTCAAAATCTGTTCAGAAACAGTAGCGCTCAGAGGTATTTAAGTACCTCTGAGCGGTAGTTCTAGAGCTGAGTTCTCTCTTACTGATTATCACCTCTGTCTTAATTTGAAAATATAAGTTATGTTTGCACTGTGGGTGGGAAACAGAGAAAGGGCAAAGGCCAGTTTGGTGTAAAAAGTTTTGACCCTGATCTGGACTACCTTCAAACAACTGCACTGGATAAAAAAAAAAATCTTTTTTGTTGTAATTTTATGTAATTTCATAACTAAATAATTTTAGGACTGTTTTGTTCTGTAAACACACACCCAACTGTCTTTCAGTTCGGACAACAGATGAAAGTGTGATTTAAGCTCAAATAATGGCCAAACAGTCAGCCTTGCACACATATGGAATACATTCTAAATAACTTATATTTAAAATTAAAAAAAATAACAAAAATAATTCAACACTCAGTCAAACATCTTTCAGTATATGTATATATATATATATATATATATATATATATATATATATATATATATATATATATATATATATATATATATATATATATATATATATATATATATATATATATATATATATATATACATATACATATACATATAAACTTTACTAAGTTACTGAAACTTAGCTAAAAACTATGCACACTAGGCAATATGTACACAAAAAAGAAAGGAAAATGGTTAGCCTTTCTGGTTTCATGTTCACAGAGAGGTGATGTTTCTGTCATTTTCTTTGTAGGAGCTGTATCACATTTATTTTCATTATGAGTGGTTTAACTTTCTGATCTGATTAAACATACATAAGTAGATGAGATTTTGATTATTTTAGACTCCACATGCCTATACCAGTTACACTCACTGGCCACTTTATTAGTTACACCTGTTCAACCGCTCGTTAATACTTAATTTCTAAGCAGCCAATCACATGGCGGCAACTCAGTGCATTTAGGCATGTAGACATGGTCAAGACAATCTCCTGCAGTTCAAAGCGAGCATCAGTATGGGGAAGAAAGGTGATTTGAGTGACTTTGAACGTGGCATGATTGTTGGTGTCAGAAGGGCTGGTCTGAGTATTTCAGAAACTGCTGATCTACTGGGATTTTCACGCACAACCATCTCTAGGGTTTACAGAGAGTGGTCCGAAAAAGAAACAACATCCAGTGAGCAGCAGTTCTGTGGGCGGAAATGCCTTGTTGATACCAGAGGTCAGAGGAGAATGGCCAGACTGGTTCGAGCTGATAGAAGGGCAACAGTGACTCAAATAACCACCCGTTACAACCAAGGTGGGCAGAAGAGCATCTCTGAACGCACAGTACGTCGAACTTTGAGGCAGATGGGCTACAGCAGCAGAAGACCACACCGGGTGCCACTCCTTTCAGCTAAGAACAGGAAACTGAGGCTACGATTTGCACAAGCTCATCGAAATTGGACAATAGAAGATTGGAAAAACGTTGCCTGGCCTAGTCCCGATTTCTGCTGCGACATTCGGATGGTAGGGTCAGAATTTGTCGTCTACAACATGAAAGCATGGATCCATTCTGCCTTGTATCAACGGTTCAGGCTGGTGGTGGTGGTGTCATGGTGTGGGGAATATTTTCTTGGCACTCTTTGGGCCCCTTGGTACCAATTGATCATCGTTGCAACGCCAAAGCCTACCTGAGTATTGTTGCTGACCATGTCCATCCCTTTATGACCACAATGTACCCAACTTCTGATGGCTACTTTCAGCAGGATAATGCGCCATGTCATAAAGCTGAAATCATCTCAGACTGGTTTCTTGAACATGACAATGAGTTCAATGTACTCAAATGGCCTCCACAGTCACCAGATCTCAATCCAATAGAGCATCTTTGGGATGTGGTGGAACGGGAGATTCGCATCATGGATGTGCAGCCGACAAATCTGCTGCAACTGTGTGATGCCATCATGTCAATATGGACCAAACTCCCTGAGGAATGCTTCCAGCACCTTGTTGAATCTATGCCACGAAGAATTGAGGCAGTTCTGAAGGGAAAAGTGGGTCCAACCCGTTACTAGCATGGGGTACCTAATAAAGTGGCCGGTGAGTGTAGAAACTACAGTAGTCTTTCATTCACTATTAATGTGAAGGGTTAATTATGTTTGGAATTATCTTGAGATTTTAAGCAAGTATTACTATAAAAACTAATGTATATGATAGCCCAACATAGTTCTAAAAAGCCACAGATTAGATTACACTGTTACTGCTGGAGATTAGCTGTGCAAAACAAAAGGCTCATGGATGGGGTGGCTGATACAATCTTAGCCCAAAAAGTAAAATTCCTAGGTCTTTTAAGTTACTGATGTCAAAAGAGACTGCTGCTTCTATGAATATCTTGGACAGCAAACCCAGAGATGGATTGACAAGTCGCTAGCTGCTATGTTTTAATTGCTGGAAATTCTAGCTTCATTTTAAGTGTTTGCCTAAGTCCTTCGTTAAAGTACTGTTTTATATTTGATTTGAATCTCACTTTAGTTAGTCTCTTTGACTTCAGCATTCCTGTATTACACATTTCAGTGGAGTTGAACCATTGCAGATTGTGAAATAACAACTAATGGCTGAATTGTTTTGCAGCAGCTAGAAATTAATACATCCAACAGCTTTAAATATGATACAAACAAGAATTGCAGATTTTGAAAGAAGTACTGATAAACAATATAAACAGATTGCTTCTCTGTAGGTTACCTTGATGAGACTACAGTGTCATAACACACAGCAAGGCTAATGTCTCTGGCCTTGCTTGTAAACTATACGGTTGAATGCACAAATAGACCACCGGCGGCATGCCTCTTAAAAGACAGTGAGCATCCAAGTGTGTAATGATGCCAGGAGGTTCATAGCAGTTTATGGCCAAGCCATACCTTGAACAGAAACTGAGATGAATTGCACTTGATAGACTGTATCCTGCCTTTAAACTTGAAACAGGATACAATTTATTGGAAGACTTCTGCTTGTCCAATACATTTCAACTTCTTGAGCTATCTAATTAGGCTCAATTTCCCTGTGTTTATTTCCTTCTCTTTTGTTTATCCGATGCCTTTCAATGAAAACACAGCAGACTACCTCCCTGTTAAAGTATGTGAAAAGGAGTGAGCACCTTTAAAACCTAGAACCCTTTTTTGCCTTTCTTTCACATCTTTACAGGCAGTGTTGTGCATGTTCAATGAATTGCGTTGACTGAAAACTTTCATATTTTTAGTACATGGTGAATTGAAAGCACCAGTTTGAAGAAAGGAATGTGAACGAGAGCGACGTTCACTCTGAGAAAAATTTATGACACGCACAGCCCATGATGCTGTTCATTTGATAACAACACTTTTCGTTGGATAACCTTAGGTTTTACAGCACTTAGTACGAAACATTTTATGATTTATAGGTTAGTAAATTAAGTTCATTTAAAAAAAAAAAATTAAATATGAATCTAAGCTTGTTCATTTTCATCTGTGTGAGCTGAACTTTGAGGTTTTCCTTTTTAATTATGATCTGGCACAGCATCATTTACAGCTAAATAAAGGATTTCAACTGCCAATAGTATGATGAATTCAAAGGAATTTTCACAACTGCAATGTTTGGTCAAGTTTAAATGGGCCAAATTTTGTTAGGTCAGGTCGCTTGGGAGCAAGGGGTCATTGACAGATAAATGGCTCAAGGAAAATTAAATTAAGTAAAATCCTTTAAAGAAATCTTACCAAGAGAAGCTAGAGATGAAATCACTTGGACCTGATCAGCCAAACATAAAAATTAATCTCCAGTTCAAAGACAGAGGTACTGTAGACGGCACACCAAGGGTGGGCAATTCCAGTTCCTGGGGGCCGGTATCCTTCAACTTTTAGATGTGCCTTTGGTTCAACACACCTGAATCAAGTAATTAGTTGATTGAGAGGACTTGTGAGAAACTGACTGCATACTGAGCAGGTAACTCAGCCATTTGCTTCAGGTGTGTTTGATAAAGGAAGGATGTAAAACCTTCAGGATTCCAGCCCTCAGGAACTGGAATTGCCCACCCCTCTTTGTCCAGGACCTGGTTTAACTACAAGGCTTGACTAACTGCATCCAGCGAGGCTAATGATTTATTCTGCTTTCCTGATTCCTTTTTCAAATGGTAGGATCTGACCCAGCATGGATTAAGACAGGGATGTTTAGAAAAGGCAAAAAAAGCATGAACAATCTGTTTAGTTAATTTTTTTAATAAAATATGTTTGACTTGGAGTTAAATGATATGGATTAATCAATTCTGATATTTTGAATTAATGTTGTGTAAATTTATTCCATATGCTGTATTTGCAGAATTAAATGTTTGACCATGATTCTAGCTCTATTTATTGATTTAGCTTGATAATTTGTTCAAATTGAATTTGAATTATGTTATTAAAATCAAATAACATAATTCCCACCCCCACTGGAGTGGGCATTGAATCCAAAATTATCACCTAGTATAAGATGCCATTCCTTTGCTGATATTGACTAAATTGCAACTAATTACCTGTAAAGGTCACATAATTAGGCAAACAAAGTCTACTTCTTTCCCTTTTTACCATCATATTACATAGCATAAAAAAAAAAATCCTAAAACCATCTAAAAGATAGTCCTCTCAGAGTGCCTAATTAAGCCTAAAAATATCTAGCGACAAGTTTAAGCTCAAAGGTCAAATGGTATGCTTTTTACGCCTTTTAGACGCACCAATAGTATGATAATATGATAAAATAATGCCTTCAACACTATGTGGCCAATTATTTCTTATGTAATACAGTTGCTTTCTTTAAACCCTGAAGAAAAAACAATCGCCTTTAAAGTCGACCCCTCTTCCTGTCTGGGTTCCACATATGATGTTGCAATATTACACTCCTTAGTAATCAATTGAGAGAAAGTCATTACAATTTGAACTTATGGTGTATCAGACTAAAGTTCAGGCAGACACTAGAAAGCAGCATGATGAGTTTGATAATATAGTAAAGTAACGGTGGCACATTACAAGGCAAATAAGAAAATACAGGTGCATGGAATCTACTAATTATCCAATGGCTACAGCGAAGAGAGAAATTATTTGGCACTAAACAGGTAAAACTGGATAGAAAAAAAAATTTAAAAAACTCCCCACATATACAAAAATATTGAAATACATAATAATAAATGCACAAATAATACTGTTCAGAAAATCGCAAGAGAAATAATTACCTGGCAAAGCGCAAAAAATAACTATTACAGCAAATACCAAACTGTAAAAATATGGTGGATAAAATTTAATGGTTAACCATTACATTTTGGTGACCATCCAGATCGTAATCTGGATGTAGAAATTTTCTAAATAATTCTTTGATATTTTTTGGCAGAAGAAGCAATTAATCCCTTACACCCGATGGTGGCTGCATGACTAGTGACAGCTTCAGCTTCCAAAGTATTAGATTGAAGTAAAAAAAAAAAAAAAAGAAAAGAAAAGGCAAGCCGTTCCTTGCTCAAAGTCTTGCTCTGCTGATGAAAGTAGAAAGCAGAGTGCAGGGTGAATGAAAAAGGTGAGAGCAGAAGAGACACCAGAGGCTGCAGACACGCACTGTGCTTTACTTATGAACTTATGAAAGGATATCCTTACCAGACACGTGCCTCATGTCAAGGGACATTCATCAAAATAATATTCTGAGGGTATTGTCTATGTAAAGTGCCTTGAGTTGAGATGTGTTGTGAATTAGCGCAATACAAATAAAGTGAACTGAAAATTGGATTGAATCCATCCATCCATCCATCCATCCATCCATCCATCCATCCATCCATCCATCCATCCATCCATCCATCCATCCATCCATCCATCGTATTGTTTTTTTTAAATATATTTTGGCCATTGAACAAATCCTTTTTTAAGATACAGTGTAACTACAGTTTATAAAAAAAAAAAAAAAAAGTGAAACCATTATAAAAAACAATGCAAACATCCATGTTTTGTACCTTTTGGAATAAAAGGACATGCCTGCTTGTGGGCAGCAGTGTTAAATGAGTTTGAATTTGGAGAAAGCATTGTTGCCTGGGTCTCACAATTCAAGTCTGAATGCTTGAAAAAACCTTATTGTTTTCAGCCCTTTAGAGAAATCCATGTGCCACTATTGTTCAAAATTCTTCATTTAGTTGCAAGCACCCCAGATGCCTTGAGACATTATATATCCTCTAGGCAATAGCTTAGCATAGCATAGACACCAGAGACAATCATATATTAGATGCATTTATTATGTGTGTGAGATATTAGGTAAGATCTACTCAAGTTATCAGAAATAACATCTTTACATTTCTTTGTCATCAAGCATGCATAGTGCACCTGATTCACAGCATCTCATTAAGTCACCATCTATCTTAGGCATATGTCTATTTTGTACTTTATGAATGAACTTCGTTACCAGAAGTTACGTTTGCATAGTGCAGCTGTTTCTCATTGTTTCATTTGGCCTTCATCTGTTTGAAATATCTGCATATTTCTTACTTTATAAGTTTTAGTGTGTTTCTCCTCTTTTTATGAACTCTGTTGTCAGGTAGTTAATGTTTCAGATTATAAATAAATGGGCAAACAAGTTTTCCAATTACATTTGTTGCTCAATGCTAACCAATATATTGAAAAGGGGTTTGTTGCGGATTTATCTAACCAAAATCAAGCAGGGAAGTCATTTTTTTTCTGATTGGATACAAATCCACACAATGAGACACAAATTGGGAATGGTTTTCATCTTGTCCTGTGTCACAATGATCTCTATATATCTCTATAATATTGGTATTGACATTGTTAAAGGTGTAATTATGTTGTGGAGTAGTGCCTTCAACACCACAACAGCAACCAATGTCTGTGCCTGCTTATTACTTTGACTGAACTATGGGTACTTACATTCTGTAGCTTTATTTGGTTGATCTCAATTGATTTTTTTATGTGAAACAATGTAAAGTGTGACTGGAAAGCAAGAAGCATTGTAACCCAAACAGAAAAGTTGTTTCCTACAGACTGACCTGACCTCTTTCCTTCTTATCCTTGCTTTGCTGTCTACTCGTAAGCATGATTGACAACTAGATCCGTTCTCTTACCTGCCTCCAAGTGATCACAAAGACAAGTGACCTGTCTAGCAGAGACCATCACAGGACATCTTGAAGAAGAAGTGGCAGAGAGAAATCTGTGCAATGGAATGAGAAGAAAAGTAAAACGGATAAAAGTAACTAGAGAAGTCCTGAGCTAATAATTATTCTGGATAATAATTATAACAATTATATAAGTCCAGCATCAATCCAAAAGTAAATGCCGAAATTATCTGGCACAATCAGACAGACATATTAGACTTGATATATTGCTTCTCCCTAAAAGGTGAGACTTTACTCGAACATTCCCAGAATGAACTGAGACTGATCTGTGCTTGTACTTGTATGCAATGTCACATAGGAAGTGTATGTAGGAAAAGCAATTGCGATGCATAAGGAAACCATAGATTTATAGTTTGTCTATGGTATAAGATGAATATCCCAAAAAAGATGTATGATTTTAAGCTTGCATATGATCTGGTTTAATGAAATGCATGTATGTGAGTTGGAATAGCTTAAGGTAAGGTGTGCTGGAAAGTAGAAGATAAAGCTATGAAGGTTGAGGTGTGTTGAATGTAGATATGTTTGCCACTTCCTTCCTTATGTTCTTTTTTTGTCTTCAAAGGATATGTTCTAGAAGGGTGCAGAGTTGCCTGAATTTTTTTTTTCAGCATCCTCAAAGGGAATCTGCTAGGTTTTAAGTAGAAACACACTAATAAGGCACACACTAATACGTTATAGAGTGTAAAAATTTAATACAGGCTTTTAGTCTAAAAGAAAAGGTGATGATGGTAAGCTCACCATTCAATATGCATGTTCAAATCTGAGTTAAGTAAATGCACCTTTTTATTGATAATGATAAAGTGTCAAAGTACAGCCAAATAATTTTTAGACCCCTTGGCTTGTTTACATTAAAAATATGTAGATATTTACATTAATCATTTGAAAGTTTTTACCTACAATTTATTAGAAAAGTTCAGGTCATTATTTATACTCTCTCAGAAATCAAATGCTTTCTTTCTTTTCTGTATTTGTAAGTCCCTCGTAAATAAGAATCTGCCAGTTTCTATAATGCTTAAATTGTAATTTTGACAATTGTGGTTAATGTTAAATAGCTGTATAAAACAGATGTGTTTAATGTGAATAAATCAAGAATAAGCCATTCATTTGCCATATGTATCTCTACTTACAATCAAAGTTAGCAGTTTTTCAGCAACCTGTAATAAAAATCCTGACTTAAAAACCTGCTTTGTCTTACTACACTCACACTTCAAAAAAAACCCTGAAGGAAACTGTGATTTAATTACACACACAATACACTTGTTGAACAGTAAATGCTCTAAATCTTGTTTTTAACAATATTCACAATCATAGCATCTTTACTGTGGTGTATAAGCTTTATTTGTTTCATTTAGCTCTAAGAAAAAAAAAAATCGTTCAGTACTTGACTTCTTCAAGTTACATCTTGTTATGGATTGTCTTTTTGTTGCAGTGTGTGGCGAGTTCAGTCAGATGAAATTCTTGTCAGCTGTGTCACCTTATTCTCGGCCAACCCCAGATTCCCTCTGAATTGTACGAACACAAAGCCCTTATGAATTTGTCACCTCCTGTCATTTTATCTTGTGCTGCAGGCGGTCTTTGTTCACAAAGCCTCACAGTTGCTGCAAGCTGTTCTCGACCAGGGTTTTTTTTTTTTTTTTCCCATAGCCTTTCTCAAAAAGTGGCAAGCATATTTTCAATGTTATCAGAAAATTATTCAGAACAGAACATATAGGCCTGTCATATCTCCTTGTGTTAAAAGCCACTTTTATTTCTAAGTCTGTATCATTTGAGAAGGCACTCTTGTCCAATTAGCCATCGTTAATCCATTGTACACGTAGGACAAAAGGAAAGACGATGTTAAATGAACTGATTACTCCATGGTAATTACAAGATTTTCAAAAGGACATCTCATCTCTTTTTAACTAAGGCAGTAAAGACAGAGACTACAGGATAGTCATTTCAACAGCGTACACTGCAAGGTTAGTTTCCATCTGTATTAACAAATTTGAGCTTTCAAAGATCAAGAGATATGTGTTTGATTTGAAAAGAAGGATTTAGATAACTTTACTTTTCAAGCAGGTAACCTGGCCTTGTGCTTCATAGATTCAATTAAGTCTTGTTCATGAACAGCTCATTTTAATTCAGCCTGGTCGCAGTGTATGATATTGAAAATGGCAGTCACATGCTATATATTACCTAAAAAATAAATATTAATTTCATTAAATAGAGTCTTACTTTAAGCTTACTTTGATATTAAATTACATTATTTAAATTAAAAAGGGAGTTTCAATTGCAGTTTTATAAAAACAAAGTTATCTTATGGCATGTGTTTGCAGCTTTCAAACATAACCACATGCAGGTTAATATATAACTGTCATGATGTTACAAAGTTCAGACCCAAATGCAGGAAACCAAACAGAGGGAAAAGGTTTAACGGGTTTTATTGCTCTGAACACTGCTCAACCGGAATTGTAAAGTGAGGGGAAGACACAGCGGTTAGTTCAGGCTCAGTGGGGAATATAACTTGTGAAATTGGAGAAGAGGATCTGGTTGCAGACTCACGTTTCCAGAGAAGTTGTTGTATCCTTGACTCCTGTATTTGTGCCGTGGTTCCAGTGTTTGTCTGATTCGGTGGAGGGCGGAACAGGGTTTACCCAGAATGCGGTTGAAAGTTGGTGAACGGAGAAACTGACTGCCGCTCAGATTTCCTGCGGTACTTGAACTACTCGTAGTGGAGAATATCCCTTTCTCAGTGAGAAGCTCAAACGATCTCTTGGGGAACGTGGATCCAAACCTCCTGTTTGAATCCCAGCTCAGTTTGAAGCTCAGTTGATCCTTCCAGGGAGTGAAGGTCTGAGAAATCCAGTTTGCAGGAGGACTTCCTGCCGAGAGGCAAAGACAAAAACAAAGTTAAACTCAGGTTGACAAAAGCTCACCTTGACTCAGCACAAAACTCAGCTTGGCTAGAGTACCCTAAACTGGAAAACACTCTGGCGTCGAAGTAGTGGCAGTCAGCAGCTTAAGAACACTCCGTTTAACGAGGAAACCATCAGCAGGTGTGTTTTGTTCTGCTTTGAATAATTTCAATTGCTGGTATTTTATCCCAGTTATTTGTTGATGAAAAAGAAAATGTTTAATATTTCTTACAGTGCAGAAAAAAAAAATCTGTAAGGGAATCTATAAAAATTCCAAGTCTTTTGCAAATCTGTTATATTTTTTTGTTGGTGAGGCGTATTGCGGCCACTGTTTTGACTGCTGACCTACATTCTGTAGTGCTCCTCGCTCAGGTTGTCTCCGTTTGTGCAAAATGTTCTTTTTCTGTGATATCTATAAATTACTCTAACTCCACAAGCACTTTAAAACACAGCTTCTACTGCTCCACTGTTCTACTGGGGACTTGTGTTAACACAAGTCCCCAGTAGAAGTAAGGGGTAGCTAGCCTAGGCTAGCTAACCTAGCCTAGGATCCTATGGCTAGAATTGTGGGACTGAATTATGAAGTGGAATGAAATTTATGTGATATTTTAAACTTTTTTCATCATTAAACAAAACTGAAAAATTGGGTATGCAAAGTTTTTCAGCCCCCCTCAGTTAATAGCTACTCTGTAACGTCACGTTTTTTGCTGCGATTACAACTGCAAGTCACTTGTTATATCTCTATCAGTTTGGCGCAGAGAGAGACTGATATTTTTTTAACAATTTTTCCTTTCAAAAGAGCTGGAGCTCATTTAGGTTGGATGGAGAGTGTTTGTGAACAGCAGTTTTCAGTTTTTTTCCACAGATTCTTGGTTGGATTCAGGTCTGGTCTTTGACTTGGCCATTCTAAAACCTGGATATCTTTATCTGGAACCATTCCATTCTAGATTTTACTACATGTGTTGAATCTGTAATGTACTGGATTCAAACCAAAGATTTAACCATGACATGGCAGTGACGTTTAAAGTATTTATTGAAAAAACAAGGTTTAAACAGTGCTGGCTCTTGGGCAATCAGCTCTTGATAACGGGCCAGAATGTCCTGTTAATGAGAGGAGCCAGAGGGCGGAGTGTAAGCCTGAGACAGGCAGGAGGCTTCTGGGACTGAGACGTCCGCTTGTTTGTGGGGGCAGACCGTTGAGCGGTCGACGAACTGTGTGGGCTTTCCAGGGGCTTTAGTTAAGAGGCGGTCCAGGTTCGGTAACGGGGTCCAATAAGGCAGCAGAGGTACAGGAGGGGGTTATCCAGTAGATATTTTCGTATCCAGTTCTAGGTCCAATCTCCTGATAAACACAGAGAGTAAAGTGGGCAGGCAGGCTCAGGTACTTACGGCAGAAAAGGGTTCAAAAGCACAGGTGGTCAATCCAGAATTCAGTGTCAGGACTCAGACAGGCAGACAAATCCAGAGAAGGATCAGGCAGGCTCAGAATCAGGGGACAAAGACAGGTCAATAGGCAGTGCATATAGTTTCTTAATGTTAAAGGCTGGAAGGTTCCTACCGGGCTGGGTCGAAACGATCTGGCACTGGAGATAGATCAGGGTGGAGCTTATAAGCAGGTGGGGACAGGTGTGATCAGTAGAGGTTAATTGCAAGGTGGGTGGAGACTGAACCAGAGTGAAGCAGAATCAGCTCCAGTGCCAGGATTATTACAGGATCATTATCTTGTTGAAAAAGAAATCTCTGTCCCAATTTCAGGTCTTTTGCAGACTCCAACAGCTTTCTTCCAGAATGGTCCTGTGTTTGGCTCCATCCATCTTTCCAACCAATTTAAACCATCCTCCCTGTCCCTGCTGAAGAAAAACAGGCCAAAACATCATGCTGCCACCACCACCATGTTTGACAGTGGTATGGTTTGTTAGGGATGAAACGAGGTGTTGCTTTTACACCAGACATACAATTTTAGATTGTAAAAAAAAAAGTTTCATTTATCTTACATCCGACTAGAGCACCTGCTTCCACATTTTTTCTGTGTATTCAAGGTGGCAAACTTTAAACAAGACTTTTTATGGATATTTTTTTCCATAAAGGCCTGCATTGTACAGTATATGACTAATTGTTGTCCTATGGACAGTCTCCCACCTCAGCAGTAGATCTCTGCATTTCATTCAGAGTGATCACGGGTCTCTTGGCCTCTTCTATGATCAGACTTCTTGTTTGATCATAGAGGTGCTGCCAGATCTTCGTAGATTTGCATTGGTCTGATACTACTTCCATTTCAGTATTATCATTGGCACAGTGCTGTTTTCAAGATTGTGATATCTTTGTATCCAAATCCGGCTTTAAACTTTTCCAAAACAGAATCTCCGACCTGCCTGGTGTGTTCCTTGATCTTCATGATTCTGTCTGCGCTTTAAACAGACCTGTGAGACTATCACAGAGGAGGTAAATTATATGGTGAAATGATTGTTGAACTGTAAAGTGCCTTGAGATGACATGTGTTGTGAATTTGGTGCTATATAAATAAACTGAATTGAATTGAATTACACATAGATGGATTCTATTTATCATCATCAGTCATTTCAACACATTCTCACTCCCAACTCGTCACATATTGACGTTTTTCCAGGTACCCTCGGCGTCGCATATTGACGCCGAGGGTACCCCCTTGGCGTCAATATGTGACTTGAAGGGTTCTCTCGTTGAATGTTGTACCGTTCCCTAAGCGTCCGATATTTACGACTTAGGAACGAATAAGATGACGTATCTATTTTTTTTTAAAACCTTTATTTACAATGTATGTGCTAGTTTGAACAGGATATTAATAATATTTACTACATAAACGTTCATAAAACTTTAATTTGGTATTTAAAAGTAACTCAGTAAAATATAAAACCGGAGGGTTTTTGTTGTGGTTGTTGTTAAATTGATTTAAAAGCCTTTTTTTTAGCTTGATTTAAAATCCTTTATTTTAAATTTACCAACTTAATTTAAGTAACAATAAAAATGATTTTCTTTTGTGATTGCATGCAAACAGTTCTGTGAACGTTTAATATTTTTCATTGAAATTATAAAAATAAGTACGTATCCCGCAAAAACCCACGAAGAAGAAGACGCTGACGTCATCGCATGCGACGCTTGCACCCCTGTGAGTACAAACCTGAATCTGTCCAAAATGTTTCTGTACTATAAAACAAAACAAAAAATAACTAGAGTGTAGCGTTATAAAGTTGATGATTGCAGTTTTAGGACTTAATGGCAGTCTGACTGTGCCGCGAATGGTTGAAGACATTTAGACACGTTTGTAACATTCATAAAAGAAATTTACCGGAAGAACTGGACGGGAAGCTAGCTACATTAGCCTCTTGGAGTCCATAAGCTTCAACTGAACCTGCACTTAATACATTTAATTGGCCATGCTAGAGTCACAGAATTCTTTATAGTCATGCTTGTTGTAAAATTTGAGGATCGATATAAACGCCAGTGACCCTAGGCTGTAATGATCCTTAAAAGTTTGTCTATGAGCCCCTGTCTGTTTGCAGCTAGGCCATTTACTTCCAATTAAAACGAACTTGGATCATTACAGGGAAATATCTCTACACCTGTCTATTTTGTTTATTGCTGTTGCAACTTATAAAGAGAAATCAAGAATTTCCTAAATCTGAACATTTCTTTTTTTTTATGTCAACAGGTTCTTCTTTGATCTCATCACCTCACGTATCTTTCTGCTCTTTTATATAGCACCCACAAAAGGCACTTTTAAGAGCCACATCTGTTTTATCTGTTTGTCATCTTTGTGTCCTTAATTTGTCTATTCTTCACTTGTCAACAGTACTGTCTGTCTGTCTGTCTGTCCTACACCATGAGTGTCTCAAACATCTCTGATCCATTAATGGACCTAGATACAGAGATACAACAGCAAAAAATAAATCTCGAGCTTCAACAACTTGATGACTTGCTTGTTGAGCTGAAGAAAAATGATCAAGTACCTATGAAGATACCTGAACCAACAGTAAGGTGGAGAAACAGGGATAAAGATGGTAACAAACTTTATAAAAGGGCAAGATCAACAAGAAATCAATTACCTAAGAGTAAGTACTTCTTTCAAAACATGATCACTGACAGATGTAGACTATTTTTTTTACACATATTAGTAAATTAATACATATATTAATTGATATTTTGGCAAAATATATTTCTTCTAACAAGTAATTATTCTGTTTGCTTTTACATCCAGAGAAGTGGATGTAAAAACATTTATCTGTTAAAGGCTGATATCTTTCCCCAACAGAAAATTGTTTTTAATTATACGGTAAGAGTATGTTGACTAGAAATTACTCAATAACAAACAACAGGTTAGTTATATAACAAAAATGAGACGTTTTACTGTTTTGACACACAGTACAATGTGGTTGCAACAGAGTGAATGCTTTTCCAGCAGTTGATGTACATGTATTTAGTCATAGCAGCCCTCCAGCACTTGTATTAATTTTCAAGTTTTTTTTTTATTTTCGTTGATGTGGATCATCGGTCAACTCAATCATTTTGATCACCATAGTCACCTTGATTACTTTAGTCACCGTGAAAACTTTCTGCTTTCACCGGGGACGACTAAGTGTTGATAGTGCCAAGCACTTTTGACAGTTAATTCAAGTCATTGAATGTTCATTGATACAGTGACTCTGCCAGCTTTTGTCGGACCTGCCCTCATTTAGCTACGGCAGCCCGTGAGGTACATAACACACAAAAAAAAACTTTACAAAGTGCAAATACAGTTAAACAAAACAAAATACAAACCACCAGTGCTCATCAAAATAGAGAAATATTATTAAACAGTCTGCAACATCCTTTAAATAATTTACAAAAAATAGCCTACAAATTTGGATAATTTAGGCAACATAATTTAAATGGTTCACGATCCATTAACCATACCTTATTAGAAAAGGTTACAAACAAATGTGTTTTTCCTCCTTTTGTCTGACAATCTGAATTACTTTCTTAATTTTTAGTTAATAGTTTCTACTACAAATTTGAATCTTGAGATATGGGAATTTAAGACGGTTATTAAATTGGAATTGGACATCCAAATGTGGATTTAAGTAAGATGTTAGATATACTCCTCACTTTTATATTTGTTTAATTCATTATTATAGCGTCCCACAGTGAGAAGACCAGATGTCCCTCTCATCCCTCTAACATTCAGTGTGAGGCTGCCTTTGCTCCAGAGACTGTTGGTATGTCAGTAGTACATCTTATTTTATTTTTTCTATATAATGAAAGTATAGCACATACTTTTGTAACATCTAAAAAAATGTGTTTATTTTTTAATAGAGTCTTTTCTACAAGAACTCCAGAGTTCACTGAATGATGCTGCAGGTCAACCACTAGTGCCAAAAGTTCCTCTGGCGTCCACTAACTGGAGCACAAGAAAAAGCATATTTTCAGAGAGTTGGAAAGCAGAAAGACCCCGCCTGGTTAACACCATAGCAGCTCAGCACAGTGTGTCATCCCCTTTTTGCCAACAATGTGGAAAAAATCCATCTGCACTTCGGTGTCGTGATTGCCTACCACACCCCTTCTTTTGTGAAAAATGTGATGTGGTGATGCACACCAGACATGTGTTCCACAACAGAGAAACCATCATAGCTGGGTTTTTCCAGCCATTACCTCCAACTACCTATGTTTTAAATACAACTCTTTGCAATGATGGTAAGCTTTTTATTTGTACTGTTGAAACACTCTTCAGAGTTTTTCTTACTGTTAACTTTTGACTGTATTTTGAATGTTCTGTTTTTTTGTTTATCTGGTTCTGCATATCTTATATGCAGTTTATGTGAATTTATATTTTAAACATGTCAATCTCTTTAGCACGATTCATACCTGTGGAGATCCCAGTCAGAATTTGTGATTGTCCATCAGAGTGTTTGAGGATCAAACCAGGAAAGGCAGTCACTGTGGTCACAATCAATGGTATGAATAACTTTATTTTTTTCATGAATCAAAACCAAAATATAATTAAAAACCAATGTTAGCAAAATGTAATTATTTAGTAAGTTTTTTGCAGACCATAAGAAATTGTTTGTGACACAATGTCAACCTGACATTACAATAACCAAGTATTACAACTTTTACACTTTCTTGGTGTTTTAGGTCGTTATGATCTCAGCATGCCAGAGCTGGGTTGTGAGGGATGTGAGGCTAGTTGGACATGTGGAGTACATGACCTAAATTTAACTGATTACTGGCCAGCTACCCTTCACTTTTCCACTCTATATGCAACTGATGTGCTTTTTACATTTGAAGAAATGAAGATGGCAGCACCAGGTCTCTCCTGTCAAGCATTTCTAAAAATGTTGGACCAACGAACCATCCGCTTTGGCCGTGTGAGTAGTTTTAACGTACATATCCCAGATGGGCTGTCTGACTCCATTTTTGAGTGGTTATGTTCTTCAACATTTTGATGTCACTGGTTACATACACTTGAATCAATATCACCTCATTCATTCAGCATTCAGATCATCGGAAGTCCTGGTAACATCAAAATTGATTGAATGAGATGTTTTTAGCAAAGGACACACCTAGAACTTGAAGAACACCTATCCTTGATGCCTTGGATTTGGTCACCTATGTCCTTGTGTAATTTTTCTTTTTTAAATGTGTCTCTCATCTTAAATCAGACAGGAAAGATCTCGGCTGACAGCTTCCTGAAAAGTTTTTTCGAGTGGGAAGCTGTAAGATATGAGTTAGATAAAATGTTAAGGAAGGATCCCTTCAAATGTCAAGCTTGTACCCCAGATATGCTTGCACTTTCAGTGGATGGAAACCGCAAGCATTACCGTTTCAAGAATGCAGCAGGGTATTGTATATTGTGTGAAATATAGCAATTCTTTGTATAAGTTAGTGATGTTCACTACCTGTGGACCATGACACCTATATAGTGTTTTTATTCCTTTTTTTTCCCAGATCGGAGGAACAGGCTATATTTAAGGACCTTTTCATAGCCAAGGATGAAGATGTAGTAACATTTGTGGACTATATACACAAATCAACCAAACATGTAAGACTGCAGATTACAACTTTATAATGACAGTAACCTTTTACCCTGTAATGACAGCATGTCTGATTTAATTTTATGCATTCTAGATTTCTGGAAGAGGTGTTTGTGGTGGGCAATGGTCAGCAGCCAGGGAGATGTCTCACAGATCCAGCAGCAAGCTGGACGAGGAGGGATTGGAGCTAGCAGTGTGTAGACATGGGGTCCTACTTTGTGCCCTGAACATGTATAGGGGTGAGATATTTGCATACCCCTTGTACCTGCAGCAAAGGTTGGCCAACAGACAGATCACATTTTTTTGCATGGATGTAACATGCAAGTACTGGCCATATCTTCAAAAAGTATCTAAAAGCTGTCCTGAGCTCCAACACCTGCTTCAAATGAAGCCATTTCTCTCAGTGTTCCATGCCAAAGCCCATGACTTCAAATGTGAGGTAAGGAACACTGAATAGCCATTGAATAACCTTGCATAAATGCATGAACATCTTTGACTGTTGAAATTGTTTGTGTTTGCATGCTTTTATTTAGGTTAAATGGAGTGGAGCATATCAAGAGGGTGCTGGTTTGACTCTAGGGGAAGAAGTTGAACAGTGTAATGCATTTCTTTCAAGGATCGCTGTCACGACAAAACATATGTCAAAAGCTGGTGAGAAGACCAAAGATTGGTTTCCTGAAATTATAAGTTCATTTTCCTTTATTTAACCAGGTAAGTAACTATGATAACGGAAAAGTCTACTATTGCGGGCTTCTTCTGTTTACAGGACGGACAGACATGCTGACCCTTATGGCCATGCGCTGGAACCAACAAAAACATGACAACTTGGCCACCTCACTCACTCATCGATACCAGAAGGTAGTGAAACTGTTGATTTCTGTTCATTCCTATAATTGCTGTGCTCTGATTTTTTTTTTTTTACTTGAAATTGTCAATGCAGGCCACAAAAGCTCTTCAAAAACAGCATCACAACCTGGTGTCCTTAAAAACTGAGCTTTCAGTGACTGACATGCAACTTGATGACTGGGTCAATGATATTAAGAAGTGGGCAGAAGGTGAGCTTTTACAGATTAAAAATTAGAGTACATTCCAAAAGTACTTATATGTAACTGCATCTCCGTTATTTATCATCATCAGCAACATCTACAACAACGGATCCAGACTCGTTGGCAGGCAGAATCGAGGTTCTGGCTGCAAGCATCAAAAGGCGTTCTCAGCGTCTTTACAAAGACACAGACGGAAACAAAGCTCGTGCCAAGGCTCGTCGCAAAATACAACATGAGAAAAACATTTTAGCATTGGCTTTGGAAGAATACAACAAAACTGTTGCAGGCACAGAAGCACTGTCTTTGGAAGACATCCTGTCCGGCGACACAACATTACCATGGCAGCAATCACACAATGGTAAGTAAACATACACTAATATGTTTTATACTGTCATCATGCCTGACAGATAATGTCAGTACATACTCCAGGTGTAGACCTAAACTCAATTACAAATTCAAACTGAGTTGATTTGTCTTTTTCATGAATGTATTTCAGACTCTGCCAGTCTTTCCACAAAAAGAAGGGCATTCGATGGCCTCATGAAAGTAAAGAGACTGGAAGAGGAAAAGAGGATCCTTGTAGGAGAGATGGACCATCATTGGAAATCTCTCTTATCCCAAGAAGACACTCTGAAGGACCTTTCCCACCTGTCATCGAGAGGCAAATTTCAAAGTATGTGTTTAAGAGATGTATAAACATATTAATAGTTAAAGCATCTAAAATTTTTTATTAATTGTTATTTTTACTTATGTTCAACTTTAAAGGTTCGTCCTGTGCCCTAACCGATGAAGGTCTAAGAGGTCTCCATAGCATCATCCTTAGAGAGCTGCAGCACTTAAAACAGATGAAGCTGCAGGCAAGAGAATATTATCTACAGACTTTGTCTGGAGCAGGGAGTGTTAGCTTTGACGATCCTTCTGATGATGACTTTGACAGTGACTCAGAAGCTTCTGATAATAGTTTGTAATCATTTCTGCATGTACGGCTGACAAAGACCTGCACTGGTGTGACAGTGTTCAGCTCCTTCTGATTGATATGTCACATGTAAGGTTTGTTTGCGTATAAATCACCAAAACATACCATCCAATTTGTTGTTATGCTTTCATGTTTACAAATTGGCATTGCTTCATTTTGTTTATCCCTTTTCTTTATAAATAGTTAATATGTTTGGGCCTTTTTATTTTCTACAAAGGCTTAATAGAGCTGTGATCACATAGGCTGGCATGTCATTCTTTTTTTTCACTTTTGTTTCTGAGTGTCTACTGTATTTACATGTAATAGTAAAAGTGATTTTTCTGTATGTAATTGTTTTATTTCATATTTTAACTATAAATGGAGTAATAACTTTTGTGTTTCTGTTTAGCAGTTTAAAAAATGGCTACACGACTACACTTAGCAGTCCCAGTGATTCTGTACCATCATAACAGAAACATATTTCTGGATATTCTAATTTTATTTTCTTTTTTTATGAACATGTGCAGCTCTGTGTTATTTCTGAAGTCAATGAAAAAACAAAGTGTATAGTGGTTTAACGATATCTTGTCTTTGGTGACATCGACCCTGATCCAATTGTTCTGACAATTTCTGTATTAAAAAGAAAAATGAGTAACACAGTTTTAGTACTTGTCAGTGATAATTTAGTACTCATGGTTCTGATTTTGTTTAATGAAATGCATAGAGACAGAAATGGTCAAGCATGATTTAATAAACTAAAATGGATCTACCTTTGTGGACACTTTACTAAGTAGGATATCTGATGAATTTATTATTTTATTAAAACGCCAGTAATGGAGCACATTAAAATGTTTGTAAAAAAAAAAAACAGATTTTAAGAAATTTGTTTTTCAGCTTTTATGTACTTTTTGAGAACATTTTAAAATTAGTTATGATTGCATAGATAGATTACTTTAAAGACATACATACAAATAAAATGTATAAAACTAAGGCCATGTGATAATATAAATTGATTTGTAACAGATGCGAAAGCCTCCATTATAATTGTTCTCATAAAAGCGAGCCAATACAGTTCTGATGGATGTTCCTCTTGTGTTGCGGTGCAACTCAGAAGATAAAGCACACTTCATACCAGGTTTTGATTATAAAACTCCAATAAGTTATTTTCTGATCCTCCATCTTAAGAAAAAAACAAATGAAGAAGGGACAGAAGGTTTAAAATGTTCATTTGGAGCAGATACATTTTTTGTAGTGCGTCAGACAATGATGGCTTTTAACCATTCCATACCATACCAACTTTATTTATGAAACATTTTAAAACAACCACAGCTGATATAAAGTGCTGTACATTAAAACACAATATAACAAACGACAGAGACAGAGAGTAAAAAGGTAGGAGTGGTTTAGAGTTGATCGTCTGTTCGGGTTGTTTACCTTTGTCTAATGTTGCTGTGGCTCATCACACCTGCTGTAGTTTCTGAACATTCAATAAACGACAAACTTGGACTAATTACCTCGTTCATTTGTGAGAAGCCTATATGTCACAACAAACATCAAATAGGATAATTTTTCATTAAGTTTAATTCTACCGCAATAATTATATGAAATTAAATTAATTATATCCCGACTTCAGATTTGCCTTTACCTTTACTGGGCTCTTTGGTTCGTCCTATCAGTCGTGTAGTTTCTCATATTGAGGTCATCAAACCAAATTTCAGATCTACCAGGACTGACTGACACTTGCTCGTGTCAGATTTGCAACCAGCTTCTGATTGAGAAACCAGTAACCTCCTCCCTCACTGAGGAAAACAACTGTGTTAGGTTTTCTGTCACTTTATTATTTCTGCTATAACCGAAGCATATTCACATATAAAATAAGTCAATAAAGTTTAATTTGCAATTTTTATGTCTTTGTGTCATGAGGTAGATCTCAGGCGGCTGGTGAGAGAAAAAATAGATCTTGCTCTCAAAAAGTTCTGGCACCGCTGCCATAAGGCATTGAAACATCAGATGATTCAGAGTCACTAAGTGCATTTTATTTCAATGCTGTAGTCGCCAAGCTGAACATTTTTTTTTACTGTACAATGAGAATATTTTTTTTAATCGGCTAACATTTCAAAAAGGTTCATTTACGAAATGAAGAAATCAGAGGTCGATAAGACCTGATGCTGCTGTCAAAGATCACTTGTGCCCTGTCCCCCCAGATTGTCTGGTAAGGTACAATGTGTTGATGAAGCTCGATGTGTCCCTTTATTCTTTTACTCTGTCTGCCATACAATGACTAAATTTCCATTTCAAATTCAAGCAGAGCAGCCGTGTAAGAATTTATAGAACTATGCGGAGCTGTGGTGTTTCAAAAATATTTTGTGTGGTTAACTACACTCACCGGCCACTTTATTAGGTACCCCATGCTAGTAACGGGTTGGACCCCCTTTTGCCTTCAGAACTGCCTCAATTCTTGGTGGCATAGATTCAACAAGGTGCTGGAAGCATTCCTCAGGGAGTTTGGTCCATATTGACATGATGGCATCACACAGTTGCCGCAGATTTGTCGGCTGCACATCCATGATGCGAATCTCCCGTTCCACCACATCCCAAAGATGCTCTATTGGATTGAGATCTGGTGACTGTGGAGGCCATTTGAGTACAGTGAACTCATTGTCATGTTCAAGAAACCAGTCTGAGATGATTCCAGCTTTATGACATGGCGCATTACCCTGCTGAAAGTAGCCATCAGAAGTTGGGTACATTGTGGTCATAAAGGGATGGACGTGGTCAGCAACAATACTCAGGTAGGCTGTGGCGTTGCAACGATGCTCAATTGGTACCAACGGGCCCAAAGAGTGCCAAGAAAATATTCCCCACACCATGACACCACCACCACCAGCCTGAACCGTTGATACAAGGCAGGATGGATCCATGCTTTCATGTTGTAGACGCCAAATTCTGACCCTACCATCCGAATGTCGCAGCAGAAATCGAGACTCATCAGACCAGGCAACGTTTTTCTAATCTTCTATTGTCCAATTTTGATGACCTTGTGCAAATTGTAGCCTCAGTTTCCTGTTCTTAGCTGAAAGGAGTGGCACCCAGTGTGGTCTTCTGCTGCTGTAGCCCATCTGCCTCAATGTTCGACGTACTGTGCGTTCAGAGATGCTCTTCTGCCCACCTTGGTTGTAACGGGTGGTTATTTGAGTCACTGTTGCCCTTCTATCAGCTCGAACCAGTCTGGCCATTCTCCTCTGACCTCTGGCATCAACAAGGCATTTCCGCCCACAGAACTGCCGCTCACTGGATGTTTTTTCTTTTTCGGACCATTCTCTGTAAACCCTAGAGATGGTTGTGCGTGAAAATCCCAGTAGATCAGCAGTTTCTGAAATACTCAGACCAGCCCTTCTGGCACCAACAGTCATGCCACGTTCAAAGTCACTCAAATCACCTTTCTTCCCCATACTGGTGCTCGGTTTGAACTGCAGGAGATTGTCTTGACCATGTCTACATGCCTAAATGCACTGAGTTGCCGCCATGTGATTGGCTGCTTAGAAATTAAGTGTTAACGAGCAGTTGGACAGGTGTACCTAATAAAGTGGCTGGTGAGTGTATATTTCATTATGGAAGAACAGGTTTGAAAAACTTTTCTCCTCAAGGTACTTTGGTCTAAACAGCTTTATTTAAACTGGCGCTGATAACATTGGATGATTTAAGGAAATGTAGCCAGCAACATCCGGGACTCAAAAAAGGACTTCTTTTGGTAGTTACTGGTCAGAGCAGGAATATATAAATGGTTAATACATATATCACAGGGTTAGTAATTAATGTAATTAATTGCAACATAGGTTTATTTAAATTTATATATGTGTGATGTGTTATATGGTCAGTTTATCTGGACATTAAAAAGGTATTTTAATGTCCACTTCATCAGTAACTACACTTAAAGCTGCTGTGTTAAAAAATAAATGTACTGCATTTGAAAGCAATTTTATTAGAGCATTTTACAAATACAATATTGATAGACAACATAAATGATACAAAAAAGTAGATGGTGAAATTATAGCTTCTTGGCATAGACACTTCCAAGAAGTTATATTGAAATAAATGTTTTTTTTAACAAAATTTTATGGACTTGAATTTGGAATTCCATATCAACCTTCAAAACGCTCAAAAACAAATGTGTAAAATGCCATGTTTAAAGGATTTAAGACTATCAACTTTTACTATGTACAAACAGTCCTGTTCAAAATTTTAAACCTCTACAAAGGCAAAGTAAATAGTTCATGCAGTGACTCAGCCAGTCACAGCATGTCTTAAGGCTTTTACAGAATATGACAAAAACGTATCAATGAACAGCCCAAGATGATCTTATTACTACTGCATTACAACAGTAACATTAATTGCAGTGAATGACAAAAACAATATAAAACAAAAAACGTCTCACTAAAGTGAAACTGCAGTTATAGAAAAAATGAAAATTAGAACTTTGTAATACAAAAAAAAAAAAAAAAAAGCAACATCATCCCGCTTGTTTGTTGTCTGAAGGAAGTGGCTCTTCTTGGGGGACAGCAACATGTGAGAACTGACATGCAGGTTCCCATGTGTCTTCCCAGATTTTCCCACTAGAAAAGATGAACAACAGTAAAATCAATTTATGGAATTTTTTTGTACTGCAAGGTAAACATTTTTCTCTTTCTAAAAAAGTTTCTGTAGCCAAATACTTTTCCCTGACTAAATCACCCCTCTCCCAATTAACAGCTTATTGGGACACAACAGCATCTTGTTGTGTCCCAAACAATATGATCTTGAATTATTAAGTGTCCAATGACAAACTGACTGCTCAGTAATTTCACCACCACACAAACAAGAAAAATCTCACATAGTGGTTTAGTTTTTGAAAAAATTCTACCAAAAATCCAAACACAAAGAAAGTGACAGTTTCAGATTTAATTTCCAGCTTGTATCAATTATAAAAAGAACAGTGTTAAATAATTTCTAGGACCATAGGGCCTTTTCATAATATAATAAAGTAAGACTGTTACCTTCAGTTGTTATACAAATGTTGTACATATCAAACAAGACTTAATTCAATTCAATTTCAATTCAGTTTATTTATATAGCGCCAAATTCACAACACATGTCATCTCAAGGCACTTTACAGTTCAACCAGATCATACAGTCAAATTGATACAAAGTTTTCTATCTAAGGAAAACCAGTTGATTGCATTGACTCATTGACTCAAATACAATCCCTCACACGAAGCATGCTTGTAGCGACAGTGGAGAGGAAAAACTCCCTTTTAACAGGAAGAAACCTCCAGCAGAACCAGGCTCAGTGTGAGCGGCCATCTGCCAAGGCCGACTGGGGTTCAAGGAGACAGAAGCAGAGATACAAGAAGCAGAGATACAAAAAGCAGCTGTAAAAGGCGGCCCCGTCCAGGAAACACACAGCCAGGCAGACGAGCTCCAAGGCAGCTCCCATGCCAGAGGATGAAGAGAGCACATCCACCCAGCCACGGCCAGAGAAACAGGACCACACTGGAAGACAGGCCGATCTCCAACATCTACAAACAAGGGTGTTGATGGAAGCAGCACAGCTGATGTTTCTTTCCTGGATGACGTCACAGCCAAACAGGAACAGACGAGGCAAAGCTACTCTGAGGAAAAGCAGAGAGAGCAGAAGGTTAGAGATTGAACAAACAGATTCTGCAGAATAGGACAACAGAGAGAGAATGAAGCAGAATGATGAAATGGGGGTCCCTATGTCCTCCAAAAGTCTAAGCCTATAGCAGCATAACTATAGAGAGAGAGCTCAGGATAACCTGAGCCACCCTAACTATAAGCTTTATCAAAAAGGAAAGTTTTAAGCCTAGTCTTAAAAGTAGACAGAGTGTCTGCCTCACGGACTAAAACTGGTAGTTGGTTCCACAGGAGAGGAGCCTGATAACTAAAAGATCTGCCTCCCATTCTACTTTTAGAAATTCTAGGAACCACTAGTAAACCTGCAGATTGAGAGCGAAGTGCTCTGTTAGGAACATAAGGAACAATCAGATCTCTGATATAAGATGGAGCTTGGCCATTTAAGGCTTTATATGTGAGAAGGAGGATTTTAAATTCTATTCTTGATTTAACAGGAAGCCAATGAAGAGAAGCCAGGATAGGAGAGATATGATCTCTCTTTTTAATTTTCATCAGAACTCTGGCTGCAGCATTTTGGATCAGCTGAAGGCTTTTAACTACAGTTTGTGGACTTCCTGATAGTAAAGAATTACAATAGTCCAGCCTTGAAGTAACAAATGCATGGACTAGTTTCTCAGCATCACCCCTGGACAGGAGATTTCTAATTTTTGCAATGTTCCTCAGATGAAAGAAGGAAATTCTAGAAACCTCTTTGATCTGGGATTTAAATGACAGGTCCTGATCAAAAACAACACCAAGATTTTTTACTTTATTATCTGAAATCAGTTTAATCCCATCCAAATGAAGTGACTGGCTAATCAGCTTCTTTTTCAGAGACTCTGGTCCAAAGACTATAACTTCTGTTTTGTCTGCATTCAGAAGCAGAAAGTTAAGAGTCATCCAGGTTTTTATGTCTTCAAGACATGCTTGTAATCTATGTAATGGGTTAGCTTCATCTGGATTTATAGACAGATATAGCTGGGTATCATCAGCATAACAGTGGAAATTAATCCCATGCTGTCTAATAACTCTACCAATTGGGAGCATGTATAAAGTAAAGAGAATTGGTCCTAGCACTGACCCCTGTGGTACTCCACAGGTAACCTTTGAGTGTGTTGAAGATCTATCATTAACATAAACAAACTGAATTCGATCAGATAGATAAGATTTAAACCAGTCTAGTGCTGTTCCTTTAATTCCAACAAAATATTCAAGTCTTTCTAAAAGAATATTATGGTCAACTGTATCAAATGCAGCACTAAGATCCAACAGGACGAGCACAGATACAAGTCCATTATCTGAGGCCATGAGAATATCATTAGTGACTTTCACCAGAGCTGTTTCAGTGCTATGATGAGCTCTAAAGCCAGACTGAAACTCTTCAAAAAGTTCATTATGGTGTAAGTGGTCGCAAACTTGTTTGGCAACTACTTTCTCAAGAATTTTGGATAAGAAAGGAAGATTGGATATAGGTCTATAATTAACCAAGTCATCTGGGTCAAGAGACGGTTTCTTAAGCAGAGGTTTAATTACAGCAACCTTAAAAGCTTTAGGTACATATCCCTGTAACAGAGATAGATTAATCACATCTAAAATGGAGGAGGAGATCAAAGGGAATACCTCCTTAAATAACCTGGTTGGAACTGGATCTAACATACAAGTTGAAGGCTTAGATGAAGACAATAATTTTGCTAATTCAGAAAGTTCAACTGGATCAAAGCAGTCTAAACCCAGTTCAGATTCCATGACTACCTCAGGTACAATCGCGGATAGAGGAGTGCTTATGATCTTATTTTTAATAACATCAATCTTATTTATAAAGAATCCCATAAAATCATTGCTGTTAAGAGCAGGTGGAATGGACGGTTCAACAGAGCTATGGCTCTGGGTGAGTTTGGCAACTGTATTAAAAAGAAATCTAGGATTATTCTTATTCTCCTCTATTAATGAGGAGAAGTATGCTGCTCTTGCTTTACAAAGGGTCCTCTTATACAGCAGTAAACCATTTTTCCAGACTAGGAAGGACTCCTGCAGGCCTGTGGAGCGATATTTTCTCTCCAGTTTCCTAGCATTTTGCTTCAAAGTACGCAGCTCTGCATTAAACCAAGGAGCAAGCTTTCTATTTTTAACGGTTTTCATTTTCAAAGGAGCTGCGTTGTCTAAGGCAGTACGCAGAGAACTAGCAACCCCATCAACAAAATCATCAACCTGTGAAGGGGAATAAGCTATACTTTTGCACTCTGCAGCACTGTTTAGCGACACTTAAAAGAAATGTCACTTTGTCATTTACACACTATAATGTATAGAACCCAGGAAGAGTAGCCATGTTTAAGCCAATGTCTACTGGAGATCTTAATAAACCCCTTTTCAAAATGGGTCACTGTTTCTTTAAGAAGCACCTCCTCTTCTGACACTGGCTTTAGGATGTCATCACACCTTCATTAAGTGGTTTACAGCCATTCTCAGTAGTGTTGAACTGAGAAGCAATCCCTAAAATGAGCTCAGCAGAGCTGTTCCAGCAGGCGTTTGCTAATTGCAGCTGCCATTAGCCTTAAGGGATTGCATCGGGGGAGGTATGCTTTGTAGGGCGCCATCTCAGCTAGACTGAAAAGCTAAGGAAAAGCTCTTGTAACAAAAGGCCACAAAAAGCTTGATGACATTATAACGTAATATACATCTCCAAATTTTACATTTCCATTATATTTCCCCATGACATAGCAATATTATATTTCTAATAGGTGCAAAAAACACTTCTCACCAAGCAGAGCAGGGTAACCAATGAATTTTTACTTCCTCTTTTCCCTAGACAGCATATAAAATAAAAGACAAATCAATTAATTAAAGCAATCATCAGAAACATGTCCATAAAGTGTTTCTAAAATACTTAAGCGTGGAAGGAGTCTTCAGTCAGTGTTGAAGGATGAGTGGTGAATCATGGCTTTCATAATAAAATGCCTAATTATGTGATTTTGTGTTCCATCTCTATGCTTGTTACTGTGCCAATGCTGACTTTTTTGTGTGAAATTGTTTTGCTCTGACTTATTGTAATGCCCCTTTTTATCCTTATAATAAAAAAAGAAAAATAGAAAGCAATTGAGTCTTGAGAGTAAGTAAATATGATCAAAAAGTTTATGAGTAAAGAAATGTTTTTTTGAAGACCACAGTCCCAATTATCTAGCCTGGGTGCCATTCCGAACTTAGTCCCGCCCACAAGGTTTGAGGTCGGGAAGTTCGGTCTGGCATTGCTCCATAGTAGCGCGAGTATGATCGCCCAATATCTGGCAATCCAATCAAATTGTCAGGGCGGGCTTTATACGATGATGGACAGATGATCAACAGTAACGTAATCAACCACGTCACCAAAGCGCGCTTGGGTGACAACAACAATGGCTGCCGCTGGAGAGCTGAGGTGTGTAGATTCTGCTATTAGGTCTGTTCTAGAAGATATCGACAGCAAATTAATTTTAAAAGAGGAACAGAGAAACGTGATCAAGGCTCATCTTCTTATTCTAGGCGTGCAACTGCACACTTTGATTTTTGTTGACAACAACTGTGCCTGGCTTAACATACGTCACGCACTCCGTTGCTCTTATTGGTTGTAGGTCTATCCAATTGAGTGCAGAGGCATTTTTTTTCCTGGTTCGTTCAAAACACGCCCCATAATCACAGCTCTATGGAGCAGCATCAGACTCATATTCTGACTAGAATTGAGTAGGACTACGTCAGGCTACCAATCATCACCCCTCCCCCATCTACTCATCTCCACATGTGGCAATGTCTCTCGGTGTATCATGGCATTTTTGACTAGGGTGGGAATGTACTTTGAGAGGGTGTATTAGTAACAATTTTAGTCTTACCGCATTTGTCCTATGCCCGGTGATTGAGTCAAAGAGGAACACCTTTTGTCTGCTACATTTCCGGCAACCTTATTGACACGAAAAAAAAATAATTATAAAAACAAAACATGAAATACAGCCAAAATTTGCACAATGAAAAACTGAAAACTAGTGTGGTGACTTTTAATCATTCTAAACTTTAATCTTCTTAACATGGACTTACACATTTTCTCTAATTATTTCAGAGGTTAAAATTATATTAGTAGTTAAATATTATTGATTGTTTAACTACTAATAGTTAAATATTATTTAACGATTGCCCAAAGAAATGGAAAAATAATACATAAAGTGTAACTAAGCCCAAAATAAGTTTTTGTCGCTTATAAACTGAATAATTATTTTCTAAATCTGTGAAAATTTTTACACTTCAATACTTGACTCCTCAAGTTGGTAGTTGGGTTTTTCCAATAGTTACAGTGAAATTCATTAACATCAAAATATGAAATAATACTACAGCCATGTCACTCAGCACTCATTCTGGTATATGACGATCTCTTTAAGTCCCACTGCCCCACACGGTGCAGCGGGGCAGTGGGCAGATGAGTTGGAATAGCAAGTGTTGTAGAGTGTATTGATAGTAGCATTATTCTCATTTACAAATGTTTGATTTCTTTGTAATATTTACAGAATTGGAATGGGCCTGCTCTGCTCTGATTACTGCCGAAGGAATTCTGCAGGACAGAAAACTGTTGGACTGACTGTAGGTCTTTTTAATCTAATCTAAGCATCCTATGCTGCTTGCTCATGACAGAGCAATGCTGATTTAAGAGTGTCCAAAACAACAACAAAAAAGAGTTGCTACATATATCACTAGATGTTTTGACAGTCAGTAGAAGAGTCAGGAAAAAATCAATGAACATAGCAACAAAGTGGAGAAGCTTTGTCGCTATCTTTGTTAATGTCCATCTCCAGCAGTGTCTTTTCCTTCTCCCCAATTGTGTAAAATTTGCAAAGGCTTGGTTTATGATTTCAGGACAGTTAGTTAAACAGTGTACTTGTCCACAGGTTCACAAACAAGGTCAAGACAAGCATCATTATTAATTGAGAATTTGAAGTTAGTATAGCTGAAATGTACATTAAATGCACAGTGGCACAGTTGATAGAAGTTCTGGTTTTGATTCCTGGCCCTGGGTCTTTCTGCATGCGTGGGTTTTCTCTGGATACTCTGGTTTCCTCCCACGGTCCAAAAACATGACTGTCATGTTAATTGGTCTCTCCAAATTGTCCCTAGTTGTGTGTGTGTGTATGTGCATGGTTGTTTGTCCTGTCTGTCTCTGTGTTGCCCTGGTCACCACCCTGGAAAGACTGGCGACCTGTGCAGGGTGACCCCCACCTCTAGCTGGAGATAGGCAGCAGCAGCATTTTAGTGCTTAACTCCTTAAGTAGGTAGTTGGTCCCCCCGGTGTAAGAAAACCAATGGATGTAAAAGCAATAGTCACAGGACTAAGGAAAACAAAACTTACGCTTTCTCTTCTTACTGTCAGTGTCACATAGGCCACCCTGACTTGATGAGATGGCATTAGCAGCAGGTGATTGAGATGACTCCTGATCTGGCTGGTCTGTGGGAGAGGCAGCTGGAGATGGGCTTCGGGCCCTTTTCGTCTGGAAAGCTGACGAGGATGGAACAATAGGAGGAGGAGGAACAGGAACCAGATCAAGCACAATCACAGTCTCTTCTTGGCTTTGTGGTGAGATCTTTAGCTGCTCCTGAGCTGTGGTCTCCTTTGGTTCATTAATTAGGTCCTCAACGTTTTTACCAGTCAATTGCTCTTTGTGTGTAAAAGCATCTTCTGTAGAGGTTTGGGGCTGCACTGGTACAGGTGTGCCTAGGAAAGACATAATTTTAAAGAAAAAATACATAAGTATTCCTCGCTCTCTGTGGACTTGATATAAGGCACTACAGAAGTACACACACTCTCACACAAACATACATGCATTACCAACAGAGAGGAGAAACTCATAAGCCCTCTGCATCTTATCCAAAAAAAATTTCGTAGTATCCGTGGTCTCCAAATGTGTAGTTATGTCCGCAATCCACTTGCTTGAAGATTGTTGCTTCGCGAAAAATAAAATGGGCTTGAAGCCTAAAGCATGGAGTTTGCGGACCTGCAATTGATAAGAACATGTAACAAATTACTTAAACAAACCATCCTATTAGAGCAGTTGTTTTTCATCTTTAGCAACATATTGATAAAATAATTTATATTTTCAAAGTCATGTGTGCTTTGTGGTGTTAACATCTCAACTATTTCATATGGAATCGTCAGAGAAGAATGTTAAAGTTAACAAGAGGAGTACGTGCTACATTTTGCTCATTAACAGAACTTTTTCAGTCTAAAAATGTATACTTACTGCGATTTGTGCAGAATATATTACTCTGGAAGCATTTCTGTTCTTTAAAACAGCTTCCCTCCACTGATGGTCAAAAATCTGCAGCTTTTCCTTTAGATTTTTTTTGGTGGAAAGACTCTGGTGACAGACAAAACAAGTTTTTCTGTTTGCCTGGTTAGGCGTTTTACACTTTGGGCATGGCCTGAATTTGGGCCGTGTCATCCTTAAAAAACAATGGCAAAGTGCAAAAAAAACAACAACAAAACAACAAAGACTTCAGATGGAGAAACAAACAGACAGACAGACAGTACTGTTGACAAGTGAAGAATAGACAAATTAAGGACACAAAGATGACAAACAGATAAAACAGATGTGGCTCTTAAAAGTGCCTTTTGTGGGTGCTATATAAAAGAGCAGAAAGATACGTGAGGTGATGAGATCAAAGAAGAACCTGTTGACATAAAAAAAAAGAAATGTTCAGATTTAGGAAATTCTTGATTTCTCTTTATAAGTTGCAACAGCAATAAACAAAATAGACAGGTGTAGAGATATTTCCCTGTAATGATCCAAGTTCGTTTTAATTGGAAGTAAATGGCCTAGCTGCAAACAGACAGGGGCTCATAGACAAACTTTTAAGGATCATTACAGCCTAGGGTCACTGGCGTTTATATCGATCCTCAAATTTTACAACAAGCATGACTATAAAGAATTCTGTGACTCTAGCATGGCCAATTAAATGTATTAAGTGCAGGTTCAGTTGAAGCTTATGGACTCCAAGAGGCTAATGTAGCTAGCTTCCCGTCCAGTTCTTCCGGTAAATTTCTTTTATGAATGTTACAAACGTGTCTAAATGTCTTCAACCATTCGCGGCACAGTCAGACTGCCATTAAGTCCTAAAACTGCAATCATCAACTTTATAACGCTACACTCTAGTTATTTTTTGTTTTGTTTTATAGTACAGAAACATTTTGGACAGATTCAGGTTTGTACTCACAGGGGTGCAAGCGTCGCATGCGATGACGTCAGCGTCTTCTTCTTCGTGGGTTTTTGCGGGATACGTACTTATTTTTATAATTTCAATGAAAAATATTAAACGTTCACAGAACTGTTTGCATGCAATCACAAAAGAAAATCATTTTTATTGTTACTTAAATTAAGTTGGTAAATTTAAAATAAAGGATTTTAAATCAAGCTAAAAAAAAGGCTTTTAAATCAATTTAACAACAACCACAACAAAAACCCTCCGGTTTTATATTTTACTGAGTTACTTTTAAATACCAAATTAAAGTTTTATGAACGTTTATGTAGTAAATATTATTAATATCCTGTTCAAACTAGCACATACATTGTAAATAAAGGTTTTAAAAAAAAATAGATACGTCATCTTATTCGTTCCTAAGTCGTAAATATCGGACGCTTAGGGAACGGTACAACATTCAACGAGAGAACCCTTCAAGTCACATATTGACGCCAAGGGGGTACCCTCGGCGTCAATATGCGACGCCGAGGGTACCTGGAAAAACGTCAATATGTGACGAGTTGGGAGTGAGAATGTGTTGGTCATTTAGGTAAACATTGGATCATTCAGAGATCCTCACTGAACTTCTGAAAAGAATTTGCTGGCCTGAAAGCAAAGGGGCTGTTTAATTTTGCATGCCCCATCCTTCACTATTTAATTTACCAAAAAGATTTAAACACAAAATACATTTTCTTCTACTTCATGATTATGTCCCACTTGTTGTTGATTCTTCACAAAAAATACAATTTTATATCTGTATGTTTGAAGCCTGAAATGTGGCAAAAGGTTAAAAGGTTCAACGGGGCCATGCAGTTGCCAAACAAGTTCGTGAGAACTTAAACCATAATGAACTTTTTCAAGAGTTTCAATCTTGTTTTAGAGCTCATTACACTAAAATAGCTCTGGTTAAAGTCACTAACAGTATTCTCATGGCCTCAGATAGTGGACTTGTATCTGTACTTGTCCTGGTAGATCTCAGTCCTGCATTTGATACAGTTACTCATTATATTCTTTGAGAAACACTTAAATATGTTGTTGGAATTAAGTTTTCATGTGGAATACTGTACCACAGACATCAATGCTAGGACCAGCTCTCTCTACTATATATGTATGCCTCGAATCAGTAGAAATCCAGATGAAACTAACCCATTACATAAACTACAGGCATGTCTTGAAGACATTAAAAACCCAGATGACTCTAAGGGTGTGTTTTTCTAATGGTCAGAGCAGTGTGCTTTTACTCTGAGAAGGTTGCAAGTACCCTGTTTGATCCCCACAGCCTCCACTCTGCGTCCCCGAGCAAGACCCTTAACCCCACATTGCTCCCTGGGCGCCACACAATGGCAGCCCACTGCTCTCCAAGGGGATGGTTAAATGCAGAGATAAATTCCTCCAGTGTTAGATCAATAAATTTCAACAATCAACTTTTTACATTTGAATGCAGACAAAACAGAAGGTAATGTTTTTTGGTAGGCTGATTGGTCCATCAATTCATTTGGATGGGATTAAATTGATCTCAGATAGTGAAGTTGTTGGTCATGATCTGTCATTTAAATTTCCTATCAAAGAAGTTTATAGAATTACCTTATTTCCTCTCCAGAATACAGCAATAGATTTAAATATCCTGTCAATGGCCAATGCTGAGAAACTGATCCATAGTTTTGATACTTTAGGCTGCAATATTGTAATTTAATTTCAAATGTTTTTTAAATCCTTCAGCAGATCAAACATTCTGCAGCCAGAGTTCTGATGAAAATAAAAAAGAGAGATATTTCTCCTAATTTAGCCTCTCTTCATTGCTGTTAAAACATAATACAATTTAAAATCCTCCTTTACAGGTATAAAGCCCTAAATCACCAAGCTCCATTTTATTTGTTTTATTTTTCAGAGATATGATTGTTGCTTATGCTTTTAACAGAGACTTTGCTTTCAAGCTGCAGGTTTACTTGTGGTTTCTAGAAATTCTAAAAGCAGAGCAGGAGGCAGATATTTTAGTTATCGGACCCCTGACTTGTGGAACCAACTATAATTTTTAGTTGATGAGGCAGACACACTGTCTACTTTTAAGGCTAGGGTTAAAACATTCCTTTTTTTTTTACTGCTAAGACCTAACTGTATGTCAACATATGAGGCCGGAATTTATGTAGAAAAAGTTATTTTAACCTCTCTCATAGCAAATGGAGCTGGAAGCAACTAAAGTTATAAAATTAATATATTAAAAAACAAATTCCAAAAATGTGTTCACCCTCCGTTTGTCTTAACATGGACTTGGAGAGTGTGGAGGCATCCTCCATGTCCGTGCCAGCCCTATGGCTAAACTAAAGAAGGTCCAAGTTGAATTTAAACTTGGTAAACGGAAACTGCTTGATGATCCTTTGAAAATGTTTCATAACTGGTGATACAAGCCAAACAGGTAGGATGTCATTTAGTTTTGCGAACAGTGACATGAATATAAGGGTGTTTATAAAAAATTGTTGAAAACTCAAATCAATCCTATACTTGGCATCCCCATCACATCTTAAGACATTCAAGAAAGTCCACGATGGAGCAGATGACATAATGTGATCTATATATTATTTATTTAAAATCGTTCCTGGCTGTAGAAGTCAAGACTAACTATATAGTTACTATACACTGAAAAATGATAAGGATAATTTAATGTGGGGCCATTTGATAACTCTCATTTATCTATATTTGATTAAAAAAGAGGTTTTGTTGAAGCATTAGGGTTGCATTAGAGACTCTTAAATGGCAAAGCATATTTTGTCCTCTGGATCTGCTCTGCTGAAAGTCAGGATAGTGTGAGTTTATGATTGTCATTTCTGATGTTGTCACCTTCACAGAGAACAAAAATTCAACGTGTTGCAGGGGGAACCATCTGGCCCAGTTAACTAGAAGCTGTCAACCGCAGAAACGACCACGTGACCTTGGCAGGTAATGAATTTAGAAATGCAGAGATAGCTCTAGTAAAATACTCCCAACCTTGTAACACTGCTATACTGAGGAAAAAAAAAAAAAACAGCACTTGTGACATTAGAAAAAAGAACAAAATAAACAATAATGTATAATTAGAGTGAAATAAAATTAGTGTAAATATATATTTTTTTCACCTGTATAATATCTATATTTACCAAAAAAAAAACAAAAAACTGGTGCGTAGTGCAAAAGAAGGCCAAACCATGAGCAAAGGCTACACAGGGTTGTCCTGAAAGAGTGAAGTCTAAGGTTTTCCACTTATGAAAATTTGAAAATAATTAAAAAGAATATGACAGTTTTAATGTTGGAACCTTCCACAGGGATTTAAAGGGATAGTTCAGATTTTTGGACATGAACTAGTATAAAATGTTCCCTATCTATAGCTGAAATGAAACAATATCCCCACCATTACCGTTACAAACTTTTTTTTATTATTAAAATGGAAGATTTTTGACAAGGGATGTAGTATCAAATGCTTTTAAGAGGTTTGTGGGTAACTTTAAAAAAATATGTCCTAATTTAGCCCTAGAAGGACCCTTTCTTAGACCTACATCCATCAAAGACACTGCCACAGCCCCTCTCAAAAAAGGAGACAGTTTGGTTGAATTTAAAGTTTCATGGGAGTATGGTGATGTCATTGGCCAAAATTCTAATTCAATATGTCTTTTTTTTTCAATATGTCTTAAAAATTAAAGATGCAAAACTGACGGTTTTAAGGACAGAAATCTGCATAAAAAGAAAAACTAAAAAGTAGACCATTTTGGTTAAGTTTGGAGATTAATGGGGAATGGTGATCTCTGGATGGCCTACAAAATAATCTTTAATATCTCTTGCACAGTCTCACAGATGACAATTTTCCCTGAAAGTTATGTGTAAGTTACTCATAAGTTCTGGTGTCTACCTTATCCAAAACCTAATACTAACATTCATAACTTATCCATAACTTATCAAAACTTATCACCAACGTATATCAATGTATTTGATAGACGACCGCTGAAGGTATTTCTAACTTTCACCTACTGTAAAATTACGTATTGGCAGCATTTTTGGTATGAAAGGGGGTTCGCAGGAGGAAACCGTCTGTACCCCTCCAGACTTCATCCCCATCATAGGGTGAGCGAGAAGGTGAGTGTGATGGATCCTCCCTGCCTCCATGCCCATGGCCACAACCAACAATCTTCCCAACAGACAATGGCTCTGAATCTGCTGCGACTGCAAACCTTCTTTCTTTCTTTTTTCTTTTTATTCATTCTTTTTTGCGGCCGGTAAAAAGCAGCTACAGTGGGGCAAAAAAGTATTTAGTCAGCCACCAATAGTGCAAGTTCTCCCACTCAAACAAATTGGAGAGGCTGGTAATTTTCATCATAGATATACCTCAACTATGAGAGACAAAATGAGAAAAAAAAATCCAGAAAATCACATTGTCTGATTTTTAAAGAATTTATTTGCAAAATATGGTGGAAAATAAGTATTTGGTCAATAACAAAAGTTCATCTCAATACTTTGTTATATACCCTTTGTTGGCAATGACAGAGATCAAATGTTTTCTGTAAGTCTTCACAAGGTTTTCACACACTGTTGCTGGTATTTTGGCCCATTCCTCCATGCAGATCTTCTCTAGAGCAGTGATGTTCTGGGGCTGTCGCTGGGCAACATGGACTTCCAACTCCCTCCAAAGATTTTCTATGGGGTTGAGATCTGGAGACTGGCTAGGCCACTCCAGGACCTTGAAATGCTTCTTACGAAGCCACTCCTTCGTTACCCGTTGTGTTTCGGACCATTGTCATGCTGAAAGACCCAGCCACGTTTCATCTTCAATGCCCTTGCTGATGGAAGGAGGTTTTCACTCAAAATTTGACGATTTCATTAATTCTTTCCTTCACACGGATCAGTCGTCCTGGTCCCTTAGCAGAAAAACAGCCCCAAAGCATGATGTTTCCAACCCCATGCTTCACTTTAGGTATGGTGTTCTTTGGATTCAACTCAGCATTCTCTCTCCTCCAAACATGACGAGTAGAGTTTTTACCAAAAAGTTCTATTTTGGTTTCATCTGACCATATGATATTCTCCCAGTCATCGTCCGGATCATCCAAATGCTCTCTAGCAAACTTGAGACGGGCCTTGACATGTACTGGCTTAAGCAGGGGGACACGTCTGGAACTGCAGGATTTGAGTCCCTGGCGGCGTAGTGTGTTACTGATGGTAGCCTTTGTTACTTTGGTCCCAGCTCTCTGCAGGTCATTCACTAGGTCCCCCCGTGGGGTTCTGGGATTTTTACTCACCGTTCTTGTGATCATTTTGACCCCACGGGGTGAGATCTTGCGTGGAGCCCCAGATCGAGGAAGATTATCAGTGGTCTTGTATGTTTTCCATTTTCTAATAATTGATCCCACAGTTGATTTCTTCACACCAAGCTGTTTACCTATTGCAGATTCAGACTTCCCAGCCTGGTGCAGGTCTATAATTTTGTTTCGGGTGTCTTTTGAGAGCTCTCTAGTTTTGGCCATGGTGGAGTTTAGAGTGTGACTGTTTGAGGTTGTGGACAGGTTTCTTTTATACCGATAACAGATTCAAACAGGTGCCATTAATGAAGGTTACGAGTGGAGGACAGAGGAGCCTCTTACAGAAGAAGTTACAGGTCTGTGAGAGCCAGAAATATTGCTTGTTTGTAACTGACCAAATACTTATTTCCCACCATATTTTGCAAATACATTCTTTAAAAATCAGACAATGTGATTTTCTAGATTTTTTTTTCTAATTTTGTCTCTCATAGTTGAGGTATGTCTATGATGAAAATTAACGGCCTCTCTCATCTTTTTGAGTGGGAGAACTTGCACTATTGGTGGCTGACTAAATACTTTTTTGCCCCACTGTATGTTAATACCATGATCAAAGACATCTTTTTATGTTGACCGAGCACCTCGGTGCGCATGGATGCTCCCCTCTGGAGCAGCGTTTTAGAAGATTCTGGGATGTCAGGCATTCGCTGGCTAAATCGTCAAGTTGTGATTGGGCCCTTAGCAAAACCTTGCATATTAACAAAATGTATCACTAAAGCCAGAGTGTTTTAAACCAGTATTAATTTTAGCTCAACAACTGAACAAAAGTTGTATTGTTTTGCTTAAAGGAAGACCCCATTTCCCATGAAGACCAGCGTAGTAAAGATCATAGCATGATAAAATCCTGACCTGCTGGTCATCTGCAGTTTTATTGAACTAAATTTCTGTTTCCATTGGTTGTGTAAAGGATGAATAGTAAAGAAGTAATGAATGGTGAAACAATGTCATGTGATGATGGTTTAAATAAGAAACATTTAAGTTTAGTTTTGTACTACAGCTGCATCGCCAGAATATAGAGCTGAAACAGATAAATAAAATGTTATGTTTGATAATTTCACAATACACTCGTATAGATCCCAGCAAGACGCTGCTGCATTGCCAGAATATCAACTCCGCACAATTTGCATGAACAAACAGTCTCTCAGGGAAATTTAGTTGCATCACCCTCCATCTTTATGATAAATGGTGAACGAGTGAAGTGACATATGTTGCAAAGCAGCCTGCACATTTGTGGTTGTTTTGTGTGGCAGGCTTACTGCCTCCATTCTCAAACTTGCTTAGAGCCGATGAAAGCTATATAGATCAGCTCAGGCCATGACAGAGGTGTCATACAACTAGTTCTATGTGATGAAGGTTGAAAAGTTAGTGTTGGTTTAATGTTTAAAAAAATATAGTTTCCATAAAAGTGGCTGTTTATGATCATTGATACATTTCAAGGGTTTAGCTATCAATCAATGGGTAGTTATCCTACCTTCTAAAGTTGAATAAAAAAAAAAAAATGTTATTTCAGAAAAATTTATAAAAAGTAGTTATACTAGGGCTCCATGATTCCTGATAGAATTTGAGATACAGGCACAAGGTTTGGTCTACAGAGGTAATGCTACCTTGTTGATGCACTGTGAAATACAGCAGAAAGTTTAATGTGTTGAGAGAAAAAAAAAATTATACTTATTGTTCACTTTCGGTCTTTTGCACTCTCATTTGGTTGTGTACACTTTCATTCAGTCTCATAAGCTTTTACTCGATTTCACACACTCTCATTCTCATTGTTGCTTGTTTTATCAAGCTTTTGTCTGATTTAGCACATTATATATACATAGTCTTGACTGGAAACCAGGATTACAGATACGCAAAGTAAAAAATCTTGTGTATTCCCGCAACATCTGCACAAACACTCAAGAGATGCCTTCAAGGTCAAGAAATGTCTGGGAAAAGTTTGTTCTATGGATGTCAGGGTCTGGAGATTTATCTCCTACAGTACCTGGTTATGCAGTCTCTCTTTTCATCCAGCAGGCGCTGCCAGTAGGCACTGGTGGTTGGGCAGCCACAGTTGTTGTTCAAAGCATAAGAACCCTTTCTGCCCGCACCTCTTTGTCAGAGGTTTAATCGTCACCATTAATCCCTAACTCAACTGCAACATCCTTCTGTTAGAATCTTCAAAGCTTGCTGTGTCTGGGTCTTAGCTCCTCTGACTGTGGCCCTGCTCACCCTCTGCAGTGCTCTGTCCAACTGCTTTGTCCACTGCTAAACCCTAGCCCTGATGCGAACACCCCAAGAAGATTGGATGGATGGATGGATGGAGTTGTATTTTATCATCTTTTTTCCTCTATGAATAAAATCACAGTTTTTTTTTATTTCTTTTTACACTCTCTTTTTGGATATTCCAGCAACAGATTAGGATTTGTGAAATATTACTGTTTTTCCTCTTAAATATTAAAGTGTTTGGACTAAGGTAGCCCATTAGGACAAAACACTTTAACACATATAAACTAGGACAACAGTATATTTATTTTCAATTTATATAATTCCCTCTAACCTCCCACTAACAGCCAACTTAATGAACTTCATTTCCAGATATTAATTAAATGTTAAGGCTGGCTATGGGTTTCCAAGCCATGTAGACTCCGCTGTCACTGCTGAAATATAATTTATGCAGTATAAATGAAGAAGAATTACCATGCAATAATTCTGACACCAAACACAGAATACACCATGTTGCATTCACAGGACAATACCAAGAAGCCCATTTCAACATAATTTATTCCTTATCTGGGGCTTGTTACCTTGCCAAATTTTTGTCATTCACTTTTCTGCTGGGATTGTTGGGATTTACATCTTTGATAAAAATAATTAGATGTGAATTAGAAAAACTGTAAAGATGCAATAAATCAGCAGATGCACAAATATGTAAAATGCAAAACAGCAGTTATCAGCACCATTCATTCTTTGTGTTCAGGGTTTAATAGTACATATTCACTTGCAAACTGAGTTGTAATCATGTAAACGAAAGTTTTCAATTTTTTAAGGATAGATTTTCCCTTTTGTTGTTTCGATTTTTAAAATGTCTTTTAATTACATCTAAAAAAGCTCAAGCTAACTTTGTGTGAACTTTCTAACTTTATCTTCATTGCACTTAGATAAAATGAGAACATACTCCCAACTACCTAAAATTTTTACTTTAGAGCCAAGCTTATAACTTATTGATTATGGTAGTTAGGTAAAAACAAAACAAACAAACCAACAAAATCTCTTACCCCTACAGTATTCTTTATTTATGATTGTCATGATACAATAGTTTAATTACTTAAATGAGGAACACAGCTGGATTGGATCTAAAGAGATTCTAGATCAAATAAGAAACAAAGCCTCTGACATCTATTAGCCTGGTAAAGATTAATAAGTGTTTTTCAGGCTTTGGGATCATAGTTTACAGCACTAAGAGATGTTTGTGTTCTATAAAAGCAGAACAAATGAGCGGTGGTATATCTAACCTCAAAATTTTGAGTTCAATAAAAATTACTCCAGGGGATCTTTACATCAAGAAGAGAAAAAAACAAAAAAAGGACAAAGTCCATCTCTAAGCTAATGAAAAAGATTAAGGCCATTGGAACAAAACGTAAACAAAGTTAACTGATTTTTGATTTTATTTTAGTTTATTATAAGAAAAAAATTCAGATTTTGGACTTTAATCTCAAAATTCAGACTTAATCTCAGGATTGTGACTATTCTCTTAGAATGCTTACTTTTTGCTCTCAGATTTTGAGATTTTAAAGTCAGAATTCTGTGGCTAACAATAAAAGAAGTTAACTCATTTTTTTCTTTTTTATGTGAGATTAATGTGGTAAAAAAAAGATTATGACTTTTATTCTAATAATAAGCTCTAATAAATAAAAAAATCTGTTATCTTTTTACATCTATTTTCTTAGTAGCCCTAATCCTCTTCTGTACTCAGCTGCCCTCATAGGTTAGTGTTAATTTTGCAATAACAAAGAAGGTAGTTGAAATTTATTAGGTAAAATTCACTACTGATGACGAAGAACTGAGAGACCCACCCTAATGTTCTCGAACAACATTTTAATCATTCCAGAAAAGTATGAAAATGTCCAGTAGTTATGTAGCCCTTGAGCTTTTTAAGGATCCCAAGGCACTTTACACTACATTCAGTCACTCATCCATTAATGCACTGATGGGCCTCAATATAGCATTTAGAATTAGAAAAACCTGCTGCAACTGATGGTACCCTGAGATGTGCTCTATGGCAGAAATTCAAAAGGGAAACGTCATTCCAACAATGTGGTGAACTTATTCCACAGCACACTTGTATGTAGGGAGAGTCACTGAAGATGTGTCCAGGTTGCACCACTAGGTGTATTACAATTCTAGCATGACAGTCATCCAAACTTCATTAGCAAATCTAAATGTTGAAAATGGTTTTACAGTGACATATTCAAAATCAGCACTTATGCAATTCACTACAGTTGCAACCCTTTTGTTATTTATCCTTAAATCAAATAACTTCCAGACTGTCATGTGTTGTTCTGTGAGAATGTGCCCAACTGGCTGTTTGTTATAATAACATGTGGAGGAGGGATTTAAGCGTAGTATAGATGACGTTCAGTCACGTGTCCGCTGTCTGTTTATGCCTCCATACCTGACGGCATAAAACCACCTGCGTTTGCCGTAATACGGCACAATCTTTTCTAAAGAGATATGTTATAAAATATGATAACCCATAATTAAATATGTTTAACATTTAGATTCGGTGTTAAAGCAGTGCTGCCTTGCAAAAAGTTCTCTAATTACAATGCAGGATCAACATAATTTGATTGCTAGCTTGTTATCACAGATTCAACACTGCCATCAGTTGGACATTCCCAACTTCACCCACTACAACTGTATAATAATTTTCTAGATTGCCAATCTTACTTTTCGGTAAAAGCGCTGAAGGCTTATAATGCCCACTAGGTGGCACTATAGGATGCTACCCCACCCAACCAATTACCTTGATTAAGAAATAAAAGAAAGAACAAAAAAAAAAAAAAAACTAAAAACTGTGATAAATGTTTGCTTCTTGTCCAGCTTAAAAAAAAATCTATAAAAAGAACTAAAACAATACCATGGTTTACTGCTGGTATGAGTAAAATAGACTTGAAACTACTTGCAATGCGCTAATCTGGTTCAGTGTTTCTCCAGGGTTCAACAAGGGTTCATTTAAAGATCTCTTAGAACTGATTGGTGACCTTTAGTTTATATTCAAGAAAGGCAGTTATTATAAGCTGTTTTTTTTAGATTTATGGTTGTGATTTATAAGCATAGACTTCCAGGCTTAGGTGTGCTTTTCTACTACTCAGTTTGGATATAAGATAATTTTTCATGAAAAATACGAAAAATAGGTAGGATTCAGTAACAGGAAAACACAGATACGATCTGCATGATCGGAAAATGATGAAGTAAGAGAAAACTACCCAACTAATGTTTATTTATTATGCTGTTTTTGCTTCAACCTCAAAATATTATCCAAAATAAATACTAATTAGCATTTTTAATATTTAATCAGATGAAATAATACTAATAAGTTTTCCTGTCATACATTCCAATGTTTTTTTAAGTGATTTTAATTTTTTTTTTTTTAAATAGTGTAAGACGTAAGCTTAGAAGAGGAGAGAGAAAGAAGACTGAATGAGAGTGGAGGAAAACTTGAATACTAATGGGAAGATCAGTTGACGAGAAGGAAGAACATAAAGCAGAGATTAGACACAAGTCAGAAGGAAGTGATGGCCTAGTGGTTAGGGAAAAGAGCTTGGAATCCAGAGGTTCTGAGTTCAGGCCCCACTCCCACAGACTGCCACTCTGGCTCTCTGAGCAAGACCCTTAACCCCACACAACCTCCAAAGCGCTGCACAATGACAGCCCATCTCCCCCCAAGGGGATAGATTAAATGCAGAGAGTGTTTTCGTCGCTCTGTACTTGTGACAGTGTAATGACAATGAAACGCTGGAAAAAGAGGGGGAAAAAAATAAAATTTTTGGTTTTTCTATTCCTTATGTCACTCTCCCCTTAGCTGGAGGCAGAGCCCCTTAGGCCCCAAAAATTGGAAAGCCTTGATAACCACCTTTGACCCCTTCACTCTCTCCTAAGCCAGAGACAGGGCTTTTTTTTTATGAAAAACACTAGCGATTTACTCATTTTATTAATCTTAAGAAAATACTACCAGTGTTAAGTGACATATTCCTGTCATTTAAATATTAATACACTTGTAAAAATAAATGAAACCATTACTGTCCCTGTTTCCTAATTTCATCTTGCAACACTACTGCACTTTCGGCTAGCTGTAGTTGTAATCAGCAAACCCATATCGCTTGCCTTTCACAGTCTTTATGGAAGCAATAGATTAAAATGCTATCCTTTCTTCCTTGTCGGTTGGTACCCCTATATGCTGAGCATGAGATTACCATGCTTTTGTTAGTATTTTCAAGGTAATCTGGAGAAAAATTACAATTGCTGCTAGTAGTTCTCTATGAATCCAAGGTTTTTTCGCCTTCCAACGATATGGAGTTGCAGATGTCACATGATTGGCTGACGTCAGCTGTAGGTCCTTTATAATAAGTACACAAAACTTTTAATATAATAAACACATTTTTATCTTTTAATGTGTTGGCTAAAGAAAATTAGTCCTCAGTGGTCCAATTTACCATAACACAAGTATGGAGATTTCAACTTGTGGTATTGGTTTTGCTGGATGACACCTTCAGACTTTGTTGCCTCATTTGCTCTTAATGTGACAAGGTCAGCTTCTGTCACTTGACACACATGACATTTGCTCCCCAGAGTTTCTTTTCTCAGGCAGCAGTGAACCGATAAGATGGCTTATGGAAATCCTGCAAATATCCCATTGTTTCTGCTTTGCTTCTGTTTTCTTACATATGTCTCAGGGGAGGGGTGGATTGATTGTGATTACCCTTGATTCTCTTACTCCCTTGTCATTTTGAAGTCAAAACTAAGATCAAAACTAAGATGCTACATAATATATGACAGTGATCTGGTTTGACCTACCACTAGTTTCAGGAACCCTCTTTTTGTAAAGGCACAGTGCCACACACACTCAACCATCCAGATGACCCAGTTCTCACTGTCCTCTAGTGACAAATGATAATATATATATTTTTGTCTCATTCTTTGATTGATTGAGCTGTCAGTAGTCAGGTTCACAACTGCAACCTCTTCTCTGTGCACCTACCGTCACTTGTGTGTTCAGTGCTAATTGACTCATTTTACAAATCACTTAAACTTAATCCTTAAGGGGCAATGTTCTCAAAGGCTTAGGCAGCTGCATTCCAAATGACCTGAATTTAGTTATTTCAAAGGGCATTTACTTCCAACAACTCCTTGCTTATTAAACTCCCACATTTTTTTTTCCATTTGAAAATTGGAGTTACCATGCTCTATAAAGAGTCCTAAAATGAATGTAATAAAATGCATTGCAGTTTTGGTAAAACAAATGTGGTATAGTATATGTATTGTACCCTGTATTTGACAGGTTACTACACATTATGCTGATATGAAGAAATTATATGCTGATATGTTCTGTTATTTCCAAGTGAGCATGTAAAAGCTTCAAAAAACAATAGCTGTGAAACAAGTTATTGGAGCTACTGTTCAAGCTGAAACAATGTAGACCACTTGCATGCAAAGTTAAGTTGTTAAATATACAAACTCTGAGGTGAGTATGGATGGGTTAAAATATTCACATACACAACAATGAACTCAATTTTAATGATTAAAGCCAGAAAACACCAAATACGATTTAGCATCAGAGATGGAAAATGGCTGGCTAGACTGTGCGCCAATCTCTGCAAATACTAGTTCAGACTAAGATATGCCCTTTTCTAGTTTGGTCAGAATTACACAGCACTTTGATGGGAATCTAATCAGTCAGACAGAAAGAGATATGGTGACAAATTAAGACAAATCCTTTTTAACAAAAAAACGATGTAAAACCTCTGAATCGCAAGGTAACCAGCTTCAATCAGGCTTGTCTGGAAACATAGTGCGTATATAGCAAGTGGGGCAGGTTTGGACATACGCAATTATAAAACATTATGATAGACAATATACAGAGTCCAGAAAAGCAGGTTAAGTGAAACAGTTATCTTCTGAGCTTGAGGTTGAGCTTGTTAAGAGCAGCAACTACAGCTTTAGGTTCCCCACCTCTATATTTTATCTTGGGCAAATTTCCAGCAATAGTGTCCCCTGCATACCCTCAATCTTGTAGCGTCTGTGGTCCATAGTGGGAACCTTTCTTCATCTAAAAAATTTGCAAGGATAGTGATACATCATATGGACCTTTTGAGATGATGACTTTTGTAGACTGTGTGATTTTGTTTTCAACTTCACATCTTGAACTTGCTACTGCAAGACAAATATTACACTTGTTGTGCCTAGTGGGAACATGGAACAGGGATTAACATGTTATTTATTTGGTGGTGATACTGTTAAACTGACCTGGTCACTAAACTGAATATGTGAAGTTTTAGCTATGTAATATAGATATAAAGTGTGTGGTAGTTCCAACTGGTGGTGCGATGGTAACATGTATCTTTCCATAGTAAATAATAAGCTCATTAAATGGCTGAAATGTTTTTAAAAGCTATTATGTGCCCCATTTCACTTTAATTAGGCAACTGTCTCTGAAAGCTGCATGCATATCTTCCAGAAGAATTACTTTTTTGTCAGACGACAGCAGAATTTTGAGGGAAACTAATCGAACATAATGGTAATGCCAGTGTTCTGACAGGTGAAATAAAGTAAGGAGTCATCCCGCTGTAATCGGCAAAAGGCTGAGATATACAATGGTGTCTTGCTGTAATAAACATATCTTAGTTCAGATTTTCATAATATAATACAGTCTAATATAATATATAACATTCATTTTACTGCATCATTAAAAGGCATGCATATTTAGTTTGTTGAAACTCTATATTACCTCTTTCATAACCTGTGGGCTTCCATTTTATGTCTGCTCTGACCCTGCAGTTGACAAGCAACATCTCTGATTTGTTGTCTGCTGGAATACAGTGGTTATACTATACTTTTGATTATGTTAGATCTTGTGACAAAGTGTTTCAGTTTGTGTTCACCACTTGTCCCTTTTTCTTATTTTTGATTTATGATGCAAAAATGTAAACATTAGTTTTCACCTTTGATTCATTAACTATCCTGGTTTTGTTTGTGTTAGCATTATGTTGCAGTTTCCAACTATTGATGTGTTTGGGTTAAAGCTGTTACTTCTGGACTATTGGTTGAACTGGTTTATTTTGTTTCATAGTATATTCCTGATATTTGTTTTCCTTTTTACCTACCATTGTTTGTCCCAGTATTTCCTGCAAAAATGGCCGGTTGGTGTCATCGATTACCTTGCTGGGTTCTACCAATTAGAGGGTTTTCTTTGGAATAATGCTTGTTTTTCTTTAAAGTCTCTCTTGTATCACTTTTTTTTTTGGTTTTGTTTTTTTTTTTTTTTTTTTGCAGACTCTTTCATTATGTAGATGAGTTCGTAAATTAGATTAATAATTGTAGTCATGTTTCACTGTTAGGACTGTTTTTTTTAATCTACCTGTTAACTTGTGTGTTGGTCCACTCAAATGCAGGTTTGGCCAATTGAGGATACAAACAGTGAGTTCTGGGAAGCTCAATGTTTATTGGAGTGAAAAAGGCTAAATAAAAGAAAGATCAGGGGAATTTGGAACGGGTGGCTGATGCTGTTTTTTGTTCAACTTGCTGATCCTTGACCATACAAGTTTCACAATAATGGCAGTGGTAGTTCCAAGCTGATAGGTGACAGCAATGCAGAAATAAGGCAAGTAAATCACGCCCTAGATGATAAAAACCTGCCAAAAGCTTCTGAGGAGCAGCATTCTAATGCACAATTATTTTTTTTTCTGAACTCTCTTCATAGAGTTTGAAATTGAAAGGCCCGATACAGCAGCGTGTTAACCAGGAAGCCAAATTGGAGGAGGAGAGACAGCTGCAAGATGAACGTTGGAGGAAAATGTAACACCAGTTCAGTCTACCTCAGCAGGAGTTCCAAATGGAACGCCGAGAGCATCAGATGCAGCTGGAGGGTACAGTAGCTGATCCCAAAATGCTTTCCAGTCCTGAACTAAGACCAAAGGTGCCACAATCAGTACAACACAGAAGAAGCCTTCCCAGCACGTCTGAGGAACCACAAGCATCTGGTCTTAGACCACCCAGTTGAAAAGGTCCAAAGATGCAACCCTATGGTGAGGATGAATATATTGAACATTATTTAACAACATTTCAAAGAACTGCTACCAGATGTCATTGGCCAAGGACAGAATGAGCCCTGCATCTGGCACCATTTCTCAGCGGTAAAACAAGAGCTGCTTATGTAGCTATGGACACTGATGAAAGCATGGACTATCACAAGGTAAAAACTGCTGTTTGAAATAAGTTTGAAATAAAGAGTGAGACTTACAGATTGAGGTTCCGGGCCATGAAAGTGAAGGACAACTGGACACCCAAAAAGCTGCGAACAAGCCTTAAAGACCTGTATGAAAAGTGGATGATTCCAAAGGAAAAGACCAGAGAGCAAATAGGAGATGTTGTGGTGCTGGAGCAGTTTCTGAAAGTTCTCAGCCCGGATCTTCGAACAGTTATTCAGATTAATCATAATGTGTTCAAACCAATTTGCAATTTGTTTAATCAAAAATTAACCCTAACCCTTTAGTTAATTAATAATAATAATTTAACTTTATTGATCTGACATTGGAGAAATTTACCTTTACATTTAACCCGTCCCCTTGGGGAGCAGATGGCTGCCAGTGTATCGGGTTAAGGTTTTTGTTCTGAGATCCTTAGTGGCACTCTTTGGGACTGGGGCTCAAACTCAGAACCTCAGGATTCCAAGCTCTATGCCCTAACCACTAGGTCACCACTCCCCCACAATACTTCTCAATTCAATACCTTCTGTGATTGTTCCTTTGGGAATAGATAAAGGTAAGGCCCACATAGCCTCTTTAGGCTTGGCTTGTAAAACAATGGAGTGAGTAGCTAGAACACTTGTTCGGTCATATTTTTCGCAATAAAATGTAATGAGCACAATAGGAAACATATAGACGTTAGTTTTATATTTTAAACCTTAGTGAAAAAAAGTTTCTTTTACCCTTATTAAAAGCAGTTGAAGACATGTGGTTACTGTGTGGTCACCATTGTCTTCAGGTTAACTTGTAAAGTGAATTTTGCTTGTACGCTGAATTTTGGATAATTTGGGACCTTTAAGAGAATGTCAGTGCAAACAAATGCTGTGATGTGTTCTTTTTTCAATTGGATGGATCATGCTTCCTAATCAAACAACATGCACAAACTTCAAATAATGCACAGACAAAGTGAGGCTATGTCTTGGTAAGGTAAAAGGCCTATGTAAGCATCAACTACCAATCTTTTCCTGGATAGTTATTTGCATTCCCACTCTAGATGGACCAAGCAGGGGTTTTCTTGCATATCTCAAACTTTGAGGAGAATCAGAGGTGAAATATCTTATCAATAACATATGTCATATAAGCTTTAAAAATAGCCCTAACCAGTGGTCTATTCAGGTCAATAAGTCTCTTCTGATTGGAAAACCTTGTTATGATACAAATGTGCTGCTGAGGCCCTGCAACAGAGTAGAGACCTGTGTAACCTAACTTAAGCCCATAGACTGCCGTAGATAGGCACAGACACTATCAATACCCTGACGGAATAGGTGGAGAAGATGGATGGATGGATTGAAGTCTGAGGCCTGAACTCTCAAATGGACGAGCCTAAGAATTGCCCTTTAGCGAAGGGCATGTTCACTACCAGCAGATATGTTTAAATATCTTAAGGGATTTTTCAATATGCATAGCAGAACAAGAGATCAGAAGGCGAATTGAGGCCTTGTCTACAAAAAAAAAAAAACTGACATAACCTTGCAGAACATAGAAGGTGACCCATAAAGCAAAGCTCAGGCTTAGACTGTCAATCGATGCACTGATTAACACTGACGGTCAGGAGATTCGGATTATACCTAAAGTAAATGCATCTTAATTTTGTTTGTGCTATATCTACATTAACTGTAAAGAATATGATTTGTATCTGGACTTGAACCTTCTCACTACAACTATGGCTGATGACAGGTTAAGTCATCTTGGCATTCTCAGTGTTGAGTCAAGGAGGGCACATGCCCTCAACATGGATGACTTTGTAAAACATTTTGCTTCTTCCCACCAAAATCTGAGAATTATGCTCTCTTGAGTGTATCCTGGCTTTGAGTTTGCAGTATGTTGTTCCCATTCAAAGCTTATTTGACCATAGCAGTGTTTCTCAAACCTTTATAAATACGTAATACTGGTCAGTTCTGGTGGTATTGTCTTGCAGTTTACTATTTGGAGCCAGTTTTATTTATTTATTTTTGAGAATTAGTTTTTGGTCATATTCTGGGCTCTGAGTTTACATTTACATGTCCACTGTTCCATAGTGCATTTTAACGTCTTGTTTGGTCATGGCAAATCTTTGTTAAATAAACCATTTTAACTTGAGTGTGTGTGAGAAAATATTTGTTTCCTTTCGTTCATCATTTGTATATGGACCCCTCTGATAAAGCCTTGCTCACCCTTTGGCCACCCCTTGAAATCAGATCTAGCTCCACCACTGCATTCCCCTTATAGCAAAAAGCCAATCCACAACCAGTGAGGATCTGCAAAACCACCCTTAGCCTATTCTATAAGAAATACCCCTGTTGTTGCTAATAATTCTTGTCCACTGAGACTGAAAAAATATTTTAAGGGATTGTATTAAGTTTGAACACTTTATTGCTACAATATTGAGAACGTGGTTATATAACACATTAAAGAACGTAAAAATATAACAAACCTAGATAACACTTTGGAATGTGAGGAAAAAGACCGCAAATAACATGAGAGCGATTGGTATCATATGGTGGGTTTCAGTTATTTTCATACCTTACTTTACACTCCATATAAGCTTCACAATTCACACGCTTCACTTCTTCACACACTGCTCTGTGTGTCTTGAGCCGCTTTGAATTTTCTTTAAAAACTCCCCTGCCTCCCCAGGTATTTTGAATGCCAGTGTTTTATTTTTATAAGTCACTAGAAGCGTTGCAGGGTGAGTTTACTCAGCTCCTCCCGAATCAGATCGAACTTTTTCCTCAGCTGGTGAAGCCCAGGTCGGGGTAGAAGCGGACCCGATGTTCCTTATAGAAAATGTCCTTTTTCTCCCATGCCGCTCGAACGACGGCTTGCTTTTCTCGGTAGTTGAGAAACTTCATTATTAGGGCTCTTGGTCGTGAAGCTCCATCCGCTCTCGGTCCTAATCTGTGAGCTCTTTCCAGGCTCACCGAGGGTTGCAGCACCTCATTCCCCAATGCCTCCGGTATCCACTTCTCCAAGAAAGACCATAGATCTGGGCCCTCGGCTCCTTCTGGCAAATTCACAAGTCTCAAATTATTCAGGCGAGATCTTGTTTCCAAGTCCATGACTTTGTCCTCCATAAATTTATTTTTAGCCTGTAAGGAGCTCATGTTAGCTTGTAGATTAACCATATCGTCTTCCACGGTAGAAATACGGTCCTCCGTTCGTGACATACGTTCATTGTAGTCTTTCATTTCTTGTTTTACATCTTGTAGTGTCACCAATACTCCATCAAGTTTTGTGGAGAATTTGCTTCTTAATGACTCCAGTACAGCCAGGATTTGATCCGACTTACTATGATCGGGTTCACTTTTCCCTTCTTGCGCTGCCATGGTTTTATCCTTTTGAGCTTCTCCGAAGAGGTTTTGCTCAAACAGCTTCGTTTGCTTTGATGCCTCGCTTTTCCCTTTTTGTTGTCTATTCGAGCTAGGCATTATACGTCAGATTGTCCCCTTTTTTTTGTAACAATTTTTGTGCTCAGTGGTTATTTTCCCCTTATTTATGCAACAAACAGCAGGACGAAGTTCAATGCGTTTTCTCACTTGGTCGCCATAACCGGAAGACCGTTAATGTTGAATCTTAAAAGGCCACATAGCAAGCTGAACTACAATACTGTTCATGCTTGTAAGCTTGTCGGCCTGCTTTCGCAGTTCTTGCTCATGTATCTCCACCAAATTTGCTATTTCCTCGTCCTTTTTGACTAGTTCATCTTCCAGGAAGAGGAGTTTTCACACTACCTTATCGAGGGTGTGCTCTAGTGACTCTTTTTCCTGTCGCAGGGCGACGAGCTCACAGCGTTTGAAAGTGGCAAACCTTATAGAGGTCTGAGGTTCAAAATCCTTTATCTTTTGTAGTAAACCTTTGTTAATATGCTCCAGCTCTGTGATCGACTCTTCAGCCTCTTTGTAACTATAAGTCACTTTAGTTTGATTTGAAAGATCTTTTGTCAACTTTTTAACCTGTTCTTCCAAATTCTTGTTGTTGTTCCTTAACATTTTGTCCTGCTTTTTTGAAAGCTTGAACAGAGTTTTCAATATTGTTGGTTCTATCATCTGTTCTTTCATACTTTCCAGCTGATGTTGAAGTTCCTCGTTCTTCAAGGATAAAGCTTTAACTTTTTCGGTATCTGCAGTTATTTTCTTCATGAAAACCTCCAGGGCATCTTTCTCCAGTTGAAGCTCCTTCAGCCTTTTTTCATATTTTTTGCTTAACGTCGTTTCAGCCTTCATTTGTTTTTCCACATCAGGGTATGAGATTATTTCAGAGAAACTGTTTTCAAGTTGTTCGTTCAGTCCCAGGAGTTCTTTAATGTTGGTTTTATTCTTTTCGCGCATTTGTTTTAGTTGAGAGAGATCAACACTCTTACTCCAGCCAAACATTTTGAGATTTTTCTTGCACTTTAAAGCCAAAAAAATCAGTGATAAAGAAAACCAACCAAACCAATGAGAGGTCCAAGCAGGAATGAACTTGAGATTCTATAGAATCTATATATAGGTTCAAAATCCATGACATCACAGGAAAAGTTCTTGATGACATCATCAGTTAGAATTTCAGACTTTGGTTGCCCAGCAACCAGGCACTGTAAAACCTGATAACTAAGCAGAACACAAACAATTTGAGGAAACCAATTGCCTAAATTCATTTAAGTTTATTGGTATGTTTCTTTACATCGTCTTCTTACCAAAAAAAAAATAGTGTGGGTCAAATAGTTGAGAAAAAGCATTTGGCACAATTTGGCACAACCTGGCACATTGGGAGAGATTTGGAGACACTGGTGTCGACAAAAGTTCAAAGCCCCACAGCTCTGAAACTGTTATAGCTAGAGGTCTGAAATTTGTGTTTGACATGATGTAGAACAAATGAAATAAAATGAGACATGCCTATTCTCAAGTATGTCTTTATTACTTCTGTTCAATAAAAAACTATTATTTTTGAGAATAAAAAAACAGCTTTGAGTCATGTTTGAACTGATGCAGCTTAGGCTGTGTTTTACACACTATTTTCATTTATAATTTCAGAAACTAGAAGGTGTTAGCTTTCAAATGATGTATTACACATGTTATGAGGGCTTACAGTTCCTAAGTTATTTGCTTTTCCATTTGGGTATTCAAAATAGGCGAGCATTACTTTAAATTGGGTGGGCACTTTAACGTTTCCATCCTCTGGGTGTGAAGAGTGACAGAAATCATATCATATCCCTAACACTGATATTTATAAATAATTCTTCAACTTTATATTATGATTACAATAAAAATGTTATCTGAGCTTTTAATGAAGATTTGGGGTTTAGGATAAAGTTTTTCTTCCTAAACTTACAGTAAGCTGGGTAAAAAGTTGAATCTAAATATATCTGTAACCTTTGGATGAACCGTGAAGTTGGATGTTCGATAAGACTCCACAGCTTATCATCACTGCTAATGTTCCACTAATTCCACTAATGTTGAATCTTAAAAGGCCACATAGCAAGCTGAACTACAATACTGTTCATGCTTGTAAGCTTGTCTGCCTGCTTTCGTAGTTCTTGCTCATGTATCTCCACCAAATTTGCTATTTCCTCGTCCTTTTTGACTAGTTCATCTTCCAGGAAGAGGAGTTTTCGCACTACCTTATCGAGGGTTTGCTCTAGTGACTCTTTTTCCTGTCGCAGGGCGACGAGCTCACAGCGTTTGAAAGTGGCAAACCTTATAGAGGTCTGAGGTTCAAAATCCTTAATCTTTTGTAGTAAACCTTTGTTAATATTCTCCAGCTCTGTGATCGACTCTTCAGCCTCTTTGTAACTATTAGCCACTTTAGTTTGATATGAAAGATCTTTTGTCAACTTTTTAACCTGTTCTTCCAAATTCTTGTTGTTTTTCCTTAACATTTTCTCCTGCTTTTTTGAAAGCTTAGACAGAGTTTTCAATATTGTTGGTTCTATCATCTGTTCTTTCATACTTTCCAGCTGATGTTGAAGTTCCTCGTTCTTCAAGGATAAAGCTTTAACTTTTTCGGTATCTGCAGTTATTTTCTTCATGAAAACCTCCAGGGCATCTTTCTCCAGTTGAAGCTCCTTCAGCCTTTTTTCATATTTTTTGCTTAACGTCGTTTCAGCCTTCATTTGTTTTTCCAAATCAGGGTATGAGATTATTTCAGAGAAACTGTTTTCAAGTTGTTCGTTCAGTCCCAGGAGTTCTTTAATGTTGGTTTTATTCTTTTCACGCATTTGTTTTAGTTGAGAGAGATCAACACTCTTACTCCAGCCAAACATTTTGAGATTTTTCTTGCACTTTAAAGCCAAAAAAATCAGTGATAAAGAAAACCAACCAAACCAATGAGAGGTCCAAGCAGGAATGAACTTGAGATTCTATAGAATCTATATATAGGTTCAAAATCCATGACATCACAGGAAAAGTTCTTGATGACATCATCAGTTAGAATTTCAGACTTTGGTTGCCCAGCAACCAGACACTGTAACACCTGATAACTAAGTAGAACTCAAACTATTTGAGGAAACCAATTGCCTAAATTAATTTCAGTTTATTGGTATGTTTCTTTACATCGTCTTCTTACCAACAAAAAAATAGTGTGGGTCAAATAGTTGAGAAAAAGCATTTGGCATAATTTGGCACAACCTGGCACATTTGGAGAGATTTGGAGACACTGGTGACAACAAAAGTTCAAAGCCCCACAGCTCTGAAACTGTTATAGCTAGAGGTCTGAAATTTGTGTTTGACATGATGTAGAACAAATGAAATAAAATGAGACATGCCTATTCTTAAGTATGTCTTTATTACTTCTGTTCAATAAAAACCTATTATTTTTGAGAATAAAAAAACAGCTTTGAGTCATGTTTGAACTGATGCAGCTTAGGCTGTGTTTTACACACTATTTTCATTTATATTTTCAGAAACTAGAAGGTGTTAGCTTTCAAATGATGTATTACACATGTTATGAGGGCTTACAGTTCCTAAGTTATTTGCTTTTCCATTTGGGTATTCAAAATAGGCGAGCATTACTTTAAATTGGGTGGGCACTTTAACGTTTCCATCCTCTGGGTGTGAAGAGTGACAGAAATCATATCATATTCCTAACACTGATATTTATAAATAATTCTTCAACTTTATATTATGATTACAATAAAAATGTTATCTGAGCTTTTAATGAAGATTTGGGGTTTAGGATAAAGTTTTTCTTCCTAAACTTACAGTAAGCTGGATAAAAAGTTGAATATAAATATATCTGTAACCTCTGGATGAACCGTGAAGTTGGATGTTCGATAAGACTCCACAGCTTATCATCACTGCTAATGTTCCACTAATTCCACTAATGTTGAATCTTAAAAGGCCACATAGCAAGCTGAACTACAATACTGTTCATGCTTGTAAGCTTGTCTGCCTGCTTTCGTAGTTCTTGCTCATGTATCTCCACCAAATTTGCTATTTCCTCGTCCTTTTTGACTAGTTCATCTTCCAGGAAGAGGAGTTTTCGCACTACCTTATCGAGGGTTTGCTATTCATCACTATTCAACTATTAACTAACTAACTATTCAGTAATAGAAAAGGATGTGTTGGCTTTAATATTGGCTTTACAGCACTTCCAGGTGTATATAGACTCTGGAACATGCCTGACCGTTTATTCCGATCACAACCCTCTAACATTTCAAAACTCTCTCCAGAACCCGAACCAGCGGCTCATGCGTTGGGCCCTGTTCCTGCAGCCGTATCACCTTGCATTAAACATATCAAGGGAACAAAGCTTTCTCCACTTTGCTTAGCCCTTTTCTTAAAGAGATGTACAACGAGGCCTTCTCTCTTGGCCGGCTCCCTTGTACCCTGTTGGAGGCTACGATTTCATTGCTCCTTAAGAAGGATAAAGATCCTTTACTGTGTAGCAGCTATAGGCCCATTTCCTTGCTGAACGTGGATTTTAAAATCCTAACTAAAGTGTTGGCAATACGCTAACAGCAGATACTACCCTCAATTATCGATCTAGATCAGACGGGCTTCATGCCTGGGAGGGAGTCCTCATGCAACACCAGGAGGCTTCTCAATATTATCACTTCTCCTAATGCTATAGTCCCTGAAGTCGTTGTGTCCCTTGACGCCTAGAAGGCCTTCGACAGGGTTGAATGGAGCTTTTTGTACAAGATATTGACAAAATTTGGATTAGGCAAGACCTTTGTTGATTGGGTAACACTTCTGTACTCTTCACCAAAAGCTTCAGTACGGACTAATGATGTTCTTTCTTCCCCCTTTCCTTTAAGCCGTGGTACCAGACAGGGCTGTCCCCTGTCTCCGCTCCTGTTTATTTTAGTGATCGAACCCCTAGCCCTCTGGCTGCGTGCAGAGGCCTCCTAGGGCATAACAAGATTTGATATAGTCAATAAAGTCTCGCTATACGCAGATGACCTTTTGCTGTATGTTTCGGACCCTATTTATTCTTTTCCCCCTATCCAAAACATTCTTAATGAATTTGGCACCATATCTGGCTACAAACTTAATTACCAAAAAAGCAAACTTTTGCCCATTAATGATGCCGCTAAAAAGCTCCCTCCCTCAACAGTATCGTTCCATTGGTCTAATAATGGTTTTCGATACTTGGGTATTCAAATTGTGCTATCGCTTTCTGACCTATATAGATTAAACCTTACTCCTTTGATGGAGAGGATAGTAGCTGATTTTGCTCGCTGGTCAACATTACCTATCTCGCTCGCTGGCCGAATAAGCTTAGTGAAGATGGTGGTTCTCCCCAAATTTCTTTATGTTTCAACATCTTCCACTTTTTCTAAATAAGTAATTTTTTGTAATTTTTTTTGGCAAATGCCACCCTAAATGACAGCTTTGCCACCCCTGCTGCCACCCCAGTTGGAGGTAGGGGTGGCAAGGCTTATAAATTATGGAATTACGACCGCTAATTTCCAATGTCGGACTGCAGTGAATGCAGCACGAGATGACGCGAGAGCGACTGAGAATGATTTGTTTTGACAACCGAATGGGGCAAATCGAGGGAGCCAGGGGTCATGGGGAGAGGAGACACGGGATGAAACAGGTAAAAACTGATTAACTATCTATAGAGAAATTAAATCATAATGAAAGCACAATGTTGCTAGCATAGCTGCAATGCTGATTTATAGATGATAAAAATCCGGTTGCAGAACGTTATTTCTCTAACTATGATGTTAGTTAGGCCTGACGTCTCAGCCCCATAAAGAAATATTTGCGGTCAACTATGACAGAAAAGAGACGATCAAGTGTGGTTAAACTCAAATCAAAACGCACAAAGGCATTGGATCTAAATACATTTTTGAAGCGTTTTGCTGAGCAACATGGAAATCGCCACATTCAGCTGTTATAGTCATGTCAACTTTATGTTATGCTCTCTGCTGAGCCTTTACAGAGCTGCTACATTTTGTTTTGGCACCTGAGAAAATGTGAGATTTCCTTTAATAGAACCAAAAGAGTTAAAAGTAAAGTTAAAAATGTGATACTGGTGTAAATCCTGCTTAATATGAAGCAGTGTTGTTTCTTTTTTTTGTATATATAGTACTCAAAACTCATCTGTTCCAGCTCGCTTATCTGTGAATATACTGCTCTTTTCCCTATCCATGATTGTTTTTTGTTTTTATGTTCCTGTATCTGTATTTTGTGTTTTCATCTCTTTTTATTTATTTTTTGTTTTATTTGTAAAGTGACCTTGAGTGTCAACAAAGGCGCTGTTAAATAAAATGTATTATTATTATTATTAACTATCCAGAAATGACCTGTATGAACCTACTCACAACATTTTTTTTACTTTTTCAGACTGGAAGCAAAATGTATTTTTATGTTGCTTCTTTTCAGATTTGTGGAGATTTTGATGTAAAATACAGTACATGCCTTTTTGTTGATTTCTTGATACAGCAGCTCTATCAAGTTACTCAGGAAAAATGGGGTAAATGTGTGTTCAGAGTAAACAATACATAGATGTCCGGCACCTTGTTTGGGTGCCTTGACCCATTTATTTCTAATGTGTAGTTCTGCTCACTTTAGTACAGCTCAGTCCATAGATCTCTGATGGATAACTTTTTCTTTCTATAGTTTCTTCTTGTGCAAATGCTGCAAAGCTGCCTCTCTGACAGTCAATCTCACACATCTGCGACTCAGCACCTGTGTTTTACCTTAATACCTTTTCTGTGATAATGCCCCACTAGAAGTAGTGTTATCATTCTTCTATCTCCTATTAGGTGAGATCACATTGTACGATGTATTTCTAATATGAACTGTTTCACATGAAACACCAAACTGTGATAACTGTGATTAAATTCAGTGTAAACAAATGCCATATGTTGCCACCCCTCAAAAATTCCTGCCCCCCTCTCGCCACCCCATAAATATTTTTCTAGATCCGCCCCTGGTGCTAACCACACAATTTTAAACACTAAAATCAGACTTGTTAAAAATGTCACGAAAATGATCAAAATATTGCCCAGGACATGTAGACAGCACCATAACACATCTATGTAACAGTTCTTAAGAAAGAAAAAAAAAATTATGGCGAGTGTCATTGATTAATTTACTGTGAAAACTTTATTGAAAGGTATCATTAAATATTTAGGTTTTTTTTTTCTCTTCTTTTTTGTTTTATTTTTAAAGAACTTATTTATTGTTTCAAGAATCAAAAACATTTTATTGAAAACCCATACATATAATTTAATTTGCAATAGTCCATACAAAAGACATTCAATGATAAAGAAGCAACTGGAGGAAATGATTAAAAATGGTTGCGGAGGAGAGGGGACAGGGGAATTAACTAAGTCTTTAATTATACTTGGTGGACATTAATCTCATTGAGAGATGAGGTTCATTTCCCACTCATCTTAATCTTCATCATGCAGAGTGTGGTAAAGTGGGCTCAATGGCTGGGCCTGGAAGCACGCTATACAGCACATTTAGTCCTTGCACCAGTAGGCTACCCCATAAAGGCACATTTTGCACCATAAATACTAAAGATAAAGATAGTTATCTTGTTACAGTAAAATAGTTTTCTAATTTCAAATAATAATTATTATTTTAGTTAACTGATATAAGTGGTATATAACTAAATAACGATTTCAATAAAATTAAGAAAAAAATAATTGTCTTTGAGAGGAAAAAGATAAAAGGGTTAAGTTATGAAGAACCTACCTGTTAAATAATTATAATTTCTTTATCTAGAGAGTTCACATTTAACAAAACAGAAAACAAAAAAATATGTATAGGTATTTTAACATAAGAAGCACTGAAAAATAAACAAAAAAGGAGTCCAGTAAAGAGAACCTGATTTTCTCTAATTTCACAAATGAGAATTCTTCCCTGATCTATATCTTAAGATGGTTTTAGGATGCACATCATTTTACATCAACAATGTATACATCTGGCCAGTAGGGTCCAAAACCTGACGAAATTTACTAATTAAGTAGAGTGGCAGCTGCTGGTAAAACCCATATATACCCATATGCATATATAATTTAAATAGAGCAACGAAGGAGGGTGGTATATGGTAAATGGCATGTACTTAATTAGTGCCTTTTTTAAAGTCAGGTAACTTGAACAAGGGCTTTACACTACATTCATTCACATTCAGGATGGCTGCACACCAGAAAATTTAATGGCAAATGGACTTGATAAACAGTTTTGCTGATATCTTAATTAAATATTTTCAATGCATAACTATATATACCTTTTTCTGGTTTGCAAATTGTGCTCTTGCAAATGTTTTTTGCTTTGTGCACAAAAACGTTTTTTTTTTTTTTTTGTGGAGCATCACAATGTCCTTTTGTCTGATTCATGTAACCAATACATGTAATCATAATGAGATGCATTATCTCACTTTCAAGACATACTTGTTTAATAAAACAAAAACAGACAAAAACAAAAAAAATATGGTTTTATTATGTCATTAACAATGTCAATAATCAAAAACATTCGACTAACATAAGCTGATAAAATATGATTTAAAAAAAGAGCAAGTTGTATTGGAGGACTTCTCCTTTTGTCTCTCTACAGAAATTTTTTATTGTTATAGTGAAATAATTTAGAATCTTTTCAGATCCTGCTTAGGAGTATTCCATGTAGAGCCACAAAGTACAAAAAGGCTTTTTCCCTCCACTTTTTATGACACTTGTAACAACACAAAATTGACTGTTTGCATATTGAACCGCAAAAAATACAGGTAACCTTTTGAAGATAATTCCAGGTATCTTTAATTAGAAGGGGCTTTGAATGTAAGTCAAATGAATAAGAATGATATTGTTTCAATTCCTGGTGCTGATTACTCCCGACCAATACTAAAGGTGGCGAGTATGCAAGATCATATTGAGGTGTAGAGATATAAGACACAATTTATTTGAAACAGACGCAAGGCAAGTGTGAGAGAATTTTTACATTGCTTTAGGTCTTCATCATCTTCATTGTTAAGCATAAGATAAATTTTCATTTAAAATTTACATTTTAGAACTGATATTACAGCTCTAGGAGGCATCTGTCTCAGAAAGCTAATCATGGAGTTTATTTTATATCAGAAGGTCATCCTGTAACTAGACAAATCATCTACCTTCCACTCTACATTTGAAAAATCCACAACCCCTGAATCAGTAGGGGCGGGTGAAATTCCTTAGGGGGGGCTATAATTCCAAAACAGGCATTCGGTTTCAATTCAATTTAGTTTATTTATATAGCCCCAATTTGAAATATGTGCCAACATAATACAACACCACTCTAGAGTGTTTATAAGAATGCAAACACCAAAAGTAACAGTGCTCTACCTTTTATACTTACATTTAGCATTTCTGCCTTTAAGAGAAGCAAATTTCTCTATAACTATGTGATTGAAGTCAGGCATGGTTTTGACAAGATTCTTCTCTATAGAGAGCATGAACTCAATGAGCATTGAGAAGACCCTGTGATATCTTCTTCCCGAGGAAGGTCTTGCTTCTCTACAGTGTTGAGACACACCACTTAGATTCAGCCATGGTCATGGGAGTTGTGATGAGGATCTTCAGCAGAACTCAGTCTCTGAGAAGGTGTCCTAAAGATTGTTCCCCATTAAGAGCTGGTACTGTACAGAGCCACAGCACCACTGTCGCTCTTGAACTCATTGTTGTACATTAGAATGAGTTCAGTTTTCAGAATGTTCTTGTTAAGCAGTCAGTAAGCCTCAATCGTGGTGTTCATTGCAGCTTCAGCGATATGACTGTTGTTTTGCTGGAATTTGTCTGCTTGCAACAGTATAGCCCTGATAAGATGCTATTTAAAGGCAAATGTTTTGCCTGGCCCAAGATGGTGTCATATACCTATAAAAAATGAACACATCGGTTTAACATAATACAGAGATGGTAATTACTCAGTTTCATGGTCTTGGTTCTGTTGTACTTTACTTTGCTCATTGTTTTCCAGTTTTATTGGTTTAATTCCTATTTTGTTGTAGTTTCTAGATTTATGTTCTCAGGTTTTTGTGTGGTTTTCCTTGGTTGCCCTCTTGTGTGTGTTCCTTTACCTTTGGCTCCCTCGTTGTCTCCTCTCACACCTGCTCCTTGTCTGCTCGTTGGTTGGTTCCTTGTCTTTGCTGTCCTCCTTTGCTGTTGTCTGCCTGCCTCGTCTCTCCCTGGCCCCTCGTGTTTGGTTTCCCCGAGATGTCTCAATAGTTCTCTTTGGTTTTCATTATTAGTTGGATTTTTTGGATTCCTGCCTTTGTTTTCTGCTTTTTCATCATTAAAACTACAAGAAATCTCCTCAGCCTCTCTGCCTCTGCATCTGGGTCCTCTAAACCACAACCAAACCCTGACACTCAGCTTTCTTATTAATTGATAAAGGACAACTTGATTTTGTATGTTTTGATTTAAGAGCAGAACTGCAAACTTGAAAATGTAAGTCTAGGCAATGGGATGTAAAGTTTTCTAGAACATATTTGGCCTCTTATCCAAGAGGCCTCCTCTGTTCTTCCTGGTGGTGGGGAGCACTGAGATAAATATACTGAAAGTATAACAAAGAATTAGGGGAAAACTAGAGGTGGCTCAGATCCCTCCTAATGGATTGCAATTACGTCATTATGGGTGGCCATCCTAATTAATGGTCATTAATTGTCCTTAGGCCATCCCTAATGACCGTTAATGGTCATTAGGGGGTTCTGATGCGTCATTAACTCCCTAGTCAGAGTGGTTTCAGTCACATATCGCATTGAAGTGTGAGTCACATGAGGGCATGTGAGAGGTAATTCTTCTGGGCATTGCTCTTAAAGGTGCTTTTTAAGTAGGTGAAAGGATATGTCTAAGACCATCTTTTATGTAGATATACCAAAGATGGCAACCATTTTTCTTCCCTAGCCAGCATATGGACATAGTTGTCCTCAAATGACTGTCCTTTAGCCTTCAGGTGTAGGTGAACAGCTGTGTCCTGTCCGGAGGATTTGACCCTCCTGTGATGAGCCATGCACCTGTGTAGCGGTTGCTTTCTCTCTTCAATATACACTTGTTTCTGGGTGTGAACCAGTTTTTCTCTGAGGGTGTTGCTGTGTTTTAAGTACAAAAGGATCCAGTGATGGCTGAAAATACTCCAGAGTTTTTCAGAGAATCCAGCAACAAATGGAATGATGTTTTTTTTCTTCTGTTTCTTCCATTTCAGCAGCCCTCTTCTTGTTTTTAAAAAGGCCCATCTGGGATATCCACAGTTCTTGATATGTCCCTCTTCTCTCATCTTCCCTCTGTTGGTGGTGGGAATTGAATTGAATTGTCAAGGAAGGCAAAGATGTCATCTTCACATCTTCCTGGGTGGACTTGATGTTTTTGCCTACTGCTTTGATGTGTTATGTGAACATGTAGATATCCTTGGTGTTTATTTTGAACTATGGGTGATCCACTTATCTGAACCAGTGACTGGGTCTTGCTCCCATGTATAGTGTAGAGCTCTGCTTTCCACTTCTTCCATGTATAGTTTGCCAATATGGGAGACACTGGAGAGCCCATAGTGCATCCATGCTTCTGAAAGCTTCGCTGAATTGGAAAAATATGGTGGGGAGGCACAAGTCCAAAAGAGAACAGATTTGGTCAGTGGTCAGGGTGGTCCTATCTGAGAGACTGTGCTCTTGAAGTAAGTGCATCCTTTCTGTGGAGGCTACTTTTGTGGTGGGAATGCAAGTAAAAAAGAGATGTGACATTATCTGAGACCATGGTCTCATTTGTGTTCAGTGTCAGGTTCTTTACCCTGTTGAAGAAGTCCAGTGACTTAGCAATGTGATGTGGTGTTGCCAACGAAAGGAGCGAGGATGGAAGCGAGACGTACAGTATGGCAATGTTGTGAGGGAGTGAGTTAATGCTGCTGATGATTGGCCTGAGAGGAGCTTTCCTTATGTATTTTTGGGAGGCTTTAGATCTGGGGAACGGCTTCACCTGGGTACAGCCAATAGTATTGTTTTCTGTCAATGGCTTGTCCTGTTCCACCTGCTGAAGGCAGATATGACCTTCTTTTTATAGCTGCTAGTGGCATCTTTAAGTGATTCGTAGGTGGCTGTGTCACTGAAGAGGGAATTAAGTACAACTGTGCACCTTCCTTTGTCTCCTGGTAGTATGGTGATGTCCTCGTCTCTCTGTAGGTCTCTTTGTCCCAGCTCTATGATCTTTTATTTATGGGCTCTCTCAAGCTACCACAACAATTATCATTTTCAACAGTCAGTCTGTTCATTTATTAAGAGATAGATTAACACATTTTCTTCTTACAGAGGAGGGAAATAATAGACTTCTGAGTGAACCAAGGCTGACAACAATAAACAAAAGTGATCTTGAGAAATAAAACTTACCTAATGAAAATAAACCAATAAACCAAATAACAACAACTCACATGCTTATATATCAAAGAAAAACATAGTGCAACAATTCACTCCTACAACATCCTCACACCTTAACAACCTTAAACAGTATTCAAAACAACCAAGCTGCAACAATATGGCTGGTTGGAAAATGCAGAGGCAAGGGATGACAATCGGTGTGCCTAGTCTTTTTTTATATGCGTCTGCCGCATCTGTCCACCAACCCACTGCCTTCAGTCTTCAGGAATCCAATCAGCAATCGGCAGCTGCACACAGGGCTAGATGGTGAATGGTCCACACGGGAATGATTCCACATTTCCATTCTTAGAAAAAAAGGCAAAATAGTTATATTTTCAGTTCTCTTAGGAACCCTCTCTGTGGTGGTTTTACACAGCTTGAGGCTTTTTTTCAAAGGTAGTGGAATATTCGTATAAAGAGAAACTACAAGCATACATCCAAAGCTTTTAAAGATATTCTAATTCCATCAATATCATACAGGAAACGATATGTTTTAAATATTTTCATGATTGTAAAAATGGTAACTGCTTAAATTCAACAGTTGGATCACGTTTTTGCACTTCTGTGAATTTGTACTTAAATCCTTTGGCCAAACTTAATGTTTGTATAGATTGTAAAATAACCATTTATCTAATTTGATAAAATTCTTACGTTTTCTAAAACCAAGTAGAGATGGACAGTACTTCATAGCCCCATCCGACCCAATGGCTTTTCACTGGAGCTCAGCCGCTGGTCCTCCGCACTACAGTCCGGCCTGTCCCGGCGGTGCTCTCCAGAGAGCAGAAGCTTTTCTCACAAACTCTGAGCTGAACCTGGATGCTTGGCGCGGTCTCTGATCAAAAGAAACCGGCGGCTGGCTGGTGGCTGACTGTTGACTTTTGCGACCATGCTGCATCACAAGACGTGAAAAGTTACAGGTCTAGTGCCCCTAGTGGCTAAAAGTCACGCAGTCTATTTTGTATATTTAATTGTACATCTTTGTTGTCCTCATAATGGTGGACACTACAAAGCTTATTTTTCCTAAAAATACTGTCTGGCCTGTCAACGAGTTGCTGTGTACGGTATGTTCCTCTCAGGCTACATTCTGCTCTATGTTTACTTGTAGAAGTTTTCTCTCTCCAGTTATTTTCCTGAGAATAGGTCACTCGGGACAAACTTTTTGAATAAAACTTCATAATATATATGTAATAAATAACCATGAGACATGATAACAGATTTTGACAGAAATTATAATCTTACTCAGACCAGAGAAGTTGCTTTGGTTTACAGAAGGCAGCACTTGCCAACCAGACTCACATCTCCTTGGTCCTCGAATTACAGAGGCATTTTATACAACTTCAGTCTGCCACATCATCACATCATACATCTTTGTAGATGAGGAGGCATCCATGGCCCCAGTTTTTTTTCAAATATTGCATTTTTATCTTAGATCAAGAAAACTCTCTCATTCCATTCCCAAATTTTGCCATTAAATAATGAAGATTACTTTTTATCCTGGCATACGAATCGTACCAATTAGTTAAACTACTTAGGAAAACTGACACATAACAGGTACATGATATTAGGGATTAACAGATTCACACATCATTATTAATGATAATAAGAATTCTAAAAGAAGCAAATATGGATGTTAGTGCTGGAGCACATCTAGCAATCTTTCGCTTCTTTTCCAAACGGAGTCAACACATTAATAAAGCAATCTTTTCAAGAAAAAATAGCCTGTTATTCAAATTTTTTTTTTTTTCTTTTCCTGAGCAGACTCATCTTTCTCCCGTCTCAGTCCATGTTTGTTTTGTTCAGATTGCCGAAAACAGGGCGACAAATCACCTGGACAACAGAGGTAAGGGGAGATGCCACTGATCAGCTCAGATAGGAGCAGCTGGGAATCAGGTTGAGACAGAGAACTAAGATGAGGCAGGCGGCTATGCTGCCTTCTGAAGCTAAGGAACCACAACGACAGAGGTGGCAGCCTGCCACTGCTAGCTCAGGAAAAGAGCTGATGAGAACAGCGGCAGCTTGAAGAGGCTTGCCATGAAACAGCGCTGATGGCCTGAAAGAAGCTACAGCTGGTCTGTCTTAACTAAAAGCTAACCATGGAGGAGTGAAGCAGAACAGTGGATGATTAGATCTGTCTGCCGGGCGGACAGAGGTCCAGAGACAGAGGCGAGTGGCTGCAGCTTGCTCTGAGGAGGACGAGGATGAAATCGGAGAAGCCACCAGGGTGACTGAGCAGAAAGAGACAATGCCAGGCCAAGGCTGGGCTCTAGAGGCTAAATGCTAAGAGCGTGGACCCGGAGTGAGCAATGGAGCAGGATGACAGGAGCAGCATCTTGTGACTGCAGTCTGCCGAGATAAAAATGCAATTATTTTCAATTCAAGGTTTTCTATCTACCATTGGTTAAATCTATTTTTCTGTTCTGTAAAAGTCATGGTAGCATTTGAAAAGAATAACGTTTGGCTTGTCTTTGATCCTACACTCTGTCACATTGCATTTGAGTGTCCAGGAGGGCTTGTGTGATGATTTACAGCAGAAAAAAAGTAAAATGTTACTCTCTTTGATGATTCCCACAAAAGAGGCACTTTCACAAGCTGGTCTCTGTACATCAACAAACATTTATGAGCCTTGTCATTTTTTAACAAAGCAAAAAAAATGATAAATTTTTACAGTAAAAAACATGGTTACAGTGATAATAAATATAAAAACGAAAGTATTTTAATACCGCTTTGCAATTTTATTGATAGAGATGGTAATGAGTCCTCCTCAGCTAAAATGCTAAATATGTAGCCATTTAAATAAGAAAAAAAGACAAATGTAAATATGCAGCAAATTATGAATTAAAAAAATAACTAGTTAACAAAATATAGTGTCATCTGTTAATTCCCATAAAATTTTTGAAATGTGAAAAATGAGAAAACAGATTCAATACATAATTTGCCTCTCCCCCGTCCTTTACCTGTGCCTCTGCCTCTTTCCATCCCTCTTCCTGCACCCCTGTTGCTGTTGCTCCCGTCAGTGCTGTCAAATCCTTCTGGACATTTTAAAATAAGAATTTCAATGACTCAAATACACAATTTGTGGCAGAAAAAGATGTGTGAAGGTAAAATTTAGAAATATAAAATGTATGCCACCATAATTATTTGTAATGTTCCCTAATTGTGTTGTTTCAAAGCACAATTAGCTATTTTGTGTTTTCTAAATGTCACAAACTGTCAAGTTGGGTGGAGGTTTTTGAGGACCCACATGCAGACCAGGAGGCAGAGGCGAGTCTTGCAAATTTGATGAGGCAACTGAGGTAAAATCCAAAAATCTAAACACCAAAAATACATAGAACCAAAAACCAAAATGTCAGGGAAAACTCAGATGGGGAACCAGAGAAGAGGAAGCAACCAAACAAAAAAACAGCACTGAGTGACTGCAGGGGTGATGTATACAGGTGCTGGTCATAAAATTAGAATATCATGAAAAAGTAGATTGATTTCAGTAATTCCATTTAAAAAGTGAAACTTGTATATTATATTCATACATTACATACAAACTCATATATTTCAGATGTTTATTTTGTTTAATTTTGATGATTACAAATGACAACAAATGAAAATCTCAAATTCATCATATCAGAAAATTAGAATATTACTGAAGACCAATAAAAACAAAGGATTTATAGAAATGTTGGCCAACTGAAAAGTATGAACATGAAAAGTATGAGCATGTACAGCACTCAGTATTTAGTTGGGCCTCCTTTGGCCTGTATTACTGCAGCAATGCGGCGTGGCATGGAGTCGATCAGTCTGTGGCACTGCTCAGGTGTTATGATAGCCCAGGTTGCTCTAATAGTGGCTTTTAGCTCTTCTGAATTGTTGGGTCTGGTGTATTGCATCTTCTTCTTCACAATACCCCATAGATTTTCTATGGGGTTAAGGTCAGGAGAGTTTGCTGGCCAATTAAGAACAGGGATACCATGGTCCTTCAACCAGGTACTGGTAGCTTTGGCACTGTGTGCAGGTGCCAAGTCCTGTTGGAAAATGAAATCTGCATCTCCAAAAAGTTGGTCAGCTGCAGGAAGCATGAAGTGCTCTAAAACTTCCTGGTATGTGGCTGCGTTGACCCTGGACCTCAGAAAACACAATGGACCAACACCAGCAGATGACATGGCACCCCAAACCATCACTGACTGTGGAAACTTTACACTGGACTTCAAGCAACGTGGATGAAGTGCCTCTCTTCTTTTCCTCCAGACTCTGGGACCTTGATTTCCAAAGGAAATGCAAAATTTACTTTCATCAGAGAACATGACTTTGGACCACTCACCAGCAGTCCAGTCCTGTTTCTCTTTAGCCCAGGCAAGACGCTTCTGACGCTGTCTGTGGTTCAAGAGTGGCTTGACACAAGGAATGCGACAGCAGAAACCCATGTCTTTCATACGTCTGTGTGTGGTGGTTCTTGAAGCACTCACTCCAGCTGCAGTCCACTCTTTGTGAATCTCCCCCACATTTTTGAATGGGTTTTGTTTCACAATCCTCTCCAGGGTGCGGTTATCTCTCTTGCTTGTACACTTTTTTCGACCACATCTTTTCCTTCCCTTCGCCTCTCTATTAATGTGCTTGGACACTGAGCTCTGTGAACAGCCAGCCTCTTTAGCGATGACCTTTTGTGTCTTGCCCTCCCTGTGCAAGGTGTCGATGGTCGTCTTTTGGACAACTGTCAAGTCAGCAGTCTTCCCCATGATTGTGTAGCCTATAGAACTAGACTGAAAGACCATTTAAAGGCTTTTGCAGGTGGTTTGAGTTAATTAGCTGATTAGAGTGTGGCACCAGGGGCCATCAATTTTGAACCTTTTCACAATATTCTAATTTTCTGATATGATGAATTTGAGATTTTCATTTGTTGTCATTTGTAATCATCAAAATTAAACAAAATAAACATCTGAAATATATGAGTTTGTATGTAATGTATGAATATAATATACAAGTTTCACTTTTTAAATGGAATTACTGAAATCAATCTACTTTTTCATGATATTCTAATTTTATGACCAGCACCTGTATATTGGGAGAACCAAGACAGGCCAATCAGCAGATTGGGAGCAGGTGTGGGCAAGACCAACTAGGAGGAAGCCAAGGGAGAAGGAAAACAAGCACAACGGGGTAACAGAGGGTAACTAAAGAACTCAGCACGGGTAGAAATACACTACACACTGGAAAAAATGTGAAATCTAGATAAGTCATTTTTTTTTTTAAATAAATGCATTTGTTCTTGGATTAAGGAAGTAAAAGAGACATTTTGCCAATGGAACAAGACAATTTACACTTAAAATAAGAAAACACAATAGCATTGTCTTATTTCAAGTGCATATTATCTAATTATCTTATTTTAAGAGTAAAAATACCAATTCCATTGGCAAACTATATCATTTACCTACTCAAATTAAGGGGAAATACACTTAATTTAAGATATTTTTACTTCTTTCTAGATCGTTTTTCTAGTGCAGAGACACAGAACACAAATAAATTAAAAATAAACCCAAGCAGAGGGTAGAACCCTGACACAAACAAGATTATCATGAAGTGTGGTGCGCTGTGAGCTGTTACATCATTACACATTACTTGAACGTATAAATATATGAAACAGCTGGGTCATGCACATCCCCCAAAAAGACTGTGGTGGTGCTGGACCAATTTAGAGAAAGCGTAGAAACAGATGGGCCTTGCCCTGAAACGTAACTTATAAACGTAACAAAGAAAAAACAATAGTAATTCTTAGAGTAAAAATCATGGTTACAGTGATAATAAATATAAACAGAAAATTATTTTAAAACTGTTTTGCAATTTTATTGCTATAGATAATAATGAGACATTTTCAGCTACAATGGCAAATATGTAACCATTTAAATAAGAAAAAAAAATATTACCATAAAACATTTAAAATGTAAAAAAAAAAAAAAATAAATAATAGAATAGAATAAAGATTCAGTAAAATGTTTGATTTAATTTTGTAATCCCTGACCAGAAGGTCTTATTTCTAAATGTTAGATTGCAGAGAAATTATGATTGTAACCTTAGTTGCTGATTAAAAAGGTCATCAATATATAGATGTAAAGTAAAAGAGCAGCAGCAACAGTGTAATAAAAATGGCTCTGATAACACTGGTTCAATGTCAATAAGGTAAAATAGCATTACAACATTGTAAACATAAGAAAGCCAGCTTCAATAAACTAGGTTCAATAACAATAAAAGAAAAATGAACAAAAGGTTAGCTTTGACACCAATCTTTTACCAGTTTTAGTGTTAATGATCGGTAAAGTAAAATACAGAAAACAGAGCTAACAGAGATGGCCTGTCTAGCTTCTCCCACATGAATGATTAGTGCCTGCAAAACAAGCAGCACAAAAGCACTGGCAAAATATAACAATTTAAAGTAGCTGAATCAACAATCAAGTTATTTGAATTTGTGGGTACAGTACTTCCATTATTACTTTCAATAATGTAACGCTGCTCACTAAACCAACTATACAGCATACTTTCCTGCAGTAACCAAGGACTTGAAAAAGAGTAAGATCAGTAATTCATATATAGCCAATGTTGAAACGATACAGCACTAAAATGGTGGTATAGGTTTCGGCGAGGTAGGCAATAAAAATAAATTCTGGATTCACTTTTTTATTAGTCTTTTTCCTGCTTCATGAAGGTAGGCAGCAGCTTGACAAAGCCAAGATGGCAAATATTTTACATCCAAGTAGTATGCAGTTCTTCATATGTACAAACACACATCAATTCTAAACAGATAGTATCGGCCAATACTTATCAGGCAGGTATCGGGGCCAAAAAGTGGCATTGGTGCAACACTATATATAACAGCAGTCTTCTCCATTTTTTGGCTGCTCCGTTCAAGAGCATTGCCTCTATATCACCCTGTCCCATCCATCCCATATACTGTAACACTAACCAACTCCATGCTCTCCTTCACTATATCAGTGAATCATCTCTAAGGTCTTTCTCTTTGCTGGAGAGCTCCATCCTCAACATTCTTCGTTCATTATCCCTCTTCAACATGTCCAAACCATCTCAGCATTTTCATTTCTGCCACTTCCCGCTCAGCGTCCTGTGTTTTAGACAGCAATACTGTCTCTAAACTGTAGATCATAGCTGGTATCACAAGAAATGTTTATTAACAGTGTTTTTTTGAAATAAGATCCATTACACATAATGTCATCCTTCTTATAGACAATTAGTATGGAAAAAAACACATTTTTAGAAAGTTTATATACAACTGTGGCTAAATGTTTATTGGTGCTCTTTTCAGAAGTCCCTCAAGAATATGCAAACTGCTATAATAAAAACTGAAGCAGCAGACTTTGTGGTAATATTTTTGACATCCTTAAAACTTTTAGCCAAGCCTGTATATAAGGGTGAGAAAGGCTATATTTAGTAAACAAAGGTGATACTACTAATAAAGCTCTGCACAAACTAATTCAGAATATTAAGTTTATTAATAATTATGGTCCAAGCCTTTACAAGTCCAGATCGAGTCTAATGTGGTCTTGCAAAGCTCTCCATCTGCTGTAGCGTGGTCTGGGATTTAAATGAGCATTGTTCCTTCTTTGGCAAATTCTTGCATTTTCACTCTGTTCTTCTCCACTGTTTTGACCCTTTTAGGCTGTTTTACTATTTATACAGTGACAACGAAAGCTGTTATTGCAACTTTTCCCCTTCACAATCAATGGGTTATTAAGTCTGGACCTATAAGGTACAATCTATAGGGGTACATATAAGTACCCACTGTTAAGGGTACAAATTTTGTACCTTTGAGGGTACCACCCCAGTGACAAGCCTTTGTACCCTTAAAGGTACAATTAGGTACTTTTTTTTCTGAGAGTGTGCATATGCACAATCAAGGGGTTATTAAGTCTGGACTCCTGCATATGCACAATCAAGGGGTTATTTATTTAAATATGACCTTTTTGGACACAAAAATATACCTTGTAAAAAACATCTTTCTTCGAGAGAATAAAATTAAATTTGGTAGAGCGCATTTAAATGCAAAAGCTAATAGTAGTATTAGCAAGATGTAGTTAGTTGCAAGATGTAGGTGATGTGCTTTTCACTTCTGTGACAAGCACATCAAAATACATTTTATTTTTTTTATTTAATTAGTTATGTTTTTGTTTTTCTTTGTTTTTTACAGTTTCCTGTCTGGAAATGTGGCAATGAGAAAAAATTGTCTTGATGCCAAAATGAGCCCAACAGATTTTACTTTCACAAGTGGAGCAGTACGGCTATCGCTATAGTGTTACGCTTGATTTATGCATATAAATAGCTTTATTATAATTCATGCAGGGAGTATTACAGATTATATGAACACTGCAATATAAGTAGAACAGGATAGGAAAAACAGAAAAAAAGGAGAAAAGATGAAAGAGAGAGGAGATAAAAGGGAGATAACGATAAAACGACAAAATACATTTTATCAGTAGAGCATTGAGTGTGCCGTTGCACTGCTTAAACAAGCGGATAATAATAACATTATGAAAAGAAGGTTGCTAGCTACCTAGTCCTCCCACTCAAAGTCCAGCAATTTCCTTTACAGTGTGACAACATGGCAGTTGCAAACCTTTTCTGCATACCCATTATGAAGTCGTATGTAAAGAATTTGTCCCAAGTTATCTCCTCTCAGGAAAGCGTCAGGGAGAGAAAGCTTCAAACACAGAGCTTTCTTTTTACGTCAGTTGGGACAGTTTATCCAGGCTTCACAAACTTTGCCTCTTTTTAGTGTTACTTATGTTACTATCTGAAACTCCTCAGTAGCGGATTTTTCCATCAACTTCCGGGTCAAAGCCGCAGCTTCCGGATGGAATCAATGTGCTCTCAAGAGTGCATATTTTAAGGCTTTAAATGAGAATATTAAAGACGAACTTGCAACCCTCGACGAACCAGCAACTCTAGAGGAATTAATCCGTCTGACTATTAGGTTGGATAACAGAATCCGAGCTAGAAACAGTTCAAAACCAAGGAATCAAGGTTTTTTTGAGTCAGCCCCTGCATCAAATAATGCAACTGTTTTTTCTGGTCCCACAGAACCCATTTCCAAGCCGAGGCCTAAAACCCAGTCACTCTCTTTGCCAGTTCAGGTCTCTCATGCAGTGGAGACGGAAGCCGAACCCATGCAGGTTGGACATACGAGGCTAACTCCTGAGGAAAGGCTAAGACGTTTCAGAGGCAAGTTATGCATCTACTGTGGTGAGACTGGCCATTTCATCGCTTCATGCCCAGCTAAGTCAAAAGCCGGGGCCCGTCAGAGGATCTGAGGAGTCTGACGGGCCATTTGAACTCTGTTAAATCTCCTCACCTGATGCTTCCAGCCACCTTGTTTTTCTCTGATCAGAATCTAGCGTTATCTGCATTCATCGACTCAGGATGTGAACGGAATTTGGTAGACTCCAACCTGGTTCAGCAGCTTCAGATCGAGACCATTCCTCTGACTCAGCCTCTTAGGGTCTCCGCAATCGATGGGAAAAGACTCCATCAGGTTACCCATCAAACACAACCTCTCGAGCTGTAAATCTCAGGTAACCATCGTGAAACCTTGACATTTTTTGTTTTACCCTCTGCATGTTCTCCTTTGGTGCTTGGTTTTGAGTGGCTGGAACGACATAACCCCCATATAAACTGGATTGATCGCCATATTGAATCTTGGTCGACCTCATGTCACGAAACGTGCCTCCGTTCTGCAGCTCCTGCTGTGAGGTCTCCTAGAGGCGGGGGGGAGATGGACTCTCCTGACCTTACATCTGTCCCTTCCGAGTATCATGATCTGGCTCCTGTCTTCAGTAAGGTCAGTGCTACGTCCCTTCCACTTCACAGACCATATGACTGTGTGATCGAACTATTACCAGGAGCTCCCCTACCCAGCAGTAGACTCTACAATATTTCCAAGCCAGAACGTGAAACTATGGAGAAATATATTAATGAGTCATTAGCTGCTGGAATAATCCGTCCCTCTTCTTCTCCGTTGGGAGCTGGTTTCTTTTTTGTTGGCAAAAAGGATGGTTCTCTAAGACCTTGTATCGACTACAGGGGCCTTAACCAAATAACAGTTAAAATAAGTGCCCTCTTCCGTTACTAGCATCAGCATTCGAACCAGTACAAGGGGCAACCGTCTTCACTAAGCTCGATTTAAGGAACGCATATCACCTTCTCAGGATTAGAGATGGTGACGAATGGAAGACAGCCTTTAAGACTCCCTTGGGCCAGTTCGAGTATCTAGTCATGCCTTTTGGTCTTACTAACGCCCCTGCATGTTTCCAAGCCCTGGTCAATGATGTTCTCAGAGACTTTTTAAACATCTTCGTGTTTGTCTACATTGATGACATCCTGATCTATTCTAGAGATCTTTCTGAGCATAAGAAACATGTCCGTCTGGTCCTGCAAAGATTATTGGAAAACAAACTTTTTGTTAAAGCCGAAAAATGCGAGTTTCATCAACCTTCAGTCACCTTTTTAGGGTTTGTGCTCGAGGGCGGGCAGGTTAAGCCATCTGAAGAAAAGATAAAAGCAGTTTTGGAGTGGCCGGTACCTGAAAACCGTAAACAGCTGCAGAGATTCCTGGGTTTCGCCAATTTTTACCGCCAATTTATCAGGAACTACAGTCAGACAGCTCTTCCTCTAACAACTCTAACTTCAGTCAAAAAGACCTTCCAGTGGACCCCCGAGGCACAAGATGCGTTTGATAAACTTAAGACTTTGTTTTCTGGAAGGCCTTCTGCACAGCACTCAACTGTAAGTCATCTCTCACTTCTGGGTATCATCCACAGTCAAACGGTCAAACTGAACGAATGAACCAGCAGCTCGAGTCTACTCTCCGTTGTCTGACATCCAACAACCCCACCGACTGGAGCCAATACCTCACTTGGATTGAATATGCCCACAACTCTCTCAAGTCTGCTTCCACCGGTCAGTCTCCTTTCCAGGTTAGTCTCGGATATCAACCTCCTCTTTTTCTAGCAGACGAGAGAGAGATTTCGGTTCTGTCTGTCAACCATCACATCCGTCGTTGTCAACGTGTCTGGAGAGACACCATCGCTTCACTCAACCGCTCTTCTGAGACAACCAAACGCTTCGCTGACTCTAGGAGACGTCCTGCCCCAGAATACGTCGTTGGTCAGGAGGTATGGCTCTCCACTCGGGACATTCCCCTCAAGGGGATGTCTCGCAAGATTTATTGGTCCGTACAAAATTGCCCAAGTGATTAACCCTTCTGCCGTACGCCTGCACCTTCCTTCGAAGTCTTCGCATCCATCCCACGTTCCACGTCTCCCAGGTCAAACCAGTTGTCTCTAGCCCTTTGTGCCCTCCATCCGACTCCCCTCCACCCACCCTGGACGTCGATGGACATCCTGCCTTCACTGTCCGCCGGATCGTGGACTCCCGTCGGCGAGGTCGTGGATGGCAGTACCTCGTCGATTGGGAGGGCTACGCTCCGGAGGATCGCCAATGGGTTCCTGGCTCCTACATCCTCGATCCTTCACTGATAGAGGATTATGAGCACTTCCTCCCGTCGACATCTTCCGGACCGCCAAGAGGCGGTCGTTGAGATGGGGGTACTGGAGGGATCTGGAGCTGTTCCACCTTTCTCCAGCAGAGTGCGCCGTGGATCCTCCTGAACTGAGCCTCCAACACACCTGAGGCGTATCTCGTCATCAGAGGATCCTCTCGTATATAACCTGTCTTCAGACCTTGCCTCAACGCCGCAGTGTTGATCCAGTTTGGTTAGCACCTGAGCCTAGCTATCACCTGAGAATCTTTGTTGTCTCGGATGAGACTAGATTCTAACACCTCCTTGTCTCTGCTTTCAGGAATCCTGTTTCCCTTGTAAGCTCTGGATGAGCTTAACCTGCCGAGCCTGCCCTCTGAGCCAAACCTGAAGACTCTTCTCTGGATTCTCAATGCAGCTCTTGGCTAAGAGCTGGAAACCCCAAACCAAGGTCTGCACTCAAGTCAGAAGTAAGATGCTGAAGCAATTATTGGACTCTGCTGAACTAACAGTCTCTGGACCCAACAGTTCCTCTCTCAAAGTAAAACCCGGACTCTTCAAGGTATACTTCAGAAGCTCTCACACTCTAATTCCTCAGTTCCTGAGTTAACTGAATTGTCACTCTCACAGACTCCAGTGAACCTGCCCCCAGGCCAGAACCAGTTCCAGTGTTTTATTCCATGTGCTTGTGCTCAAAATAAACATTGTTAAACTTTACATCTGTCTCCGTTGTGTTCTGCATATTGGGCTTTTCTGAACCCATCATGACACTATCTAACATTTGAAGGAGCTATCCACTGCCATCTCTGCCACTCTGGCTGCAGCTTGATCGTGAAACCAATCATCAACTTGTGGGCTTCATAATGGTACATTAGTGTGCTAAATTTGTTCCATACAGGATTAATTACAATCTTTATTCTCTTTGAACTGAGACAATTTGTAATTAACATTTGACCTATCTGCTTCTCAACCTTTCAGTTTAACAGCTAATTCATGCAAGCTTGTCCCATGTAGATCACTGGCTATGTGTGTGTAAGGAAATGTAAGAGGAAGTAAAAAAATAAAAGGCCTACACTGCAAAAAAATTGAAATCTAGATCAGTATTTTTTCTTAAAATATGTGCATTTGCTCTTGAATTGTGGAGGTATAACACTTTGCCAATTGAACAAGTCAATTTACATTTTAAATATATATTTCTTATTTAAAGTGCATATTATCTCATTATCTTATTAAAGAGTAAAAAAATTTATTCCATTGGCAAATCATCTCATTTACCTATTCAAATTTAGGGTAAAAACACTTAAATTTCTTATTTAAGAAATATTGATTTATTTCTAGATCATTTTTGCAGTGTAGCAGTTATTTATTTTTAAATGATATAGCTTGAAAAAGGCTTTTTTAAGGCACCATAGGTTAATTCATTTTATTTTGATGCCATATCTGTGTCTATTGTTCTTTATTTGGTTTTAGGTCAACAAGTTTGTTAGGATCCAAACTCAGAATAAAGTATTTATGGAGCTTTCCGACTAAAAGATGGACTTAATCCAACTACATAATTTACTGCACAGTCTGCAGTCTTTCCTAAAGTTTTAACTTCTTGAACTGTGAAAGAGCTACCAACAGAGATTTAAAAATAGAAAGCAGAAAATGGACTGCTAATTTGGTATTCTTTTTTTTTAGATACTTTGTTTGTCTCTTTTTTGTTTTTTGGTGTCCATAATCTTACAAATATATTGTTTTCAGTTATTATCTTGCCATGTCTATCAATGTACAGATGAAAGTTTTATATTGCTGTTATGACAGGAAACTGGAATCAGAACGGGGGGAAAAATACAGGATCTCCAACTCTGGAACTTGAGACCAAGAAAGAGGAGCTGCAGCTGAGGACCAACGAAGAGGCATTGCAGCTGGCAAGGGACACCATGGAGGGCCCTTATAAGGAAATGTTCATTGTACTCAGGTTCAGGGTAAAGCCCACCATCGTGCACAGGTGTCTTTTGATGGTGGAGAGCGGTCTCAGGGTTTTCTGGCCGGCTTTGTGTTGGCTCAGGGGACTCTACAGAGGGCCCAATAAGGAGCTCTGGAGAGGGCCCAATAAGAGACTCTGGTTCCTTGGTTATTAAGGGGCCATAACTCCAAAGAGTGACTTTGGCATGTTTGAGAAGTCTTTAGGAACGGGCGCAAAGGGAGGTTGTTTACTCTGGCCAGGTGAAGAGTCTTGCACACAATTATTGTGGCAAAGCTGACTTCATCAAATATGCCTGAAAAAATTGTGGTACCCCTAGAAAATACTTAAAATAGTGTGACCAAATGGTAATGGAGACTTTTTTAAGCTTGTGAGATGGTTGTTTTATCAGCCACTGTGTCTTGAATCTCTAAAGGGTATAATGAAATCTCAAGACAATCAAGGGATTCTATAGAATAATAATCTGCCCATTGTCAGAGAGCTTGGTCTCAGTCGCAAGTATAAGGTCTTGCAAACACCCAAGAAAGGCTATCAGGAAAAAACTGAACTTCTTGAAGTTGCCCTCAAAGAACCCTAATCTAAATCCTGTTAAGCATTTTTGGAAGGAGATGTAACATGTCATCTGGAAAAGGCACCCGTCAAACATGAAACAATTTGCTCAGGGGGACAAAATACCTGCTGAGAGGGGCAGAAGATTGATTGACAGTTAAAGGAGACAAATGTGCGATGAAACATTAAGTTAACTGTACCATTGGTTTTTTTTCCCAGGCCTTTTTCATGAATGTACTTTTCAAAATAGTGCCATTGTAGCACAGTTAATAACTTGCTTATTTTCTTAGAATTTCCATTTATTATTATTTTGTGATATTCAAGTTATTTCTGTGTCCATTGCAGGTTTTTCTTTTAATAAAGTATGGGTATTAGACAAGCGCGATGGAGCTCCTGAGATAAAATGTTGATGAGCAACACTTTAAGGCAATCACTGAAATGTTTTCTGTAATGTTTAGGAAACATTCAGTCAGACTTCAGCACCTGTTGAAAGGTACGTTGGTTCGCTATTCATTGGCAAGGTCATTTTTATTTCATTTTAAAGAATTTGTTTTTTAGTATTTTTTTTCTTAATTGAAATCAATATTTTATGGTTCTAAATTATTATTTGGTAAATATTTATTCATTATGACTTTTTTCAGTTTTGTTGTATTTGAATTACTTGTATTAATTTATAATTTTATTTAATGGGAGGGTATGTAAACTCTCACACACAACTGTGTATATATTTATTAAAGTTGGTCAACTGTGTTTTGAGGTAAGCACAAGCTAAAGTTTGTCCTGAAGTTCACACAAGCATCAATCGATGAGAAGGAAGAAAGAAAAAAGAAAACAACTAAATCTTATTACAAATTCAAGTGTTAATCATTTAGATTTGGCATCAACTCAAAAAACTACAAATACTGCTAAACGGTTACTACTAAATTTTGAATACTTTATCCGCAACAATTTAAATACTTTAAATACTCTTTTATAAAAAAAATAAATCCCTCTCATTTTCATTGCAAAAGTACATTTTAGAATTTAACACATATATAATATTACAACCATGGACCAGGTCGATGAATAGAGACTCTAAAGACTCTAACCTGTCTTTAAATATCATAAATAGTGATATGCACAGATTTATGACAAGTGGAAAACTTTGTCTACTCACATAAAAAAATTAAATTTGTGGTTTTCTTTTTTTATTTATTTAACTATAAAAATGTTATCATGCTGTTGTTGTATTGTACTGCACTAGCTCATACCATTCTGAAGACAAAAAAATAACACAGGCACAGGCCTGAACAGTACTGCAGTTGTATCAGTTCATCAGTTGGTACTGCAGCTGTATCAGTTCATATTTATTAGAAAATAAATTCTACAAAAATTATACACGATGGTTCAAATTGATAAATGTTGTATGATTAAACTCAGTCCTGAAGATTCAAATTAATTGTGCTGTTTATTTATGTGGAATACACTTTGGCATTTAGGAAAGAACCGATAATTTGATGATATATGGCCATGTAAACATAGTTAAAACCATTCATTCACCAAAAAGAGCATTACTTTTCTTTTCACTTAAAGATGTTGCATGCACAAAGTCTTGTTTTACTCTCATACCTCCCTATGTAATAGGCCTTTTTTTTTTTTACGCACAGCAGTTACTCTAAATAAAATACACAAACCACTGTTTGTAGGAATCCCTAGAGACCAACAAAGCTGACTTTGATGGCGGGCTTCGCATTTGTTACTGATGGGGATAAATCGTTTAGACACAAGCCAACCATGAGGAATTAATTAAGCTGACCAGAAAATGAAAAAAAAACTAAAACAATAAAAAACAAATATTATAACATCAACCACAAAACACAGCCATATAAAATGTTTTAAAGAAACATGTCGTTAAACCTATATTTTTTAAAAGTAAATTCTTAAAGTTGAGCATTAGCTCAGATATTCTATGCAACCACACTTTAACCACCACATAGATTACTGATTATATCCCTGTAGTTATACATCTTAGGGAGACATAGAAACAATGTTTCAAATCTGCCTTTCCAATGAAATCAGAACTTTCTGTGCACTCGTTCCTTGACAGTTAGGCTGTTGACAGTCTAGTTTAACAGTAATGTTAAAGTCTTCTTACTGTTTATTGGGATGTAACTTTTATTGTGAGATGTTTGTTGAGATATTGAGCAGTATCATTGTTTAATATGTCTCTCAAAGCATATTAGAAAGAGAATGTAATCAAATAAGGTCATCTGGAGGAAGTAAGAACAATTTGCTAAATTAAGCAACACACACAATGCAATGGGGTACGTATGTATGTATGTATGTATGTATGTATGTATGTATGTATGTATGTATGTATGTAAACCTGCCAACGTAATCAGGTGCAGGACAAATATAGCTATAAGTGTTGCAAATAATTGTTTCTATTTAGGGCTTTTATTTTAAATGTATTTACTATAATAATTTCCATTAAGTGTCTGTTGCTAAGACTTTGTTGAACTAACAGGAATGCTTTTATTTTTCATACGTGATCCACTCACGTACGACCTACGGAGCACTTGCGCAGCGAATGGTAATAAAAGAACTGTTCCACTTCCAACACTACTCCTCAGTACGTCCCCGTCCACATACGTACGTCTTCTCAATCTTTCACCATTAAAATACAGAGCCAAGCTACTTTTTGCTCCACTCCGGATCATTGGAAGTTGGCCAGGTCAAGATTGCAACACAGCCAAACAGAAAAAAGAACATTGAGAAGATCTGGTTTTTCAAAGTAAAATAGGGTAATGAAAAATTATTCAGTAACTACTAATTTGAGTATACGTGTTATATATTCCTCCCAAAAAAGACAGTTTGATTGGATGCACAGTTTGATTTGTAATTAGACACACCAGGAAGCAGATTTGTAATTTCGATCAAAATATTCATTTTATGTTGAAATGCTTATTGTTTTGTCAAATCCAGTCAAAACTTCCAAGAGAGCATCTTCAAAAGATACTTATCGCAGGCATGGTTGGTGAGATGCTGATTTTTGAAATGGAGAACAAAAAGCCCATAAAAAACAAATTTCTATCATCCTACAGTACAGTAACAGCCATCCAAATGGCCCTACCAGTCAAATGCTGGCCGAATGGCAGACTACTTCCCAGTGACCCCCAGCAAAATCCCCTCCAACTTCCAGTAACTGGCCGTCTCCTGGGCGTGCATTTTGTTTAGGCTGACCCCACCCTTTAACTTAATTACAGAGTCTTACCTGGAAATTACGCTTCTCTTTAGATGTTAATGTCCACACATCATCACAGAAAGATGCTGTTGAATATTCTCAGTCATTCACGTCATAGTCATACCAAAAAGTAAAAAAAACAATCCACTGGACTTTGTTTCTAAGTTTGAAGACGCTTTATAGAGTGGACAAAAAAAAAAGCCTTGTTTAGGCAGAAGGAAAAACCAACTTTAAGCAAAGGGGGTGGACTCAGATTTCAGCAACCCCGACCCCATACAAGGGTACGGAACACCTCGCCTGCTCAGCCAGGCCAACAATTCCCTCTAATGACCCCAACGTGAGAGACATAGACAGGTAGCGGGTGTTGCAGCCTAACAAAGAACCCAACGACTGCTCGTTCCCAAGGGGTGGACTTGTTAGTCTAGTTCAATTTGCATGTTTTCTCAGCCAAAACAAGGCTTTGACAGAAAGAATATTTCAGTCCAAAGATGGAAGTTTAAAAACAAATAATAGGGAACCAGCGAAGGACTAGCCATGCGTCCATAAAGGATAGTTTGGAAATTTTAAAGGGCTTCTACTGTAGTTATCCCTATTATAAAGATCCACAATTTTTTTTTTTTGCATTAACTGCACATATGCTGGATCCTGATGTGGATTTTTTTATTATGTCATATTGCCGGAGAAGATTCTCAGTCATCCAGGTCATAGTCATTCCAAAAAAGTTAAAAAGCAATCCACTGGACATTGTTTCCAAGTTTAAAGTCATTTTGCTTTTCATACAGGAAGCAATCCAATGTCCAGTGGATTGCTTTTTACCTTTTTTGGGATGATGTCATATTAAGTTAAGTGTTCATTACCTTGTATTGTGTTCCTATTGAACATACTCTCCTTTATTTCCAAGAACACCAGAGCAGAGCAAGATGGGAGGAACTGCGGAGGCTGTAGATGTTGCTTTTACCAAGGGGTCTGGAGCAGAGCAGAACTAAGTGGGTTGGTTTTGAAAGATGTGGAATCTGGGGGTAAGAACCAGCATCACGTGAGCATGGTAAGGATTTGTTACCAGAATGACAGTTCCAAATGTAGTCTAGGTCGGGTTGAGAAAGAAAATGCTGCTTTGGCTGACAAAGCCTTATGATATTGATAGAAAGGAGGTTGGCTTTGTTTATATGGAGATCAGAAGTGATGAATAAAGGGAGTCCATCTGAACTCTACAGTTTAAGGTTAACAGAATGAAGAAAGTCTTTGTAAACGAAGCTGCTGAGAATTCACCAATAGAAGGATCCTTGGATGACGAGAATCAAAAGATTAAATATTCCTGTGAAGCAGTTGGCTGAGGTGACACACTGGATGGCATGTGGTAAGGGAAAGATACATGACTGACAAATAGCCCAAGGAGATTTTGGAATGGAGCCTGGGAGAAATATGTGCATGCTTGGGTATGCTTGTTTTGCCAGTGGATGATCCAATGGCATCTGCTAGGTGAACACAGATGAGAGGAACTGAGCAGAAAGCGTGGCACAGCCATGAATCTCTGCAGGTGAGCGGACAGAGCTTTGCTTAGAGAAAAGGAAACTGATGTCAAGGAGATGAAAAGGTGAAGAAAAGTGGTAGAAGTAGACGGAACTGCAGCTGGAGTCAGTGTAGAGGGAACAAGGGTGGGCCGAGGAGGAGGAATTAAGACCCTGTTTGTACTTAATGGGAATGGCTGAAATTATCCTGAGAGTTTCCCGGAGATGAAGAAGGGCATGGAACTATTTCCATCCTGGCCAGACACTTTGCATCATAGCTGCCCTTCTATGCTCTGAGCGGTTCTTACCCCCAAACTGCCTGTCTCATTGCCTTGAAACCAAATTTTGCTCGGTCGAGAACACCAACTGAGATGAGTGCATAATCGAGATGTTCTCTCACAAGCTCTGTAAGGGAATCAAAGTTTAAGATTCTACAATATCACCTGTACTGCATTGGACTGACTGTACGTCTTCCAAGTGGCTGGAGCGGACATTGGGTCCAGATCCGGTAGAATAAAGCTATCGCTAATATTTCTGTTCACAACAGAACTGAACCAGATTCCAGGTAGTTCTATGCCTCAAAATAATATCTTTCATGACCTGGTTTTGATGTGCTCTGACATCTTGTAGTCCCTGTGGTCAAAATCTTAGCCTAGCTACTAATGTGCACGAATTTGCCTGATTGCTGCAGTGTGTTCGTGGCCTGTTAGTGTGGAGTAGC